>OZ024888.1:57287259-57887259 GCA_964017195.1 Siderastrea radians
TACCTATTGTTACTCTATCGTCACGTTATTGGAACAAGTAAATTACAGTTACCCAAATGGACGTCAGCTTTCTTATAATAATAATAAGTAAGTTTTAGGAGCATAATACTAAAGTCTCTATGCTCTTCTTGTCACGCTGTATCGATTTCTATCGTTCGTCGTTGACAGTTTCTACCGGTCGGTTATCCCATATTCTCTTAGTTTCGTTATCACTCGGGTTCATGCCAACGTTCCTTTTACAAAGATTACTATCGCTTGCACTTGCGTAAACAAGTCATTAAATGCCCCTTTTCTCCGATCAAAGTATCTCTTTTGCTCAGATATATATCACCTTTGCTTCGCTACATTTTAGCGATGAATACTCGCAGCTAATATTTATGTTTTGGCGAAGTTATGTGCCAATTAGCGCTTTGCTGCCATATGTTGTCTCCATTAGCGTTACGTTGTTTTCTCTTCGCTTTGGTAGTTATTTTTTATACATTCGTCTTCCATTTACAACTGGAGTATTATTTTTGTCTTTTCCCATACTCTCACACGGGTCGGCCGCCATACGCTTTTTGACGTTTGATCTGTCTTACCGGGTGGCCAATTTTTTGTTGTCCAGGTGTTAATGCCATGCGATATCTAAGGTGTTACTGTTTTCAGTTTATCGTCATATGGCTATATCCGGTCCCAGTGGACCAATACCATTGCTTTCCTCTCATCTATTGTTTTGTTATCTTGTTTTGCACATGTGAGCTATCTTGAAGATGTTCGTCTATCCTGCTACCAGCCGCTGGATTACCTTTGTCACACCTTGGTGTTGCTCAATGGACAGTGCAGCTGAGGACATTACCTTCTATATATGGACTTACACATGTAAACATATGTTAGACTTGACACTTAATCTGGTACTTGACTGGCCCTATCTCCTACTAAATTTATTCCATCAGCTTCTTAATGTCAAATATCCTGACAACAGGGACTCCCTCATGATTTGGGCAGCTATGACTCTGGCCTTCTTTGGTTTCCTTCGTATTGGTGAACTGACATGTAACTCTAATTTTGATCCAAAATGCCATCTAATTTTTTCCGATGTGACCTTTATGCCCTCCTCTTCCCCTAAGTACATGCTCGTTCGTTTAAAGGTTTCAAAGACAGACCCCTTTAGAACAGGGCAGTCTATAGTAATTGGGAGAACTAATTCAAATCTATGCCCTATTTCTGCTATGTTAGCATACCTGAATTCTAGGACCCCATTTGCTAACACTGGGCCCCTTTTCACCTATGAATCTGGCTCCTTTCTTACCCGGGAAAACCTTACAAAAGAAACAAGGCTCCTTCTTTCTAAGGGGGGGCTGGATTCCAAAGAATATGCTGGGCATAGTTTTAGAATAGGTGTAGCCACCACAGCTGCTTCAGCCAATTTGCCCCCATGGCTTATTTAAGGTTCTGGGTAGATGGTCTTCAGACTGTTTTGAGAGATATATCAAAACCCCGCCCTCAGTTCTGGCACAACTTTCCCAAACACTAGTGGACTCTTTGTAATTTCTTTTGGGAGTTAATTACTTTTGTTTATTCTACTGTTGTGGCTCGTCGATGGGGGAATGCTTTGCATTTTGTGGGGATAAAGTGCTTCTCTTGTCACACTTTTGCCCCCATAGACTCGATATTTTTTGGGAGCCCAAACTCCCTTTATTCTGTACTCCCTGGATTTAGGTTAGTGGAGGCCCAACTTCCTCCAATCAGAGATGAGGCCCTACTTCCTCTTCTCTACCCAGGAATGCTCACTGTCGGCCCTGAGAGGAGGCCCTACTCCCTCCTCTCCATCCGGCGTGTGCCTCTTCTCTACCCAGGAATGCTCACTGTCGGCCCTGAGAGGAGGCCCTACTCCCTCCTCTCCATCCGGCGTGTGCCTCTCCCTGGGCTGTAGGTTTTTTGTTAGCTTGACACTCCAGGAGTACAAGGGGCTGACATATTTTTAGTGGAGCACTTTGTCACCCACTTCCCCATTTTCAGCCACACTTAGTTGTTGTTGTTGTTTTGTTATAGTTATGCAATAATCACCCCCTTTGGGCCCTGATATTGATAAGCAGACCTCATTACTGCCAACCCTGGCGAACCGTGAACTGCCATTAAATAAAGAATCATTTATGACCTCTTGTTCTCTTCTCCCAGCCTTACCATTAAATTATGTAGTGACCAGATAGGAGAATTTGCTTGTTGATATTCAGGGCTTAAAGGGTTGAAACAAGAAAATTACCTCCAAGTGTAACTTCTCCCAACCTTACCAAAAGAAAGGTATGGGACCAGTTAGGAGAATTTGTTTGTTGACAATTTGGCCTGATTTTATATTCATGTCAAAACATGAGGAAATTGATTAAGGGAGGACACCCGCGAAGGTCCGGAGTATCCTTAGACAGTTGTCATTTGTCACGTATATCGTAAAGATCTTAAAGGATACCATCTAACCTCCAAAGGGAAATGGTTCTCAATCGATCAGCAGTTGTTCCAGCGTACTCAAATGGATCTTGATAAACCTCGCCGAAGTCGTTATACCACTTCATGGTAGCAACGTAGTCCTCCTTTTTGCCCGCAGCTTGCAACACTTGCTTCAACACATAAACTGAATTCATGAAGCCTGCTCCAGCGTTGTTCATCTCGTGGTCCAGAGAACCAATCGCGCTGCCCTCAGTAAAACCTGAGGAGGTAGAAAATAATTTCAGTTAATTCCTTTTTCTTTTAAAAGCAACCAACGAAGGTCAGGCTTCAACGGGGTTCGAACCCATGTCCTTTGCTATTCCGATGCAAACCCTCTATGACTTGAGCTATAAAGCCACTGACAATTCTTTCTTTTGCAGTTCATATAAGTTCATTTCACACAAAACAAAATATTGAAAAACAAATTTGCTTTACACGAAAGTTAGCTTTAAATGGATGCTGTTTAAAAAATGTTTTAAGGAGCACTTCCTGTATTATTTCAGAATTTTTAAAAGCTGAATCCCCACATTTGATTTCCGTTTTTAAATATTTTACGTGCAGTGAGGATACCGATTTTTTTGTGTGCGGAAAAGATGTAAATATTTGAAATTGCGACCGTTCAAAGATAACCTATTAAGAGAACTTTTAGTGCTGAAAGAAAGAAAAAACAAGAAAAAAACGTTTGGCCCTCTCTGGACGTAAGCTGAGGGTTAATAGGAAACTAACCTTGATCTTCAATATGCTCAAGGAGAAGCATCAGATGTTCCTTTCGCTTGTTGTTCAGTTCGTTGATGGCGTCCTTCACTTGCATCTCAGTGTATGATGTTGTTGATCCCAAGGCGTTATTGAACGTCTGTTGCAATTCCGAGTCGCCACCTGCTATTCGCTGGAAAACAATTATAAATCATTTTCCCCTCTTAGCAATGATGGTACAATTCACTCATGGAGTTCTGTTGACGGATAGTATGTTTTCATGTTTTCAAGTCTAACCACCAACTCCACTGTTCTAAAAATATTTTTAAAACCCTAATACCATAACAACGAGGAAGCTGAGGATGCAGTTGATTCCCAGCGGTTTCCTTGTACTTGTTTTGTCTTTAATGTAGGGTAGTTGAGCTTCATTAATTTTTGTAATAAATAAAATAGCTAACTGAAAATAAGTTAGAAGTTCTCGTATAATAATATACAGGTAGGCTAGCCTTACAGCGTAGCTCCCAAGGAATAAGCTGGTGTTCGTCTCTCAAAAATAGTCCTGAAACTTTTCGGTCCCAAATATATTTCGGGGCTTTTTTTTGGGTCGTTCTTTTCCAAAACGTGTTTCTCATAAAGCCCAGAAAGCATCCAGTATTTTTCATCGTATTCGGATGTTAAAAAATAACACGAACTGTCACTAAAAGTCTGGCATATTTCATTGGCATTTTACCGGGAAAAATTACTTGAATGAAAAAAAATTAAGGTTTTCGGGAGCTTCCAAGCACCTGCACTATCGATCATAGTTACTTGAAATAACTTTCTTGCTTCGATCTTCAACAACAGAACAAAATTAAACATGCTGAAAACTATGACATAAGTTTCGCAGCTGCGAAGTATATAAATTTGGGCGCTTTCAGAAACGCACTGAACTGTTTTCGGAAGCTTTTCGGATAAAATAGCTATTAACGGCCAAAACCTGCTTATAGTTAATTGAAATAACTTTTTTATTTCGATATCTAACTAGACGTTAAAATGGCTCCAAGATTGAAAACAAAACAAAAACCAAAACGCATGCTGCAACTCAACTCTGATCACTCACGATTTAGATTTTGCTTTGGCTGACTCAGAGATTCTAAGATTAGTCGTTAAATTGGGACAAAAACGTCATAAACATGTAAGAATATAAAGAAGATAAAAATATCCCACAACTGAAAACTGAATGTTTGAAGAGCGTCACAATCAAAGACAGCAGAGGGACATCTTCAGTTGTTGGGTAAATTAGCAATCGAGTGAAAACAACCCAATGTGGGGTGCCGAAAAAAAACAACCTTGATTGAGAAAACAACACCGATTCAGTCTAGAATAGTCACGCTCTGAATAAAATAATAATTACAAAGTGACAGAAAGTAAAATGTTGTGAATACCATAGGGAAAAGAAATAATGGAACTGAAATAAGAGTGGCGGTACGATGTTGATTTGTAACCATGTTTTCCATTGTCTTACCTGCACAGCCCCACTCTTAGCGTTGGCATCCCCGTTAAGATTATTCAACTCTTCAGCAGCTACTTCATTCACTTCTATGTCACGTGATCGTATGTGATAATCCAGAGCCAGTGGAAGCAGAACCTTTTCCACGACTCTACCAAATTTCTTCTCATCATATTCCGACCTGTCAGAGTACAGAGGGGTACCTAGATGATAAATTAACGATAGCTTAACGCTATATCTTTTCCAGAATTTTAAACGTTGTGTGACAAATACAGCGGCATATGCTCTAAGTTCCTAAAGCTAGATTTGATTTACCTGTGATGACGCCTTGCATGGTTTTGTTGATGTTCAGCGTAGCAAACTCCGTATTTGCCGCGTCCACGTTAACTTGCAAAGAATCCCATCTTTTCTTTACGTTTCCTGTAAACTGGACGGAGCTCTGTGACTGATTTACGAACCAGTTGTCCAATCGTTTCTCGATCAAGGTCAAGTCAGCCAGCTTGGCCTCACTAGGAGTAGGTTCGGTGATAGCTGTCGGCGTTACCTGGTGAAAACAGAAATAAAATTAAGTAGTAACTACTTATCATGGAAAAATTCATTACTTTTGTCTCAGGGAACTCTCCAGGTAATAATCCAGAGTTTCCTGGACTGAAAAATTGAAACCACAAAAAAGTCACTTGTTCAAATTTTGACTAAAAAGGATGATAGTTTTTTCTAATGACCTGGATAAACAAATGAATAATCGTAAAGCGTTATCAATAGTTACTCTGGAAAACATCGTTAGAGGATGGTTTGCGAGGTGGCAATCAGTCTGAGTAATGATGCATCTAACAAAGCAAAAAAGTGTTTCACGGGTATCTTTGTAGGAAGGCATCGGTAACTTTGGAAACACTGACGATCTTGCAAAAGGTAGATCAACTGTGGAAATAATTGAATCAGAAGGCCGGAAATTATCCATGAGACATACAACATATGCAATAAAGGACGTGCGGTCGTAAGACTCATAAGTTGTTTGGTCCGCCTAAAACGTGGAAATTTAATGCTAAATTTATAAGTGTACCTGACTCCAGCGATACGTTTGCTGCCAGAAATGATTTGTATTGTACAATGATTCATCAAGTGTTGGTACAATCTTGTCGCGTGATTGTTTAGACAACTTGTCGACTAAGCGCAGCAGATCAAAATACAAAGGATGGATTGGTTGGGAAGTTGAGGGTGCTATTATTTTCATCTTGGTTATGGTAGTCATGTCATCACGGCCATTCGTTAGGGCTTCATCGTAAGAAACCCATACTGCACGCCAGCCCTGTAAACGAGATTGAAAACACACTTCATGTTTTGTTTAAAAATACTTTAAAATGGATAGTTCTAAACGATTTAATTGTCTAACAGCAGTTAAAGCAAAGCTGATTTAGTAGTCATTAAATTCACCCCCTAGCGCATGAGCTACTAGTATGTGGTTTTTAATCCCAAGTTGTTTAATAATAATAATAATAATAATAATAATAATAATAATAATAATTAATCTTTAAAGAGGATACTCCCATCACGTTGAGTGGTTTTCAGGGAGGTCCTCTATAACAAAAGAATAAAATAAAACTAAACATTATAATAGATACAAGCTAAAACTAAAAATATAAAAAGTACAAATATGGTAAAAATAGATCAAAGGTCCTTAAAATATATATACATATTAGAACGTAACAAGAGGCCTCAGGATTTTTAAAGAGTGAATATATTTGATTGGACTAAATCCCGAACCAGTGGTTTAAACGTGTTTAATGGATTTTGTTATCTGACTAGGTAATAATCCTTTTTAAAAATAACTTATCCACTGATAACAAGAGGGCTACTGTCATTTTCGTTCTTTTCAACTACTCGTGTCAATTAGATTCTGTATATTCAAAAGCATATGTGTATGTTTTTGGCGATTCACTTTCAAACCAAAAGAAATGCTGAAGGTTTCAGGTTGGGTAGAATTATTTTGACGAGGTACACTTGAAAGGAATCATTTGTACCGCGTATATTGTATATTAAAGTCGATCACAGGTCTGTATACCAACCTCACTGATAACAGTATCATAAAGAACTAGCAACATTGGTCATTCCCCCTAAATGGAGCGCTAAACCATCACAAGGTCCTCCAATCATTTTATGAGGTGTGCCAGTAATTGTCCGTTACACGCTTGAGAAGAAAGGAACTTTGGGGTTGGGTTTCATAACCATTAACGTTGGGCGTAAAGGTAAGTGATAACCTTATTGTCCCATCCTTACTCTTTTTATTCAGTTGTTTCCAAGAAGGAATTAAAAAAAACTAGTTCTTAGAGCTTGATAATTTACGTATGCAGCATGAATAACCTCACTACCTTGAAGTCCAGGCTGATATTAAACGCTGAAATGGTGTTCATTGCAGAGTCTTCAAAACAGACCGTCAGATTCTCTCCAGTGCGTTTATGAGTGTTGTAAAGCCACACTTTGATTCCTCCATCTTTAAGCTCATCTCCATTGATCACCGGCTAAAAAAAAATTAAAACAAATCCAGTGATCCTGATTTCATGCACTATCAGAAAGATGCTTGAAATTATTTTGACTCTGATTGACTGCAACGCGAGTGCAAAGTTGTAATGCCTACTGCTGAAGTTGTAATGCCTACCAGTGATGATCTGACTAGAAGTTAGTCCCAAGAATCCTGTACACTTTGAACGTCTTCTCCGGGCCACCCAAGAAATTCTTAAGTTTTCCGAACATCATCGAAGATTGTGAAGTTTTTTTGAAGTTCCTCTCGATGTTAGCCGAAGTACGACCTAACGTTTTAATGTTTTCCGAGTTTCTGAGTTATAAGTTATTTTGAAAATCAGTAAAGAGGAACCGAAGACAGCTAAAGGTGCCAAAGATCTACCAACCAAAGATTGCCGTTCTGCGGCGAATTTACCAAAGGCATTGTACCGGGGATAATTTGAAACGCCATCATCGAAAATGTCATTCGTGTTTACGTATTTTTAAGTATAACCAAAGTCATGGGATAGCCCAGTCGCATTATAGTACACAATCCCCATTAAGGACTCAGTGATCGATGACACTCGTCGTTTAACTTACAGAAATTGAGTGTGTGATCTCATTTTCGCTCGCCCAGGTCCACTTCATAGACTTTGTCCCATCTTTATGATGAGTTGTTGAAAGTTCGATGGTTGATGACGCAGCACTGAAAGCCGTTAACTGACTGGCATCCTCAAATGTATAAACTGCGAAAGGCAAAAACGGGTACACTTGAAAAGGCAATTATTTATCTCACTTATAACAAAATTTTTCAAAACTTATTTGTTAATAATAGCCTCATTTGTATATGTGGAATGATCACAACACAGTAATTATGGTCAGGAAAAAAGGAAAAGCAAAGCGTACAATACCTGGTCTTTGTGCATGAATTACTTGCACGGACAGGATAATGAAAACCACAGAATGCCACAAACGCCCCATTTAATCTGGTTGCAAAAACAAAATGTAAATTTGCTATAATCAAGACAATCCAGAGAACTGAAGAGTTATATTAATATTCTTATGTTTATATCATAGCATACCTAACAGAATTCAACGCTTTAATTTCCTGAAAGATGTTACAAACCTATTTATAAATATCTATATGAATTTCTTTTAGGAGTTGTGAATCACCTAAATTGTCTGCATGATATCATGTTCTGTCTTTGTAGAATGCAAGTTGCAGTCGATGTAAACTGGAGGAGTTTCCTTATAAGTAGACGGACATTTTTTACTTTAAAACTCCTTTCAGAGGATTTCTTGTTAATCCTTTAAAAGCATGCTGTACAACGTGGCTCTGACTTTTGAGTCTGTGGATGAAGTTCTAAAGTGTGACCATTCAAGTGAAAGTTATTGAGCGGTACTTCCCTGTAGTTCTTTGCACTGTGCTATGCCAGGTCGTTTTAACTTTTCCAGCAGACCTTATACAAAAATCGTAAAGTGTGCCCTACAAATGAGAAGAGCACTTTCCTGTGTTACTGTTAATTAAGCAGTGTGAGGTGGTCCTAACCTTTACGTCTGTTAATAAAATCCTAAAGTGAAAATTAAAGCTCTTCGAATGTCTGAAGCGGAAAACAACGACATTTGGGACGTACGCAGAAAGAAGAACAAAATAATTTTGACTTTTATTTCTGAGTCCAAAACGTGCACGATCGTGTTTTATCAGTGAATGGAAAACAACGATTCAGCCAATCAGATTAGCGTATTCACAATAGAACACGGTTGATGCCTACTAGACCAAAACGTGCACGATCGTGTTTTATCAGTGAATGGAAAACAACGATTCAGCCAATCAGATTAGCGTATTCACAATAGAACACGGTTGATGCCTACTAGACCAATATTCTACAAAACTTACCACGATATTGAGTGTGCGAGTTTTAAAAAATTGCCCTCGAGTGTTAATTTAGAAGTTGTGGTGATTTTGGTTTGGAAAATATCAATACAAACTTGCCAGTGTTGGCGAAGTGCATTTTCCAAAACATATAGCATTAAAAAAGTGTCGAAATCTTTAGACAATCCTGCCTGACTTTTTTCTTCTAATTTTCTCTGTATGACCGGTTGTGTTCCTAAGAGAACACTAAACACGCAGTGTCAGGTATCTAAAAAAATTGGATCCTATTTATAGCCACACAGGTGATTTGATCAGCCGTGAGAGCAGTTTTCGGGTTTCCGCTTAAGCAATTGTTACTCATCACCAAGTCTTTAACCAATCAGATGCCGATTCGAAATTGAGAGGAATGCGTTAAGCCTTCATGAGTTCATCGGCTAAACAAGTCTTGTCAAGCGAGACGAAGCTCTTATTTATTCAGAAGAAGACTACCTTTCGACTAACACCTTCTATCTGTTGATTGGTCAAACTCTTCTTCAAGCTTTTCTGCTTGCACTGAAAAGCTATGCCTCTTGCTTCGTAAAGGCCTTGATCTTTCAGATCTCGATTTTTGGTTGAAGAAAGCGAAACGCATTTACCTTTAATGAGCTCATACGCTAAAGAAATCTTGTGGAGCGTGATAAAGTTGTTATTTTCAGTGCCCATTCAAAATATCGCAATTTGGCCGACCTATTTTCCATGCAGTGTTTCCAGATGCTACCAAAGATCTAAATAATCGTAACTTTGCGGTGTCATTAATCACTGACGTTACTGCCTATACGAGATTTAGGGGTGTGTTGTTATATAATTTTAATGGTAAAATACCCTAATTTGGATCTTGGATCGATTTTATACTAACAAATGGTTTCACAAAGAATTTCGTCTGTTTCATACCGGTAAAAATATAATGAAATAAGCACCTTTCTGTAGACTGAATTGCTTGTGTTAAAAATACAAGGATAGGTTCGATTTCTCGGTTGTACCTGTTAATTAATATTTTATTACGCTTACCCAAAAAAGTGTGGTAACAGGTTTTGATTTTATTCTTACTTCTCAATGCAAGGTATTGAGTTTACTTAGTTCCGCTTAGAAACGTGAGGTTAGCCTCTGTTTTAAGCCAATTTTCATGATCCGTTAACCGTCCATTTAGAATTTTTAGTCAAGCAGACTGCTTTTGCTTTACAAACAAAATGTCTTAAATTTCAGTTAATCTTGTCTTTCTAAACGTTTTTCAAATGCTTTTAGGTTTAGTTTGCAGTATCTTTTCAGTGCCGTTTCCATGATATGATTATTTTCTTCAAACGTCTGGCCAAATCAAGGAAAAGGAACAGGAAACAGTTGTATAACATGAATCGTCTCAAACTTTTAGAATTCATAGGCCCTCAAAAACGGTCTACACAAGAGACGAATTGGTTGCTCCTCTTTCTAAGACCCATTTAGTTGTTAAAATCGTCTCTTTCTTCCTCTTCATGTAACATTAACACAAGTGGTTATAAATAAAGTTCCACACCCCCCCCCCCAAAAAAAAAGGAAAAGCCCATCACTATCCTATGTATCTTAGTCAAAAGACTCGGGCTGGGGAAAACAGCCATATCTCTTAGGATACAAAATTTTCTGACGCTGTTTTCACAGTCCAAGAACAAATCAGTTAACTTTCAGTAAATGAAATAAGAAGTTGATGAGTTCGGAAACACACTGTACACTGGATCTTTTCGAAATTTTCGTTTCGAGCTGAGGACAAGAGGCATGAAGGCGTTATTTTGCCCCACATTTGAAACAATATCACCTGCTGATAGTCAAGAAAGAACTGACAACAAGACAAAGACAGCCTTAATCATAATGCGGGGTTACTTTAGTCGGTTGGTCTCGCCAAACGCGTAAAAAATGCTTTGAGAAGTGAAATTTTCGTTGCAGGACGGATTAACGAGTTGTCAGAGTGAAGAAGTTAGTCGCTACTTAGTTTAATTTTGTTCAAATGCGGTTCAAACAAGAAGGTTGGCATGTAAGAAAGGAAGACATCTGCAAGGTAGCCTGTGTTATTCTTTGAATCAGCTCTGAGATCTGTGGCCAAAATTGCAGGATATAGGTCGATTTGGAAAAAATTTTATTTCTTGCTCGGAAAGGATCATGAAATTAAAACTATGATGCTTTGCTTAAAAAACCGTCATCACGATACCAAAAATATAAGAACCATATGATGATATGCTTTAGTTAAACATTAAGTAATTTACGTTTCTTTTAGATGCTTTTTACATTACGCTAACTAACTTCACAGGGAGGTAACTGATAAACACACATTACAAAATGAAACCCTTTTTCGAGAAACTGGAAAGCTAATTGTTAATTATCCGTACTGATAATCATCAAGTTATTATCTATGAACGTGGTAAAAATTGTCTTCGCATTCAAAAGGAAACTGAAACTGTCCCATCCACTTTTCAGAGGGGCTTAGGAACGAACAAATTGCATTATGAATTTCTCATCGTGGACCAAACCAAAATCTTGAGACCATCTTTCAGACCGCGTAGAAATGTTTTCGGAGAAGCTGGTAGTGTTTCATTTGCAAGCCTCAAGGATAAACAAGTGATGAAAGTGAAAGGGAAATGTTCATACACTGACGAATTGTATTCCTTCAGAGGTGGCAGCCTCAGGTGTAACAAAAGTTTTGCATCGATCTGGTTTACACCGCAGATACCTTGAAACTGTTGTCAAATGAAATCTTATGAACTGGCTAAAAGGACTTAATAATAGTTTTTCGTTCGAAGCGATTAACAATTTTCGCGACTCCGGTCCTCTACGCGAACGTCTAAGTCGTCTCACAAATAGGCAAACTGAAAGCAACAATTGTATTACGGCTTATGCTAGTCTTTAATGGAATCCCCTGAAAAAGCGTAAGAAACCTTCCATTTTCTTTGGTTTTACGCAATGAAACAACCTAAACAGCATTTCGTATTCCTGAAATTTAACTTTCCTTGTGACGATTCGTCTATGCAAATTAAAGAGAAATTCGAACTGCCGTGAGCGAAAACAAGCCTTGAACAAATTTTTCGCCGGTTCACACGTCAAACACAACAAACTTCACATTTTGTTAAATTCTCCAGTCTCCTCATACCCCTCTGTTTCAATCGTTACCTCGGTCTTTTAAATTTTATGATCTCTTCCTAATTTACAAAACACTAGAAAAATTAGCAAAAAAGCACCAAAAGAGGGTGAAAAATATTTTTTTTACTGCCAGATGTTGAATATTTATTCTGAACTAGATTATTAGATCAAGGTAAAAAAAAAAAAATCAATTTCCTCTACATATACTGCGTTGAATAAATGTAGTGAAAACCATTCCTGCACTCCAGAATCAAACTTCTGCTTTATTAAATTGCTCCCTTTTTATTGTAGAGAAATGACCTGAATCGCTGAGCGCTTATTTGCTCTAAGAAATATTCCTTCGCAAAAGTTAGCTGCGAAGTTATACTATAGCCTAACAAATCGAAACACATAACAAGACGCTCTCTGATACAAAATGATAGGTAGGTTGCTTTTCGGCCGACAGAAATAAAAATTCGGCGAAAACTGGTCTTCTTGAGAACAGTTGCTTACTATAGTCCTTTGTGACATTTCTTTCGCATTTTCCAGTTTTGACTCGAGGGCTTGCTAGACAAACTTTACTTGATCTAATTTGGAAAATTTATCGAAAACCCTACCTCCAGTCTTTTCCTAATCTGCTTGGTGGGTCTGCTAGTTCCAGTTGAGTGTAGTGAACACTTGGAGCAGTGTGAGATCGCTGTGGATTTGGTGTCGTATTTATACGTACCGTCACAGGAGATCCGTATTAAAATATTCTATTCTAAACTCATATCAAGTTGTTTTGCAAACCTAGCACCAGGAGATAACGTGATATTTTGTATTATCAGCTGATTCATGATCACCCACGACCGGCCCGATATTGTAACGGTTACATTTTTACGCCCTCGATATTTACCTGGTCACAGTCACCTAATCACCTAATCAAACACGAACGGCATCTAAATAAATTTGGACAGTCGAATAAAGTAATCACGCGTTATTATTATAGCTGACTAGGTCATAATGAAAAGGTACATCTTCACTGGGCGGTCTGTTTGTTACAGTATCCAAAAAAATCCGTAAAAGAAAACCGTTTAAAAGCCCACAATTAAGGTGGCTCCGCTGTAACGTCGCTGTAATACTGACTAGTCCATGACAAACCTTGGGTTATAACTCTTTTCCGGCTTTGATGCGATGGCTAGAGAACTTTGGGACAACTTACAGCTATAATTTAGCAACAATGTAATTACATTCAATTTCACTGGGAAACGTATTTTTACTGATCTGAGGGCATAAGCGGACCCCGGTTTTTGAATAAAATTGCACCTGGTGAAAATTTTTTCTGCTGAATTTTTGCTATTTCAGGAAACCGCTTATATTGATGTATTACACATAACCAAGTTTTAGAAAAATCGGCGACCAGAAATGCGGCGGTGCTAAAGTCATCTAAATGCAGCCCTAAAATTCTCTAAAAATTTCCCACGCTTGAAGCTCTTTGACAAAACAATCCACGAACCTGAATTTCTAAGAGAAGCCTTCTCAGTTTTTTTCCAAATCTGAGGGCCAAGCCGTTTGCCATTCGTGCGAACCGTTAACGAGTATTCACCAGTTCTGTAACCAATTTAATATACATCGTTTCTCAGTTAGAACGAATGCATTTAATTTTCGTTGGTTCATATGAGCAAATGGTTCCTTGAGAGTCGATTTCCTTAACTTTACGGTTTCATTAATCAATAAAGTTAAACTGCCTACACAAGACATAGCGGTGTGTTGTTTTATAAGTTTAATGTTAAAATACCCTAATTTGAATCGATTTTTATACTAACAAATGGTTTCACATAGAGTTTCGTCATGATCCGTTATCCGTCTATTTAGAATTTTCAGTCCAACAGATTGCTTTCGCCTTACTCACAAATGCCTTTAATTTCAGTTTATCTTGTTTTTCTAAATGTTTTTTCCCCAAACGCTTTTAGGTTTAGTTTGCATTATCTGTTTATTACTGTTGTTTAAATGATATGAATATTTTCTTTAAACGTCTGGCCAAATAAAGGAAAAGGGACAGGAAACAGGGATATGACAGAAGTTGATTCAAACTTTCAGAATTCACTTTTAATTGAAACGGAAAGATGCAATTGCAATCATGCCACGATAAGCCCTCAAAAACGGTCTACACAAGAGGCAATTTGGTTGCCCCTCTTTCTAAGACCCATTTAGTTGTTAAACTCGACTCTTCCTTCCTCTTCATGTAACATTAACACAAGTGGTTATAAATAAAGTTCCACACCCACCAAAAGTAAGCGGCAAAAACATTTAAATGACCAGCTCCCAGTTGGCTTGTTAGCTCAACTGGTTAGAGCGCTGCACCGGTATCGCAGAGGTCGGGGTTCGAATCCCGGCAAGCCTGATTTTTTCAGGCTTTCTTTTCGCAACTGCATAAGTTGCGTTCATAACTGCGAGGATCTTCTTTAAATTTATTTCTTCATTCCGCAGTTCAAATATATGAGTTTCATATATTCACAATTTCAAAAACATTTAACTCGCAATTAATTCTTTGAACCTATTTTTCACACAAAGGCTATGATAATTAGACTACTGCTATATGGATCATTCACAAAAACGCTTTTTCATCAAAAAGTTTTTTCTTCTATGACGTGAATTACGACTGTTTTCCTCACACGGGCTGGGGAAAACAGCCATATCTCTTAGGTAACAAAATTTGCTGACACTGTTTTAATTTTCAGTGAATGAAATAAGAAGCTGATGACTTCAAAAACACATTGTGCACTGGATTATTTCGAAAAAAATTTCATCTCAAGATGGGGATTTGAAGCATGGGGGCGTTATTTTGCCACATGTTTGAAACAATATCACCTACAAATAGTAAAAAAAGAACTAACAAAACAGACAGCCCTAATCATAATGCGTGGTTACATTAGTCGGTTGGTCTCGCCAAACGCGTACAAAATGCTTTGAGAAGTGAAGTTTTCGCTTCAGGACGGATTTACGAGTTGTTAGAGTGACTGAGAAGTTAGTCACTACTTAGTTTAATTTTGTTCAAATGCTGTTCAAACAAGAAGTTTGGTAGGTAAGAAAGGAAGACATCTGCAAGGTAGCCTGTGTTATCCTTTGAATTAGCTTTGAGATCGGTGACCAAAATAGCATTAAATAGGTCGATTTACAAAACATATTACGTTTTGCTCGAAAAGGATAAATTAAAACATGATGCTCTGCTTTAGAAACCGTCTTCACAGCACGAAAATTATGAGGGCTAATAATGATGATATGCTTTAGTTAATCATGTATTAATTTGCATTAGATGCTTGTCCATTCAGAGAGGTGTATCCAATGCCAACTGTCTTATATTGGGACATAGATAAAAACACATTATAATACGAAAACCCTTTTCAAGAAACTCTAAAGCTAGTTACAAATTATCCACACTTAATATTCATTATTAGCTATGAACGAGGTAAAAGCCAACAGTGGACTACGCCTTAGCGTTTAAAGGTAAACTGTTCCACCTATTTCTCAGAGCGGCCTTAGAACGAATAAAAGCGTTAGAAACCTTCCATTTACCTTGGTTCTACCTTCCAATGAAACAAACTATACAGCATTCTGTAAAACGGCAAGAAAAAGAGCATGAAATAAACGCTCTAGAAAATATTTTTTGAAGTTCTCGAATTCCTGAAATTTAAATTTCCTTGTGACGATTCGTCTCTGCAAATTAAAGAGAAATTCGAACGGCCGTGATCGAAGACAAGCCTTGATCAAGTTTTTCGGTTCACACAATTGACTTTACACTTCGTAAGATTTTCCGATAACCTCATACCCCTCTGTTTCAATCGTTACCTCGGTCTTTTAGATTTTGTGCTCTCGTCCTCAAGTACAAAACATTAGAAAAATGAGCAAACAAAGCGCTAAGAGGCGGTGAAAAAAGCCTTGTAAAGCAACACTGAAACGCTCGCCGGCAATGGTTAATGACAAAAGGTGGGTATTTTCCAAACTATCTTTTCTTTACTGTCAGATGTTGGATATTTATTCTGAACTACATAATTAAATCAGAATAAAAAAATCAATATCCTCTACATATGCTGCGTTGAATAAATGTAAGTGAAAACCACTCCTGCACTCCAGAATCAAACTCCTATTTTTTTAAGACTGCTCCCTTTTTTGGAGAGAAATGGAATCGACGAGCGCTTATTTGCTCTAAGAAGTATTCCTTCGCAGAAATTGGCTACGAAGCCTAACAAATCGATATTAACATAACAAATATTCTCTGACACGAAATGACCAGTTCCTTTTGGCCGACAGAAATAAAGATTCGGCGAAAACTGGTCTTCTTAAGAACAGTTGCTTACTTTTCCTTTGTGACTTTTTTTTCGCATTTTCCAATTTTGAACCGAAGACTTGCCAGAAACAAACTTTACTTGATCTAAGTTAAAAAATGCATCGAAAATCTTACCTCCAGTTTTCTGCCAATCTGCTTGGTAGCTCTGATAGTTCCGGCTGAGTGAAGTGAACACTTGGAGCATTGTAAGATCGTTGTGGATTTGGTGTCGTATTTATACGTCACAGGAGTTCCGTATTAAAATATCTTATTTTAAAACTCTATCAACTTGTTTTGAAAACCTAGCACCAGGAGATAACGTGATATTTTGTATTATCAGCTGATTCATGATCACCCACGACCGGCCCGATATTGTAACGGTTACATTTTTTACACCCTCGATATTTACCCCGTTTCGGTAATAACCCACCTAATCAAACACGAACAGCAGCTAGTAAATTTAGACAGTCGAATAAAGTAATCATGCGTTATGATTATTGTTGAACTAGTTCATAATGAAATGGTACAAACTCAGTGGGTGGTCCGTGTGGGCCGCAAATGACTTGACTTCTTTGATTTGTACCTATTTTCTGTAAAATCCGTAAAAGAAAACAGTTTAAGCCCACATTAAAGCAGAATTTCTGCAAAAGTGAAGTCAGTAACAAGTTAGTATGTTTATATTTTATTTTTTATGTTCATTTGTCGCAAATTTACCAGGGAGCCACAGCAACAAACTCTTTATTGAAACGACTTCTTGGCTTTTAACAAGTAATCACATTACTTCCGCTTGCAGTTGGAATAAATGAGCTATTGTAAGAGCGCACGGTTAAATTTCTCAAGTCTTGACAAAACTCTGCAATCTTATAGGATTTCTGCCGTGTGCGAATGTTGTTATTACTCATTCTAATTGTCAAGTGGAATAAGTTTCTTCACCTGCCTCACGTTAAACGGGGTTTTTCCCCCCATGTGTCACGGTCTATTACTGCCTTCAGAAGGCTGTACGCGTGATAGAAGCGAAGTTGGTTTTCACATATATAAATGAAAAAATTGGAAAATTGGAAAGAGGGCCTTCTGTCAAACGACTCTCAGATAATAAGACCAAGGGCTATGGCAAAACTGATACGACCTAGAATGACATATTTGAAAATATTTCAGCAAGCCATACCTGCCTTCTTCAAGAAAAGATATTACTTAAACTAGACAAAGACTAAAACGTTGCAGTCGTTATCTTTAATTCAAGAAGACAATGTCGCCGATTATAACGGACCTACTGTCCGCTAGAAGCCGAGAATAAATTTGTTAATATATTACTGATAAGGCATGTCTGGCCCACCTAACTGTTGTTCTACTTGTCCCAGCTTTGCTGAGGTTTCGTAGACTTAACATTATTGACTGGGGATTGGAACCGAAACATGGCGGACACTTGGTGCGAATAAGCTCTCTGTAAATTTCTTATTCTGCAGCCTTAGCCATGATCTAATCTGATACCGAAATTAACAAAAATGTCAAACGAATATGCCGATGGTGTATTTAAAGAAAGACGGTCGAGAAGAAGAAAAAGAGAATGCAGTTCGCAAACCGATAAAGAAGACCTGACTGACGTTCACACACATGGTGGCAAACAATGCCTCGAAACAATGAGCTTAAGGCTCTCCGACGTCGAAGAAAAGCTAAACATGACCTTAACGATACTACCCGACCTGGAGGGCTATAATAAAAAGATTACTCAACTCGAGGAAAAACAGAACGACATGCAAAGAGCCTCGAGTACGCCCAAACGGAGATTGAAGATTAAAAATCCCAAATAAAACAGCAACAAGCCACCAACACCTCCCAACAGCGAATCGAGAACAACCTAATAGAGTTACGTCGCCGCCATATAAAGCTGGAATGTAATAGTCGCCGAAAAAACCTAAAATTCTTTGGAATAAAAGAACAGGAGAACGAAACTTTCAGCGATACCGAGCTCGTCTTGAGAGAATTTATTCGTAAGAAGCTGAAAATCCTAGCCGTCGACGTGGATCAGGTACAATTCGACCGAGTTCACAGAATCTCTACGCGTGCACAA
Organism: Siderastrea radians; assembly: GCA_964017195.1. NCBI lineage: Eukaryota > Metazoa > Cnidaria > Anthozoa > Scleractinia > Rhizangiidae > Siderastrea > Siderastrea radians. Next base: position 57,305,762 of record OZ024888.1, read on the forward strand.
TTAAATAGCCAAAAGCATCAACCACGCCCCTCATAATAGGCTAACCGAGTTCCAAGATAAAGATTTCATTACGTCCTTCATCAAGAACCTTCCCAAGGGCACCAACTGTGGAATGTCTGATGATTATCCCAAGAAGTAGACGAAATCATAAAGAAGTTATAGCCGATACTAAAGGTAGCTAAGCGCGCAAATAGATCACCGTTACGTACTTTAATGTGGAAAAGCTGATTATTGACGGTTCTCTTTATCGCCGATCAGAGACTTCATAATTTCCTTTTTATGGTCGCTTAATGGACAGTTAAGTTGGCACTTTCTTTAACTCGGTGGATTTTTCATTACTTTTGTTATAACTGTTATTATTTTTCCCCACGCAACCATTTCCTGATGGCTTAGGTAAGTCAGTAATTAGTATATAATGTTTTTCTCTTTCCTGTTGGCGTATCTCTGTAGCATGTTTCCGTATAGTTTGTGTAAACTTAGCTATCCGTTTTTAATGAAACAACAACTAAGTTACGGAAGAAATGGAATTATTTTCTTTCGTTGTAGTGTAAGTTTAATAGTTAACACATACATTATGTATACAAAAGGCGGAAGGAAATTGCACAGCATGCTTGTAATGTGATGTTACCTTCAGTTAAGTGATGTATTGTCGAACATGGTAAGAAAAGCGAGTTTAGTAATACATTGTAAGGTAATGTACCGCAGTCTTCACGTACGTAGCTCAATCCAGTTAATAAGCATTTATATTGTTTATGGTTACAGTTAATTAGTGTGTATTGTGAGTGATGTTATTAAAAACATGAAAAAAAAAGACAACATTATTCAATTTCGTTTTGGCTGATTAGAGCTTCGTTTAACATAGAACGTAGGATTTTCGTCCTCCGTTACTTCCTGCTTTTCATGTCTCCTTAATAGATGGCAGTAGCCGCCGGGGAGGAAACCAACCAATTGATTTTGGCCAAAATCTGTCAAAGTCAGAGACACATAAATAAAGCTTGTAACTGGACTTACAAATCAGTGCATTGTATTTAAGTTCAATATGACCTAATAGTTTCCTTGAGTTAATTAGTTTCTAGCCGTTTAGAAATCATTCTTGTGAATGTGTCTCTAAAGAAATCCCCCTCTGTTTGTTTTGTTTTTGCCAAAAATCAATTATATCTTTTTTTTTAATTTTTATTTTGCCACACCACAGACAACACTGATACAAAGATAACAATTAAAGAACAAGGAAAGAAGAAAGAATGATGGTAACAGTGGCGAGGAGGCCTAAAGAAAACTATGAAGCTTATGTTAATTAGGCCTCCTCAATTATAATGATTACAGTTGAAATTGAAATTACAGCGACGGATGCTAACACAGTTTTACCTTAATACAATTCGTTACAAAATTAAAAGGAAAAGTTACTGAATATTTTACAAGAACAATTTGAGGCAAAAGTAGACACATTTCGAAGAATTACTAATAGTTTTTAAAAGGAAATACCTTAAGTGATTTCTCAAAGAAAGCTGGAGAGGTCGAATTGACGATATCCGCGTCCGAGTTGTAAGTTGCGAGTTGTAAAACGTAGGTCCTTGGTAAAAAAAAAAAAAGAAAAAAAAAAACAGAAAATTTTTTGATGTTAGTCTGACAGAAAGGCAAACGAAAGGTATGAGAGTTTCTTGTATGATACGAATGAATCTTGTGACAAAACATGAAAAAATACGCTTTGCTAGAAGGTTTGGGTGTTTTGGCCCTAAAACTCAGTGTTTTAGTTACTGTGAGTTAATAGGTTTTTGATACAGGTCATTCTTCTCGATGATGAAAATGGATAGCAGCCCTATTTTGAATATTAGACTTGGTCTTAAGCACAATCGACATTTCATATGGAGTCGTTGCCCAACAACGTGTCCTTAATAAAGCCTTCTTAATCCATCCTTCTAGTTCAAAATTTCGATGATTGAAACTCATGATCAGTGATAGAGACTCTTCAGGTGCATCAGAGAAACCTCAACATGGCTTCCGTGGTTTTAATATTTGGTTTCGTTCGCCAAGGCAAACCACAATTGTAATTTATTAGGAGGACCCTTCTGCAAAGCACTTTCGAGTGAAGTAAGTATCCTCAATAAAGACTGTTGTTTATATTATAAGGCATCAAATATATCTTGTGAATGAAAATTATCCTTTCCTAGAAGGTTTGGGTGTTTTGGTCCTGGAAGATGATTAGATTAAGGAGTCATAAAATTTTAAGAGATTTGTATATACACTATATCAGATATTTAAAAAATGATTTTGGCCTCTCGAACATATCTTCATAGCCCTAAAACTCAGTATTTAGTTTAATTTGAAGTCATCTTCTCAGAGTTGTTTAGCTTTTTACAAATCATTCTTCTTGATGATAAAAAAGAATGGAATCCTTTTATGATTAAGAATTATCATTATTCGGAGTCTGAGCACAACATACTTTCGAATCTTCGTGATGGCGGACTTCAAGAAAGCCTTTCACTCTGTCTCCCACTTCAAATTGCCGGATTTACTGTTCGCAAAACTACTAAAATTGTTCTAGGATACAATGGATATTTTTATTTGATTATTGTTCAAAACACCACATTGATGCTGGTCCCCAAGAAAGCTTTTTACTCCCTCCTCCTACTTCAAAATTTCATACGGTAAGCGACGACATTGAGGAGTCTCCAATGCGTCTGATAATTCTTTTGTTTTAGTGTCGTTCAATGACCAACCAGTAGCCCGTGTACAATGGAAATGGATAAGCTTAGAATTCGTCCGGAGCAATTTTTCGTTTCTGCCGCAAACGATACTCTAAAGCTCGCTCTAACTAAACTGTCCGAACACCACCATAATCTAGAGATATATATGGACCACCGCAGTGACGATATTTCAACTTAAGCAGTTGAAAGAAGAAACCTGAAAAAAATCCGGGCTTGAACGGGAATCGAACCCATGACCTCTGCGATACCGGTGCAGCGCTCTTACCAACTGAGCTATCAAGCCAACTGGGAGCTGCACCGGTATCGCAGAGGTCATGGGTTCGATTCCCGTTCAAGCCTGAATTTTTTTCAGGTTTCTTCTTTCAACTGCTTAAGTTGAAATATCGTCACTGCGATGGTCTACATATATCTCTATCGTTAATCCGCATTTCTATTATATGATTATTTCATATATTAACATTCATTCACCACCATAATCTCTTGAAACCAAGATTAACAGGCGGCAGCTGGCAAATGTTACGGGTAAATGAATGCGTGTATTGCACTTCTTTGGATGAAGTTAAGTGACTCCATGTTTTTATCCATCGCAGAAATAGCAAAAATTGAGACCAGCGAGAATGGGTGACAACAAAATAACTTCTGCTTTTTGTATTGGGTTCTTGGGTGGAGGTTGTGGGTGTGGGAACAACTCGCAGGTGTATGATCTTGTTTCAAAATAGCTATGTTCATAAATGTTTAAGCTTTTGGGAAAAGCTAAAAAAGGAACAAAACCAAACGTTCCTTGAAACCCTATCAGTAACCAGAGAAAGCTCTGAAATTCATGAAAGCACAGTCTTAAACATCTTTATCCACAACAATTTGAACCTTTAAATTACGTGTCCCTGACCACAGATTTTGGGCATATTTCCATTCAAATGACGTTTGGTCTCCGATCATCCTTCAGTAGGATTGCATAAATAAAAAGAAAAGCTCTAGTACATTTTGCCGATAATTCAGTTTACACGTCTGTGTTGTTTAAATCTGTTGTAAAGTGGAATTTAAAAAAATTGGTAGCAACAATAAAAATGAAAAAAAAATAAAAAAATAAAAAAAAAAACTAACGCGCCCAAGGCATTTTCTTGGTCATTTTGTAGCATCAGGTGATCAACGCCTTTAGACAACATCAGGCCCTGGTTCATAGAAAGCTGATAAAACTATGCCCCGATTAGCGGTTAATCTACGATTAAAATTTGTTTTTCCTTAGAATAACTAATCCAGGGGTATTTTACAGAGCTATTGCTGGAATTGTTTTGTGAAGTATTATAATAATGATAAAGTGGAAAATGCGATTTACGTGTTTGTGATTTGTTTTTAATCCGTAATCATTCGCTTTAAATTTTTCCGCCCCCAAATCAGTCGATTCCCGCTGAGTTCTGTGCGGCCAACAAAATTATTCCTCATTTGAGTTGCCAAGATTAATTTATATAAAATAAATTGCCTGCCTCAACTAAACTAACGATATCGCAAACTTTAAATCCGCAATTTTGATTGTTTTGATCAAGTTTTTACCTCAATTAGTAAATTTAGTCGACCTCGCTAGGTGGATTAAATTTAGCCCCTCGCTTATCCCTTGGGTAGGGTTAATGGTGCTTTCAGGAACAGAATCTAACCGAAGGATAAAGTTTAATGCGTCGATCAGCGAGATTTAACCTTCGATTAGCGCTTATCGGCTTTGAAGGAACCGGGGCCAGAAAATTAAGTGTTCCTTAACTCGACAGGCCTCTGTAAAAAAGAAGTAATAACATAGCAACCTGTTTTCGGCAGAAGATTTATTTATGCTTTCCAATGTGTCATCAAGATTAGCATCAAACAGGAAGAGGTCTGAGCTATCAAGGACACAGGCGACTTTGTTATTTTAAACTACCCTCTTGCCTCTTTTTTGAGTTAAACGTTAAAAAAGCCTATCTGACGAAATTATTGTACCCGTTGAAAATATTTTCCTTTCTTTCTTTTATTCCTTTTAAGGTAGAGGCTAGTAGGAACCATGCTGGTTACTCGGTTGATGTTGTTTTGTTTGCTTTAAAAAGGAAGTAAAAAGATTAAAAAATCAAATGTATTATAACTTCCCCTCGGGTTTTCTTGCTAAAGTTGTTTATTAAAATGACGACTTAACGTTTCTTCCAAATTGTTTTGCTCACTCTCTGGTATCCATGATGATCGAGAAAAGCAAAAATCTTCCCGACTATGCCACTGGCTCAAGCAAAAATAAGTAGGAGTTTAACATTTTTTATTTACAAAGGAATATTAAGCCTCAATGGCATCTGTTGTGTAGGCGTTAGTTGTTGAGCCATCGCCTGGTAATTGCGAGTGATATTCGTTCGGGACATGAGTTACTTGGACAATAATATGTGCAGAGTGTACAGAATTACGAAACAAAATTTTCTTCGAGTGTTCTACTCCGCCGGTATCTCAAGAGATGCATCAATATCAGCTGGCCGGGCAAGACGACGGCTTCTGCGGTTTATCTAGAAGACTTGAAGAATAGCAATAATGGGGAGTAGAAACCTAGCCGTGGTTTATCTTAAATAAAGCTCTTATCAGCCAAAACGAAACTGAATAATGTTAAGTCTAAAAATCTCAGCAAAGCTGAGGCAATTGGTATCATATATTTGACAACATTTCGGCGGACCAGACCTGCCTTCTTTAAGTAGGATAAGCATGGAAAACGTTTTAATTTTTGTCTAGTTTAATCAATACCTTTTCATGAAGAAGGAAGGTCTGGCCTGAAGGAAGGTTGGCCTGCTGAAAGCTCGCACAACTACGTTGCAACTGTGTGAGCTTTGCTGTAGCCCTTGGATTATTATCTGAGAGACGTTTGACCGGAAGTCTCTCTTTCCAATCGTTCCCCCTTTAGAAACTGTTTTCCTAATTTGTATTTAAATGTGAAAACCAACGTGGCTTCTATCGTGAGTACAGCCTTCTGGAGGCAGTAAATAGACGGTGAGACATGAAGAAAAACACGTCTAACGTGGAGCAGGTGAAGAAGCTTATTACACTAAGCAATTAACATGGGTAAAGACAAGATTCGTGCATGGCAGAAGTCATGTAATATTGTTAAGTTGTAGTCTTGAGAAATTTAACCGTGCGCTCTAACAAGAGCTTATTTATTGTAATTGAAAGCGGCAATATGATTACATATGAAAAGTGAAGAAATCATTTTAATGAAGAGTTTATTAGTGTGGTTCCTTGGTAAATGTGCGACAAATGAAGAAGAAAAAGTTAATTATAAACAAAATGAGTTTTTACTCCACTTTTCCAGAAACTCTGCTTTAATTATAGGCTAAACTGTTTTCTTTAAAGGAATATCTCCTGAAATACATAAATCAAAGAAATCAATTCAGTTGCAGCCCATCCAAAGAGCAATGAATTTTGTAACATATGGACCGCCCACTGAGGATGCATCTTTTCATTATGACCCAGTCAGCTATAAATGTAACGCGTGATTACTTTTTTCGACTGTCCAAATTTATTTAGAAGCTGTTCGTGTTTGATTAGGCGGATTGTTGCTCGACCGGGTAAACATTGAGGGCGTGAATAATGTTACCATTATTATCACCGGTCGTTGATGATCATGAATCAGCTGATAACATAAAATATCACCTTATCTACTGGTTCTAGGTTTTCAAAACAAGTTGATACAAATACGATATTAACCGATATTTTGCTTTCGATATCTATATCGATAAAGTGAAGAAGTCGCTCAAGATCGATACCGTGACGTCGTTACTTCAGGTGGAGTTCAGCATTAAACGAACCCAGATTGGTATCAAAAGCAAAAACTTTGACGCACACATGCCAGAAATTTGATTTAATACAAGAACACATTAACTTTATCGATTATGTTTTTTTTTGTTATCGACACACCACTTTTTTTGTCCAAGTGGTCACGTGGCCAGTATCAAAAGGTATCGAGACAAACGCTTCCTCTTACGAATATCGATAACTTTGGTATCGAGTCGGCTCGCCCTTATTCAGAATGTTAATACTGATCACCTTTAGGGTATAAATACGGTACCAAATCCCCAGCGATCTCACACTGCTCCAAGTGTTAAGGACAGAGCTCAGTCAACCGGAACTAACAGGCCTACCGAGCAGATTGGGAGAAAATCGGAGGTAAAATCTTAATATATTTGACAACTTAGATCAAGTGAAGCTTTCTCCGGCAAGCATCGTTTCAAAACTGGAAAAATACAAACGAAATGTCAGGAAGTTCCAGTAAGCAGTCGTATTGGCCAGGTTGTATCAGAAAATGTCTTGCAATGTTAATCTTCAGTTGTTAGGTTATAGAGTACCTTCTACAGCCAACTTTAGCGAAATGATATTTCATGGAGCAGATAATTGCTTAGCATTTGAGGTCATTTTTTTTTCTCAAAAAGAAAGTTACAAACTTTTTAAACACAGCGAGTTACTTTGAAAAAAGCACGAGCTCGATTCTGCTGGAGCAGTTTCCAATTAATTTTCGGGGATTCGATAACTTCGACAACATTTTCCGGTGCCTTTTTTTTTAGTTTCACAAAATATTGTATAGTTTGTTTCACTGGGAGCTAAAATCAAAGAAATAACTGTCTGTTAACGCCTTTATTGAAAAACATAAATCGCAATACAATTGTTGTTTTGCGTTTACTCAATTGTAAGGTTTACTTACTTAGACGATCGCGTAGAGAAGTCGCGAAATTCGCTAACTTCTAAGAATAAAAAATTATTATTAAATTAGTCAGCCACTTCATGAGCTTTCATTTGGCACCAGTTTAAAGGTATCTACAGTGTAATCCAGATGCGATACACGTGCACCTACATTTCACCTGCGTATGCTTGATGCACGCAACTACCACCTCAGCAGTTTATCTCAAACCTGAGAAAAGTTTCGCGTTACATGTTTACACAGTCTAAAAGGTGGCCGCAAGATATTGCTTTGATCCAAGCTAAGAAATTCATAATGCAATATATCCGTTCCGAGGTCTAGGGGCTTTGGAAAGCGGTTGAACGAGTTTTCATTACAGTGGTGCTTTCCTCTGTAACAGCGTGTCTTTGCACGCGGCTACGACACAGCCTAATGTTAGCTCAGTTTTTGCCACTTTTTAAGATAATAACCATATATTATAAGTACGCATCATTGAGAAATAGCTTTAGAGTTTCTTAAAGAGGGTATTCTTGTTGTAATAAGTTTTTATCTTCCACTGCAATTTACTTGAGATTAACGTGACTGAATGTACACCATGTTTAACTAAAAAGTATATCGCAACATCACATTATTCTCATATTATTTGGTGCTGTGAAGAAGGTGTTAAGCAGAATATCATAGTTTTAATTTATCCATTTCTAGCAAAAGTAAAATGTTTTTCGAATCAACCTACGTCCTGCTATTTAGGCCGCCTGATCTCAGAGCTAAGTCGAAGGATGACACGGGTCACCTCACTGATGTCTTTCTTTCTTACCTGAGAACCTTTTCGTTTGAGCCGCATTGGAACAAGATCAAACTGAGTAGCAACTAATTTCTTCACCCTGACAACTCACTACTCCGTCTTGCAAAGAACACTTCTGTTCAATTTATCTTTTACTTGTATTTCTTAAGCTTCATTTTCTTAACCGAGGAAAGTAACCACGTGTTATGACTATGTTTTTGTCTCGTTGTTCTTTTCTTTCCATCAACAGGTAATCATCTTTCAAACTTGTGGCGAAATAAATCTTTTTAACGCCCCCAGGTCTATTTTCCTCATTTGTATCGCAAAAAGAAAACTACGGTAGAACTCGGTGTACATTGTGTTCTCCAAGTCAACAGCTTCTTTTCTTATTTCTCTCAAAATTAACCAACCTGGTGTTGCGCATTTTACATCTTTAGAAATATAGCTATTTTCCTCAGCCACGGTTAAAGTTGGGTTTGTCTAAGTAGCATATGGGATCGCGATGCACGTAAGAGAAGAAGAAGAACGTTCACACATCAGTAGTCCAGTCATAATACCAATTAAGTGAGAGAAAGGTTTAAAGAGTTAATTTAGGGTACAATAGCTTCTTCTCGTTCACTTTGATTGGCTTGGAATTTCACTTTTATTTTTGAGTAAGGAGGAGATATATTACATTTAAATTGCTTTAATCCCTTAAGCCCTGACATGAACGTGCATACTCTCCTTACTGTTATCCATACATCTGTTATGTCACTAGTAAGGAAGAATTGTTTAAATGCCAAGAAATCTTATCTGATCTTTGGTGATCAATTCCCTTATTCTCATGACTTGAATGTTTAACAAGTAGTGATAACGAAAAGAGAAATTTCATGTTCGTCACCATTTGTGGGTTTTGCAATAGTAGTGGCCTGAAACCTTTGAATGGGTTATAACACGGGGGTTTGCCGTCGCTTCTGCACTGTACTTAAAATGCTCTGACTCATAATTTCCGATAATACTAGAGGAAGATTTCAATGAAATCTCGAAAGAAGAACAAGCCATTTTTACTTGTTAGAACGCTTTTACCGTGCCACAAACTTAATATTTGAAGTTAATGCAATCCATTTATATCCTGGCCATCCGTACTCAAAACACTTTTAAGATCTTTCAGTGCATTAGTATACTAACTTTAGCATAGTTTAGTGACATTATCTTTAGGTTTCGGATACGCCGGATTCAAGTGTGACGTTTGGCTTGTAAAAGACCGGTCACTTAAAAGCAAAATAGCTGACAAATTCCATGTAGCGTCGTACTGCAAATTCGTTACGAGCAATAAGGAATAATAATGGGCCATTAACTGATGCCAACCGGTTAACGTCGGTGATTTCATTCTTTGTTTTGCTTAGAAAACGGGAGTGACCACCGTGTTTTTGTCTAGGTAGTTTCTTAAGGCCTTACGTATTATGGCGTGATTGCAACTATATCTTTTCGATTTCAATTACAGGTGAATTCTGAACGTTTGAGTCCATTCATGTCATTTAACTGTTTCCCGTCCTTTTTCTTGAATTTGGGCAGGCGTTTGAAGAAAATAATGATGTGATGTAAAGTAGCCTCAAAGCGTTTGGAAAGATCTTAGACTTAACGTTTCGAAAGACAAGATTGCTGAAATTTGACACATTTGTGCTTGAAACGAAAGGCAACATGTTTGAACTAAAATTCTAAATAGGTGGATAACGAATCATGAAAAATTGCTAACAAAACAGGCTTAACTTACGCTTCATAGCGGAACTGTTGTCAATAATTCATTAAGCGACCTTGCACTGAAAAGTAAAAATAGAATCAAACCTGTTGTCACGCTTTTTTTGGGTGGGCGTAATAAAATACTCATTAACAGGAACATCATAGGAACCGACCTAAGCTTGTTTTTCTTCGTAAACAATTCTACAACAACGTTTTGAGAGCCTTACCTCAATTCATTTTACCTCAATTCATTTTATGATATGAAGAAGGCAAAACTCTGCGTAAAAACATCTTTTAATCGATACAAATTAAGATAATCTATCAATAAATTTTTAACACAACACACCTTTATATTTCGTATATATAGATAGTTTAACGTATAGATAGTTTAGATTGTGTCTAAAGAATCCTTTTACCTACGAACCAAGGAAAATTAAATGCATTTCTTTTCACTGAGAAACGATATCTGTTAAATCTGTTAAATTGGTTAAAGAATACAGAAAAAGGATGAATTTGACTTGTGACCAATTACCTTGCAAAAGCATCAGTGAGGACGGTATTCCACTTTTAAAGGGACAGTGTCCACGCTGACATATGGTATCTTTTTAAAGTAAGGCCAGTAGCTTGCATTCAGGTTGGTTTGGTGTCTTGAAAGAGTACGTAAACAATCGCCAAAAATGATGAAGGCAAAGAAATATAAACTTTGGAGAGAAAAATAACGACTAAAAAATTCTCAGTTTCATCATAAATGGCAATTTTAATTTCTGGACCGCTCATTACAAAATTGACTTTGATGCGCTGTAATCCACAGCCCTTGAAATCTTGCGCTTTATTCCTAATCGAACCACTTGTTCTGTTTTGCAAGTTAGAGTTTTGTTATCAAACTTTAGTTTTAAGTTTGGTAGCTTTTAGCAACCTAACACGGAAATTAGGTCAGCGGCGGGCACTAAGAATAAATTTTTTGTCTCGCTTCATAAAAGTTCTCCATTTTAGCGCATGAGCTCATGAAAGATAAACGCATTCTGCTTTTCAATCAAAAATGGAGATCTGAATGGTTCAGACTTTTATGAGGAAAGAGTCACAGTTGTTCAATGCGAGCAGAAAAGCTTGAAGAAGGCGTTTGACCAATCAACTCACAGTAGGTGTCATTCGAAAGGTAGTCTTCTTATGAATAAATAATAGCTTCGACTCGCTTAACAAGACCTGTTTAGCCGAGGAACTCTTGAAAGCTCAACGCATTCCTCTCAACTGCAAATCGGTATTTCATTGGTTAAAGACTTGGTGATGAGTAAACAACTGCTTAAGCGGAAACCGGAAAACTGCTTAGATCAAATCACCAGTGTTAGTATAATACGATTCAATTTTATTAGTTACCTAAAAATGCGTGTTTTAGTGTTCTCTGAGGAACGCAACCGGTCATACAGAGAAAGTTAGAACAAAAAAGCTAGGTAGGACTCCAATAGGTTTCGACACTTTTAAATACAGAACTGTGTGTCTTGGAAAAACTACTTCTTAACACTGGAAAGTTTTAATTGATAATTTCCAAACCAAAATCGCGACAACGTCTAAATTAACACTAAAGCGCAACGGTTTTTTTAAACTCGCACACTCAATATTGTGGTACGTTTGTAGAATATAGATCTAGTAGTCTTTAACTGTGTTCTGTTTCGAATGCGCTAATCTGACTGGCTGAATCGTCATTTTCTAGTCACTGATAAAAGACGATTGTGAATTTTTGCACATACGTCCTAAATATCGTTGTTTCCCGCTTCAGACATTTGAAGAACTTTAAGTTTTTGCTTTACGATTTTATTAACAGACTTAAAGGTTAGGACCACCTCACACAGCTAAATTAACAGCAACACTGGAAAGCACTGCTCAATAGGTTTTATTTAAATGGCACACTTTAGGATTTTCGTGTAAAGACTCAAACGTTAGAACAAACTGGCACAGCACAATAGAGTTCCACAGGAAAGTACTTTTCAATAGCTTTCACTTGAATGGTCACACATTAGGATTTCAGCCACAGACTCAAAAGTTACAACCACCTTGTCCAGCATAGTAAACAGCACCACGGGAAAGTACTGCTCAGTAACTTTCATTTGAATGGTCACACATTAGGATTTCATCCACAGACTCAAAAGTTACAACCACCTTGTACAGCATAGCACCACGGCAGAGTATTGCTCAGTACCTTTCACGTGGATTGTCACACCACAGGATTTCATATCCAGACTCAAAAGTTAGAACTACTTTGTACAGAAAAGTAAAGAGCACCACACGAAAGCGCTGCGCGAAATTGGTCGAAATCTTTTGGATGTAATTCGCGAGCTGAACACATCTCACATAACAATGTGAAATAATTTGACGTCTAATTTCGAGAAATAAAATGAATCCTCTGAAACGAGTTTTGTTAGCTGTTAAGTATAAATATGTCCATCTATTTGTGAGAGAAACTCCAGTTTACATCTACTGTTACTTGCGATGCACAAAGATCGAACATTAGAACATGTTATACAATTAATATCGTGGGTGACAAATTACCCTTAATTTTGGCGCGAAATTTCAGCGTTAATTTATAATTTCACATGTGAAATTACAAAATTGCTATGGCAACGGGCCTATACCTCAGTGCCAAGATGAACTTCAAGACAAAAAGACAAAAAGACAAAAAGAAGAGATTATTTGTGATAGTGTGACAGCGAAACTTTTTGAACCGCAAGCCGGCAGTTGCTGAATGAGTGATTGACCGCGAACTCAGGGAAGTAATTCAGTGGATTTGGGCACTTCTTCGAATAGAATAAAGGTCAGTTTTAAATATAAATTTGCTTCCGAAGTTTACTTTCGTTAAAACAAGTTTTCTGTGCGTATTTTGGATGCATTTATGAAGCCTTGCTCGATAGAGCAAGGTGGTGCTCGATTCAATGAATTTGCCGGATAAAACGCGGGTAACCTTTGCCGAGCAATTTGTTTTGGTACATTTCAAGTAAAATTTCAGAGTCTGGTTTTATTTTGCTGGCGGTTACAAATACACAAAATTGTCAAAGCGTACTAAAAACTTCCCACAAGATTTTTTTCAGTAAGCTTATTTCACTCAGAAAATTGTGAACTTTGGCCAAACTGTATGCTTTAAACTTTTCAATGCTTGGAGTTCTCGATGCGATAAATAAGTCAAAACTCCACGATTGTGTGGTATAGATATTTATTAATAAGTTTACGATATCTTTCTGAAAATTTTAACGTTGAATTATGTTAGGTATTTTATAACTTATGAGCATAAGAATATCAATATAATTCTTCAATTCTCTTGATTCTCTTGATTATAACAGATCAATTAACATTTTGTTTTTGAAACCAGATTAAATGGGGCGTTTGTGGCATTCTGTGTTCTTCATTTTCCTGTCCGTGCAAGCAATCCATGCACAAATACCAAGGTATAGTATGCTTCGCTTTTCTATTTTTTCCCTTTACTTATACATATCGGGCTATTAATAACCAATCGGATATCGAAAATTTTGTTATAGTTGTGATTATCACCTTAGTCGTTGCCTTTTCAAGTACACCCCTTTTTCCTTTCGTTGTTTATACATTTGAGGATGCCAATCAGTTAATGGCTTTCAGTCGGCTGCGCCATCAACCATCGAACTTTCAACAACTCATTATAAAGATGGGACAAAGTCTATGAAGTGGACTTGGGCGAGCAAAAATGTGATCACACATTCAATTTCGGTAAGTTAAACGGTAAATATAATCGATCACAGTCCTGAAGAGGCTCTGTAAATATCGAGAATCGGCGGACAAGCTCAGGAAATTGATAACTTACGCAATAATCAGGCTTAAAATGAAACAAATTGAAAGCGCTTGCTTTTAAACAATTTGCAACGCCAGAAAACAATTTTAATTTTAAATGATAGCAATACTCTTCTACTTTCTATCAATGGGAATTGCATGGAGTTTTGCTTTATTTATGTGGTTTGGTGGTTCTTTGAAACAAAGGCATTTTGACCACTTCGGAAAAATGCAAAAATTGGTTAACTTCAGAGGCTTAAAATGGGTCTTGGCATGTCTAATATCGAACTGAAATAAACACTGTGAAAAAGTTTGGCCCTACTTCTATTATGAATAAATTAAGTAAACACAATTGTCATTTTTGATGTCACAGCTGGCTGACACACTTCAATGATTCGCAATCCTAGCTTTCTGATAGCGTTTCAAATTTTTGAATAATATGTCACAACGCCTTGGGTAAACTTCGTTGGAGAATGGCAACCTTTAATTCGTAGATATTTGAAAAATTTTTGTTGTCTTCTGTTGTTCTTTACTGATCTTCAGAATAACTCGTGATCCTTGTAATGGAACGTTTGGTCGTACTTGAGCTATTTTCGGGAGGAACTTCTCTAAACCTCGCAAACTTCGATGGAATTTCTTGGGTGGCTCAGGGAAGCAGATCAAAGTATACGGTATTCTTCGGGCTAACTTCGGAGATCATCATTGCAATTTGTAGTCGTGGGCATAACAACTTTGCACTCGTGTTTCAGTCGATCAGAATTAAAATTATTTCCAGTCTCTCTTTGAAAGTGCATGACGTCAGGTCCATTGATTTTTTTTATATTGTCAGCCGGCGATCACTGGAGCTGAGCTTAGGAGAGGTGGAATCAAAGTGTGGCTTTACAACACTCATAAACGCGCTGGAGAGAATCTGACGGTCTCTTTTGAAGACTCCGTTCAATATTAACCTGGACTTCAAGGTATTGAAGTAATTCATGCTGCATACATAATCTGACAAGGTCTAGTTTCTTTTAATTCCTCCTTGGGAAAATTAAAAGTTGGCTAAGATTTTAAAAGTTGAAAGGACCAAGGATGCGGCAATAAGGTTAACAACCTTTTACCACTTACCGTTGCGCGTAATGTTGATGGTCATGAAACCAAACCCCACAGTCCCTCTACTGTCAAGTCTGTAACGGGCAAATTATTGGCTGACCTTGTAAAATGATTGGAAAAACCTGTGATTATTTTGTATGTCCACTAGGGGTGATTGACAATGTTCCTAGTTGGTTTACGCTACGGTAATCAGGATTGGGTTGGTACTCCACATAGGTGTGCTTGACTTAATCTACTGAACACAAATATTAGGCAGTTCACATAATTCATTTGAAATGTACATTTTCATAGTAACTCTATCCCATTACACACCTTCAGAGTTTTCTTTTGGTTTGGAAGTTAACAGAAAAAATCAAACAACAACAACAACAAATAAAAAACAACAACGACAACAACAAAAATACCATAAACCAACAGAAACAAGTAATTGGAAATAACTGTAGCCCTGATGTCAACAGCGGATGCGTTTTTCACTGGATTATTCTTATTCAGATAACAAAAACCATTTAAGTTTAAATAAAACATGACATTTACGTTTTCAATCTTGTTTATAGGGCTGGCGTGCAGTATGGGTTTGTTACGATGAAGCTCTTACGAATGGCCGAGATGACATTACCATGATGAAAATAAAAGCACCCTCAACTTCTGCACCAACCCATCCTTTGTATTTTGATCTACTGCGCTTAGTCAACAACTTGGCTAGACAATCACGTGACAAGATTGTACCCACACTTGATGAATCACAGTACAATTCAAGTCATTTCTGGCAGCAAACGTATCGCTGGAGTCAGGTACATTTATAAATTTAACATTAATTTTCACGTTTTACCCAAGGTCAAACAACACATAGGTCTAACGACCGCGTCTGCCAATATGCGTTTTATTGCGTATGCTAAATGTCTCATTCATATTTTCGGGCCTTATCCAATGTTATTTACACAGCTGATCTATCTTTTGTGCAAGATCCTCAGTGTCTTCAAAGTCACCGATGCATTCCTAAAAAATGCTTTATGCTTTACGATATTCCATTTAGCCACGAAATTAGAAAAATCTATTATCGTTTTTAACCCGAGATTCATTCCTTGGACAAGTGATTTTGAATGTGGGTTATAACCTTTTTATTCATGGAAACTCTGGACTGTTACCCCAAGTTAAGGCTACCAAGTATTGCTTTTTTTGTGGTGCTCGTTCTCATCAAAATGCTGGTGAACATGGTCTGGTATAGAGTAACGGTCTCAGAGTTCCAGCGGCACAAATTTACCCGAGAATATACAGAGTTCTCCCCACCTCCCGGACTTAACTACTTATCAATTAAGACAGGTTTTCAATAAGCAATCATTAATCTACCATCCAGGTACTCCTTTGTATTCTGGCCAACCTGAGTACAACGTCCGAAAGTTTGGTTTCGTCATGGAAAAGGTTTTGCTTCCATTGGCTCTGAATTATCATATACGGTCACGCGTCAATGAAGTGAACGAAGTAGCTGCTGCAGAGTTGATTAATCTGAACGGAGACGCCAGCGCTATGAATGCGGCTGTTCAGGTAGAAAAGTCAATTTGTAGTACAGTTGACTCCCGATAACTTGTACCTTCAAGGGAAAACAAAAAAAGGTTCGGTGGAAGGGATTCCTGCTGACACCAACTGACAAACTTTGTGTAACAGAGCATCAAGAAACTGACACAAGGACAATTAGACACTTCGCAATACATGCTGCTCAATTTTTTTTTGAAATTTAATTCAAATTAAATTCAGTGTTATGGAGTATGTTTTGTCTCATTACACTTTGACAAACGAGGTTCGAGTTATTGAGGGTAAAATTACTGTAAATGTATGGAGCAAATCCAGGGGAAATTAATTTTGGTTTGAATTAGCGCGAGCTTCGCGTTACCTAGGGCTCGAGTTACCTGGAGTCAACTGTATACAGCTATTTCAATTAACGTTGTCAGACGAAAGCTTAAGCCTACATGACAAGACTGCAGGGTAACATGGGATTTTTATACCTAAGTTCACCAAAATCTGTAGTACCTTGCTTGCCGTACAATAGCAAAGTATATGGGAGAGTTTTTAAAGTATTAAAATTAAACAAAAACCTGAGAGAATTTTTTTCAGATCGAATTTTCCTCCAAAGCGCAATTTTTAATCCCACTCATCTTTTTTAATCCCACTCATCTTTTGGATACACGTGGAGCACGTGCATGGTATGTAAATTAGAAGTAGGAAAAACAGCATCATGAAAGATATGGAAAATGAATTTTTGCACTTCATAACAAGAAATAACTGAAAGTGCAAAGCCAAATCAGGATTGCCGCTGACAATAATCGGATGGTGCCTATTTATTACTTGCACCAGGAAATTCAAAGTTCCTGACGAACTCAGTTCTGACAACCGTGAAACTGCAAGACTGATTTGCAACTACCCACACTACCCTCCGGTCTTGTCGCGTAAGCTTGAGTTGATCCGACAACCTTAATTGAAATAGCTGTATCATAACATTATTTAAATCAGCTAATTGCATTTTAGTATTTGTTCAGAACTTTTTTTTGTCAAGTTATCATCTCTATTTTATACACAGGTATTTCTCACCTAAGATTCATATAGATAATCCCTCTCTCTAACGACCTCACTGGATGATGCTTCCACGGCTTCCATTATTTCTTGTGTGAAAATAGTAATGAACTACACTGGTAAATTTCCTTCAACATGTCCTCATGTCTTATACACTTGATTGAAAAAACGAACGTTGTCGCATGAAAAGTATAAACCCTTAACGATGAGACCTAATGGATTTATGGGTAGATGTATATTACCATTTGCATATTCAAAATAACATACTGTTCTTTTGTGACTGATGTTGATTGCAGCGAGTTGCACGTGGTAATGGAAGCGGAGCAAGCCTTTCTGAAAGTGGCCAAATTAATAACCAATAAGGCCCAGTTTGAGCGCCATATAATGCGAAATTTGCATCTGTTCACGAACTGAAACAACTTTTGCTGGAAAACTATTCGGAAATAAGGAAATCCCATGTTGTTCCAGTACTGTGTTAAAACAATCACTCACTGATTATGCAAATGCAGTTATTGTACGAACACTTCCCATACTTATCATACGACAATGTTTTTTCAATCGAGTGTACACACACACAGTAATTTTCAGAGTTATTTTAACTCCAAAACTGAAGTTAAAATTTTAGGTTAAAAATAACCCCTTTTTGGGGGTTATTTTAACTCCTTAATTTAACTCCAATTTCGGGGTTATAATAACTCCAGTGGGGGAGTCACTTTAACTCTATAAAAGGAGTTATTTAAACTCCATATTGGAGTTACTATAACTCCAAAAGTGGAGTAAAAACTTTAGGTTAAAAATAACTCCTTTTTTGGGGTCATTTTAACTCCCAAATTTAACTCCAGTTTCGGAGTTATAATAGCTCCAACGAGGGAGTCACTTTAACTCTGCTCCATCAAAGACTAGGGTTATTTTAACTCTGCTCCATCAAAGACTAGAGTTATTTTAACTGCATAATCAGAGGTGTAGTCACTCTGAAATCAGAGTAAAATTAACTCCGGTACATTCACCCTATTCGTTTCTTAGATAAAAAGCAACATCACACAAATTGACTGTCTCTATAAAAGGTACAACATTTTTAATTCAATCCTATTTCATTTTCTTATGTGAACAATAGTTTCTTACAGAATTTGAATTAACAGTAATATTAATGTAAATTTCTAAGACACTATAATCATATAAGTATATAAAATGAAAATAAAGCATGTACAAGTATGTATAAATAAAACATGATTTCAAAATATATATATATTAAATTCTCTTAAAATGTTTCTGTATTCTATATTTCCAAAAAATCTCATAAATGTAGTTGTTCTTCAATATTACTACCTCCATCTGCATGCATCCATGGAGCATAAAAAGAACTTTATAATTAAAGCTGGATAGTTTTGTGAAATACCCTTTACAAAGACTGAAGTCCTTTAGAACCTCTGATTATTCAATCTACAGAAAATACATGGTTGAATAAAACCTTTTCAAATTGTTTCAAATTTTAACTGAAAAACCAGAAGAACTCTGGTGAAGCCCTAATGAACAATCTTCCCAAGTAAGAAAGTCAAAACTTTATGAATTCGAATTTGAAGGAAGTTGGAATTCAAATGACAATATAGGAAAATTCAACAACACTATCTTTTGTTTAAAATTATAACTGGCTCAAAATTCAATTTTCTTAAATTATTATCTGGAACAGGAACAAAAAATTTCTTTTGTGTGCTTTAAACTCATTTTAAACTTTTTCCCCCTTAAGGAGCATTGAGGGTTTTAAGTCACTATAAATACTGGTATACACCTAACTGCAATAATGTTGTCATGGAACAATGAAAAAAAGAGAACAGAACAATGCCAAATAGGAAGCCATTAGCCATGGAAATTACATTGTCAGATACATGTCTGTATCAATTGATTTGATAAGACAACAGTATTGCAATTAGACTACGTACAGCTAAAATGAAAATAAAGAAAGTACAAGTGATTTACAATTAAAACATGATTTTAAAATATAATTAACAATTCTCTTAGAGTGATTTGAATTAACCCGTGAAATAGATACTAAACTAATACGTACTATTACACACTAATTCCATTGTTTTCTTTTGTTCAGCTTTGACTATTGGACACTAATTGTTAGATATTGTTTCACGGGTTAAGTAAAATCACTAACTTTTTTCTGTATTATTTTTATATTTTGAAAAAACCTCAAAAATTAATGGGATTGTTCTTCAATATCACTACATTCAGCTGCATGTATGCAGGCATGTATGGAGCATAAAGAACTTTATAAGTAAGGCTGCAACAAACAGGAAACAATAATTTTCAAAATGTGCCTTCAAAAACACCAATGTGCTATATCACCTCCAATTATTAATCTACAGAAATGCACGGTTACTGGTTTCATTGTTCTCCCTTGTGATATAAACAAATATCAGCTACCCGTGGTTACTAATCACATGATCACCCATGTGATTTTGGCAAATTCAATTAAAATTAAAATTGATTGTACTAAATTTTGACTTAAGAACACTGGTCGGGAGCCAAATGATGAACAATCTTCCCAGGTAAGAAAGGCAAAATTTTATGAATTCAAATTTGAAGAAAGCTGGAATTGAAGTGAGAATAAAGCAAAATTCAGTGCATGTTTGTTCAAACACAACTCCATCTTTTCTTTAAAATTATAACCATAAGTCCATGAAGTATGATCATCTGGGGGAGTGTACTCCTGAGAAGGACTGTTTGTGGTGACATTGACTGACATTGACATCATCAGAGCCAGCTGGCTTGACCCTGATGATGAATTCGCTCAGGTTGTCGAAACGTCAGTCAATGTCACCACAAACATTCCTTCTCAGGACTACACTCACCCGGACAATCATACTTCACCAACTTATGATATGACTCATGGGTCCAAACCTTTTACAAAATTACAACCGGCTTATATTTTAATTTTCATTTAAGGCCCACCTTCACCCAAAAGGCCTTGCGCACCGCGGTTGCTGTTTATGAATTTCGTGTAACACGAAATTGTTTCTGGGGTTTTCTTTGAAAATCCATTTCCTTCAGAGTCATCTTGTTGAAAATCGTCCATAAGCATGCAGGAATTTATTCTTCTTCTTTCCAGGAATTATTTTGTGACTGTGCTGGCCAAACTTATTTTTTTTCACTCCTACTTTGTCCAATATTTGTCCAATATGTTGCTGCCAAAGATACCTTGCAGCTGAAGATGCTGTATGGTTATCCCGAAGGAAAATATTGTCAGTATTGGTCTCAGAGGAGCTTGTGTTATGAAGCAAAAAAAAAAAAGAGAGATTTAATGAATCTCTTGTAGTGATCTAATTGTATTAGATGTGGGACCTTCGCAAGTAAGTTTGATTCATACGATTCGATTTTATTCGCGGGATGTAAACAAAATGGCTCGCGACTGTGTAACAAATGAATGGTTTTGCAGAACTGTTTTCTTTTTCTTCCTCTGTGTCTATCGTCGTATGATTGAATTCAATAATAGTTTTCTTAGTTAGCCATAGGTTCTGGTAGATTTGATCGAAAATTAGTACATATGTATGGCTGGCTTTCAAAGGTTACAATTGTAATGCAGGAGTCACTGGACAAGTGCTATTTTGCAAGCGATAATCAGTGAGTTGCTATCCAGTTGTATACGCTGTTTACATGTATTCCCCTTCAGACCAACCTCTATAATGACTTGGAAAGACCTTCAAAATCACTGTTACTTTATAGGACAATAAGATTGCAATTTGCTAACAAAAACAATGGAATGTCGCAGTAAATGTTAGTCGCTTGCTGGCACTTAGAAATGTAAAGATAAACTGAGTTCTCGCTTTCTATTTCATTGAAACTTTAATGTGGCGAACTACAGATCATTCCAACGTTTTGGGGAGTAAATGCATTTCATGGAAGCCAAAAGACTTGTAGATTGAGGTTGTTCATGTAGATTGGTGCAAATCGCTACGAGTTCGCTGTTTCGATTTGTTTTAAATGTATGTGACGATTTTCTCGCTCGCAGAAATATTCTGGCAACCAATCAGAACGCGAGAAGGACAATAAAGCCATTTGAAAACAATAACAAACGGTCACAAGGCCATTTGGGTGAAGGTGGGCCTTAAAGTATAAGGACTGGTAAAATTGTTAATCATATTACCAACACAGCTTTCATGAATTGACATCCACCAAAAGTCAAAGTTGGCTTCTTGAACTTGCACCTACACGCATGAATGCAATTCCTAAATGACCACCACAGCCAATTAATAAATAAAATGAATGAATTTTAGTCAAACATGGTATCATCCATTTTCTCAAATGCTTGACATCTGCAGAGAAGCAGGCCCTTAGATGTGATCAACAACATAGTTTCGAACAGCCTATAAAACATTGTTACAAAAACACAATGATATCATTCACGTTTTCTTGCAATGTAAATTAGTTTTCATCGAGTAAAAAAAGGCCAAAACATGGAGGTCATTTAAGATTGTTTACCTTCCAATAATATCTTTCAAACAAGAATATTTCCACTAAAGAATTGTTGAACTCTTTACATTTAAATGCTACAGTTTTCAGTGGCAATCCCCAGACTTTATATTGCTAACAATTATTGCAACTAAACAGTGTCAAAAGAACTGAACAGGAAGATGCAGGCATACGCTTTACAGCTAACCGTTTGTATCCACCTTAAGCTTCCTAGCTAGTAACATCTCCTTTGAATGACAAACACTGAAACTGGAAGGGAAGCCTTTAGGCCGAGAGTAAATTGAAGTTCCAAGCTTAAGCTTACCGGCAAACCGTCCATATTTCCTACGTTTGGCCTTTTGCGAATTCAACAACCCGCCAAAACAGTCGTTGATCCACTGTTGTTAATAATTATGTTCACAACGTCGATTTTATTTGTTCACTTCGATCCAAAAATCCACATGCAAGGCTCCAAAACATCTCTTGGCACGTAATCCAATGCAAAAGATGCAATCGTCTACCATTGTTTTAACTTGAGAGATGCTTTTTTGTCCTCAAACTACGACCAAATGCTAGCTAAATGAATCTTGCTTCCGTCGAGCAACCGTCACTTTCAAAATGGCGCCTGCTCTAATGTTACAAAGATCACATGACTCAATATTGACAACTGCTGACCAGTGAATGCAGGCGCATTTCGGGCTCTTGAATTGAAATATTAGAATTCACGCCATTTTAGACAGGAACTTACCAAACTTTTGATTTCAGTGGATGAATTACCACAATATCTTTTGCTTTATTTCCAAAAAATGCGTTCATAATTAAATTGAGATCGAAGTTTATCTAGAAATGATACGCGAGTCCCTGCACTCGGCCTCCAACCGTAACCCCCCAAAATAACATGTACCTCTTGTAGCAGAGTAAAAAATACAATAATAAAGTAATGACTCTGATAGGGAGTTATCCCAACTCCTCCAAAACGACTCCATCAAAGTCACTCCAGGATTACTCTCTAAAAGGAGTTAAATAAGTCCACGAAAATAACTCCCAAAAGATAGTTATTTTAACCCTTGTTAGAGAGTTAAAATCACTCCACAATTACTCCCTAAGGGGAGTTGAACTAACTCCTCCAAAATGACCCGGTAAAAGGAGCTTTTTTAACTCTCCTTGCAGAGTTAAACTGGAATTTAACTCCAAAAAAAGAGTTAAATTTAACTCCAGAGGAGTACAATTTAACTCCAGATTGGAGTTATAATAACTCCCACCAGCGTAACTCCAATTTAGGGGTAAACTTAACTCCACATAAGAATACAGTAACTCCTTTTCGGAGTTAAAATAACTCCTTTTGGAGTTAAAATAACTCCCAAAAAATAACTCCACCTTAAGGAGTTAGTTTAACTCCACTACAGGAGTTAAAATAACTCTTTGAAACTTACTGTGCATGCTATGCCTAAATTGTGTTCATCTAGGCATAGCACTCCGCTACCTGAGAACGACGACAATTTAATTTCCAGTTTATTTATTTTTGAACAGCGAAAGTGTAAATAAAGTGAATATTTTATTATGTTTTCCAGCGAATAGCGGGTTCTGTCTCAGGATTGCAACAGCATTTTACTGACGCCTTGGGTTCAGCAACACCATACACAGTAATGCAAGTCAACGACGCCATCAACGAACTGGATAACAAGCGAAAGGAAAGTCTGATGCTTCTCCTTGAGTACGTTGAGGATCAAGGTTGGTTTCCATTAATTGTTATCTTCTAGGAGAGCCAATTAGAAACTGACAAATTTGTGATTATCAGTCTACTGGAGTAGTACGTATTAAAACACGAATATCCCCACAGTTGCGTACTGCTCAATAGTTTTCATATGAATTGTCACACTTAGGATTCTGTTCACAGACGCAAAGGTAAGTGTGGTCGGCAGTTGTATTCGGCAGCATACATGCACGGCTTTATTAGAATCCGATCCGTTAACAAGAACACTACTTGTTACAAGCTCTGTTTATATCATGTCAGAGCTCAACTATCCAGAAAATTCCGTACGATTACATGAGATTCTATTTAATGACTCGGCATAATCCAGCACATTCTAGAATGTTCCTCGACACTCGGTTATCTGTACAGCATAGTTAAACAGCACCGCGGATTTACTTCTCGACGATTGCTTTTATTTGAATTGCCACATTTCATCCACAGTCAAAAATTAAAGTAATAAGTGGGAAAGTCATTAAAGACTTTGTAGGAGCAAAAAAGGTAACACTTTCAATTCCAAGATTGTGTAAAATACACACTGGAAAACGGGTAACGTAACTTAACTTTATCATATCCTGTTCAGGATATCTACAATAACAATCCATTTTGGAAGATTGAAATTCTGGAAACTAGAAAGCACCTCAGGAAATTGCAGCTCAGTAACCTTCAATTGAAAGTGATGAAAGTGTGAAAATAGAATGATATGAGTGGAGAGAAAAACTCAGAAAAAATTCTGAGTTCCAGATTGGATTCGAACCCATGATCTTCCAAACACTAGTCGGATGCTGTAACCACCGAGTTACTGGGAACTCTAGTGGTGAGAAATGCTCATTTGTGGGCTATGTGACACAACGACTACATCGTCCAATCACATTATATCAATGCGACCAAGCAAAATGAACGCTTTTGGGCAGTACTTTCCATGCAGTACTTTTCACAAAGTGATTGTAAATGACTGTGGATGAAACATTAAAGTGCGACTATTCAGTTGATTCTGCAAAGGAAATTTGAAATTAAGCGTATTTTTTACTTCGTCAGGTTTCACTGAGGGCAGTACGATTGGTTCTCTGGACCACGAGATGAACAACGCTGGAGCAGGATTCATGAATGCAGTTTATGTGTTGAAGCAAGTGTTGCAAGCTGCAGGCAAAAAGTCAGACTACGTTGCTACCATGAAGTGGTATAATGACTTCGGCGAAGTATATCAAGATCCATTTGAGTACGCTGGAATGACTGCTGATCGATTGAGAACCATTTCACTTTGGAGGTTGGTTATTTACCATCTATTTCTCTCCTTACCATCCGTTGCCAATGTCAATTGCTAGTGCACTTTCTAACAATTTTTAACAATTTGGAAATTATTTTTAGGTTTCGGTTGATACAAATATCCTTTAGCTCTCCTTAATGATACTAAAACAGTTGCGGCTTTATTCTCTTCACAAGAGAATAGATTAATCAAGGAGAAATAGCACTAAAGCAAACTCACAAACGCCGATCGTCGCGACCGTTAAAAAAAGAGAAATGTAACTCGCCTTGTTTTTATGTATTTTATTTTTGTTTTTAGAGCACTCCTTTTGAGATACAATATTTGCGACATAATAGATATATTCTGAAACCATTTATTTTACTCTCCGTCATCTGAGATTCATGTCTTAAGAAAACCGACTTAATTCAAATTATTAACATGAACGACACTAAAAGCTTCAAGCGTAAAGGTTACTGAACAAGAATAGAAATCATATTATTGAAAAGTGAATTAGTTAAAAATACTGACATGGAAATCACTAAATCTTTTCATGGTTTGCTTTTCTTTCAAGAAATTAACGTCTTATCTACCTTTTTGTTGTTCTGGGAACATTTCTAGATCTCTCTGAGAAAAGGCGATACGTCTTATTTCTAGCTCAGCTATTGACCTAAAAAGCAGCAAAAAGTCTCCAACATATGGTCACCTTAAGAAGGAAACGGACATTTGTAAGCGTTAAAGCGCTTTATGATTCGGATTCACCTGTCATATTAATTCTTAGTTTGTTTACTGTGCTCATGATGCCTACGAGTACAACCAAAGAAAAAAAGGCGAAAATCCGCGACATGGAAGCACTTGGCCGATGGTACGCCATCGCTGTGACCCCCAATGAAAGACTTGCAGGAACCCTAAAGCCATCATAACAGCTACTATGCTTCGGCGTACACACCTCACGCTGTACACAAGGCAGCTCTTATCCAGTATCTCCTCAGTGGAACAGCTTTTGAATTTAGTAAGATACTCTTGTCTTCTCATCTCTTGCTGAAGGTGTCAATTACTCCCATTACCCCCAAAGGTGTGTAAATTCAAACGTCTCGATCCACCGTCCCTTCCCTGGTAAAGAAATTGTCAAATTACATCTGAAAAAATATCAGAGAAAAGACATCGTGGAAAGTTGCTCAGTAGTTTTCGTTCAACTACTGACACTTCAGTGGCGGCCTTAAGGGGAGGCCCCTTGAGGCACGGTCCCCCCTTCCCCCGCCTTCAAACCCTCACTTTGGGTTTGTTTTTTAAATAATAATGCGCATTAAAACTTAAAACAAATAAGGAAAACGAAAACAACGACAAGACAAGTACATCAAGTTTGCCAGAAAATCTTATCGATTCCCTCCCAAAAAGACCCTTTTACTTGAGATTAACTTCAATGCGTACAAATCGTTTTTCTTCAAGAGTCCACCACTGAATGAATGTTTCATTTAAATCGCTTAGCTTAGAGATCGAATCTAAGCCAGTTCTTTTGGCAATACACTCCTGTCAGAACCGAGAAGTTTTAAAATTAATCCATTAACTCTTATGCTATACCTGATTTGTGTTCCGTTAAAGGTGCCGAGACCAAGGGACATATAAAGAAAGGACTTGAGATCATGACGTGAAGTATTCCTCTCCAAACAGCGTTTCTGGTCCATTTCCGGGATTTGATAGCGCAATTCTAGCAAAATCGTTTCCTGTCTATGCCTATATCAGCGCCACTGCTCCAAATGCTGGAATGGACGGCTCCCTTAGGGAAATTACTACTGTAGATGCTGACAATATCAAGCTGTTTTTGCGACTATACGACACAGGTTTCGCTTGTTTTGTGCATTTTATTGAATGGTTTTTAATTGTGGAGGGCCACGATTTGTTATCATTTATTTGCTCCCTCAAATGCAACCTCTTTGGTGCAACAATTGTAACAAGGGCCATCTAGATAATTAATGAAAACTAGTCGCTTTCTCACTCCATCTGATCCTTCTATTTTTTTTGGTGTTAAAATTACAAATTTGTGACAGCCGATCTGACTGAATTTTGCAAGCTGACAGTATTTCTTATTATAATTTTTTACTCTTGAATAGGGTCACAGTTGAAATGTTTTAAAATTTGCATTAACAACGACTGCATGCCAAGACAATTTCTGTTCCAAAAGGAGATCGGCTTAGTGGCCTTGTTCCAAACGGTAAAAAAACATGTGTAGTTCCTACTGTAGACCTTAATAGATTGTCTGGCTGATTGAATTACGTGAGATATGGACCAGTAACTCACTTATACTGTATGTTGCCATGAATTTTAATTAATTAACGCAGTTAAGAAATGGAATGCGGATGTACATATGACTTATCTCTTTTTATCTGTCTGTCTGTCTGTCTATCTGACTGACTGATTGACTGACTGACTGACTGTTTGGCTGGCTGTTGGCTCGCTGACTGACTATTTGACGATTTTGCTTACAAACATTCTTGTAAATTCTACTGCAGGTGAAAGCGCTGTTAATGAATACTTGGGCGAGGGAAAGATTTTTACTTCGATTTACTACCTTAACTCAATCGGCTCCATCAACATTATTGAGGAAATCAACAGCAAGGCACGCGATATGAGTATCGAGGCGGAAGCTTCTCCGACGGGATTCTGGGCCTTAAATTACGCAGCTTTTGTCGTCCAACGACGAGAAGACTGGGCAGTCAGTGTCAAGGGATTCAACAACTATGTTTGGGACTTTGAGTCAGCTAGTAATAATAATGTTTACGGGCTTTACCAGAGTCACGGAGCGCTGCTTGTAGCAAACAGCGAGGCAGCTCTTCAAACCCATGATATCGAAAATGGCTGGGACTGGACACGACATCCGGGTACTACAACGATCAAACTGGAAGTTGAACAGCTGAAGAGCGAGAACCGCAGGTTTGCTTGATTTAACTCTAACTTGCCATTCACGCCTAAACAAACTATACTCAAACCAGTTTAATCACAATAATGATACACATCTTTGTCGTGGTTCGAAAAATAGTACTGAACAAAATCCCTCAACAGAGTGTATAACAACATACTTTCAATCTTCATTTGCCATTTAGGCTGCAGAGTTTTACAAAGGTTTTTCAATAGTTTTTCACATGGCATGAGATCTTAGCAAACTAAAAGAACTCTTTCTTCTAAGCTAATAACTCCAACGGATGACTCAAAGAAACCAACTAAACCAGTAAAAACTGTGGACTCAAAGAAATCAACTAGATACAATTCAATGGCATTCGTTTGTACGGAGCAACTTTCCAATATATTTTGAGAACAAATAATTTGACTAACGCAGCAACAGGCTTCTGAGCCGTTTTTGTCGTCGAAAATTGAACGATGGCAAATGTTTACAAAAATGCTTTTGAAATCAGAAGCTTAAAAGGTTAGCAGCAATTAGCGATTTGCAGATACTTGCGTTTAAAACTAAGAAAGTGATTGCACGCTTCCCAGCTCATCTGAATTGGTTATATGTAATCGTTGTAAACCAGTTTCTCTCTATATTGTGATATTTAAACGCAACTGTTTAGCATCAATTTCGCCGCACCTTTTGCTTAGTAATTGGCATGAAACTATGTGCATTTAAGGACGACCAACTACCGCTTTGCATGCGTTTACACTGCCGGATGAGTTTTGGAAGCCCTGACTTGGGTTCACACTAACTTCTAAGACCTCCCAAACTCCCGTTTCTGCCTCAGGCGAAGTAAACGCTCGAGTGATTTTTCGCTGTTTTGCTCTCACACTTCTTACATGTATTGTATATTGTATTTTGTTTGTTTTTAACTTCGTTCCTGTTCTTCGGGGAACGCTGTTGTTTTAGAAAGCTTATTTTTTTTTTCAATTGAAGAAAGTTGCGAACTGCATTTCATAATATCTCTACAGATATTACCAGCCTAAGGAACTAGCTGGCGGACTCTGGTTGGTCGGAGGTGGAGACAATCCCACTGGGGTGTTTGCAATGGACTTCTTCCAGCCTCCTTACCAGTGGGAGACCGGTGCCTTTCAAGCAAACATCGACTTTGCCTTTAAAAAGAGCGTGTTCTTTGCCCGGGGTTCTTTGCAGATTTCATTATCACCTGCCTCAGCAGTGGAATTTCTTCAGCCAACAGCTCTTCTCATATTACTCAGGTACATAGTTCTGTATTTTTTCTCTGCACAGAAGAAAGTGCGACCGTGGATATGCAACATGTTTTCTTTAATTTTATATTTGGTGAAATGCAAAATAAACAGCACCACAGAAGGGCATTTCTGAGAAGCTTAAATTTACACCTGACTCAGAATCAGCCACAGACCCAAAAATTGGAGCTATGTTACGTGACTCTACTCCAACAGCAAGGTGCACCAAAATCTACGTTCGATCGTCCTGAATACAAGCAGAAATTTAATTCGGGCAAGAAGGACTTTCATATGACTGGGAGAAGCGTTTTCCTCCCTTGTAGACTACAATCACTGGAAAAGAAGTGATAAAATTCTTACCAGTTTTGCCATTTCGTGTTCAATACATTTGGTACCCATGAGCCTCACTTTAGCGTTGCAAGATATTTTGCGACGTTAATTATTTTGCGTTTTTTAGCGACAACTGCAAAAAAAAAAAAATTATCAGAGGACCCTTAGTATTTTAATTTGGCTGGTTTAATTATTCGTGAATGGCAGGTCATAATAATAAAACCAGGAGCCCATCATGTAAAAAACTAGTATATAACAAAACATAGTGTTACATTCTTTTGTATAGGGGGTCTTCTTGCTCTTTATCTTGTTTGAGCGTTTGACAATAATACTAGTATTTACTACTCTTTCGTTTCTTTTCTTTTTTTTTTTTTTTTCAGACGACCTTGTTCCAGAACAAGTTACTGGGTGCTTCTAATCCTTCATCGATTTATGTCAACACCGCAACTCATTCACTCGGCACAGACCTAACTAGACAGCCTTCTTTCTTTGGGAATAATGCTACACTCTTAGATGTGAACGCTAAATAACATGCAATCAAACCAATTAATCCCTCCTATTTCAAAGGTCTCAAACTCCAAATTGAAATTTCCCAATAAAATTTCCAATTTCATCATGTATAATAAGGCAAAATACAGTGGAGGACCGCCCGACGGACACCTGCTTATCACTAACGAAACATTTTTCTAACCAGAGGACACACTTCCATACCAAGTTAACTACACGTTACCAACGGGTTATTTGTGCAATGGATATTGTCGTTTTTCAGTCCGTCTGACAAAACCGCAAACTGTATTAAAATGAGAGTGCGAAGCAAAGTTACAGGCTATTTCAGGGTAACTTTTGTTATGTCCTACCTTTATAGGGAATGGTTATTAAGACCAATTTATGTTAACATAAATTGTAGTTAATGGGACAACCATGAGTGATCAGTTTGGGGTTGTGTGACATACAGTAAGATAGAGGGTAGAGTTTCACGGTTCAAAGTTCTTGGCGATCACATGCGTAAGTAACGCAACTTGTAGGCTGAGCCAATCAGAATTCGTGTGTGTTTCGCTGTCAATCAATTTACGGGCATTGAACACGAGTCTTGTGTTCATTCATTCCTTCGCTGCCGGCAAACTTTATCTCGCTTTGTTTGAAGAAATTGCTTTCTAGTTCGGCCTTTGGCCTCCAGGCTAAGAGATCAGCTCTTAGTTTCTTGGACCATGCATAGTTCATGTACAGTTAAGTATTCTTTGAGTATTTTGAGTATCCCACAATAGCTATAGGGATCTCCTTATGTAATATGTTACAGTTAGCTGATATGTTATGTTACAGTTAGCAGCCAACGCTGCTCGGACTTCTGCAGTTTATCTGCATCAAAGACACCTTACCAACTGATCATCCCTGTCTAATCTCAAGAACTGCATAATTAAAGTAAGGACTTAATCTTAGGTTTAGAGTTGTTTCTTTCTGAAATTCTTTTGCAATTGACATAAACAAATAAACTTTGGGTTGGGATGAAGTGCTCCCACATAGGTCACTCTTGGCCCCATAGACTCACAGAATGGATGGGTTACCATGGCAACCATGAGTCTAAACTCCCTAAGGACCTCTCCCAGGGGATTGTGACCCCTGGAGAGGAGTGGGGATTGTGACCCCTGACTAAGGACTTCTTTCAGGGTATTGTGACCTGCATCCCTGGGGAGGAGTAAGGACCTCTTTCAGGGTATTGTGACCTGCAGCCCTGGGGAGGAGTAAGGACCTCTTTCAGGGTATTGTGACCTGCAGCCCTGGGGAGGAGTAGGGACCTCTCTCAGGGGATCGTGACCTGCAGCCCTGGGGAGGAGTAAGGACTTCTTTCAGGGTATTGTGACCTGCATCCCTGGGGAGGAGTAAGGACCTCTTTCAGGGTATTGTGAACTGCAGCCCTGGGGAGGAGTAAGGACCTCTCTCAGGGTATTGTGACCTGCAGCCCTGGGGAGGAGTAAAGACCTCTTTCAGGGTATTGTGACCTGCAGCCCTGAAGAGGAGTAAGGACCTCTCTCAGTGGATTGTGACCTGCACCCCTGGATAGGAGAAGGGGTTGTTACCCCTTACTTAGCTAGACTAGTGATTTGCTTAGTGACACTGGCCTATTGGTGGAGTACTTCATTCCCAACCCCATTACCCTACATATCTTGTTGTGTTGTTGTTTCTCATGGGTTGGGAGCATTAACATCCTTAATGCGGTCGAACAAGGACTCAGTGTTGCCATCAGTCTTCAAACATCCAGGGATCAAAGAGGACGAAAGGCAAATGCACTGTCGACCACAGAAAAGGATGGCTTCTGAAACACATTCTTCCCTTCTTGTCATTTAATCGGTTGTTCACTCTGGGTTTTCAACAGAATTAAGGAAGGATTCGGTGGCGATCATTGCGTCGTGATAGTACTTCATTTGCTTATGCCAGTTTATGAAAGGCTTGTTAACAAAAGCGCCCTTATCTTTCCAGCAATGCATAGGTATCATCAAAGCACAGTGTTTACAGAATACTCCATCTACTGAAGGGCTGTAGACCACTGATGAAGAAATCGTATCGGACAATGTTGGAAACTTGTAGTTAATCGATGGCACAAAATGACTTTTAATCAAGTGATATCTCTGACCAACTGGCAGCTTGTTTGCAAAAGAACCAGATTCCTCAAAGGTCGTCGAAAACTTCCCGATGTCATTTATTTCTTGTTGCATCACTGGTTCTAAGTGATGCCGCGTTAGATTGCTATCAGTAATTCCTAGGTACTGGAGCTTGCGCAGTCTCTACAATTTCATTAACAGTGCGCAATTGTTATAGAATTTTCGGCGCTCCCTTCGCGTCGTGTCTCCTCGAACTTTCGCGCGCGCGTGTGTATTTCGCCCGCCCCGCAATCGCCATCGCCAAAATTAGACAGGGGCACCCAACGGTTCGTTTCGGGGGATATCTGTTCGGAAGGCCTAAATCGCCCGAGATATTCGGATTTAATTGCAGTGAAAGCTAGAGATTTCTTTAGCGACACATCACCTGGCCTGGGGCTGTCACAAGAAGACATTAGTTCCTATTGATTTCGGAGGGACAAATACATCGTTTAAAGTGCAAAATAAGATCAGCTAGCATTTTCGGAAAGCCATCAGCAGCTCAGAAATTCGGCGAATAGAATTCTGTTTCTTAAAAGTTTCTGTGGCCCAAATTTCCAGCTAAAACCGCCGAATAGATCATTCTGTATTAGCTTACACAAATATGCTTTTACAAAGTTCTGAAACAATCTGAGAAAGTAGAAAATGATATTTCAAGTATTTTACTAATTTTTTTCTCGTTGGGTGTCCCTGATTAGAGACTACTCGCAGTCTACAATTGATAAGAAAGTTCACATCGGCTTCTCATAGAATATTGACATCAGGAATATGACGATAAGAGACGAGTAGAAACATAACATCATTTTCCGTCTTTGGGACTCGAAAACTCCTTTTTTGATGGTTTGGGATGCCTGTGGATTTCCAGAAGGATTAACCCTCCCCCAATTCCCTCTCCAATTGTTACTCTGTGTTCCCTTACTGGCTCTTTATTAAGCAATGTAATTTTGTTTCATATTGAGGAATACCGAGTAAATCTCAGAGCATAATACTGGGATCAAGACTGGTGGACATCGCAAAAATAAGCGTGATTTACTTTTATATCTCGCTGTAAAACTGTAGTTAACTGAGATAGATCCCTCTGAAGTCGTGGTCTCAGCCGGGCTGTTGTCGCAGACTGCACTGTCATTGTCAGTGTCTGAAAGCTCTTCACGGGGCACTTTACTGACCCATGTATCGAGAGACTGGCAAGATTTAGCTGAAGCCTTCCTCTTTCTATTTTCCTGTTCTCTCCTACTTATAACACATGCACATTACACAAAAAACTGATTTTGCATCTTCGAACGTTCGTGCGCTCGTGCAAATAGAGAACACTACCCGACACATTAGCAGACGGGCCTGACAAAAATCGTGAGATCGCTCCCGTGTCATTGGCTCGCTCGTCTAGACTCCCGTGTAAAGCGTGCAGCACGTTGATTTCATTTTCCATTTAGATAAGCTCGGACATCTTTGCACTCATTGAAATGTTCTGAGTGGCTCGAGCTACTAGAGTGCAGCTGGTTTTAGTCTGCCAGTGAACACATTACTGCTATTTCCACCATTCGGTTTTGTTTAACTATCACTGTTAAGTTTTAAGGATTTACTAGTATCCTTCAGTTTAACCGACTGTACTCCTTAGCTTGGACATTGAGTATCAAAATGTGGACCTTTGGGGCCTGTGGGGGGGGGGGGGGTTGCGAATGCACCCCGTGCACCCCCCTGGTTACGGGCCTGCAGTGAAAACAGGTGTAAAGTAACAACAAAAGCATTTGTCCATTTGCTTTAACAGGTTTTAGTTGCTCACGTTTGTCACCAGTTAGCTAAATTACTAAACAGAAGTGCTCGTCTCAAGTTTCTGGTTGGTTTATTTTTTGTTAAAGGTATTAGCCAAAGTACAAGAAAACTTTCTGTAGACGTTTGCCACCAACAGTCCTATGCTCTAGCAGAGCCCGGTGGCCTACTAACTTTTGTCTTCGGGCGACTAGAAAAACTCATTTTTTAAAATAAAGCTATAGGGCTTGGGCACCCCAGATTTCATGGCTGGGAGCCTTTGGGCTCCCTTTGATTCTTCTAAGAGCACAGTCTTGATCAATAAATGAAACAAGGGATCTTTTAATTAAAAAGTGTTGCACTCACAACAACAGCTACAAACTTTGTCGAGGAGAAGATCTTTAAGGCCCTTGGGGATTGAGAAACTTGCTGTCCTGCACTAATTGGAAACCCAAACAAAAGAACACTACATTAAATGGGGCTTTTATGGGTGTGCCCAACAGACATTAGATTAATTCTTCTACAAAGGGTGTGATAACACAGTCGGTTTGTACACAATGCCTTGTCGTTGTATCATCTGCAGGGTGACCATTCTGTTTAGTCATTATGCTTCAACAAGAAAGTCCCACAATAAAGGGTCACAATTATGCGTGACCTCTCCTTGGTTTTACAAATTGCAAGTGGCAACCGGACGGAGTCTTGTAAACACGGAACAACACCACCCTTTGCTTGAATTTTCGAACTGTTTGAACATCACATGACATTCAGTTGCTTGAATCATTTCTAGCACGTACCGGTTTTCACTTAAATGTTCGATTGTCCTTGTAAATCTGCTGCTTTTTGGATCAAAATATTTGCATGTTTTCTATTTTGTAACAACTGATGCAACACACCTTCCGCATCAATGTTTTTGTCTTGACAGGTAAAAATCCTCTCACTTTAGCATGTACGTGAAGTTTAACTCTTTGCTACAGATTTCCAATAACATTTCCCCTGATTAGAGCAATTATATTCTTGCAAGATTCCTGAGAATTAATAGCTCTTAGCGAATAAATGAAGCGTCTTCATTTTCGCGCTTGGCACATTGGCAACCCAAAGCTAATTTGCATAAAAAGCGGATGTGACGTCACGGACAAGCGCTACTGACCAGTGATCCAGCCGTTGTTGGGAAGAAGATGAAAAACCGGCCTCCCTCAAACGGCTGGAAATCGAACCTACAAATACAACGAACTTCACATTTTGTTAGATTTCCGATCACCTCATACCCCTCTTTTTCAATCGTTACCTCGGTCTTTTAAATTTAGTCCTTTATTAGAAAAATAAGCAAAAAGAAAAAAATGCACCAAGAGGCGATGAAAAAAAGCTTTGCGAAGTGACACAAACGCTCGCGGAAATCAACTGGTAATGGTTGATGACAAAAGATAGGTATTTTCTAAACTATATCTTTTTACTAACAAGCATGGGGGTTAGTTTCTAAAGAGACTGTGGTGCTGCGTCGGTGGAGAAGTGATGAACAAAACTCTGGTTTTATCAACTGACTTGGTAAGGTAAATTGGCCACCGTAAAGAGATTGAAAGCCGACGTTTCGAGCGTTCGCCCTTTACTGTCAGATGTTGGACATTTATTCCGAACTACATTTATTTATTAAGTCAGGGTTAAAAAAAAATCAATTTCCTCAACGTATCCTGCGTTCAATAAATGTAAGTGAAAACCACTCCTACACTCTAGAATCGAACTCCTATTTTTTTAAATTGCTCCCTCCTTTTTTTGGAGAGAAATGACTTGAATCGCTGAGCGCTGATTTGCCCTGAGAAATCTTACTTTGCAGAAGTTGCCTGCTAAGGCATACTGTAACCTAACAAATAGACATAACAAAATAGACATAACAAGATATTCTCTGATAGAAAATGACCAGTTGCTTTTCGGCCCACTTAAATAAAGATTCGACAAAAACTGGTCTTCTTAGAAACAGTTGTTTACTAGCACTTTGTGACATTCTTTTTGCATTTTCCAGTTTTGAATCGAAGGCTTGCCAGAAACAAACTTCACTTGATCTAAATAAATGTATCGAAAATCTTACCTCCAATTTTCTCTCAATCTGCTTGGTAGGTCCGATAGTTTCGGCTGAGTTCTGTGAACACTTAAAGCAGTGTGAGACCGGTATGGATTTGGTGTCGTATTTATACAGTACAGGTGATCCGTATTAAAACACCTTATTCTTATCAACTTGTTTTGAAAACCTAGAACCAGGAGATAAGGTGATATTTTGTTTTATCAGCCAATTCATGGTCACCCCTGACGATTCCTTTATTGTAACAGTTACATTTTTTACGCCCTCGATATTTACCCCGTCTCAGCAATAACCCACCTAATCGAACACATTTAGAATAATTACTCAGGTGAGTATAGAGAAGCGCGGTCTATTTACTGCCTCAAGAAAGCTGTACTCACGACAGAAGCCAAGTTGGTTTTCACATTTAAATGTAAATTAAGAAAGCGATTCCTGAAGGGACAAAGATTGAGAAGAAGGTCTTCCGGTGAAACGCCTCTCAGATAAAATAAAGTGCAAGGTCTACTGCAAAGCGAACACAACGTAGAATTATACGTGTGACAGTATTTCAGCAGGCCAGACCTGCCTTCTTCGTGAAAAGATTTTAATTAAACTAGAGAACGTTACTTCGAAAAGGTATTGTCCACGATTATTAGATCTCTGGTCTGCTAGGAGTTCTTGACACTTAAATAAATTAGTTATTATATTATATAAAGCAGGTCTAGCACATCGAAATATTATCAAACATATAATTTTATTTGTCTCAGCTCTGATGAAGTTTCTTAGACTTAACATTATTCAGTTTCGTTTTGGCTGACTGGATTAGAGCTTTATTTTAGATCGTCCTTGGTTACTAGCTGTTTTTCAAGTCCCCGGATTGATCGCAGGAATCGCCATCTAGTTATTACCCCGTATCTTCAGAAAACGATTGAAACGCTCAAAGAAAATTTTGTTTCATATGCGGCACACCCACATGTATTATGATTTAAGTAATTTATACCCACTTCCGTGACTTATTTATTGACTCGACCCACGAATGTGTGAATATCATTGGCAGAGATCAGGTGATCTCTCAACGGGTAACGTACGCGTCAAGATTATACATTCTCGCTTGGCGCAATGGCGGGAGATTTTTGCTTTTTCGCTCATTATGGATACTAGAGAGTGAGCAAAACATCAGTCTTGGAAGATAGCCTTAGTCGTTGTTAACCAACTTCAGCAAAGAAACCCAGAGGAAAATTTTTTCATATTTGATTTTATGCTTCTTTGTTAAAGCAAACAAGACAATATCAACCAAGTAGCCAATTAAGCTAGTATGGCTTCGACTGGCTTCTGCCGTAAAAGGTCGTGATAACAAAAAGAATGGAAAGAGTTTTTAAGAGGTCCAATGATTTTCACAGATAAACTTTACAGTATGCTCAAGCTCGGGAAATTCGTCAACTAAGAAACCAAATTGATATTTTGAATCGCATGGTTATTCCAAACAAACTTCGAACTCTCCCAGGAGGTTTGCTTGAGATTTTCTGTCCAAATTTTGTGAGAGTTTCTGACTGGCGGGTCAAACCACAAATACTATAGGTGTCGTGAACTTAGCGATTTTATAGTATGCACAAGCTCGGAAAATTCGTCAACTACGAAACCAAAACACTTTTCTGAATCGCTTGAAAATTCTTCCAGAACGTTTAATACTTCCAGAACGTTTAAATAAGCCTTTCTGACAAAATCCTTTGAAAATTTCGGACTGCCGGGCATTTAGTCTTGAAAGGTCCGTGCCCGGCTGATCTTTTCTTTGGTTTCTTTTGGTTTTTCCCAAAAGCAAATAACAAACCAATCTATAGACTATGATCCTACGCCTGCGCCTTGTTCCCACACCTACAACGTCTACCCAAGGACCCAGTACTAATAGCGGAAGTTGTTTTTGTTGTCGGATATTATAGCGTGCCTCAATTTTCGCGAATATTGTTACAAGTTGTTTTCTATCGAAAAGAAGATGCCGCGACACTTTAAACGCGGAAATTTAATTCCCTATAGAGTCTATTTGCGTCAAACAAAGGAATGAAATATTCGCCGTCATTTACCCGCAACATCCACCTGCCTCTTAGGGGTTTCAAGAGATCATGGTAGTGTTCGGACAGTTGAGCTAGTTAGGGAGCTTTTTTCCGGCTGAAACGGAAAAATAGAATCCAGAATTATAAGCTTCAGTTATCCCTTTCGAAAGCAGCCAAAATTGTGCATGGGCCATTGGTTTATCATTGAACAAGCAAAAAAGGAAAAAACTAAATCGTTTCTTGAAAACCTGTCAGCAACCAGAGAAAGCTCTGAAGTTGATGAAAGCACAGTATAAGCTTCCTTTCCCACAACAGTTTAAAGCTTAATTACGAGTCCCTGACTTCACAGATTTTGGGCATATTTCCTTTCGAATGACGTTTGGTTTCCGATCAGCCTTCAATATAAGATTGCATAAATAAAAACGCAGTTTACACGTCCATGTTGTTTAAATCCGTTATTAAGTGGGATTTAAAAAATAATTACAATAAAAAAAGGCGCCTATTAGGCATCTAGGGCATTTGGTAATATCAGGTAATCAAGGTCTTTAGATAACATCAGGCCCTGGTTCTTAGAAAGCTGGTTTTATAACCCCCGATTAGCGGTTAATCCACGCATAAATTTGTTTATCCCTCGAATAACTAATTCAGGGGTAAAAAGAAGTTCTTAGAGCTATTGCTAGAATTGTTTTGCGAAGTGTTTTAATCAGTAATAAAATCGAAAAAACGATTTGCGTGTTTGTGGTTATTCGCTGCAGATTTTTCTGCTCCTACTGAATAAGTAGATTCCCTCTCGGATCGACGCGGACAACAAAACTATTCGTCATTTAAGTTGCCAAGATTAATTTATCTAAAACAAATTGCCTGCTTTCTTTTCCTGCCTCAACTAAACTAACGATATAGCCAAATTTAACCCGCCATTTTGACTTGATCAGGTTTTTATTTCGATAAGGGAGTTAATAATCAACCCAGCTAAGTGGATTAAATTTACCCCTTTTTTATCCCTTGATTAGTGTTAATCGTGTTTTCAGGCCTAGGAACAGCATCTAACCAAAGGATAGATTATAATCCTCGATTGACGAGATTTCTATAGCACCCAAGGCCAAGGGATCAAGTTTGTAAGAAAGAAGTAATGATACAGCCTTCTGTTATCAGCAGAAGCTTTATTTATGCTCTCAAACATGCTATTGGAGTTTAGTCACGTGATTTTCCCACGCGAAATCGAGCCAAACAATTACCACATCAAAACTTTCCGTTCATTCTCGCTAATATATTGTATTCTTCTGCAATTTAAATTCACCTACCTTTAGAAGATACCTTAGAGAATAAATCTTTTGAATTTCATAATCATTGGTGGCGTATTTCTATGTAAATAATCCGATCGAAGTCGCAACTTGCCTTCAGGGAGCGCAACTGAAGCGTGGCCGCCATGCTTGACAAAAGCAGACCTGACCCGGGGTAGGAAAAATTCGATTTCGCAGTGCTCATTGGATGAAAAACAATAGCTAATGTATGAAACAATAGAGCGAAAGGATCAGGGGACTCATAGACAGTAGTTTCTTTGGTCAAACGTCCATAGTTGACGAAATATCGTCGAAAATCTAAATTAGAAGCGGTTTTCGAAGAGATTTATCATCATTATTCGGTTTAAACTCGACCTTGAGTATTTTATAGGCTTTTAGGTTTCTGTTTGGCGAAAAATTAGTCAAATTTGACGTGGTTTCGTGCGCCGGAGGGCGATTTATAATATGTGAGTTCCAACGCACGCCGAGGAGAAGTGATGGCGAACAGAGAGGATCAAGTTCGCCAGGAGCCATCAACTTCAAGAAGCCTTTCGGATTCAAATGAAACGGAAGGTAAGCAGATATTTCCTTGCTTTATTCAGCTGTCTTAGATATTAACTGATTCTACACTTCATTTTTACATACGAATTATTTGAAAACAAAATGAAATGTGCTCGCGGAGCTATGGACTGCTCGAGCTATTTTCTGAAGCAGAAATTTGCTGCTTCAGTGATCAGTGCTTGGTCTAAATCCTGTAAAACATGTTTATGCTTGGCTTGAATTCGCAGTTATTATTGGAATCTTATACATAGGTATTCTTTTGTTTAACAGTCTGATATAAGTGTTGTTTTGCTTGTGTAATTATTTCAATAAATATTTCCACAAAAGAGAAAATCTGTAGCCTGCATGCATGTGCAGAAGGTGCTAGATTTTGACATGTCAAGTATTGGTTTGGACTGAGCTTTACTTTATGGAATTATGCTCAAAATCTGAAGTGTTATTTAACTATAAGAACAGAGATTTATGGTTTTTTTATTTTATGGACAGCAATCATCTTTCGAGGACCTTACTGTGAGAGAAATGGTTTGCATGTGGCAGCCTTGAATAATGGAGATCTGAAACCTTTGCAGAGAGAGTCCCTAACTGTTGGTGTCATCCTGGAGCTCTGGAAACAGAAGAATTCTGTCAAGCAAATGCTTCAATGGATAACTGCGTTGGCTCCACTGGAACTTCAAATGTATCTGCCTGGTGTGACAGCTCAAAATCTGAACAAATCATGCAATGATTTATTGAAAAAGGCCCAAAAGCTGGGTAAAAATAAAAAGAAAGAGGAACTTGAATTGCTAAAGCAAAGTTTGTTTCATTTCCCTGGCTCGAATGCACCAATAGCTAGAGAAACACTAACACCGAAGTCGAAAAAAATTGCGGAGCTCAAGGATGAAAACAGGGGGCTGAAAAGATCTGTCAGCAAGATGCTTAGTTTTAGTGAGAGATTGATGGATGAGCAAGATTCTTTGATTGAAGACCAAGCGGCTTTGGAGTATGAATATTTTTCAACTGTTGAACACATGCGTTCAATTACGAACAATATTGCTGGTGTAGCTGCAAAATGTAAAAATGAAAGGGATGCCTTTGAGCAAGATTTAAAAATTTTACAAGAACAGTTCAGTGAACAGTCAGAAAAGCTGAATGAGATTCAAGAGAAGCTTGCATCATATACACCTAGAAATGTGAACAAGAGGCAGAAAAGGGCCCATTCAAAGATTAATGATCTTAAATTCAGAATTTCTGAACTTGAAGTGGAAAAGTGCAGTATTTCAAATGAGCTTTCAGAAGTCAAGGAAAAATGTGAACAAACCAAAAGTGAAGTTGAACAGCTGAAACAACAGAAAACTGGCTTACAGAAAAAGGTGTCACATCTGAAAAAGCAAAAGAGCACACAGGCCAATGAGATTGAGTTGTTAAAGGAACATAATGCCACCAACATATTAAAGCTTGAATCCTGTGCCAAAGAGTTAAAAGAAAAAAACAAAGAATTAGAACAGCTAACTTGCTTGTTGGAGGATGAAACAATCTGCACATTTGAAGATGGAAAGTATGTTGACGAAGTGCGAGAAGTTATCATGGAACTGCTAGCCATGAATGTCTCGATGAGCAAGGTCAATGAAGTGATACGAACAGTTCTGAAAAAATTGGCAGGAAAGAGTTTATCAAGACTTCCAAGCAAGGCTGTCCACTCTCGCCTCCTTGTTGAGGCCAAGCACCTCGCAGATATACAACTGGGGAGGGCTATGCTAGAAGAAGTTGACCCTTCCCAGGTAGTTGGAAACACCCTCCATGGAGATGGCACTACAAAATATCATCGCCACTACCAGGATTTCGAAATTACAACTCCCTCATGTCAGACATACTCAATGGGCCTTCTTGAGTTAGGAAAGTCAGACACAGAAGCCATCATGGATTCGTTTAAGTACAGGGTTGAGGAAATTGCACAAGCATTAAGCAGTGGCGAGGATGTATCAGTTGAAGATAAAGTTGCTGAGTTGGTCACTTCCATCAAGAGCACCATGTCTGATCAGGGACCAACTAATGCCACCTTTAATGAGCAACTGACTGAACTGAGAAAGGAATTACTCCCAAAAGTGGTCGAAAAATGGGAAGACCTCAGCAATGATTCAAAGAAATCCCTCGAGGAAATGGGAAACTACTACTGCAAATTGCATTTACTTGTTAATCTTGGTGAGGAAGCAAACAAAGCCTTAAAATTGTTTGAACATGCTGCAACAGAAGGCAGAAATCCATTGGCATTTCTTTCTTCAAATGAGTCTGGTTCCTGTAGGCTAACGAGAACAGCATGTGAAGCTTTTCATCCCCGTGGTAGTCAGACAGCTGGAGTGTCTGAGTATTTTGATGTGCATCTCTCTGAAAGTGGTGTGGAAAGTAAACTGGTTGAGTTCATTGGGAATCGATTCAATATAATATTTTACAACTCTGCTGCTGTTTTCTACCATAAAAGCCATATACAGGATTTCCTTTTTAAGTGGCCCTCACCAAATCGCTTACTCCAGCTTGTGGCTAAAGACATTGTAGAACCTGTCTACTTAGCAGGAGTTAGAGCCCTTGGAATTCTGGACAAAATTGTCACTGGCCCCTTTTTTAGATTAACTGAGAAAGCAAAGTCTGTTCTTGAACTCAATCCCCATTTGAAGCGAATGCAAGAGTGCTTCGAACAATGGAGCCTGGATTCCTCTCCACTACTGGAAGGAGCAACTCTGTTTGATGAAGACATTGTTCCCATCCACCGAGATGACATGTTCGACAGCCTCTTTCAAGAACAAACTGTTCAGTTGGAGACATTGACACAAGAGGCCCTTGAGATCATCTTCAACTCATGGCTCATCCTCTTTGAAAGACAAGCTCAAGATCAGCTCCCTGGTGGAAAGTATGCATCCCCATCTTCTGAACAGTTAGCACAGGCAGCAAATGTTCCTGCAACTAACATGGCATCTGAGAGAGATTTTGGAGTCTTTGACTTACTCTTGCATTTGAAGCCTGCAGCAAGATTGATTTCCCATGAAGCTCTTGTAATGTGGACAAACAATAAAACTACTGCGTGGCTTAATTCACTGTCACCTGAAGAAAAAGAAAAGTGCATGGCTGATGCAAGAGCAAATACCGGTGCAATCCTGGCTCGGTACAAGGAAAGGAAAGAGAAGATTTTCCAGCAACGGAAGGAAAAGTTATTGCAGAAACAGATTGCAAAGGAAGAAGCTGAAAGAAAATTACGGCAGCAAAGACTTAATCTAGTAAATGGCATGACGGAGTTGGGGGGTCCATGGAAGTCAGAAAAAGAAATTAAGGATGGTCTTATGAAGTTTGCTTCTGAAAAGGAACGACAAAAGGCTCTTACAACACAGCTGCAGTTTCAGAAAGTTGTCCTTCAGGCAAAAGCACCAACAAAAGAACACTTTCAACAAGGAAAAACTGTGTCTGGCAAACGGGTTCTTTTTTCGGCCGAGCAACTTTCTAAACACCTGCTGGAGATTCTTGAACTTAACAGCTTTCAAGAAACTGAGCCCGAAAATGAAGGTGGACTCACCTACCGAAGTTTAGATGATCGGGCCAAAACCTTATCTGAAGAGAAAGCTAAGCTTGCCAAGAAGCTAAGAGATTCCCGCCGAAAGGTGTTAATTTCTCGGAGCAAAAAACTGCTTCCTCAGTATCGAGAAAATCCTCTTCTCCTCGTTGGAAAAAGGGTTATGCACAACTGCATTGAGGATGGTTCTGAGCAGGCAGAATGGTTTAATGCGACTGTCATGCGCCTTGCAGATGATGTAACTGTTGGGGCAGATCCTGAGTACATCATCAAATATGACATTGACGACGATGATGATGAATGGACAATGCCATTACTAAAAGATTTAGACAAGGGGGATTTAATTTTACTTAACTAATATTGACTTGAACATTTTTTTAATTGTTTGATTCCATAAAAAAAAACAGAGACATACTTTACTAGCGTGACATGGCCCCTTTCAGTGGGACCCCAATTTACTTGTTACCATGGAAACAAGCACCTTTAATTTTATTG
This sequence comes from Siderastrea radians, assembly GCA_964017195.1. Classification (NCBI taxonomy): domain Eukaryota; kingdom Metazoa; phylum Cnidaria; class Anthozoa; order Scleractinia; family Rhizangiidae; genus Siderastrea; species Siderastrea radians. The sequence goes on from OZ024888.1 coordinate 57,349,348, forward strand.
TTTCTGGTCTCTGTTTTTTTAGACTGAATATTATAAGATTCCATTCACTTGATAAGCTGGCATATAGAGTGATGTATAAGTAATATCAAATAAGGTGGTTGACATGGAAACAGAACCCTTAAGCTTTGATCATTCTTCGTTGATCTCGGAAGGGTTAGAAAATGTCAGGTTGTCTGTTTTTGATCAGTACTTATTGTTTTTTGATCAAAATTTACCCTATTTATTAGTTTTTTTGCATTATTTTATGATGTGACGTCATCAGGGTTGTCATGGCAACTTGATTGACACATAGGATGATAGCTCTGTCAAAGTTCTACATGATGGCCAAGTTTCATGGCCATAGCTTGCTTCGTTCCAAAGTTATGGCTGAAAATGTAATTCAGAATGTTAATTCTGGTGCCACTGAATATTCATAACAACCATACTTGCTCTTGTATTTGAATTCCCATTAAATTGCTAAATAAAATAATATTTAAAAATTCATAACTCTGCTTCTATTAGGCCGATTTCCATCATTCAAACAGCAAAACACTCAGAAAAATTTGGAGAATGTTATAGCAGTGATTTCAAGGTTGATAAAAATTAAGGAAAATTGAGCCAAAACTCCCTAGGTGCGGGGGCGGGCGGCGGCGGTGAGTATTACGATTTTCATTTTCCTTTGTACGGAGAGAGGTCGAAGCTATCGAGCACGCAAGGGACTCCCCTGTTGTTTCTTTTTTAGGTTATACGTTTAAGTTATAAAGGCGTTAAGAAATATGTCTGTAAAATTATTGGACCTCTTTAAAAAAGCTTTCCGTTCTTTTTGTTTAATATCACGACATTTTGATGTAAAATCCAGTAGAAGTCATACTAGCTTAATTACTTACTTGGTTGATGTTATCTTGTTTGCTTTAACAAGGAGGTAAAAAAAAATCAAATAGTTTTAAGTTTCACTTGCATGCTGAAGCTGGTTAATAAAATAACTGAACTTATCTTCCAAGTTGTTTTGGTCAATCTCTTGTATCCATTATGATCGGTCGTGGATCATCACGAATCAGCTGATAACGCAAAACATCACCCTATCTACTAGTTCTAGGTTTTCAAAACAAGTTAATACAACTACGATATTAACCGATATGTATTTTTCGATATCTGTATCGATAAAGTGTCGAAGTCGCTCAAGATCGATAAGGTGACATTGTTACTTCAGGAAGACCCATTCTAACTTTCCTTTTCTGCCTAGAACGATACTCTAAAGTTCGACCCTTCTTGGTCGGCACTCAATAGCATCCATCAAAAAGGCCCTCAGAAAAGAAATTTAGGTCTATCAAACAACATTTACCTTAGCCTGGACCAGGCGTTCAGATAGTGGAACGCGATCGAAAGATATTGATAGCGGAGTGAAAAACGAGAAGAGATTGGCGGACTCTCTCCCCAGTCTCTTATCATGTTTTCCACTCTCAATATTTTTCGTTAGTGCGTCGCTCGCTTAGCAAGCGTTTCCGTACGCTATTCCGCACGTTAGAGCATTTTTGCATTTTTCACTTTTTGGCCTACGGAAACGCTTGTTACGCAGGCTAGCTCGCTCTCCACTATCTGAACTTAAGCTTTGCAACTGGCTAAAAGACACCGAGTCCGGCATTCGAAACTACAACTGTTAAAAGCATTAGCTAGGACCCTAGCCATAATCTTCTACACGACCGAGGAAAGACGCAGGTACCAAGATATTTTAAAAATTCATCCTGCTAGATTACATTTGCATAACATATGAGTTCACCCCAGGTCCCCCTATGACAGATAACCAGATTCCATCTCAGTGGTCCTCTAATCTATCGCTTCCAGTGTTTACCTCACCGCACACAGCACACAGGCCTCCAGCAACTTAACCCACGGTTTGCCTTATAAGGAAATTGAATGGCATGTGAAGCCCAGCGGAGTTCAAAAGTTGCCCCGAGAAGCTTAAGTTTTGTGCAAAATATGTCAAAAAATTCAGCAAAGATTTTCAGAGTTGAGTAAAATAAAACAATTATTCCACTCGCCCTTGTTCAACATGAAGTGTTGCTAACGAACTCTCCTTTTACGCACCTCGTTGAATATTAAGTCTTATCTAATGTACACTCGTGAAATAATTGTTAATTTATGTGACACCAAAAAGAACGTTGAATTGCAAGAAGTGCAAAACAGAAAGAATATTTTGAGCAATCCATTCGGTATTAAACACTGCCACTGCCAAACTGCCAGTTTTTGTGGCCAGTCCCTCTGTTGTGAAGCAAAACAATAAAAGGAATAGGCGGGTCATGGGCTCCTGGAATATGCTATAAAATATTAAAGTAACACCCATACACAACAGATCAATGCAACTGATTTTTATTTCATTTTACTTCTTCTTAGCGTATAATAATATTCACGACATGACGTCAAAATAAATAACACCCTTAATCCTTAATCCCAAAGTTAATGGAATTGACTGCAAAAGAAATTCAGTAGACCTTCGTTAACTCAACTATCCAGAGAAATTTGTACGACTTACCGTGAGATGGATTTAAAAAATTCTATTGCCAAATTATAGAACATTATCAGTTAAAAGATGGCGGAAAGTGCTCACAATTTTGAGAAAGGATATATCAGGGGGAATGATCTTTAAAAGTGACTTATCAAAAGTAGATGATTTTGTTGAAAAAAATTATAGTCAAGAAGTTTACAGTTAATTACTTGATTCCCAAAAATACTATTTTAAGTTTACTTTTTACCATAGTTAAGTTTGAGTTAACAGAAGGTTACTAAACAGCAACCCAATTAAGATTTTGACGACTTGTTTTGATTAAGCTTGTTAAGCTGGTCGTGTGAGTTTAACCTCTGTACTGAATCCTTTTTTCAGACCTTTAAACTTGATAAGACGCCCCACGGTCGCCGTATCGTCACCTCTCTTGGGCAACACCTCCAAGTGGGAAATTTTGTCTGAGACAACTTCACCATTCACTCTGACGTCACCAGTGACCCTGTTGACTTCATTTGCCATTGTCAGCTGAAAGATAAAATATTCAAAACAAATGAGGCTCAGAAATATGGAACAGAAGTAAAGAGTGTGGATATCGGACAGGAAAAAGGAACACAAAGATGGAATACAACTAAGGGACATACAATGTAGATAAGAAAGTCAAAAACGCAGATAAAGCACACAAATGAGGAGGATAGATAAGGAACACAAGCAAGAAACATAGATAAAGAACACAGATATAAAACAGAAACAGGAAGAATAAATAGGGAACATAAATAATGAAACGTCAAGATTCGAATGGAAGAAATTAAAACTGCAATCAAAGAATATTTAAACACACTATGCATTATTATAATTTAATTTTACTTTTATGAGGTGAATGTTTTCAGCCACAGCTAAGAAAAGCGCAAAAATTGAACCGTCAAGCAAGGACATTTTTAACTGATTGTTGAAGCATCCCAAAAACAGCCAGTTGACAGCATGAAAACTTAGCTTCATATATTAACTGACAGGTGCGACATTCAGACTATGAATGGCATGCGTCCATTATTCTTACCTGCACATCAACTCCCATGCTGACTGAATAGAACCTTTCTCGACCAGTAACTCGGCTTCCGATTGTCAAGGGGTCGCTGATGTTGAAATTCAAATTCGGATACGACACAGAAATGTACAAGTTCGTAGCGTCCACTTCTTCCACCATCACGATACATGGCGCCTGTGAAATGAAACAGGGAATGAAATGAAATAGTGCAACTCTAGTTTACGACAGGCATAAAAAAAAAGTAACTCTTCGCCTTAGGATTGTTTTCCTAGCCGGCATTTTTCCCCTTTTCCTCCTGTTTTGTAGTTGTGGTTGTTATCTTGTTTTTTGTTCGCTTTCTTGTCACTTTTCCCGCCTCAAATTGCTGTTTTCCTTGCTTGAAAACATTAATTTACAGGACAAAGTCAACGTGTGGGGAAAAAATTAACTAGAATCTTCGCTCATAATTTACCACTATACGATTAAAGTTGACAGTGATTGTTGGCTTGATCTTGCTTCACAAGACAGGCCGATCAACAAGATGTTGCATTCTATCGTCCTTTTGATTGTTGGGATTGACTGTTTGACTGTGTTACTTGGATGTAATTGCTAGGAACAAAACAAGATTGTCTGTTAACGCTTTTACCTTGCTAACACGTTTCACTGGACCATCGGTGCGGGCATCTTTGTGAAAGAAAACGTATCCATACTGAGTCTCATTCACCCTGGGGCAGTTGGGGATCTTCACCACATGAGCAAGGCTGTCTTTCTGGAGTACTTCGTAGGTCGGGTTTTCACCCTGTTGTTGAACCGCTAACGACTACGAGACAAAAAAAGTTCACTCTTTAGTACAAGTTCCACACATTTTGTAAAATCTTATCTTAGAAAAAAATCAAACAACGAACATTTAAATATGACCTCGCTCGCCACGAGTCTCCCAGTAACTTAGTGGTAAGAGCACCCCACAGGTGTACGGGAGGTCATAAGTTCGAATCCCGTCCGGGACTTAGATTATTTCTTCGGCCCCACGCTCCTGACAACTGAAAATGCCATCTTTCTCAAAATACAACGAAGATATCAGCATGGCTTCCGAAGTGCAGCCGAAGATTAACTGGAAAGTTTACTGAAGATTATCCACCTTGTTTAGAATATTTTCAAAGTTCCTCCGCAAAGAACTCGAAAACGCTAACACTAGAGGTGGGCTGAATCAACCGAGGCTTATGAAGATTTTTTAAGCATCAGCCGAAGGTTTCTAAGTTTCTTTAAAATCGATCGAAGGATGCAAATAATTTAATTACATGAACCCATACTAAGTTTAAAGACTGGAGCAGCCCACTGATCGCTACTTACCCGAATATAGATTTGAGGCTTGTTCACTAGTATAGTGTATTCGTAGCTCTTGTCATTCGGGTCGACGCCATGATCAAGCCATGCTGTGGCATATCGAGCGGAAGTATCTTTGCGATCTCTTTGATCCCTGGATGTTTGAATACCGATCTCAACATTGAGTCCCTGTTCGGCCGCATTTGGGATGTAATAACCATTCCCTATCAAGGTAAGAAATAGCATAAGTGAGTTTAATTGTATCGATCATAACGCACGAGGAACGTGTTCAACTTTTCCATGTTATGAGGTTATTTTGAAGTGTTCAGGTAATCCTTTCAGGAGATTGCAATGTCACATATATCGTTCATGTTGTTAAGGCTTTTGAGTCAATAGATGAAAACTCACGAAAGCGTGATTATTCAAACGAAATCTCTCACTTTTCATTACTTTGGTGTGTTTCTGTTTATTGTGCCGTACAATTCTGTGGAAATTCTTAACCGGTTAAATTTAAACACAATGGTACCCGGTTAACACGGACACCCAAGGGACACGCAAAAGTGTCCATATCATCCGGGTGTCAGTATTTAACGATTTCTTGGAATAAACGTCACGGGCATAGTTTGTAAGCAACAGAGCAAAAGTCTTTATCTCGTGTTCTATCAGGGAGATTAAACGTATGTAACTTTGGATCAAACTGAAGAAGCCTTGGGCCAGCACCAGTGGTCGAATGCCTCGTCCAAAAGTTGTCGTTCTCTTGTTACGTGCGTAGCACAACGAATCAGTTTCCTGTTTAAAATAGATTGTAATTTTTCTTTGCATTGACCCTTCAGTTTGGGGTTTAGTCAGGCGGACTGAAAAATTAAAATAAACAGTGCTCAGTTGACCATTGATTGACCGTAAAACGAAGTTGACTTTGTACGGAAGCGTGCCATTCGGGTCAGAGAAATATTTCGTCAGTAACAAGCGGGTGTCCGTAAATTGGGACTCCACTGTATCTGATCTGCATTGTACTGTTTTCCAAGATGAAATTTGGAAATTTTATCTGGAAAATTTAATTTGAATTTTTTGGTAAAGGTAAGGTAAAGTCGCACACAAGCCAAGGAGGCCCACACGTGCCCGAACTCAGTAACCCGGTTTCTGTAGCATGAAGCAACTGAGAGTATTGCTACTCCCCCTGGATAGGATACTAGTCCATCGCAGGGTTTCCCCCTGAAGTATATGTCGCCGGTACCCATTTTATACACCTGGGTGGAGAGAGACAATGTGAGGTTAAGTTTCTTTTCTAAGGAAACAACACGATGGCAGGGACTGGGCTGCGAACCACCGACCTTCAGATCTGAAGTCCAACTCGCTAATCACTACACCAACCATGTCCCTATGATTGGATTATGAACTCCTCGAAATTCACGGGATTAATTGGTTTGATATCATGGCATTTACCGTTCACATCTAAGAGTGTAGCTGAACCGCTCCCAAAGAAAGAAGAATCTCTACTTAGGTCTGTGCCGAGTGAATGAGTAGCGGTGTTGACGTAAATCGACGAGGGGTTGGAAACATCCAGCAGCTTGTTCTGGAACAAGGTTGTCTGAAATAACAACAAAAGGTTACTATGTATTAGTATTAGTGTCGAAAGCTCACACAAGTAATCCTACCAGATCAACGAACGCAACATTATGTTTTGTAAAACTGCTAGGTTTGTGTTTGTGGCCTGCTATTAAAAATTTCCAAAAGTTAAGCCGTAGAAAACTAAAAGACCAAAAGACGTTAACTTGCGCACTTGTCATTAAAAAACGCCAAAAACTAACCGGTCCATTTTATAAGAAAGGTAATTACGTTTTCTTAAACTTTTCTCAAATATCGCATTTCAGTTCAAGTTAGAAAGGATTCGTCTGTTGATTGGGGCACCATTTTTAATTCGTGGTTGGGATAACAACTAGGAGATTTGGTGGTAGAGTTGAGAACATTCCTGACCACATTCCTGTGGTTATTTTTGTGAGCTCTCGTGTAGTTTTGCTGACGTTGGCGAGATCTTCGGTTTTCTCAAGAGAATAACTTCACTGTATTACCGGGCTATTTCGGGACAACTTTCGTTATTTTTAGGCGATGATGTATCAGACAACTAGGGTGTCTGGGGTTTAGAGCGATAACTTGTGTCGTTTGCCAACGAATTCACGCTCAGTAATATTCAATACGTTGCGGTAAAATTTAAGAGAAACAGCGTTAGATCACAGCGAACAACAATGTGTTCTTGAAATGTTTTGTCAGGAGTAAATCGTGTTCATATTTGTGTTGATTGTGAAGAATACACAGTCGGTTAGAGCAGTCGATTTCCGTTTTTTATTACCGCGACAATAATCTTGTGTGGCGCAATGTTTGATTTTGCTGACGTGACTCGAAATGGAATTCTGGTTTGGAACATTCAATTTGCGTTTTGCGTATTCTGTCCATTGGCGATTATTATTCAAAAGAAACCTAGAAATGATTGCCTTAGCACGAAAAAAGGACACACAGACGGAATTATTTCTTCGTTCAAAAGAGAAATTTTGATGTTCTATTTTGATGTAATACGAAGGCGCTTTGTGAGTGTGCTAATTCGAGCTAATCAAAGTTTAGTGGTCTCGGAAACCTAAAGACTAGTTGAAATGCGGTTGAAAGGCTTTGAGATGGCACAAAAACAACATAAGAACAATATTTGATCTGGTATGTAAACTTAATTGGCTATTTATTGTCAATTTTAGTTTCCTGACAATACTAGCGGTCATGTTCCGCACAAATCCTCATATTTTGCCACTTAGTGCCTGGGTTCAGAAACCACGAGATTCCGTCCGTACGACGGTCATTCCGTGATAGTTTAATTCTGGCTAGGTGCAATTTCACATTTCACTAGCATGTATTTTAAGCGCCAAACAAACTCGCAAAAATCAAAGCTTGATTCTCTGTGTGCGTTTCTTATTGATTTCGCGGGACTTCTAGGATTATTTACTGAGTTTTGCCACCACTTTTTGTTTTGTTTTTGGGAAAAAGTGACGTATAAATTGGGCCTCCACAGCAGAAATGCTACGATCATACCCGCCTCAAATTACATGCATACACAACAATGCATATCAATGCGACGTTGGAATGTGCATCGTTTCTTTCAAACAGTTTCACAAATCCCACTGAACTTACAACGCAAATTATACAGTTGATTGAGGTTCAAATCGAATTTCCGCCAAATTTAGCTAATTTCAGTTGAACAGGTCCAAATGCGAAGATTCTCGCAAATTTGCAATTTAACAATGACAGGAAAAATACATTTCATGCTCTTTGGCCTTTTTTGTTACTGGAGTAACGAAGCTCTTATTTTTGAGTCTGTGGGCCAGGTGTATATGAAAGCTGAGCCAGGTGTAATTGAAAGCTACTCGGCAATGCCTTTTATTTTCTGCTTATTTCATATTTTTTCCCAAGTATTATTTCAAGAAAACATGTCTTTGTGGCACTCTGCAAGGGGAAACATAAAACATTATTCCGACATATTCTCTGATTTACCTGAGTGATATGAGAATTGCTGTTGGTCGACGTTATACCACTGCCGAGGCAGATGATGATGAAATCTGCAAAGAACACGCTCTTTTTAAAGAAAAAGTCGATGTTTGCTTGAAAGGCACCGGATTTCCACTTGTAACTAGTAGGCTGCTCAAAGTCCATTGCAAACACCCCAGTGGGATTGTCTCCTCCTCCGACCAACCTGAGTCCACCAGCTAGTTCTCTAGGCTGATAATATCTGTGGAGATATTTTAAAACACGGTTGTTCCGACCATATCTTCCTTTATTGACAGAAATATAGTATTCTAAAAACAAAAGCGTTCTCCGGTTAAATTATTTTGTTTAAAGATAGCTTTCGGTTGCTAGTTTTCAACCAATAACAAATGGAATTCAAGTCCGTAATAGAAAATAACATAAAATAAAAGTTCTGAAACTTAGGAGAGCGAAGCTTACAACAACACAATAGTGTAGTGTTTTTATAAGAAAAGATAGATGTATGAGGTGTGAGAGACTAGGAGACTAGAGTATTTATATGGCCTGAGGCAAACAGGAGAGTGAGTTTGGAAGGAATTAAAAACTAGTTTGAACCTCTGAGAGAGTAACAAAAAGTAAATGTGATTTCGACTTCTTCCCAATTCAACTCACCTGACAATGTAAACATATGCAAAGCAACAGTTAAAGTTAAGTCAAGCAAACCTGCGGTTCTCGCTCTTCAGCTGTTCAAGTTCCAGTTTGATCGTGGTAGTACCCGGATGTCGTGTCCAGTCCCAGCCATTATCGATATCATGAGTTTGGAGAGCGGCTTCGCTGTTTGCTACAAGCAGCGCTCCGTGACTCTGGTAAAGCCCGTAAACATTATTACTACTAGCTGACTCAAAGTCCCAAACATAGTTGTTAAATCCCTTGACACTGACTGCCCAGTCTTCTCGTCGTTGGACGACAAAAGCTGCGTAATTTAAGGCCCAGAATCCCGTGGGAGAAGCCTCTGCCTCGATGCTCATAGCGCTTGCCTTGCTGCTGATTTCCTCCATGATGTTGATGGAGCCGATTGAATTCAGGTAGAAAATTGAGGAAAAAATTTTTCCGTCACCCAAATATTCATTAACATCGCTTTGATCTGCAGTGAAAATTTTTAAGAATGTTTGTAAGCAAAAACGTCAGTCAGATTACTCAATCGGGGAGCGGCAGATACTCAAACAGTCAGTTAGACAGTCAGTTAGATAGTCAGGCAGAGCAGTTTTATCAAGAGTTATTGCGTTTATTAATTGAGTTAATTATCAAGGGTGGAATTTATAAGGCCCATGGGATAGTCGAGTCGACAAAAGATGGAACGCAAGCAGGTAAGATACACCGTAAGTGAGTCGCTACTCCATCCGTCAGGTCATTCAGTCAGCCATTCAGTCAGTCAGTCAGTCAGTCAGTCAGTCAGTCAGTCAGTCAGTCAGTCAGTCAGTTAGCCATTCAGTCAGTCAGTCAGTCAGTCAGTCAGTTAGCCATTCACTCAGTCAGTCAGTCAGTTAGTCAGCCATTCAGTCAGTCAGTCAGTGAGTCAGTCAGTCTGTCAGTCAGTCTGTTTATCAGTAACATTAGAGTATTTCTCATTTCGGGAAGGTTCCTACAACATTCCAACTTGTAGTTGCCCAGCCGTGCAGTCATTGTCAGTTCAACTAAACGTTTCAACTATCATTCTATTCCAGTGTCGAGATTAAACATTATAATAAGAAATATGCCGAATTGCAAATTCTCTCATATTAGCTGTCAAAATAATTTGGCCGGAATTTTGAAAGCAAGAATTACAAACACGAGATTAACTGGCAAAGTGGTTGGTTTTCATTATCCAGGTGGCCCTGGTTACAACCGTCGCACTGAAGGGGTTGCGTTTGAGAGAACAAACAAAGGTAACAAATTTAATGTTACTCTCCAAATAAATATTTCAATACCTGTGTCGTATAGTCGCAAAAACAGCTTGATGTTTTCAGCATCTAGAGTGGTAATTTCCCCGAGTGAGCCATCCATTGCAGCGTTTGGAGCAGTGGCGCTGATATAGGCATAAGCAGGGAAAGATTTCGCCAGAATTGCGCGATCAAATCCCGGAAATCGACCAGAAACGCTGTTTGGAGAGGAATACTTCACGGAGACGATCCTCATGATCTCAAGTCCTTTCTTTACATGTCTCCTGGTCTCGGCACCTTTTAACAGAAAACAGTAAGGTATCAGCATAAGAGTTAACGGACTAACAAAAAAATAATTTTTCTTTCTGACTGGAGCATATTGCCGACATTACTGGCTTAAATTCGAAATCTACGCTAAGTGATCTATATGAAATATTCATTCAATGATGGAATGTTTACAAAAAACGCACAAGTGAAGGAGGATTTGTACGCACCTAAGAGAATCGGAGGAAAAACAGCAAAGAAAAAGCGCTAAGCATTGCGTCAGATTTTGAGACCAACTCGTGTGAACTATTTAACTCCAAGAATCGATCCCACAGTCACGTGATGTGAATGCGTCAGTCTGACCAGTTATGTCGAAGCTGTTGAACAGTACTTTCCTTTGCACTATTTCTTTTTTTTTCCTGGTGTGTTTGAAGATGTGATCTGAAAATTCCTTTACTGGAGAGCGGGTTCTGTGAGCTTTTGTATTTACACACACCATTTGAATTTAATCAGTAACTGTCACTATCAGCAGAAAAGACAGGTGTATCTTACTAAATTCAAAAGCTGTTCCACTGAGGAGATACTGGATAAGAGCTGCCTTGTGTACAGCGTGAGGTGTGTACGCAGAGGCATAGTAGCTGTTGTGATGAAATCCAACATAATCAGGCTTTAGGGTTCCTGCAAGTCCTTCATTGGGAGAAATAGCGTTGGCGTACCATCGGCCAAGTGCTTCCATGTCGCGGATTTTCGCCTGTTTTTCTTCGGTTGTACTCGTAGGCATCATGAGCACAGCAAACAACCTAAAAATTTATAAAACACGTGAATCATAAAGCGCTTTACCGCTAACAAATGCCTGTTTTTTTCTTAGTCCTTCTTAAGGTGGCATGTTGAGGAAATTCTGCTAGAATTAAGACGTTGTGCCACAATGACGGAGATAAATGGATTGAAAGTCGATACCCCCACAATTTGTCTCTATAGGTTGCAAAAATTGCCTTAATTATCTCAAACGCAGTACTCTAAAAACCAAAAATAAAAGAAAAAAAAAGAAAAAGAAAAATCGTGATTGTCGGTGTGTGTGAGTTTGCGTGTACGTCCGAAGATCAAAAATAGTGTTATTAATTACTCTTTATCTCGTGTGGGTTTTTAAAGCGCCTGTTCTCGGTATCAATTTCAAAAGCTTTACGATGTTTTTATATCAATGGAAGCCTAAACTGATGATGGTCCAATTTTATAAGCAACATTTTTATTGGGGCACTGAAAGTTAAACAATTCACCTTTTCGGCACGCAACTTTTGACGTAAACAAACCTCGAAAGTTCGGACATCCGGTTCTCAAACAACCACTACACGTCTACAAACTATGAGTCGCTATTTCAAGTTTCCGTTACTATAAAATTTTTTCATTACTTGAAGTCTTGAAACTCGAATAGTTTCAGGATCAAAATGTCAAAGCAAAAGAATAAGAGCGACTTCAACGCCATGAATGTGCCAGAACTTAAAAAATATTTGCAGGAACGTCGAGTTTCGGTATTTATATAAAGCGAGTATTTTGAAAACTTCGCTAATGGAAATCGCCTCTCCAGTCGAAAGAATGGCTTTGCCAGTGGATCCAAACTTCGGAAAAGATCAAACCAATGATGCATATTTTAATAATTCATGATATGCTAATTCCCAATCCATTTCCTCTGAAGACTGTGAACAACTTCAACTCGTCGCCGTCGTTTGGGTTGTACGACATTATTAACTACAGTCGAAGCTCTCGTAAGCGACCACCTCGGGAATTCAGAAAAGTGGTCGCAACTAGAGCTGGTCGCTTACGAGAATGGGCTCTCGTAAGCGACCACGTAATAAAACAATAGAGAGTGGTCGCTTACGAGAGCTTTTAGCAGAAAGCTTGGAATGTGGTGTTGGTTACCGATAGTATTGTATTAACATTATTAATTAGTTTTTATTGCCTATCACAAAAGAGGTTCGTGTATGTACAAATCAACGAACCCTTAGCGCTTATGTTTTGTATTACTAGCTATTACTCTAAATTTGATCAAGAAGTGAATGCTTTTATGTAAGTGTTGACTGAGTGGTCGCTTACGAGAACCTAAAAAGAAAGGAAAAGACCAGTTGGTAATTCACAAAAGTCGTCGCGGTCGCTTACGGGAATGGTCGCTTACGAGAGCTTTCAATTACAGAGTTTAAGTGACAATTGAAACGGGGTTTCACAATTGTGGTCGTAACTAGAGCTGGTCGCTTACGAGAGTGGTCGCAAGGAGAGCGTCGACTGTATTTGATTTAAGCTTACCACTTCACTGATTACGACAAGCAGGGACTCGCCGCTTACAAGTCATTTGATGATGATTATTATGTGGAATCTTACTAACTGCTCAGTTGAATCAAGAGGGTGTCCATGTATATACAGCCAAAGTGGGGCCTTTCATGAAAACCAAAACGGATGAAGCAAAGGAGTACTACGATCTCTGGTTTATTCTTGAGGATAGAGGTGCAAACCTAGTAGTGTACTTCAGGCGAGATGGAGTGTAAAGGTGGTCGAGATGGGGGATGTAAACACATTGCAGCCGCATTGTATGCAGTGGATTGGTAAATTAAATAGTTAAAAATGTCGCACAACCCAAACGGTGGTGAAGAGTTGAAGTTGTTCACGGTCTTCGGAGAAAATGGATTGGGAAATAGCGTATCATGAATTATTAAATTCTCTGCATCATTGGTTTCATCTTTTTTCGAAGTTTCGATCCACTGGCAAAACCATTCTTTCGACTGCAGAGGCGGTTTCCTCCAGCGAAGTTTTCAAAATATCCGCTTACTGAAACGCGACGTTCCTGCAAATATTTTTCTTAAGTTCTGCCACATTCATGGCGTTGAAGTCGCTCTTTTTCTTCTGCTTTGACATTTTGAACCTGGAACTATTCGAGTTTCAGAGACTTTAGGTAATGGAAAAATTATATAGTAACGGGAACTTGAAGTTGTAACTCGTAGTTTGTAGACGTTTAGTGGTTGTTTGAGAACCGGATGTCCGAACTTTCGAGGTTTGTTTACGTCAAAAGTCGCGTGACACTACACGTGAAATTTAACGCCGAAAAGGTGAATTGTCATTTGTCACGTGTGGTAAAGATCTTAAAGGATACTCTCTAACCTCCAAAGTGAAATGGTTCTCAATCGATCAGCAGTTGTTCCAGCGTACTCAAATGGATCTTGATAAACCTCGCCGAAGTCGTTATACCACTTCATGGTAGCAACGTAGTCCGGCTTTTTGCCCGCAGCTTGCAACACTTGCTTCAACACATAAACTGCATTCATGAAGCCTGCTCCAGCGTTGTTCATCTCATGGTCCAGTGAACCAATCGCGCTGCCCTCAGTGAAACCTGACGCGGTAGAGAATAGTTGCAGTTAATTCCTTTTTCTTTTAAAAGCGACCAATTAAGGTCAGGCTTCAACGGGGTTCTAACCCATGCACTGACAATTCTTTCTTCCGTAGTTCATATAAATTTATTTTATACAAAACAAAATACTGAAAACCAAATTTACTTTACACGACAGTTAGTTTTAAATGGATGCTGTTAAAAATATGTTTTAAGGAGCAATTGCTGTATTTTTTCAGAATTTTGTAATGCTGAATTCCCACATTTGATTTCCGTTTTTAAATACTTTACGCGCAGTGAGGTTATCGATTTTTTTGTTTTTTATTGATTTTTTGAGAAAATTTAAAATTTAAAATTTGAAATTGTGACCGTTCAAAGATAACCTATTTAGCAGAACTTTTAGTGCTGTTCATTTTCGGGCTTTTTTAAGCGGAATGTAAAACAAAAAAAAAAATTTGATTTGTTCTCTTTGACCTTGATCCTCAATGTGCTCAAGGAGAAGCATCAGACGTTGCTTTCGCTTGTTATTCAGTTCGTTGATGGCATCCTTGACTTGCATCTCACTGTATGGTGTTGTCGAACCCAAGGCGCTATTGAACGTCTGTTGCAGTTCTGAGTCATCACCCGCTATTCGCTGGAAAACAATTATAAAACATTTTCCCTCTTAGCAGTGATGGTACAATTCACAAATGGCGTTTTGTTGACGGATAGTATGTTTTCATGATTTCAAGTCCAACCACCAACTCAACTGTTCTAAATATTTTTCTAAAACCCTAATACCATGACAACGAGGAAGCCGATGATGCAGTTGATTCACAGTGGTTTCCTCTTATTTCGTTTGTCTTTAATATAGAATAGTTGAGCTTCATTAATTTTTGTAATAAATAAAATAACTAACTGAAAATAAGTTAGACGTTCTTGTATACTAATATATAGATGGGCTAACCTATGAGCGGAGCTCCCAAGGAATAAGCTGGTGTTCGTTTCTCAAAAATAGTCCTAAGACTTTTCAGTCCAAATATATTTAGGGGCTTTTATTGGCTCGTTCTCCTCTCAAAAAGCCCGGAAAGTGAACCGAATTGTCCTCCATTATTTTGGGGATCTGTTGTATGAATCCGAGCTCGAAAGGCCATTATAGAGCACAGCTTTATTATTTTTTCGGGCTTCAAACTGTACACATATTTTTCTTATTCGCGAGCCGTTTCCTCAGTTTTTGCAATGTTTCCATATTCTGTCATTTAACTGTCAAGGCTTGTCAAATCTCGGATTATTGGATGTAATCTTGAATGAACTTGAAACGTTGCTTATTTATAACAACATCTACACGTTTTGGTTTTCATCGTGTTCGGATGTTAAAAAATAACTCTAACTGCCTCTAAGAATTTGTCATTTCACTGGCATTTCACTAGGGAAAAGTACGTGAAAGAAACAATTAAGGTTTTCGGGGCGCTTTGCGGAACACACAGATCTGTTTTCGGAAGCTTATCGGATAAAATAGCTTTAAACCGAAAACTGCTTCGCTTATAGTTTTAGTTTTAGCTTATAGTTATAGTTTTGAAAAGTTTTGCGGCCGCGAAGTATATAAATTTGGGCGCTTTCAAAAACGCAGTGAACTGTTTTCGGAAACTTTTCGGATAAATAGCTGTTAACTGTCGAAAACTGCTTATAGTTAATTGAATGACTTTTTATTTCGACCTCTAACTAGACGTTGAAATGGCTTCAAGATTGAAAACAAAACAAACACCAAAACGCATGCTGCAACTAAACTCTGATCATTCACAATTTAGATTTTGCTTTGACTGAATCAGAGATTGTAAGTTTAGTCGTTAAATTGGGACAAAAATGTCATTCACTTCAAATGAAGGTGATAAACATATAAGGATATAAAGAAGAAAAAAATATCCCACAATTAAAAACTGAATGTTTGAAGAACGTCACAATCGAAGGCGGCAGAGCTACATCTTCAGTTGCTGGGTAAATTAGCAATCAAACCCAAAGTGGGGTGCCGAAGAAAAACAAAACCTAGATAGAGAAAACAACACCGACTCAGACTAGTCACGATTTTTACTTTTCGAATGGAATACACCAGTTGCTAAAAAAGAATTGCTCAAAGAAAAAATCTTGAAAATTCCGCACTAAACTGCAATAGGAGATTAAGGTATCATGGTACCCCAAAATTGACCACGTTTTCGAAAAATTCACTTCTGTCATTTTCAGATAGATATTATTCAAACCTATCTTTTACAAAAAGTTTCAGAAAAAAAGATTGTTTCTACGCAAAGTTATGGACGAAAAATGATTTGTGGCATTAATTTTCTCTAATCATGTGTTGACAGTCATCTGTCAACAACGCTGAAAATAGCATGTGACATAACAGGGCCCCGATGTTTTGACACGCGATCGATTGCGTAGCAGTTCCCGCTTATTTCGTGTCTACAGTGGCTTCGATCATATCTGTGAAAGAGAGTGAGAGAGAGAAAAGATCGAACGTTGAGGAATTACTTGCGCTTCCTGACTCCTCACTTGTCAGTGTGATAAGCTTCGACTGCCAGCTCGCTTTTCGTAACGAGAACAACGAAAAACAATCCATCCATTCAAATTCCATAACATTTCTACAAAGCCAGATGTATCAAAGAATCAACTTGGCGCAAAAGACGGCATGTCCAGGAAAGTACGGAATTTGTCTCCAGTAATAAAGAAGTTTATTTTTTCCCAATTGCTCGCATTTCTGAGAGGATGTTCTCTCTTAGATCTTGAGCCGAACACGTGGCGGCTTCTTCGCAGATTTCAATGTGCTTTCCTTTCGCCTTTCCTTTCGTCTTTCAGGTCCCGGCAGCTCGGGTAGTCTTACCCAGCTCAAATGATGATGCCTTCGGCTTTTTGCAGCCGACGTGATATTATGACTTCAAAATTTCCGTTTATTGCGTTTGAAGACCCTTTGAACGGCACTCGTACTCAACGAAAGTCGCTTTCCAACATAAAAACACGCAGAATTTGATACCATTCTTGTCGGCATGTTTGTACTATTGTTGTAAGGCGGTAAGTTGAGCCTCCCCTCTATCAACCGCAGGTAATTATCCTGACACCTAGGTGTTTTAATCTCCTCAGACCGGAAAAAGTTTCCAAATCATATTTTGGCTTTTTTCTCGAAACTAATTTTTCAAGAAATTGGGCGCACATTTTAAGTTCGCGTTCAGCGAGTTTTCCACCATTTTAGCTCAAACTTGGCGACAATGTTGCCACATAACTTGACACCAAAACCGTATCTCCGAATTTTATTTTTTACTTTCATTCAAAAGTTATGGGCCGTAAAAGAAAGAGGAGAGGTGTTTCTTAGAACTTCAAAGTTAAACTGAGTGCAGAAAATAAACCAGGCCAGATACAAAAATTCGGAGACACGGTTTTTGAGACAAAGGTGTGAAGAATTCGGCGCGATGTTCGTCTTTCTCTCCAGATCATTCTCGACTGGAGCGGAACCGATTTTGTGAATGATGTACTTTTTAAAAACGTAGTCTCTATCTTCGACACAGTTGTCTTTTTTCTTTATCTAAATACGTTTTCGTAATCTTCAATTATTAAGCTTTCAGAAAATATATAGTTTGCCAGGGTCCTTGTGAAACGCCTGACACTCAAACGGTGAAAACGCAATGTTGTCATTTGGGGTACCCTGATACCTTAAGCTTCAGCCTACATATCAGATTGCTTATCGTTGCAAATTCCTTGAATGAATAAACGAAGGAAAAGGGACAAGAAACTTTTACAAACAAAATTTCATTCACGTAAGTACTTGTTTGCCTTGGAAAGCAAAATGCATTAAATTTTCACCTTGAGTGAAGAAACTCGCATAATTCATTACTTTCGAAACGGGGATTTATTTTCACGGCTATTTTGAACAATTTTTTTTACAAGTTTTTCAAACATTTCAAGAAACTGGTTATCGTAAACAGCTAGTAAGCTGGCTCAATTAAGCAATTCTTACAATGTAAGCCCACAACAAATACTTGAAAATCTCAATGAAAGTCGAGTTCCTTTAGCAGACGGGAGCTTTCCAAATCTCCAGTTTGAAATTAAGGCAAGTAAGCTTATGTCCTCAAACAAGGATCTCGAATTCTTGCCTTCAAGCTCTCCACTTTCTTTTATATGCGCTGTCGAGTTTAAAATAATCCTTCAGGTCTTTTCCTTTTCATGATGAACTGTTAAAAAGAATGTCCTCATTCCAAGAATGTAAAATTACCATCTTGAAAATGAAGTGTGCGAGGAACTAGCGCCAGTATGTAAACACGCGCAGCTATTGAGACACTTCGAACAGTTTACCTGAGGCATGGTGCAACTACGCCGTCGTACGTTCGCATGACGTCATGACCATCAAAAATCGACTCACATGGATATACATACTCCAATTTCTATGGGTATGGTGCGCCGCTCTGCGGCCTTCGGCCTCAAAGGAGCTCCGCTATCACGTGCTAATCGCCTAGAGAGACAGGGTGCGTACAGTCCGCACAGAAAAATGTCGAAGGCCACTGATGAAACCCCCCTGAAGGCAATTGTTCAGTTTGCCTTTCCAAACAATGTCATCTTTAACTGAATTGACCCGCTGCACTCAGTGCTGGTAAACTGCCAACCATCTGCGTTTAATTTTTTCTTAAGTGTCGCGTTCGAATTTCTGACTGGAGTTCTGAACCAGTGACCCGAATTCAAGTTCACGAAAATAAAAATCTCAAACTCTCAAGTGAAATGTTTCAAGTGAATCTGCATTCCTTAGTGTACGGATTATGTATATGAATCTAAGTTGCGAAATAAGCTCTGAATTAAATACTAATTACAAAGTGACAGGAAGAATTTACAGAACGAAAACTAAAACGTTGCGAATACCATAGGCAAGAAGGATAATGGAACTAAAATAAGAGTGACGGTTAAGTTACGATGCTTGATTTGTAACCATGTTTTCCGCTTTCTTACCTGCACAGCCTCACTCTTAGCGTTGGCATCCCCGTTAACATTGTTTAACTCTTCAGCAGCTACTTCATTCACTTCTGTGACACGTGATCGTATGTGATAATCTAGAGCCAGTGGAAGCAGAACCTTTTCCACGACTCTACCAAATTTCTTCTCATCATATTCCGACCTGTCAGCGTACAGAGGGGTACCTAGATGATAAATTAACGATAGCTTATTAGAATTGTACCTTAATTGACGAGTAATAAAGGCCTTGACAATGAATGTGCAAATTAAGTTACCTATGTAGTAACCCAGATTTGAAATGAAACAAGGAATTAGTAATAAACACCAGAGTTAAGAAATATATATTATTTGCCGGCCGGGAGGTCCGTATTGAGAAAAACTGTGCCAGAGGTCTTGAGTACGGCCCGAGGCCGCAGGCCGAGGGCCGTGCTCAAGACCGAGGGCACAGTTTTTCTCAATACGGACCGACCAAGGCCGGCAAATAATATTTTTATTTTTTTCTTGTTGTTTTTCAAAAGTTAAACGTGTCTTGTTGTTTTCGGAAAGCAACGTTTTGCAAGCGCGCGTAAAATGAACCATGAAACGAAGCCGTTTGTGACACCAGAGCAGCAAAATACGCTTTTTTACTCTGTTAAAACTCAGAAATCACAGGAAGCAATATAACTAAAAGAAACCCCTTTATTTTCCCAAATTTCGATACATGTAGCTAACTCCTGCTCGATTTACTCAAATCCCGTTCCGTTGACCGCGGTCAAGATCGGAAAATTCCGCCCGCTCCCGGAACCAATCAGATTGCAGGATTTGGTTCATCTTGCCCGCTCACGCGCTGAGAAAAAAATAATGCTATTTATGTAACTGTAGAAGAATAATTATTTCTAGACAAGCTAAGCAACTGCCTATCCTAACGGATGTCAGGGGAAACATTTATTATCCATCAAGATTTTCAGGGGAAACATAGGTTCTTAACTTTTGACAAAGCTAGTTGGAACAGGTTGTTAAGTGTTCTTTGAAAGCTTTCTTTTTAGTACAAACGTCTTCAGCAACGTCAACTGTGCAGTTACATTGTTTGACAACAAACTAATGGTTTACAGCAAGCACACTCTATCTTTTCCAGAATTTTAAATGTTGTGTGGCAAATACAGCTGCATATGCTCTCAAGTTCCCAACAGAGATTTGATCTACCTGTAATGACACCTGTCTGCATGTCTTTGTTAATGTTCAGGGTAGCTAACTCTGTACTTGCCGCCTCCACGTTAACTTGCAGAGAAACCCATCTTTTCTTTACGTTTCCGGTAAACTGGACTGAGCTCTGTGACTGCTTTACGAACCAGTTGTCCAATCGTTTCTCGATCAAGGTCAAGTCAGCCAGCTTGGCCTCACTAGGAGTAGGTTCAGTGATCGCTGTGGGCATGGCCTGGTGAAAATAGAAAAAAAAATTAAGTAGTAAACACTTATCATGGAAAAATTCATTACTTTTGTCTCATGGAACTCTCCAGGTAATGGTCCAGAGTTTCCCGGACAGAAAAATTGAAACCACCAAAAAGCCCCTTGTTCAAGATTTGAATAAAAAGGATAATAGCTTTTTCTAATGGCCTGGATAAACAAATGAAACATCGTAAAGCCTTATCCATGGTTACTTTGGAAAACATTGTTAGAGGATGGCTTACGAGGTGGCAATCAAAAATAGTAAGCATGATGCATCTAACAAAGCAGAAATACGTTTCACGGGTATTTTTTAGGAAGGCCTCGGTTACTTTCGAAACACTGAAGATCTTGCAAGAGATCAACTGTGGAAATATTTGGATAAGGCCGGAAATTATGCATGAGACATAAAGCATATGCAATAAAAGACGTGCGGTCGTAAGACTTATAAGTTGTTTGGCCCGCCTAAAACGTGGAAATTAATGCTAAAATTATAAGTGTACCTGACTCCAGCGATAAGTTTGCTGCCAGAAATGATTTGTATTGTACAATGCTTCATCAAGTGTTGGTACAATCTTGTCGCGTGATTGTTTAGACAACTTGTCGACTAAGCGCAGTTGATCAAAATACAAAGGATGGATTGGTTGGGAAGTTTCTGGTGCGATTATTTTCATCTTGGTTATGGTGGTCATGTCATCACGGCCATTCGTTAGAGATTCATCGTAAGAAACCCATACTGCACGCCAGCCCTGTAAACAAGATTGAAACAGACATACTTAAAATGGATTTTTCTTAATGATTTAATAGTCTCCTAGTAGTTATAACAAAGCTGAGTTAGTAGACACTAGATTCACCCCCTAGCGCATGAGCTACTAGTCTGTGTTTTAATAACAAGCTGTTCAGGATTTATAAACCTAACAAGAGGGCCCAGGAGTTTTAAAGAGTGAATATATTTGACTGGAATAAATCCAGATCCAGTGGTTTAAACGTGTTTTGTTATCTGACTTGGTAATAATCCTTTAAATAACTTATGCACTGATGACAACAAGGCTTCTGTCATTTGCGTTCTTTTCAACTACTTGCTTCAATTAGATTATTATATATTCAAAAGGATCTATGTATATTTTTGCGATTACCTTCCAAACCAAAAGAAATGCTAAGGATGTCAGGTTGGGTAGAATTATTTTGACAAAGTATGCCTGAAATGAATCATGTTTACTGCGTTTACTGTATAACAATGTCAAGCACAGGTCTGGTATACCAACCTCACTGATAACAGTGTCATAAAGAAATAGCAGCATTGCTAATTCCCCCTAGACGGAACTCTAAACCTTCACATGTCTCTCCAACCATTTTGTAAGGTGTGCCAGTAATTTGTCCGCTTACACGCTTGAGAAGAAAGGAACTTTGGGTTGGGTTTTATGACCGTCAACTAACGTTGGGCGGAAAGGTAAGAGATATCCTTATTACTCTAATTACCCCATCCTTGCTCTTCTTAGTCAACCGTTTCCAAGGAGGAACTAAAACTGGAATCTAGCTTTAGAGCTTGACAGTTTAGGTATGGAACATGAATAACCTCAATACCTTGAAATCCAGGCTGATATTGAACGCTGAGATGACGTTCGTTGCTGAGTCTTCAAAAGAGACCGTCAGATTCTCTCCAGCGCGTTTATGAGGGTTGTAAAGCCACACTTTGATTCCTCCGTCTTCAAGCTCATCTCCACTGATCGGCGGCTAACAAAATTTAAAACAAATTCATTGATTCTGATTTCAAGCAGTTTCAGAAAGACGCTTTAAATAATTTTGATTCTAAAGGACTGCAACGCGAGTGCAAAGCTGAGATGCCTACTGAGATGAGATGATCTGAGAAGTTAGTCCTAAGAATCCCCTACACTTTGAACTTCTTCTCCGGGTCACCCAAGAAATTCTTAAGTTTTCCGAACATCATCGAAGATTGTGGAGTTTTTTGAAGTACGACCTAGCGATTAAACGTTTTCCGATTTACTGAGTTATAAGTTATTTTGAAGATCAGTTAAAAGGAATCGAAAACAACAAAAATTTTCAAAGATCTACCAACTAAAGATTGCTATTCTGCGACGAAGTTTACCCAAAGCATTGTGTAATAATTTGAAAAGCCATCAGAAGGCTAGGCTGTGAATCATCGAAATGTCATTTGTGTTAATGTATAACCGAAATCATGGGATATCCCTGTCCCATTATTGTACACAACTCCCATTAAGGACTCAGTGATCGATGATATTCTTCGTCTAACTTACAGAAATATTATGTGTGATCACATTTACGGCGTCACTTTCGCTCGCCCAAGTCCACTTCATAGAATTCGGCCCATCTTTATAATGAGTTGTTGAAAGTTCGATGGTTGACGACGCAGCACTGAAGGCCATTAACTGATTGACATCCTCAAATGTATACACTGCGAAGGGAAAAACGGGTACACTTGAAATGGCAACGATTAAGGCCATAGTCACAACTAAAACATAATTTCCAAAACTGATTGGTTAATAATAGCCTGATTTGTATATGCAGAGGGATCACAACACAGTAATTATGGTGAGGAAAAATAGAAAAGCAAAGCGTCAAATACCTGGTCTTTGTGCATGAATTACTTGTACGGAGAGGATAATGAAGACCGCAGAATGCCACAAACGCCCCATTTAATCTGGTTGCAAACACAAAAAGGTTATTTTGCTACAATGAACAGAATCAAGAAAATTAAAAAAAAGTATACTAATATTCTTATGGCCATAATTCATAGCATACCTAATAGAATCCAACGTTTAAATTTTCTGAAAGATGTTATAAACGTATTTATGAATATCTATAGTATTGTGAATTTCTTTTAACAGTTGTGAATCACCTAAATTAATTGCATAATATTCGACTCTAATGCTCTGTGTTCGTAAATTGCAAGTTGCAGTCGATGCAAACTGGAAGAGGTTTCTCACAAGTAGACGGACATTTCTATACTTTGTATAGCTAACAAGACTCCGTTCAAAGGATTTCTTTTTATTCCTTTAAAAGTATGCCGTACAACGTGGCTTCGACGTTTGCGTCTGTGGATGAAATCCTAATGTGTGACCATTCAAGGGAAAGCTATTGAGCAGTACTTTCCTGTGGTGCTGTTTACTATGCTGTACAAGGTGGTTGTAACTTTTGAGTCTGTGGATGAAATCCTAATGTGTGACCATTCAAATGAAAGCTACTGAGCAGTACTTTCCCGTGGTGCTGTTTACTATGCTGGACAAGGTGGTTGTAACTTTTGAGTCTGTGGATGAAATCCTAATGTGTGACCATTCAAGGGAAAGCTATTGAAAAGTACTTTCCCGTGGTACTCTGTATTGTGCTGTGCCAGGTCGTTCTAACTTTTCAGACTTTATACGAAAATCCTAAAGTGTGCCCCTACAAATGAAAGCTAACGAGAGGAGCACTTTCCTGTGTTACTGTTAAATTAGCCGTGTGACATGCTCCTAACTTTTGTTTATTGATAGAATCCTGAAGTGAAAATTAAAGCGGAAAACAGCAATATTTGGGACGTACGCAGAAAGAAGATCAAAATAATTGTGACTTTCTGAGTCCAAAACGCGCACAGCCGTCTTTTACCAGTGAGCAGAAAACGATGATTCAACCAGTCAGATTAGCTTATTCGTAATAGAACACGGTTATTGTCCACTACACCAATATTCTACAAAACGTACTTCAATATTGAGTGTGCGAGTTTAAAAAGCTTGCGCTCGAGTGTTAATTTAAAAGTTGTCGTGATTTTAGTGTGGAAAATATCAATCGGAAATTTTTCAGTATGAGCGAAGTAAATTTCCCAAAACACATAGTATTAAAAGTGTCCAAACCTATTGACAATCCTACCTCGCCTTTTTCTTCCAGTTTTCTCAAATATGACCGGTTGCGTTCCTCAGAGAACATTAAACACCCAGTGTCAGGTAACTAAAAAAAATTCGATCGTATTTATTGTAACACAGGTGATTTGATCAGAGCAGTTTTCTGGTTCCCGCTTAAGCAATTGTTTACTCATCACCAAGTCTTTATCCAATCAGATGTCGATTTGGAATTGAGAGGAATGCGTTAAGCTTTCATGAGTTCATCGGCTAAACAAGTCTTGTCAAGCGAGACGAAGTTTTTATTTATTCATAAGAAGAATACCGTTTCGACTTACACCTTCTGCGTGTTGATTGGTCAAACTCTTCTTCAAGCTTTTCTGCTTGCATTGAATTGCTGTGACTCTTGCCTCGTAAAAGCCTTGACTATTCAGATGTCGAATTTGGTCGAAAAGCGGAATGCATTCGTCTTTCATGCGCTAAGGACCTCTTGTGGAGGGTGACAAAGTTTTTATTCTCAGTCCTCATTAAAAATATCGCAATTTCGCTGACCAAATGGTTTCACAAAGAGTTTCGTCTGCTTCATATCCGTAAAGAAATAAGCACCTTTTTTGTAGAATTGTTTATGGGAAAAAAAGCACAAGGATCGGCTCGGTTTCTCGGTTGTACCTGTTAATGAATACTTCATTACGCTTACCCGAAAAAGCGTGGCGACAGGTTTTGATTCTATTTTTACTTTTCAATGCAAGGTATTGAGTTTACTTAGTGAATTATTGACAATAGTTCCGCTTAGAAACGTGAGTTTAGCCTCTGTTTTAAGCCAATTTTCATGATCCGTTATCCGTCTATTTAGAATTTCTAGTCAAACAGGTTGCTTTCGCTTTACGCACAATTGTCTTTAATTTCAGTTAATCTTGTTTTTCTAAATGTTTTTTTTTCTAAACGCGTTTAGGTTTAGTTTGCAGTATCTGTATCTGTTTATTACCGAGTACATGATACGATTATTTTCTTCAAACGTCCGGCCAAATAAAGGAAAAGAAACAGGAAACAGTTATATGACATTAATTGACTCAAAATTTCAGAATTCACTTCTATTTGAAATAATAAAAAAAAAATTGAAATCACGCCACGGTAAGCCTTCGAAATGGGTGCCCCTCTTTCTAAGACCCTTTTGATTGTTAAACTCGACTCTGCCTTCCTCTTCATAGCGGAGCCAGCGCACTAACGCGTCAGCGGAGCTCCATTGCTAAGAAAATTTGGTAACCTATCAAGCCAAGAAATTTTGGTAGTGACGTAATAGTCACGTGACCGTCTGTCCGTCCGTACGTCCGTACGTCCGTACGTCCGTACGACTGTCCGTTCGCACCACAGGGTTACCAACACGCTTCATACACTGGATATAACCCTGTGCTGAATCCAGTGTGTTTTTTGCGCGAAATCGCATGTTGACCCGCGTTGTAGCAAAACAAGCAAAGACAACAAAAGTCGAAAACAAATTTGTTAATGGAAAAAAAAGTTCAAAAGAATACTCAGTTGTCTTTTTGGTGGAAGGGGAAAAGTTCAATTTGGGCGAAAAAAATTAGGCGATAAAGATCAGGCGAAAATTTCAAATTTGCCTCGTCGGCTCTGTTCGAACTCGGTCGGCACACCGCTTGAGTTCGCAGCTTTTCGCAGCGGTTTCGACGCCAAATGTAGCAGAGCTAGTGCTTTTTGGTTTTTTCTGTCCACAACCATGCTTTTTACGGCGTCCCGAACACATTTTGCCAGGAAAAACACATGAAGGCAGCTTGTCACGAAGAAAGAAATAAGTATTAAAATTAACTTGAAAAATGACAATAAACACTTATGGCCTAGTAAACTACACCTTTTGCCCTTCATTAACGGAAAATAGAAGTTTATTTTATTTTACGGGAAATCAATAACATCTTAGGAATAACATTTTCATGACGAAATGTTCATTTTAGTCATTCGTTGGTTCATTTGCGCAATTACCATGCTAATGCACCTTCAATAACAGCATTGGAATGTCATTTTCTTTATTGAAAAGTCTATTATGTATTTGGAGAAACATTGACATCAATATCACTGCCGTTTCATTTGGCAAGTAATGAATAAATAAGTTAATTAAATAGCGAAGTTCGATTAAACCCTCTATGTTTTCGGGGAATCCTGCGTTCTTTTTGCAGCCGTATTTGGTAGCAGAAGACGCAAATGATGTTCTGTAACTGGTCTAACTGCAGTGGTCTGTTGCTGAGCTTCCTCTCTGCCATCAGTTGTGTCTTACGACATGTACTGAACATTCAAGGGCGTGAAATGTCGGCCTTTTTGTACTTGACATGTATATTTGTATTGCCTTGCTTAAGCACTTTACAGTGTTAAGTGCTTATTGCCTGTTCTACGATATTCAGGTACGGCCAGTAGGAGCGCAGCGTTACATGTTCATGTAGTTTATCTCCATTGTGCCTCTTGGGTGATATGCAGTTTGGCAAAGACCCTCTCTGGACAATGTAATTTGAACAGTACAGTAGAACAAAAGATCAAGCAGGTATATACTGTAGATGACCGAGACGAAGCTCGTCGACAAGGCATTCCACTTGGAGAGTATCGACAAAGAATTCTCTTAGAAGCATCTCAAAGGAATATGAATACCATTACGGCTGCAAAGTGCGCACGTTGAAGGTTAAAATGAACTTTGTTTATTATGGACGGTGATGTACTTGCCAGTAATGACTTTCAAAAAATGTAAACGACTGTATTATTGAAAAAATGTCTTTCCAAAGGCATAATAGACTTTACAATAAAAGAAAATGACATTCCAATGATGTTATTGAAGATGCATTAGCATGGTAATTGCGCAAATGAACCAACGGATGATTAAAATAAACATTTCTTCATGAAAATGTTATTCCTAAGATGTTATTGATTTCCCGTAAAATAAGATGAATTTCTATTTTCCGCTAATGAAGGGCAAAAGGTGTAATATCCGGCTTCATACGCCGACGACCCGGGTTATGCTCTCAGCGAGGGTAGGAACTTTTTTCTTTTGTTTTTTTTTTTTTAATTTAACGACTTGAGTGAGAGTGTTTTCACAAATTAATAACTGCCAGCAAAAAAAAAAACAAAAAAAAACAACAACACCAAAAAAAAAAACAAAAACAAAAAACAAACAAACAAACAAACAAAACAAAAAGGGGGCTCCGCTTTTAGGCTTGGCTAAATCTATATATTATAACATTTACACAAGTGGTTATAAATAACGTTCCACGCCCACCAAAAGTAAGGGAAAAAAATTAGCCCGCAATAAATTCTCCAAACCTTGTCTTACCCAAAAGCTATTATGATTAGACTTCTGATATATGAATCATTCACAAACACTTTTTTTTTTAACCAAAGAAGTTTTTTTTTCTCCTCTGACGTGAGTCACGATCCCATAGATCTTAGTCAAAAGACACGGGCTGGGAAAACAGCAATATCTCTAAGGACACGAAATTTACTGACACTGTTTTCACAGTCAAAGAACAAATTGGTTAATTTTTAGTGGACGAGTTAAGGAGCTGATGAATTCGAAAACACATTGCACACTGGATTCTTTCGAAATTTTCGTCTCAAGATGAGGTTAAGAGGCATGGGGGTGTTATTTTTCCACACGTTTGAAAAAATGTTACCTGCTGACAAAGACATCCATAATTATAATGCGTGATTACTTTAATCAGTTGGTTTCACCAAACGGGTAAAAATGCTTTAAGAAGTAAAGTTTTCCATACAGGACGGATTAACGAGTTGTCAGAGTGAAGAAGTCAGTCACTGCTTAGTTTCATGTTGTTCAAATGTGCCGGGGTTCAAATAAAGAGGTTGGCGTGTAAGAAAGCAAGACATCTGCGAGGTTACCTTGTGTTATCCTTGAATAAGCTCTGAAATCGGTGGCTAAAATAGCACGAAATAGTTCGATTTACAAAAAATTTACTTTTTTCTCGGAAACTGTAAATTAAAACTATGATGCCCTGCTTCGGAAACGGTCTTCACAGCACCAAAGATATGAGCAAATAAATCATGATATGCTTAAGTTAAAACATGTGTTAATTTGCATTACATGCTTTTCCATTGAGATGTGTCTCCAACGCTTACTAACTTACAGTGAGAGATAATAAAAACACATTACAATAAGAAAGCCCCTTCCAGGAAAATTTAAAGGTCGTTGTAAACTGTCCACACTTGTCATTACTAGCTACGAACGAGATAAAAATTGAGCCAACAGTGGGCTCTGTTTTAGCGTTCAAAAGTAAAATGTTCCACCCATTTCTCAGGGAGGGCTTGAAACGAACATATTGCTTTATGAATTTCTTATCATGGACCAAAACAAAATCTCCAGACCACCTTTTAGACTGCGTATGAAAGTAGCATGTAAATTTCTTCTAAGTTTTCCTAGAAGCTGGTAATGTTTCATTTGCAAGCCGCAAGCATATACAAGTGAAATGAGAGTGAAAGTGAAATATTCATACACTTACGAATCATTGTATTCCTTCAGAGGTGGCAACCTCAGGTGTAACAAATGCTTCGCATAGATCTTGTTTACACTGCAGAGACCTTAAAATTGCTGCCAAAGAAATCTTATGAACTGGCTAAAAGGACGTAAGTTTATTTTTTGCGTTCTAAGCGATGAACAAATTTTCGCGACTCCGGTCCTCTATGCGAACATCTAAGTCGTCTCACAAATAGGCAAACTGAAAGCAACAATTGTATTACGGCTTATGCTATTCTTTAATGGAATCCCTGAAAAAGCGTGAGAAACCTTCCATTTACTTTGGTTTTACCCAATGCAAATAAAAAAAACTAAAAACCATTTCGTATTCCTGAAATTTAACTTTCCTTGTGACAATTCGTCTCTGCAAATTAAAGAGAAATTCGAACGGCTGTGAGCGAAAACAAGCCTTGAACAAAGTTTTCGGTTCACACGTCAAACACAACGAAACTTCACATTTTGTTAAATTTTCCGATCTCCTCATACCCCTCTGTTTCAATCGTTACCTCGTCTTTTAAATTTTGTGCTCTCTTCCTAAAGTACAAAACATTAGAAAATTAGCAAAAAAAGCACCAAAAGGGGGTGAAAAATGTTTTTTTTACTGTGAGATGTTGGATATTTATTCTGTACTACATTATTAGATCAGGGTAAAAAAAAAAAGAATTTCCCTTACAATGCTGCGTTGTATAAATATAGTGAAAACCATTCCTGCACTCTAGAATCAAACTCCTGCTTTTTTTAAATTACATCCTTTTTATTGTAGAGAAATGACCTGAATCGCTGAGCGCTTATTTGCTCTAAGAAATATTCTTTCGCAAAAGTTGGCTGGCTGCGAAGTTATACTATAGCCTAACAAATCGAAACACATAACAAGACACTCTCTGATACAAAATGATAGGTTGCTTATCAGCCGACAGAAATAAAGATTTGGCGAAAACTGGTGTTCTTAAGAACAGTTGGTTACTGTTCCTTTGTGACATTTCTTTCGCATTTTCCAATTTTGAACCGAAGACTTGCCAGAAACAAAATTTACTCGATCTAAGTTAAAAAATGCATCGAAAATCTTACCTCCAGCTTTCTTCCAATCTGCTTGGTAGCTCTGATAGTTGCAGCTGAGTATAGTGAGCACTTGGAGCAGTGTGAGATCGATGTGGATTTGGTGTGGTATTTATACGTCACAGGAGTTCAATATTAAAATATCTTATTTTAAAACTCTTATCAACTTGTTTTGAAAACCTAGAACCAGGGGATAACGTAAATTCTTGTATTATCAGCTGATTCATGATCACCCACGACAGCCCGATATTGTAATGGTTACATTTTTTACGCCCTCGATATTTACCCGGTCTCAGCAATAACCCACCTAATCAAACACGAACGGCAGCTAGTAAATTTAGACAGTCGTATAAAGTAATCATGCGTTATGAATATTGTTGAACTATTTCATAATGAAATGGTACAAACTCAGTGGGCGGTCCGTGTGGGCCGCAAATGACTTGATGTCTTTGATTTGTACCTATTTTCTGTAAAATCCGTAAAAGAAGACAGTTTAAGGCCACATTAAAGCAGAACTTCTGCAAAAAGTGAAGTCAGTAACAAGTTAGGCTGTTTATATTTTAGTTTTTTATGTTCATATGTCGCAAATTTACCAGGGAGCCACAGCAACAAACTCTTCATTGAAACGACTTCTTCGCTTTTAACAAGTAAATACATTACTTCCGCTTGCAGTTAAAATAAATGAGCTCTTGTAAGAGCGCACGGTTAAATTTCTCAATTCTTGACAAAACTTTACAATCTTATGTGACTTCTGCCGTGTGCGAATGTTGTTATTACTCATTTTAACTGTCTGGTGGAATAAGTTTCTTCACCTGCCTCGCGTTAAACGGTTTTTTTCCCCCATGTCTCACGGTTTATTGCTGCCTTCAGAAGGCTGTACGCGCGATAGAAGCCAGGTTGGTTTTCACATAAATGAAAAAGATGAAAAGAAGGCCTTCGGTCAAACGACTCTCAGATAATAAGACCAAGGGCTATGGCAAAACTGATACGACGTAGAATGACATGTTTGAAAATATTTCAGCTAGCCATACCTGCCTTCTTCAAGAAAAGTTATTACTTAAATGGTCTGCTAGAAGAGAATAAATTTGTTAATATATTACTGATAAGGCATGTCTGGCCCACCAAACTGTTGTCAAACACATAATTCTACTTGCCTCTGCTTTGCCGGCTGAGGTTTCGTAGACTTAACATTATTGACTGGGGATTGGAACCGAAATATGGCGGACACTTGGGGCGAATAAGCTCTCTGTAAATTTATTATTCAGCAGCCTCAGCCATGGTCTTATCTGATGCCGAAATTAACAAAAGTGTCAAACGAACATGCTGATGGTGTATTTAAAGAAAGACAGCCGAGAAGAAGAAAAAGAGAATGGAGTTCGCAAACCGATGAAGAAGACCCGACCCAAGTTCACAAAGATGGTGGCAAACAATGCCTCGAGTCAATAAACTAAAGGCTCCGACGTCGACGAAAAGCTAAACATGATCTCAACGATACTATCCGACCTGGAGGGCTATAATAAAAAGATTACTCAACTCGAGGAAAAACAGAACGACAAAGAGCCTCGAATACGCCCAAATGGAGATTGATGATTAAAAATGCCAATTAAAACAGCAACAAGCCACTAACACCTCCCAACAGCGAATCGAGAACGACCTAATAACGTCGCCGCCATATAAAGTTGGAATGTAATAGTCGCCGAAACAACCTAAAGTTCTTTGGAATAAAGAAACAGGAGATACCGATATAGCGATACCGATATATAGAAAAGCGATACCGAGCTCGTCTTGAGAGAATTTATGCGTACGAAGCTGAAAATGCTAGCCGTCGACGTGGATCAGGTACAATTCGTCCGAGGTCACAGAATCTCTACGCGTGCACATTTTAATAGCCAAAAGCGTCAACCACGACCAATCATATTGAAGCTAACCTAGTTCCAAGATAAAGATTTCATTACGTCCTTTATCAAGAACCTTGTCAGGGGCACAAACTGTGGAATGATGATTATCCCAAAGAAGTAGACGAAATCAGAAAGAAGTTATATCCGATACTAAAGGCAGTTAAGCGCGAAAATAGATCAGCGTACTTCAATGTGGAAAAGCTGATTATAGACAGTTCTCTTTATCGTAGATCAGAAACTTCACAATTTCCTTTTGATGTTCGCTTAATGGACTTTTAAGTTGGTACTTTCTCCTGTACCTGATACTGCGCAAATGCTTAGGTAAGTCGGTAGTTAGTGGACTATGTTTTTCTCTTTCCTGTTGGCGTGTCTCTGTAGCATGTTTCCGTACAGTTTGTGTAAACCTAGCTTTCCTTTTTAAATGGAACAACAACTAAGTTACGGAAAAAGTGGAATCGAACCCATGACCTCAGCGATACCGGTGCAGTGCTCTTACCAACTGAACTATCAAGCCAACTGGGAGCTGGTTGGCTTGATAGCTCAGTTGGTGAGAGGCTGCACCGGTATCGCAGAGGTCATGGGTTCGATTCCCGTTCAAGCCTGAATTTTTTCAGGTTTCTTCTTTTAACTGCTAAAGTTGAAATATCGTCACTGCGATGGTCTACATACATCTCTATCTTTGATTTGGAGTTCTTATATATAATCATTTCATATATTAACATTCATTCACCACCATAATCTCTTGAAACCAAGATTAACAGGCGTCAGCTGTTAAATGTTACGGCTAAATGAATGCGTGTATTTCACTTTTTTGGATGAAGTTAAGTGACTCTATGAGGGAAAATTAAAATTTTCGTTTTAATTTTTTTAATGTTCTCTTCCAACGCAAAAATCGTAAAAATTGAGACCAGGGAGAATAGGTGACACTAGAATAACTTCCGCTATTTATCTTGGGTAGAGATGTGGGTGTGGGAACAACTCGCAGTTGTATGATCTTGTTTCAAAATTGCTATGTTCATAAATGTTTAAGCTTTGAGAAAAACTAGAAAAGGAAGAAAACTAAACGTTCCTTGAAACCCTGTCAGTAACCAGAGAAAGCTCTGAAATTCATGAAAGCACAGTCCTAAACGTCTTTATCCACAACAATTTGAAGCTTTAAATTACGTGTCCCTGACCACAGATTTTGGGCATATTTCCATTCAAACGAAATTTGGCCTCCGATCATCCTTCAATAGGATTGCATGAATAAAAAGAAAAGCTCTAGTATATTTTGCCGATAATTCAGTTTACACGTCTGTGTTGTTTAAATCTGTTGTAAAGTGGAATTAAAAAAATAGCAACAATAAAAAATGGAACAAAAATGAAAAGCAAAAAACAAAAAAAAAAATACGGCACCCAAGGCATTTTCTTGGTCATTTGGTAGCATCAGGTGATCAAGGCCTTTAGATAACATCAGGCCGTGGCTCATAGAAAGCTGATTAAACTATGCCCCGATTAGCGGTTAATCTACGGTTAAATTTGTTTATCCTTAGAATAACTAATCCAGGGTATTTTACCGAGCTATTGCTGGAATTGTTTTGTGAAGTATTATAATAATGGTGAAGTGGAAAATACAATTTGCGTGTTTTTGCTTTTTTTTTTTCACTCCGTAATCATTTGCTTCAGATTTTTCCACCCCCAAATCAGTCGATTCCCTCTCGAATCTGTGCGGCTAACAAAATTATTTCTCATCAAGTTGCAAAGATTAATTTATATTAAAATAAATTGCCGGCCTCAACTAAACTAACGATATCGCAAACTTTAAATCCGCAATTTTGATTGTTTTGATCAAGTTTTTACTTCGATTAGTAAATCTTGTCGAAATCGCTAGGTGGATTAAATTTGGCCCCTCCCTTATCCCTTTGGTAGTGTTAGTCGTGCTTTCAGGAACAGAATCTAACCGAAGTGATAAAGTTTAATCGTCGATCAGCGAGATTTAACCTTCCATTAGGGCTTATCGGCTTTGAAGGAACCGAGGCCAGAAAATTAAGTGTTCCTTAACCTGACAGGCCTCTGTAAGAAAGAAGTAATAAAATAGCAACCTGTTATCGGCAGAAGCTTTATTTATGCTTTCCAATGTGTCATCAAGACTAGCATCAAACAGGAAGAGGTCGAAGCTATCAAGGACGCAAGTGACTGTTATTTTAAACTCCCCTCTTGCCTCTCTTTTGAGTTAAACGTTAAAAAGCCTATCTGACGAAATTATTGTACCTTTTGAAAAATATTTCTTTTCTTTCTTTTATTCCTTTAAAGGTAGAGGCCAGTAGAAACCATGCTAATTACTCGGTTGATGTTGCTTTGTTTGCTTTAACAAGGAGGTAAAAAATAAATAAATAAATATAAATTCTAATGTGTTATGACTTCCCCTCGGGAAAATGACGTAACGTTTCTTCCAAATTGTTTTGCTCACTCTCTGGTTTCCATAATGATCGAGAAAAGCAAAGAATCCTCCCGACTATGCCACTGCCTCAAGCAAAAACAAGTAGGAGTTTAACATTTTTTATTTACAAAGGACTATTAAGCCTCAATGGCATCTGTTGTGTAGGCGTTAGTTCTGGAGCCATTGCCTGGTAATTGCGAGTTATATTCGTTCGGGACGTAAGTTACTTGGACAATAATATGTGCGGGGTGTACCGAGTCAGGAAAGAAAATTTTCTTCTAGTGTCCTAATCCATATCTTAAGAAATGTATCAATAGCCAGGAAAGACGGCGGCTAGCTACTGCAGTTTATCTAGAAGACGTGAAAAAGAGCACTGACGGGGAGCAGAAACCTTGCCGTGGTTTATCTCGTGGTTTTATTTACCAAAACGACTGAAACTGTATCATGTTAAATCTAAAAATCTCAGCAAAGCTGAGGCAATTAGTATCATATCTTTAACATTTCGGGGGAACAAACCTGCCTTCTTTAAGTAAGATAAGCATGGAAAACGTTTTAATTTTTGTCAACTTTGATTAATACCTTTTCATGAAGAAGGAAGGTCTGGCCTGCTGAAATATTGTCAAACGTATAATTCTACGTTGTGTGAGCTTTGCTGTAGCCCTTGAATTATTATCTGAGAGTCGTTTGACCGGAAGTCTCTCTTTCCAATCTTTGCCCCCTTAGAAACCGTTTCGCTAATTTGCATTTAAATGTGAAGACCAACGTGGCTTCTGTCGTGAGTACAGCCTTCTGGAGGCAGTAAATAGACGATGAGACATGGAGAAAAACACGTTTAACGTGGAGCAGGTGAAGAAACTTTTTCCACTAAGCAATTAACATGGGAAATGACAAGATTCGTACACGGCAGAAGTCATGTAATATTGTTAAGTTGTAGTCTTGAGAAATTTAATCTTGCGCTCTAACAAGAGCGTATTTATTGTAA
Source organism: Siderastrea radians (assembly GCA_964017195.1). Classification (NCBI taxonomy): domain Eukaryota; kingdom Metazoa; phylum Cnidaria; class Anthozoa; order Scleractinia; family Rhizangiidae; genus Siderastrea; species Siderastrea radians. The sequence continues at coordinate 57,384,334 of OZ024888.1, forward strand.
TTGAAAGCGGAAATAATGTGATTACATAGAAAAGCGAAGAAATCATTTTAGCGAAGAGTTTATTAGTGTATTTCCTTGGTTAATGTGCGACAAATGAAGAGGAAAAAGTTAAATATAAGCAAAATAGCTTTTTACTCCACTTTTGAAGATGATAGGCTAAACTGTATATTTTCTGAAATACATAAGTCAAAGAAATCAATTCAGTTGCGGTCCATCCAAAAAGCAATGAATATTATGTACTTATTGACTGAGTGGGAGGGCCGGACGGAAAAATATTTGGCTCGAGGTCAGGACGTACGGACCGAGCGCAGCAAGGTCCGTGCGTCCTGACCGAGAGCCAAATATTTTCCCGTCCGGCCCGACCTAACTCAGTCAATAAGCATTTTATCATATGACCACTGAATTTTTTTTGTCTTTCTTTCGTGGATACAGACGCGGCGGGCCGTTTCGCGCGCATTTTGAAAAGCCAATGGTAGCTTGTAATTTGTTTGGGAAGCCAGTAAAGTGCATTTGAACTGCGATGTACGTACAAAATTTTTGAACTTCTGTTAAAATTGTCAACCAAATCTCCGAGTTTTAGCTCCATTCCAAGAAGATTTAAATCCGACTAAATTCCTCGTACATGATTGCAGTTAGTAGAAATTTCAAAGGAAACGTTTATGAAGGACTACAACAAAGAATTTGCACGACGTTTCGGCTAGTCGTGCTCGTCTCTCAGCGAAGACTGACTGAATTTATCCTGATTGAACAACTTAGCGACGTTTCTTCTGAGCCGAAATTCACAATTGGTTTGAACGAGAGGATCAATTAATTTTCCACCAAGGATTTTGGATGTTAAAAACAACATTAGATCTTAATTTATGAAACTACATAAAGAGTTGGAAAGGGATTGTACAGGCAGTTCAGGATTTTGCTACGCTTCGTTTCCCTTCAGCTTCAAGTTGTTTAGTTTACCACGGATCGTAGGATTCATGAACGTCCGCTGTTGCTGCTTAGTCCTTGAATTCGTTAGTTCCTCGACGATGTTGAGCTCTGCGTTACAGATGATGTCCAAATTGTGCTAAAAATGCTTCATGAAAACAAGCGTGAAACTGTGTCATTGCCAGGTTAGTCGTGAACATGTACTCGCATTTTGTTTGTTGTGATTTAAAAATTACGCAGCAGAAAAAGAAATCTGAGTTTACTTCGCATTTGCCTTTTTTCTTCAATGTTTATCATGACTTCAAACCAGGATACGTCTTTGTCCGATTATGTTGTTTCAGTTTTTGACGGCTTTTAGTTCGATTTTATTGTTGTTGTCAGGAGTATTTCTTCATCATTTACCAAGTTTAAACACGTTTTGTTTTAATTTTTGCGCCTGCAAACTACATCGCTTTCTAGATAGTAAAGTTTTAATAAACATGTTGGACATTCTTTGCTTTTTAGAAAAAGCTTAACTATCGTTCATCTGAATTCAAAGCTGTGGAATCAACTGGTTCCAATCCCGTCATCTTGCGGCAGTAGCGGGGCCGTACGCTTTTCTAGTAGGGCCGTACGGCTTTTTCCGGCCCTGCTAGAGCGAGGCGTACGGCCCTCATACGGGACTTTTTTTCATATGGTTTTCCAAGGAAATTGCGCGCGGGTCCGTACGGGTCATATGATAATGTAACATATGGACCGCTCACGAAGGGATGTACCTCTTCATTATGACCTAGTCAGCTATAATTATAACGCGTGATTACTTTATTCGACTGTCCAAATTTACTTAGATGCCGTTCGTGTTTGATTAGGTGGATTGTTGCTCTGACCAGGTAAACATCGAGGGCGTGCAAAATGTTACCATTATTATCACCGATCGTGGATGTTCATGAGTCAGCTGATGACATAAAATATCACCTGATCTCCTGGTTCTAGGTTTTCAAAACAATTTGATACAAATACGATATTAACCGATATTTTGTTTTCGATATCTATATCGATAAAGTGAAGGAGTCGTTCAAGATCGATACGGTGACGTCGTTTCTTCAGGCGGAGTTCAGTATTAAACGAACCAGATTGACACAGGCATGCCAGAAATTTATTAATACAAGAACACTTATTTTTGTTAAAGACAAACCACTTTTTTGTCAAAGTGGTCACGCGTCCAGTATCAAAAGGTATCGAGACAAACGCTTCCTTTTACGAATATCGATACCTTTATTATGGTATCGAATAATTGGTATCGAGTCGGTCTGCCCCTGTTGAATGTTAATACGGATCACCTTTAGGGTATAAATACGGCACCAAATCCCCAGCGATCTCATACTGCTCCAAGTGTTTAGCAGACAGCTCAGTCACCCGGAACTAACAGGCCTACCGAGCAGATTGGGAGAAAACTGGAGGTAAGATCTTAATACATTTTTCTGGCAAGCATCGATTCAAAACAGGAAAAAGAGACAAAATTAGTAGAAATGTGACGAAGTTCTAGTAAGCAGTCGTATTGACCAGGTTGTATCAGAAAATGCCTTGTAATGTTAATCTTCATTTGTTAGTTTATAGAGAACCTCTACAGCCAACTTAAGCGAAATAATATTTCATGGAGCAAATAATTTCTCAGCATTTGGGGACATTTTCCCCCAAAAATAAAGTTACAAATTTTTAAAACATAGCGAGTTACTTTGACAAAAGGACGAGCTTGATTCTGCTGGGTGGTCTCCACTTCAGTACATTGTTTGAACACGGAGTATGTTGAGGAAATTGAACTTTTGTTTTTACCCTGATAATAACGCAGTTTAGAATAAAGTGATATATATATATATATATATATATATATATATATATATATATTTTTGGAAAATACCCAACTTTTTTCATCAGCAGTTGAATTTCAGCGGGCGTTTCCGTTGCTTTTCAACCAAAAATGGAGATCTGAATGTTTCAGGCTTTAATGAGGCAAAATTCACAGCTGTTCAATGCGAGCAGAAAAGCTTGAAGAAGGCTTTTGATCAATCAACTCACAGAAGGTGTCCGTCGAAAGGTAGTGACTTCTTATGGATAAGTAGAAGCTTCGTCTCGTTTGACAAGACTTGTTTAGCCGTCAACTCGTGAAAGCTCAACCCATTCCGCTCAATTGCAAATCGGTATCTCATTGGTTAAAGACTTGTTGATGAGTAAACAATAGCTTAAGCGGAAACCGGCAAACTGCCTAGATCAAATCACCTGTGTACTGTAAATACGATCGATTTTTTTAGATACCTGACACTGCGTGTTTAGTGTTCTCTGAGGAACGCAACCGGTCATACAGAAAAAATTGGAAGAAAAGCCAGGAAGGACTCCAATAGGTTTCGACACTTTTAAATACTGTGTGTTTTGGAAAATCTCAGCTTCGCTAACATTGGAAAGTTTTGATTGATAATTTCCAAACCAAAATCACGACAACGTCTAAATTAACACTCAAAGCACAATATTTTTTTTAAACCTCGCACACTCAATATTGTGGTACGTTTTGTAGAATATTAATCTGGTAGTCTATAACCCTGTTCTATTGCGAACACGCGGGTAATCTGATTGGCTGAATCGTCGTTTTCTATTCACTGATATAAGATAATTGCGAGTGTTCTTGACTCAAAAAGTCAGAATTCTTTTGATTTTTTGCACATACGTCCTAGAGATCGCTGTTTTCCGCTTCAGGCATTTGAAAAGCTTTAGGTTTTCACTTTACGATTGTATTAAAAGACTTTTAAAAAGGTTAGGACCACCTCACATAAAATAGCTAAATTTACAGTAAAACTAGAAAGCACTGCTCAGTAACTTTCATTTAAATCGGCACACTTTAGGATTTTCGTCTTTAGACTCCAAAGTTAGAACAAACTGGCAGAGCACAATACAAATTACCATTTCATTTGAATGGTTATTTGAATGGTCACACATTAGGATTTCATCCACAGACTAAAAAGTTACAACCACCTTGTACAGCATAGTAAACAGCACCACAGGAAAGTACTGCTCAGTAGCTTTCACGTGGATAGTCGCACCGCAGGATTTCATGTCCAGACTCAAAAGTTAGAACCACTTTGTACAGCAAAATAAAACGCATCACAGGAAAGCACTGCGCGAAAGTTGATCGAAATCCTTTGGATGTAATTCACGAACTGACCACAAACAAAATTTTTGTCCGTCTATTTGTGACAGAGAAACTCCAGTTTACATCGACTTCTACTAGCGATCTACAAAGATCGAACATCAAAGCATATCGTGCAATTAATATAGATGATCCACAACTGTTATTAAACAAGAAAGCCCAATGGGCATCTTAACCCGCTTTTCTGACCCACACCACCCCCAGGTTAACAAATGTTAGCGCGATCCGTATTCATACCAACTATCCTGACAAAAAGTGTGACTGTGTGACACAATATTTTGACTATAGCGCAGCGTTACTGGATGGCGTAATGTTTTAACTCTGATGACTCAGCTTCTCTTTGTTTTCGCTTTTTATTTATTTTGCTGAAAAAAGCAAATTTAACTCAAACGTTGAACGTCGGTATAAATTCGCCCACAACTGAAAATGCTTACACAGAGACGAGAAAATATTTACTGTTGTGCCTAGACCTTGAATACAAATAGTGAGGATAGCAGTAAAATCAAAATATAATAGTTGATAAACATGAGCAGATCATCAGAGTCTGGGGAAAACGAAATCGCCACTTCACGGTCAAACGCGTCCAGTCATATCTCATGACGTGATATTTAAATCTAGATTGCTAACCCGGGAATCCCCTTACAAAAGTAAACAAGTTGACTCGGAATTCGTAACGATTTAGTTAAATTGAAAATCGAAAGGATCTTTTCTAAAAACAAACAAAAGGTTTGGAAACGAAAAAAGGTAAAACGAAACAAATTAAATATGTGCTAGAATTGCAAAATTCATAGTGGTGCTTTCTCTTCTCTGTGATGAACAATTCCGCTGTCATAAAGTTATTCAACGTGCGAGGGCACGATGTGACGAGTCCGTCTTTATCACGCGGTGAAATATTTATTTGCTTTAGGCAACGTTGAATGTATTAGCAAGAATTGAGTCGAACTTAGTTGCGCATGAGTTGTATGTAAGATACGCTACCTAAACTGCTGCCACATTTTTAACAGCAATTTATCTGTGTCATATAAGTAACCATCGGAGAGATATCATAAGCAATACCTTTGTTGCGCATTCGTTGTACGTAAGACACGAACCGCTACTTTTAAGGCCGCGGGTTATCAGTATTCATTTATTTAAAGCGTATGCGCGAAGTGCGACGAATGGTAGCGACAATGCGCGAAATATTCGTGACTGGACTCTTCAGTAAAAGTTTCAGTTTTGAATGAATGAATGATTGCACGTGCGTTAAATCGTGTGCCACGGATATCTTGTGTCTTTTAAGGATTTTTAAACACAAAAATATACTGTCGAAGTCCGGCTATTTTTACGTTCAAACGTTAATAGCAACTTTTTAGAAGTTTCCAAAGAAACAAAACAAAAGCTTAATACTCCTTATAGCTTAATCTTGCTTTGGCAACGCTTATATTCTTCAATCCAAATATTTACGATCTCTAAATTGCAACGTATTGTTCTTTTCTGGACAGTGAACAACAGCTGCTAGAATTTGATTTCTATAATTAGCATAATTTTACCTTAAACATTCGTGTTTATTCGGTAAGCCTTCGGAAGCCCTAAAACCACCAATGTTGTGTCCAAGAATACAGCGTGGAAATAGAATTTCCTGAACTGAAACAACAGGCAGATAATCTAGGTGTACTATAGATTGTCACAACAAAAGCAGTTTTTTCAAACAGGCTTTTTAACAAAATATTGAAGGCTTCAAATTCAAACAAGGGCAATTTTACTCATTTGAAGGCTTACAACTTTCAATGGAACTCGAAATCCAATAATCGGCTTCTGTTGTGACACAATAGAGGTTTTAACTGATCAGTGATTGGTAAAATCAAGAAATGTTGTCTTCTCCACGAAGAGAAAACTTGGACAAGGAGTCGCGTTTTAAAAAGATCCTAACTTTGGGAGCTCATAGCATCGCACAGAAGCGCAATCTATCAAACAAAAAACAACCTTTTTGTACTTCAACCATTCCCCAAGCTCTCTGTTAAGTTTCAACGGAATGGGCTCCCAAACGTTCAAGATATAAATTTTTTTAACGTAAGACCTCCATCAAAATTTGTCTAATAAATTTATTCATGAGCAGCTTGTCACCCGCGGCCTTAACCCTTTCACTGCTTACTTGAAAAAAAAAACACGCATTTTTTTACCGTTAAAGCGGTTTTTTGAGTGCTAGGTTGCTAAATACCACTTAACTTTACTACAAAAATATTTTTTTGCAACTAAACTAGATTTTCAACCAGTTGTTGTTGTAAATTGTACAGTATTTTGCTTTCACGCATGCGCATAAGCCAAAACTTGGACGTTTTTTTTTTGCTGATTCATTCCCAATTTTTTTCTCGCTTCTTTTCTTTCCCTCTTTCTCTCCCTTTCTTTTTTCTTTATCTTCTACCTTTTATCCCCTTCCTATCCACTGGAAAAGTTTTGGCCTCAGCCCTTGAGAGAATCTGGAAGTGGAACATTGATCAACTATAGGTTACTTGGCCTATTTTACCGACAATTTTGCACCCAAAATTGGAAACGTTTTTTTGGAATAGCTCTGCCAGCATTGGGTTGATGTTGAAAATGGACACACGTGTGGATGGATCTGTCCTTGCTGTGTTAGCTGCTTATCAAAACAATCTGGTGACGTAAAAAATGATGACGTCACAAGTGGTTCAATGTCTACTCCTCTAAATGTCAATAAAACTCGACTTTCGCAGCCAGTGTTTAACCGATACCAGAAGGCTAACAGCGGTTTGCGTGTAATAAGTATGGAACGTTAACATTGTAGAATTACCGTTGTTGGTGCGATGTGACACCCTACAGTTTTGCTTTCATTGCGTGACGAAATCGTGACGTAACGTCTGCATGCCGTCATAACAGGAACCGGAAGTTTGAGATGATAGTCTTGAGAAAACCGGAAGTTTATGGAGACTGTGTTGGCCGAGACAAAACCGGATAAGACTAAGGCAAGTGACCAAAAAAAAGCACCCGGTCTAATTTATAAAAAGTAATAATACACATGAAAAAATTACTCGATTCTGATTGGCTAAGAGCAGTGCATGTCAAGTGTAACACCAGCGCAAAATGTGGCTGAAAGAAAATAGAAAATGTTCGAAGCCAATGAAATACTGCAAAAATAATGACGTAAAGTTTGTGCGAAAACTTTAAACATCTTGGGTGAGAAAAAAAAACGGCTGCCATTTAAAATTAACAAAGGTTTGCTTTGGCTACCGATGATACTATAGAAGAACTTTGAAATGGGTCTAAAAATCCAAACACCGGGAAGAGTATGTCGTTTTGGTTAAGTGTGTGGAAGACGTGGTGCGAAGAAACACATTGTTTTGGAAATCGAGGACCACGAGCCGGCTGACCTGAACCAATTACTCGAGAAATTTTACGCCCAGGTCAAAAATAAAAACGGGGAAGATTACGAGCCGGACAGCTAGAGAGTTATAATTGTTGCCCTCGGCAGCATTTGAAAGAGAAACACTACCCAAGACTGAGAATTTCACTTGTCCAAGCATGTTTTAGAGGGAAAAGCCGACGACAGGTCGGCCGTGGTGAGCGCCCCAACAAAGCCAGAAATTTGACAGGAGAAGAAGAAGAAGAAGTTCTTTGGAAGCGAACAAATTTGGAAGCAAAACATCGGAAGCGTAAGTGAATACATTGTGGTGGTTACTTACCCAGCATTTTGGACTACGCGGGCGGCAAGAACACCGAGTAATGAAAATGGATGATTTCCAGCACGCAAAGACGACAATGGCGTCGAGTTCATAAGTACACAGGACGGCAGACCAAAACGCGGTAGGGAGGCTTGACCAAAAAGAACCGAGATTTCCAGCCACGAATGTTTGCAACCGGTGGAGAAAGATGTCCTTTTTCAAGCAGTTTGTGAGTCGCCGACCTCAAAACCTGAAGACGACTGGTCCAGTTTTCTAACCACAGTGCTCGCAAAACGGTCGTGAGTACACCTTTTGCCCTTCATTAGCAGAAAACAAACTTTCATTTTCGTTTAGAAAAATTCAAGAACATTTGTGGAATTCTATTTTCATGAAAAAGTTTTCATTTCACTTATTCGCTGCTTCATTAGCCGGTAGAAAACGTGTGAAGTGAAATACAATAGCGTTTTGAGATTTTCATTTTCATGTTGTGCATACTCTATAGCGTCTTCAGAAAATCAATAAAGACTATTGCAACGTCGAAGCCTGTCAAGCGTCGTCGATACCAAATTATCGAGAGCGATTCAGACTCCGATTAAACAGCGACTTTTTAAATACTTTTTTTTGCCCCATAGTGTTTTGAAATTCTTTATAAAAGTTCTCGTAAATCTTATTGAAAAGGTTCTTTCCTGGTTCTTTCAGGATTTCGAATTTCATGACGAAACTGACAGTTTCTAGTATTATGGGCTGATCTTCATCAGCCAATCAGTATATTAAGTGTCAAATGTACGTCAAATGCGAAGTTCCTGTCTGCAAGAAGACCGTAACTTCCTCTATGTCAATTTTTTCATGTATAATTATTAATAAGAAATCTTACGGTTTTTCTCGTTCAATTCATGGGATTTATTTGCACTAGTGAGTTTTTCGAAAAGCTCAAATTGCACTCGCCGAAGCGCTTCGTGCAATTTCAACTTTTTGAAAAACACACTAGTGCAAATAAATTCCAAATTGAACAAGAAACCGTATAATTACCTATACAAATTCAGAATGGTGTAGATATTTATAAATAAGTTTATGACATCTTTCTGAAAATTTTAACGTTGAATTATGTTAGGTATTTTATAAATTATGAGCATAAGAATATCCATAAAATTCTTCAGTTCTCTTGATTCTCTTGATTATAACAAATTAATATTTTCTTTTAGCAACCAGATTAAATGGGGCGTTTGTGGCATTCTGCGTTCTTCATTATCCTGTCCGTGCAAGTAATCCATGCACAAAGACCAGGTATTGTATGATTCGCTTTTCTATTTTTTCCCTTTACTTATACATATCGGGCTATCCCATCAGATATCGAAAATTTTGTTATAACTGTGATTATTACCTTAGTCATTGCCTTTACAAGTACACCCCTTTTTTTCTTTCGCAGTTTATACATTTGAGGATGCTAATCAGTTAATGGCCTTCAGTGCTGCACCATCAACCATCGAACTTTCAACAACTCATTATAAACATGGGACAAAGTCTATGAAGTGGACTTGGGCGAGCGAAAATGAGATCACACACTCAATTTCGGTAAGTTAAACGGCAAATATCATCGATCATAGTCCTTAAGGGAAGTTGTGTACTATAATGGGTTAGGGCTATCCCATGATTTCGATTCAGTACTTTTAAAATTAAGTAAACATAAATCTCATTTTTGATGTCATAGCTGGCTAACACACCTCAATGATTTCCAATCCTAGCTTTTTGATAGCGTTTCAAATTTTTGCAATTGAATAATATCTCACAACGCCTCGGGTAAACTTTGTTTGAGGATGGCAACCTTTAATTCGTAGACATTTGAAAAATTTTTGTTGCCTTCTGTTGTTCTTTACTGATCTTCAGAATAACTCGTCATCCTCGGAATGTTTGGTCGTATTTTAGCTATTTTCGGGAGGAATTTCACTAACTTCGCAAACTTCGATGAAATTTCTTGGGTGGCTCAGAATAGCAGGTCAAAGTAAAAGGTATTCTTCGGACTAACTTCGGAGATCAGATTATAATTGTAGTCGTGGGCATAACAACTTTGCACTCGTGTTTCAGTCGATCAGAATTAAAATTATTCCAAGTCTCTCTTTAAAAGAGCATGACGTCAAGTTCATTAATGTTTTTTATTTTGTCAGCCGGCGATCACTGGAGCTGAGCTTAGGAGAGGAGGAATCAAAGTGTGGCTTTACAACACTCATAAACGCGCTGGAGAGAATCTGACAGTGTCTTTTGAAGACTCCGCAATGAACGCCATTTCAGCGTTCAATATTAGCCTGGAATTCAAGGTATCGAAGTTACTTACGCTGCCTACATAAACTGACAAGGTCTAGTTTCTTTTAATTCCTCTTGGCAAAAGTTGGCGAAGATTTTAAAAGTTGAAAGGACCAAGAATGCGGCAATAGGGTTAACAACCTTTTCCCACTTACCGTTGCGCGTAATGTTGATAGTCATGAAACCAAACCCCACAGTCCCTCTACTGTCGAGTGTGTAACGGGCAAATTATTGGCTGACCTTGTAAAATGATTGGAAAAACCTGTGACTATTTTGTATGTCCACTAGGGGCCATTAACAACGTTCCTAGTTGGCTTACGCTACGATAAGCAAGATTGGGTTGTTACTCCACATAGGTGTGCTTGACTTAATCTACTGAACACAAATATTAGGCAGTTCACATAATTCTTTTCAAATGTACATTTTCATAGCAATTCTATCCAACCTCACACCTTCAGCGTTTTGTTTTGGTTTGGAAGTTAACAGACAAAATCAAACAACAGCAACAAAAACAACAACAACAACAGCAACAAAACACTATAAACCAACCGAAACAAGTAATTGGAAATAACTGTAGCCCTGATGTCAACAGCGGATACGTTCTTCACTGGATTATTCTTATTCAGATAACAAAATCAATTTAAGTTTAAATAAAACGCGACATTTGTGTTTTCAATCTTGTTTACAGGGCTGGCGTGCAGTATGGGTTTGTTACGATGAAGCCCTTACGAATGGCCGTGATGACGTCACCATGATGAAAATAAAAGCACCCTCAACTTCTGCACCAACCCATCCTTTGTATTTTGACCTACTGCGCTTAGTCAACAACTTGGCTAGACAATCACGTGACAAGATTGTACCAACACTTGATGAATCACAGTACAATTCAAATCATTTCTGGCAGCAAACGTATCGCTGGAGTCAGGTACATTTATAAATTTAACATTGATTTTCACGTTTTACCCAAGGCCAAACATGCACATAGGTCTAACGACCGCATCCGCCAATATGCGTTTCATTGCGTATGCTAAATGTCTCATTCATTTTTCCCGGCCTTATCCAATATTATTTACACAGTTGATCTATCTTTTGTGCAAGAGCAAGATCCTCAGTGTCTTTAAAGACACCGATGCATTCCTAAAAATACTTTATGCTTTACGATATTCCATTTAGATGCGAAATTAGAAATATCTATTATCGTTTTTAACCCGAGATTCATTCCTTGGACAAGTGATTTTGATTGTGGGTTTTAACCTTTTTATTCATGGGAACTCTGGTCTGTTACCTCAAGTTAAAGCTACCAAGTATTGCTTTAATTTATGTGGTGCTCGTTTTCACCCCCTCAGAGTTATGTGCTACAAAAGTGATAAATGTTTGAAGGGTTTAGTATTTATAAATCATCCGTCATTTTCACCAGGCCACGCCCACAGCTATCACCGAACCTACTCCTAGTGAGGCCAAGCTGGCTGACTTGACCTTGATCGAGAAACGATTGGACAACTGGTTCGTAAAGCAGTCACAGAGCTCAGTCCAGTTTACCGGAAACGTAAAAAGAAGATGGGACTCGCTACAAGTCGACGTGGACGATGCAAACACCGAGTATGCTGCGCTGAACATTAATAAAAGCACGGAAGGTGTCATCACAGGTAGATCAAATCTATCTTTGTGAACTTGAGACCATACGAAATTTGTTACTACCACCATCCACCATCTGAAAGAAAAAAAGATGTGTCCTACATGCTGTAAATCATGTGTGGCACGAGTTGTCAGACTGTAATCTGCACAGTTTAAATTACTGAAGACGTTTTTGTTAACCTATGTTTTCTCCCAAAGTCGCTCAGGCTTTATTTAATTTGTGTCTTTATGATACGCTTTAAGATGTATCTGGGTGTGCGAAAACAACAACAGCAAAAGCTGAAGTCGAATGACAAAGTTAAATGCGGTCGTCAATTACATAAATTTGTAACTCAGGTCAGTTCATTTCCTTGTTTCATTCGTTGTCTGCAGTTTTCATTAAGGTAGGTTCATTACCCTTTTACCACCAGGGCCCTAACTACCAGAGTTGGGGAGTGGGGGGTACTTCCATATATAAGCTATATGGGTATATGAACGTGCTGCGAGTATGTTTTTCAACCAGATTAGGCTGGAAAAGGGTACAGAAATAAGAGAGTTTTTAGTCTTGAATAGGGAATCATTTATCGGAAACTTCGGGTTTACACTGGTGTCTAGTCTAGCATAGGGTTGAAAAGATGCAGCTAAACATGGTCTGGAATAGGGTAAGGGTCTCCGAGTTCCAGCGGCACACCCTGACCCGAAAATATACAGAGTTCCCCCCACCTCCCGGACTTAACTACTTATCAAATACGACATGTTTTCAAGAAGCTATCTTAATCTATTATCCAGGAACCCCTTTGTACTCTGACCAATCTGAATACAACGTCCGAAAGTTTGGTTTCGTCATGGAAAAGGTTTTGCTTCCGTTGGCTCTGGATTATCATGTACGGTCACGCGTGAATGAAGTGAACGAAGCAGCTGCTGCAGAGTTGATTAATCTGAACGGAGAAGTCAGCGCTATGAATGCGGCTGTTCAGGTAGAAAAGACAAATTTGTGGTGCAGTTGACTGCCGATATTAAACTTGAACCTTCAAGTTAACAAAAAAGGTTCGTGTTATCGGAGGAAGGTTTCCTGCTGACACTACTTTTAGCATATTTTTTCACAGGACGAACTGACACATGTGTAACAGAACATCAAGAAACTGACACAAAGGAGAATTAGACACTTCCTAAATATATGCTGTTCATTAAATTTAATGCTGTGGAGTATGTTTTGTCTCAAATATTAAACATTGACAAACGAGGTTCGAGTTCTCGAGGGTTCGAGTTATCAAGGGTGAAACTGGAGCAAACCCAGGGGAAATTAATTTTGGTTTGAATTACCAATGAGTTACCGAGAGTACGAGTTACCTGGAGTCAACTGTATTTCATAACATTTTTTAAATCAGCTAATTGCATTTTAGTTTTTGTTCAATTCAGAAATTTCTTTTTTTTTTTATTGTAAAGTTCTCATCTTTATTTTACACAGAGGTATTCATCACCTAAGATTCATATAGATAATCCCTCTCTTTAACGGCCTCACCGGATGATGTTTCCACCACTTTTGTTTCTGTGTGTTAAAATAGTGGTGAGCTTCACTGGTAGATTTCTGTCAACATGTCTTCATGTATTATACACACATGCTATGCCTAAATTATGTTCATCTAGGCATAGCATTCCGCTACCTAAGAAAGACGACAGTTTAATTTCCAGTTTATTTATTTTTGAACAGCAAAAGTGTCAATAAAGTGAATACGTTGTTACATTTTCCAGCGAATAGCGGGTGCTGACTCAGAATTGCAACAGAATTTTACTGACGCTTTGGGTTCAACAACACCATACACGGAGATGCAAGTCAAGGACGCCATCAACGAACTGAATAACAAGCGAAAGGAACGTCTGATGCTTCTCCTTGAGTACATTGAGGATCAAGGTTGGTTTCCAAGCAACTGTTATCTTCTAGGAGGGCCAATTAGAAACTGACAAATTTGTTATTATCATACTGCTGAATAGTTTCATATGAATTTTTGTTCACAAACGCAAAGATAATTAAAAAATGGAGTGGGCAATCCAATCCGCTAACAACAGAAACAATACTACTTGTTACATGCTCTGTTTATATACATGTAGGTTGGCTCAACTATCCAGAACATTTCGTACGATTACATGAGTTTCTGTTTAATGACTCAGCATAATTCAGCATTTTCTAGGATGTTCTTCGACACTCGGTTATTACACTACAGTGAGAACCAACTTGTACAGTATAGCTAAACAGCACCGCGGATTTGCTTCTCGACAATTGCTTTTATTTGAATTGCCACACTTCATTCACAGCCAAAATTAAAGTAATAAGTGGGAAAGTTATAAAAGCCTTTGTAGGAGCAAAAAGGATAACACTTCCAAGTCCAAGATTGAGTAAAATACACACTGGAAAACGGGTAACTTAACTTAACTTTACCATATCACGTTCAGGATATCTCTAATAACAATCCATCTGGGAAAGATTGAAATTCTGGAAACGAGAAAGCACCCCAGGAAATTGCTGCTCAATAACTTTCAATTGAAAGTGTGATCTGCGTGGAGAGAAGAACTGAGAAAAAAATTCTGAGTTCCAGATTCGAACCCATGACCCTCCACACACTAGTCGGATGCTCTAACCACTAAGCTACTGGGAACTCTAGTGGTGAGAAATGGTCAACTGTGGGCTGTGTGACACAACGACTGCCTCGCGCAATCACATTATGCCAATGCGCCCAAGCAAATGAACGCTTTTGGGTAGTACTTTCAATGCTGTAGATGAATGAAACATTACGTGCGACTATTCAGTTGATTCTGCAAAGGAAATACGTAATTGAACGTATTTTTTACATCGTCAGGTTTCACTGAGGGCAGCGCGATTGGTTCTCTGGACCATGAGATGAACAACGCTGGAGCAGGATTCATGAATGCAGTTTATGTGTTGAAGCAAGTGTTGCAAGCTGTGGGCAAAAAGTCGGACTACGTTGCTACTATGAAGTGGTATAACGACTTCGGCGAGGTTTATCAAGATCCATTTGAGTACGCTGGGACAACCGCTGATCGATTGAGAACCATTTCACTTTGGAGGTTGGTTACCATCTATTTCTCTCCTTACGATCCGATGCCAATGTCAATTGCTAGTGCACTTTAAGAATAATTCTTAACAAATTAGAAATTATTTTTAGGTTTCGGTTGATAAAAATATCCTTGAACTTGCCTTAATGATACTAAAACAGTTGCGGCTTTATACCCTTCACAAGAGAATAGTTTAATCGAGGCGAAATTTAAGCACCCATGCAAACTCACAAACGCCGACCCTCACGACCGTTAAAAAGGAGAAATGTAACTCGCCTTGTTTTTATCCATTTTGTTTTTGTTTTTTGGAGCACTCCTTTTGAGACACAAGTCTTGCAACATAATAAATATATTCTAAAACCATTTGTTTTGCTCTCCGTCACCTGGGATTCATGTCTTAATTCAAATTATTAACATATATATAAAACTTAGAAGTTTTTAGTGTCGTTCATGTTAATAATTTGAATTAAGACATACTGAACAAGAACGGGAAACATATCATTGAAACGTGAATTAATTAAAATTTCTATAAACTTGCTGGCAAAACAGGTTGGGGACCTATTATGAACTCAGTTAATAAGGTGCAAATACTGACATGGAAAACACTAAATCTTTTCATGGTTTGCTTTTTTTTCAAGAAATTAATGTCTTATCTACCTTTTGTTGTTCTGGGAACATTTTCTCTCTGAGAAAAGGCGGTACGTCTTATTTCTTGCTCAGCTGTTGACCTAAAAAGCAGCAAAAGTTCCCCAACATAGTCACCTTAAGAAGGAAACAGATAATTGTAAGCGTTAATGCGCTTTATGATTCACGTTTCTTATTAATTTTTAGATTGTTTGCTGTGCTCATGATGCCTACGAGTACAACCGAAGAAAAACAGGCGAAAATCCGTGACATGGAAGCACTTGGCCGCTGGTACGCCATTGCTGTGGCCCCCAATGAAGGACTTGCAGGAACCCTAAAGCCTGATTACGTCGGATTTCATCACAACAGCTACTATGCTTCTGCGTACACACCTCACGCTGTACACAAGGCAGCTCTTATCCAGTATCTTCTTAGTGGAACAGCGTTTGAATTAAGTAAGATACTCTTAACTTCTCATCTCTTGCTGTCAGTGTCAATTACTCACGTTACCCCTAGGGGTGTGTGAATTCAAAAGTCTCGATCCGCCGTCCCGTTCCTGGTAAAGAAATTGTCAAATTACATTTGGCAAAATATCAGAGAAAAGACAGTGGAAAGTAGCTCAGCAGCTTTCATTTAACTACTGGCACTTCAGTGGCGGACGTAGGGGGAGGCCCCTTGGGACGCGGTCTCCCCTTCCCCTTACCCTCAAACCTGAACTTCGGGTTTTGTTTCTGAAACAATAAAGTGCATCTAAACTGAAAACAAATAAGGGAAAAAAAAAAAAAAAAAACAGCGACGAGACAAGTACATCAAGTTTGCCAGAAAATCTTATCGAATCTCTCCCCAAAAGACCCTTTCACTTGAGATTATCTTCAATGCTTACAAATTCTTGTTCGTTTCTCTTTACGAGTCCTTCACTAAATGACTGTTTCATTGTACGGTCACGCGTGAATGAAGTGAACGAAGCAGCTGCTGCAGAGTTGATTAATCTGAACGGAGAAGTCAGCGCTATGAATGCGGCTGTTCAGGTAGAAAAGACAAATTTGTGGTGCAGTTGACTGCCGATATTAAACTTGAACCTTCAAGTTAACAAAAAAGGTTCGTGTTATCGGAGGAAGGTTTCCTGCTGACACTACTTTTAGCATATTTTTTCACAGGACGAACTGACACATTATGTGTAACAGAACATCAAGAAACTGACACAAAGGAGAATTAGACACTTCCTAAATATATGCTGTTCATTATATTTAATGCTGTGGAGTATGTTTTGTCTCAAATATTAAACATTGACCACGGATTTCATCACAACAGCTACTATGCTTCTGCGTACACACCTCACGCTGTACACAAGGCAGCTCTTATCCAGTATCTTCTTAGTGGAACAGCGTTTGAATTAAGTAAGATACTCTTAACTTCTCATCTCTTGCTGTCAGTGTCAATTACTCACGTTACCCCTAGGGGTGTGTGAATTCAAAAGTCTCGATCCGCCGTCCCGTTCCTGGTAAAGAAATTGTCAAATTACATTTGGCAAAATATCAGAGAAAAGACAGTGGAAAGTAGCTCAGCAGCTTTCATTTAACTACTGGCACTTCAGTGGCGGACGTAGGGGGAGGCCCCTTGGGACGCGGTCTCCCCTTCCCCTTACCCTCAAACCTGAACTTCGGGTTTTGTTTCTGAAACAATAAAGTGCATCTAAACTGAAAACAAATAAGGGAAAAAAAAAAAAAAAAAAACAGCGACGAGACAAGTACATCAAGTTTGCCAGAAAATCTTATCGAATCTCTCCCCAAAAGACCCTTTCACTTGAGATTATCTTCAATGCTTACAAATTCTTGTTCGTTTCTCTTTACGAGTCCTTCACTAAATGACTGTTTCATTTAAATTGCTTAGTATTTTGGCAATAAACTCAAGTCAGAAACGATAATTGTTTAAAATTAATCCATTAACTCTTATGCAATACCCGATTTGTTTTCCGTTAAAGGTGCCGCAACCAAGGGACATATAAAGAAAGGACTTGAGATCATGAGGATCGTCTCCGTGAAGTATTCCTCTCCAAACAGCGTTTCTGGTCGTTTTCCGGGATTTGATCGCGCAATTCTGGCGAAATCTTTCCCTGCTTATGCCTATATCAGTGCCACGGCTCCAAATGCTGCAATGGATGGCTCCCTTGGGGAAATTACCACTCTAGATGCTGACAGCATCAAGCTGTTTTTGCGACTATACGACACAGGTTTTGCTTGTTTTGGACATTTTATTGAATGATATTTAATTTTGGAGGGCCACGACCTGTTATCGTTTATTTGTTCCCTCACATGAAACCTCTTTGGTGCCACAATTGTAACAAGGGGCAGCTAGATAATTAATGAAAACCAATCGCTTTGTCAGTCAATCTGATTCCGTGGAGTTCAAGAGTCTTCCCCTTTAAAATCAGAGAAGCATTTTTGATTTCAAAGGGCAACACTCTTGAACCCCACAGAATAAACAGACGAGATGAAACTAATTTATTTCTATTTTTATAGTAGCTGCTAGTCACTTTTCCGCTTTCTATGTTTGTCAACCAATCACATTTAATTTTTTTATTTTTTAAATCATTTTAAATCTTGTAACCGTTTCATTCCATTTTTACTTAGCTTTTTGCAGACCCTGATGAAGGTGAGTTTTGACTACCGAAATACTGGGCAATAAAATTACCTTTCTTAGTTGTCCGATCAGCCTTGCAATTGGTTTTTAGGTCTCACTTTGTCTGTCTGTCTGTCTGTCTGTCTGACTGACTGACCGATTGACTGACTGACTGACTTACTGTTTGGCTAGCTGTTGACTCGCTGACGACTATTTGACGATTTTTCTTATAAACGTTCTTGTAAATTCCACTGCAGGTGAAAGCGCTGTTAATGAATACTTGGGCGAGGGAAAAATTTTTACTTCGATTTACTACCTTAACTCAATCGGCTCCATAAACATTATTGAGGAAATCAACAGCAAGGCAAGCACTATGAGTATCGAGGCGGAAGCTTCTCCGACGGGTTTCTGGGCCTTAAATTACGCAGCTTTTGTCATCCAACGACGAGACAACTGGGCAGTAAGTGTCAAGGGATTCAACAACTATGTTTGGGACTTTGAATCAGCTAGAAGTAATAATGTTTACGGGCTTTACCAGAGTCACGGGGCGCTGCTTGTAGCAAACAGCGAGGTATCTCTCCAAACTCATGATATCGATAATGGTTGGGACTGGACACGACATCCGGGTACTACCACGATCAAACTGGAACTTGAACAGCTGAAGAGCGAGAACCGCAGGTTTGCTTAATTTAACTTTACCTGTTGCTTTGGCATGTGTTTCCATTGTCAAGTGAGTTTGGAAGAAGTCGAAATAACATTTATTTTTTGTTACTCTCTCAGAGATTCAATCTAGTTTTTAATTCCTTCCAAACTCACTCTCCCGTTTGCCTTTCTTGCCAGTTTTTCTTTCCGCTCAGGGATCGTCGAGGAAAATGAACAGGCGAGCGAGCGCGTAATCGCCTGCCGCGTTGAAAATAGGGGCTCGACACGCGCGTCATGTTTCAACGACGCAGGCGATTCTCGCGCCCGTTCACTTGTTCGTTTGCCTCGACGATTCCTGAGCGGAAAGAGAGACTGCTCGTGGTCTAGTCAATAAAGGAAGATGTGATCAGGACAACCATGTCTTAAAATGTCTCTACAGATATTATCAGCCTAAGGAACTAGCTGGTGGACTCAGGTTGGTCGGCGGAGGAGACAATCCCACTGGGGTGTTTGCAATGGACTTTGCGCAGCCTCCTTACAAGTGGAAACCTGGTGCCTTTCAAGCAAACATCGAATTTTTCTTTAAAAAGAGCGTGTTCTTTGCAGATTTCATCATCATCTGCCTCGGCAGTGGAATAACCTCGAACAACAGCAATTCTCATATCACTCAGGTAAATAGAATATGTCTGTAATGTTGTGCATTTTCTCTAGCAGAGTGCCACCGAAGACATGTTTTCTTGAAATAATACTTGACGAAAATATGAAATAAACAGGAAATAAAAGGCATTGCCGAGTAGCTTTCATTTACACCTGACTCAGCTTTCATTTACATCTGACCCACAGACTCAAAAATTAGAGCTTCGTAATATGACTCTATTCCAGTAGCAAAACAGGCCAAACGAGCATGTGAAATGTATTTTTCCTGTCACTGATAAAGTACAAATTTGTGATGATCTGCGCAATAAGTCCTGTTCAAAATTGTATAATTTGCGTTGTACGTTCAGTGGAACTTATGAAACTGTTTGACAGAAATGAGCCACATTCCAACGTCGCATTTCTGTCGTGCAGAGTCAGACATGCATTATTGTGTATGCATGTAATTTGAGGCTGGTGTAAAGGTAGCATTTCTGCTGTAGTAGCCCAATCGATACATCGCTTTCCCCCCAAAACAAAACAAAAAATGGAAACAAAACTCAGTAAATAAGCGTAAATACCTTCCTTATAAAATCGACCAGTTAGTTTCTGCGTTTTTTAATGACAAGTGCTCAAGTTAAGATACTCTTGGACTTTTAATTCTCTAAGGCTTAACGTTTGGAATTTTTTAACAGCAGGCCACAAGCACAAACCAGGTATATTACAAAACATAATGTTGCATTCGTTGATCTAGTAGGATTACTTGTGTGAGCTTTTGACCATAGTACCATTATATAGTAACCTTTTGTTGTTATTTCAGACAACCTTGTTCCAGAACAAGCTGCTGGATGCTTCCAACCCCTCGTCCATTTACGTCAACACCGCCACGCATTCACTCGGCACAGACCTAAGTAGAGATTCTTCTTTCTTTGGGAGCGGTGCAGCTACACTCCTAGATGTGAACGGTAAATGCCATGATATCAAACCAATTAATCCCTTGAATTTCGAAGAGCTCATAATCCAATCATGGGGGCGCGGTGGTGTAGTGGTTAGCGCGTTAGAGTTCAGATCTTAAGGTCGGAGGTTCGAGGCTCAGTCCCTGCCATCTTGTAGTTTCCTTAGACAAGAAAGTTATTCTCACATTGCCTCTTTCCATCTAGGTGTATAAATGGGTACCGGCGACGTACTGCTGGGGATAACCCTGTGATGGACTAGCATCCTATCCAGGGGGGGTAGCAACACTCTCATGTGCTGTTACATAAAGCGGGCCAAGCTCGGGCACATGTCGGCCTCCTTGGATCATGTGCGACTTTACGTTATCTTTACCAAAATCCAAATTTAAATTTTCAAATAAAATTTCCAGATTTGATCTTGTAAAACAATG
Organism: Siderastrea radians; assembly: GCA_964017195.1. Taxonomy (NCBI): domain Eukaryota; kingdom Metazoa; phylum Cnidaria; class Anthozoa; order Scleractinia; family Rhizangiidae; genus Siderastrea; species Siderastrea radians. The sequence goes on from OZ024888.1 coordinate 57,404,975, forward strand.
CAAAGCAAATACAGTGGAGTCTCGCCTTACGGATACCCTCCTGTTACTGACGAAATATTTCTCTAACCCGAATGGCACGCTTCCATACAAAGTTAACTTCGTTTTACGGTCAATCAATGGTTATCTGAGCACTGTTTATTTTCATTTTTTCAGTCCGCCTGACTGAACCCCACACTAAAAGGGTCAGTGCAAAGCAAAATTACCAGCTATTTTCAACAGATAACTGATCTTTGTGCTTGCAGGTTTGTAACAAGAAAACGACAATTTGTGCACGAGGCATTTGACCACTTGTGCTGGCCCAAAGCTTCTTCCTTACAGAACATTATCTAAAGACCTTTGTTCTGTTGCTTACAAACTATGCCCGTGACGTTTATTCTAAGAAATCGTTTAATACTGGCACCCCGGTGATACGGACACTTTTTGCGTATCCCTTAGGTGTCCTTGTTAGCCGGGTTCCCTTCAGTGTTTAAAATTTAACAGTTACAGTCAACGCGGCTCACACATGAACGCTCAACTTCAAATATTCATTGATTAGTTCATTCTTCGATTTCATTCTTCAAAAAATTTAGCGATTCTTTGAAACTTGGATTCTATATTCGAAACACTATTTTAGTTATTCGAAATTTTTTTTGTTACATCGTAATAATAATTCAAACTTTCCGAGCAGAACTGAAAAGTTAGTTTTTTTAGCTCAATTTCCCGGTATGTCACGCGTGATATTTTTATTGTTTTCAAGCCGGCGCAAAAAATGGCGAGAACATAAAGCCGGCAAAAATAACCCGTTAAGAGAAAATCCTTAGAAAGAAAATCCAAAGGATTTAGTCTCTAATTTTAACAAGGCAACTTATTCTTTGGCTGGAAGTTTCGTGGCTTAATCGGAAACCCGCAGAAAATATAAACAACAGCCGCCACAATTTTAAACCTGTAACGGTTTTCGCCGCGGTGTGTTGCGGTCTACATGATCGGAACATGAAAGTTTAGGTTTCCTAACTCCAAATGGGAAGAAATTCGCTTGGGAGCTTTTAGGATCCTGGTAAACCTTTGCCTTCTAATGCAAGGAACGAGTAAACCTTTGCCTTTAAATGCAAGGAAAGAAATCGTTAACCTTTTCAATGCTGGATTGGGGTTGTCATGATCAGATATTCCACGGAACACGAAAGTGCCAAAAGGAGCTGTTCATAAAATCGTCCGACACTATTCAGTCCACGCGACGCGACGACTCAACCATTTTCTTGTTTTCTTGTGGAGGTTAAGATCCTTGATAACGGATGACATCCCTGAAGTAATTGATTAGCACTTCTTCCGAGTGCGCCATGTAGACGATTTCTGATGTTACGTGTGACCTTTTGAAGAATCGGTTTCGTTCATCGAAAAAAATTGTAATCTTTCAATCTATCTACAAGAATTCGTTTATCCAATTAAAGAAAGGAATGCGCACGTGAAGAATGCAATGTTTATTAAATGACCGTTCATGCGTGAAGCGCGTTGACTGTAAGAATTTTTTCCACAGAATTGTACGGCACAATAAATAGAAACAAACCAAAGTTACGCAAAATGTGAGGTTTTGTTTGAAAAGTCACATTTTCGTGAGTTTTTATCTGCTGATCTCAAGAGCCTTAACAACATGAACGATATATGTGACATTAAAATCTCCTGAAAGGATTACTGGCTGAACACTTTCTAATAACCTCATAAGATGGAAAAGTTGAACACGGTCCTCGTTCAGTTCGTCACGATCGATACAATTAAACTCACTTTTGCTATTTCTTACCTTGATAGGGAATGGTTATTACATCTCAAATGCGGCCGAACAAGGACTGAATGTTGCCATCGGTCTTCAAACATCCAGGAATCAAAGAGGTCCAAGAGATACTTCCGCTCGATATGCCACAGCATGGCTTGATCATGGCGTCGACCCGAATGACAAGGGCTACGAATACACTATACTAGTGAACAAGCCTCAAATCTATATTCGGGTCAGTAGCAATCAGTGGGCTGCTCCAGTCTTTAAACTTAGTAGGACATGTAATTAAATTATTTGCATCTGTTCATCGATCTTTTTAAAGAAACTTCAGAAACCTTCGGCTGTTCCTTAGAAATCTTCCTAAACCTCCGTTGACTCAGCCCACCTGTTAGAGTATTCGAGTCCTTTGCGGAGGAACTTTGGAGATATTCTGAGCTAAGTGGATATAATCTTCGGTAAACTTTCCGGTAATCTTTGGCTGACAGTTCGAAAGGCGTAAGGGTCGTTTGGTCTCATCGTTGTATTTTGAGTCTGAAAGCTATTGAGTAACACTTAAATGTGGTACTGCATGTTCGCTGTTCGAGTTTTTGTAAGGTACGATTTTACAAATTGTGTGGAATTTGTACTAAAGGGTGAACTGATTTTGTCCCATAGTCGTTGGCGGTTCAGCAACAGGGTGATAACCCGACATATGAAGTACTCCAAAAAGATAGCGTTGCTCATGTGGTGAAGATCCCCAACTGCCCCAGGGTGAATGAGACTCAGTATGGATACGTTTTCTTTGACAAATCTGCCCGCACCGAAGGTCCAGTGAGACGTGTTAGCAAGGTAAATATTTATAAACAATCTGATTTTGTGCCTAGAAATTACATACAGGCCAAACAGTAGAACTGTCAATCACAATCCATCAATAGGCCCATAGAGTACGATATCCTGTTGGTCGGCTTGGTGTTATGAAGGAAGATTAAGTCAAAAATCACTGTCAACTTTAAACTTATCTTAGTAACTTATGAATGAAGAGTCCAGGCAATTGTTTCCCCCACACGGTGACTTCGACCTGTAAATTGCGGAGAAAGTGACAAGAAAGCGAACAAAAAAAAAAAAAAGGAAAAAAAAAAGAAAAAACAAGACAACAACCACAACTACAGAACAGGGGAAAAAAGAAAATTGTTGCAGGATAGGAAAACAACCCTAAGCTTCTGTCTTTCTTTAACAACTACCGTACCCGGTCAACTATCCTACCCCGTTTAGACAAAGAGTTATAACAGTCACGCTATTTTTCCTTTCATTTTTTTTCTGAGATGATCAGGTATTTTTTTGCCTGTCGAAAACTACAGTTGCACTATTATATTTCATTCCCTGTTTTATTTCACAGGCGCCATGTATCGTGATGGTGGAAGAAGTGGACAGGAAGAACTTGTACATTTCTGTGTCGTACCCGAATCTGAATTTCAACATCAGCAGAGAAAGCGACAATCCCCTGGAAGTCGGCAGCCAAGTCACTGGTCAGGAAAGGTTCTATTCAGTCAGTATGGGCGTTGAAGTGCAGGTAAGAGTGATGGTGACAAGTATACCTCACTTTTCAGTTAACACATTTAGCTACATGTAAACTTCTTGGAACTCAACTGGCGGTTTTTGGGATGTCTAAACAATTAGTCAATAAACTCCTTGTTTGACGGTAAAATTTTTGACCTTTTCAATTTGAAAAATTTGAGTTTAGAACCAGCGTTAGTCAGATTTCTCAGATGAAAGTTTATAGAGGCCGTCGTACGTCCAGGTTACCGTTCTTAGCTATATCTCTTGCTCGTAAATAAAGCCTCTTGAACGATTCTTTGACGGCTGACAGTTTCCGTTCTAAGCTTGAAGCTCCATGTAAAGTGTTCCTTTTTTGTAGTCTTTATTTCTGCTCTGAATTTTTGTTCCTCATCAATGTCCCTTACATGTGTCTTTCATCAGTCCTTAAAAGCCCGCAAATCCTCATTTTTTCCCTATATCTATGTTTCTTATAGGGGCTATGTCACAGTATTTTTGTCACCTTGGTGTCAAATTCCGCTTAAATCAAAACGACTTAAATTTTATTTTCTACGAAATGGTTTTCTGAGAACTCCAAGGAGAAATGAAGTGAATTCTTGAAAGGCGAAGAAGATATAATCAGTTAATAATGGTTTTTGTGACACATCAGGGAAAACGTGAAGAAAAGCGGCCCGATTGTTTTCAAGTTGCAATCCGTTTCCATCCTGACCATCCGTGGCCAAAAGCACTTATTTAAAGTTTAGGTCCACTAGTAGAGTTGTTTTACACAAAAATAGACCATAATTGTGTGCTTTCATTATTAAAAACATGACTTTTGGCTTCTCAAATAAATGTTAAAAATTGGTGACATAGCCCCTTTAATTCTGTTCCTTATTTTTGTTTTCCATTTATGGTTTTCATTTGTTTCCCATATTTACCTTGCAGGTTACAGTCATAAATGCTGTCAACATAGTTACCGGTGACGTCAAAGTAAATGGTGAAGTTGTCCCGGAGCAGGACAAAACTTCCCACGTGGAGGTGTTGCCCAAAAGAGGCGACCCAACGGAGACCGAGGGGCGCCTTATCAAGTTTAAGGGTCTGACAAAAGGATTCAGTAAAGAAGTTAAACTCACACGCGGAAACGTACAGGCTTAGGAAAAACATGTTGTCAAAATCTTTAACTGGGCTGCTTTTTAGTAACCTTCCATTAACTCAAATTTAGACAGATTCGCCCTGACATTTGTTTGTTATGCCATGATCATAGACTGCACTTCAACTTAAATATAGTTTGTTTTGGATCCAAGAAATATAACCAGTTTGCCGATTTACTCAAACTTGGTCAACTTATCGCTGGATCTGTATGCAGAACTTAGTCAAGACAGCCGAACTGATCACACCTCTTTCAAACCTGAACTGATACACCTCTTTCAAACTTTCTAAGAAAATGAAAGAACTTGAAAATACAATATACAATTTGGCGCCAGAATTCTTTAAATACACCTGCAGTTAATCGTAGAAATCAATCCTCGGTTATTTGAGTTAAAGAAGGTTTACTAAATGGCATTTCTTTTGCGGTCAATCTAATTGACTTTGTTGTTTAAGGCTTAAGGGTGTTGTTTATTTTGACGTCATGTAATGAGTGTCATTATATGCTGAGAAGTCAGTCAAAATAAATACAAGTTGCATTGATCTGTTGTGTATGAGTGCTAGTTTAATAGTTTTTTAATCTTTCCTATCGGTCTTTCGAGGCTAGGCCACACTATTCTATTATTTTTATGGTTATATTAGCCTTTTCAATACAGTGGGTCAGGCCACAAAATCTTACCGAGAGCCGAGGAGAGTCACAAGCTCCGCACGTGCATACTCCAGGCAGCTCGTAGTCACAAATGGGCACTGAGGGCACGTTGGTGGCAGGCATTACCACTTAATCTACCAAAAAAATGTAATAAATAAATAGAATAAATAGTCTGCCTGAGTGTTAGCAACCATGGACAGCTGTTTCAGTCTTATTAGGTCTCATCAGCACAGCATAGCTAACATTCAGTCTCAGGGTTCTCACAAAAAGTAATCAAGTAATGACAAAGTGGGAAACTTGAGTGATGTTGTTTCGTGGCTGTTTGGCCTAAGACGGTTCACCGCTACTAACACTCGGGCTCATTATTTATTTCATTTTATTTATTTATTTATTGGTAGAGCAAGGGGTAATGCATGCTGATGACGTAGTCTTAGCGTCCATTTGGGGCCACAAGCTACCCAGAGCACGCATGAGAGGGAATTGTTACTCTTTGTCTTTTTTGCCACTCCCCGCAAGTGTCTCACTTGCGGGGTGTCTCACTTTGTCATCACTTGATTACGTTTTGTGGGAATCCTGAGGTTGAGTGTTAGCTATGCCGTGCTGATGAGGCCTAATAAGACCGAAACAGCTGTCCACGTACAGCTGTCAAAAATCAGGCCCACCATTTGTTTTATTTATGTATTTTATTTCTGGTTGATCAAGGGTAACACCCGCTACCAACGTAGCCTTTGTGTCCATGAGTGGCTACAAGCTATCCAGAGCACGCATGAGGTGGGATTGTGACTCTTTGTCACTTTAGCCACATACCACAAATGTCTCACTTTGTATTCATAAAATCTTACAGTTTGGCATCATGCCGTCATGTTGACTCCCTTGATAAATGCTGAAGACATTGCACTCTTCTTAGTGTCACATTAATTAACAATTATTTCACAAGTGCATGTTGGATATGACGTGATAATTATATAAATAACCAAAGACGAGAGTAGAGGCCAGTTAGTTACTATCACCTCCTATTCAACAAGGGAGAGTGAAATAATTTTTTCGACTTGCTATATTTTTGGACAAAACTTGAGATTTGCGGGGAAGCTTTTGAACGCTGCAGGACTTGACGTGGCATGCAATTTCCTTATAAAGCAAAAAGTGAGGTTATTCGCTGACAGCCTGTGTGCGGTGAACCAATCAGAAAGCAAGAAAATCAACAACTGAGATTGGGAATTTAATGAGCAAGGTTGTTCAAAACTTAAATACTAAAGAAGAAAAATTTAATCGAAAGGGTGCTTTCAAACTGAAACCAGTTTTCTTTATTCGCAGGTACAAAACGGCTCTTCTCAGAAAACAAATTGTTTCATTAAGACATTTTCTAACTAGTCCAGCCATATGGTGCAAAAAAAATTGCCGAATTGTGCACTTCGGGGTAAAAGCACCAAACTTGGCACAAGGATAATACTAGATGGACTGATCATTTTAGCTATGGACCCCATCCAAATACAAACTGGGGGGAAGCACAATGTGCCCTTGGTTTGGCCGTTTTGTTCTATAGTCCACCTATATGGTGAAAACATTAGGGGTAAAAGCACCAAATTTGGCATGGTAATGGTACTTACGTTGCCGAACTAAATTGACTATGGACCTAGGCAGATTTCTGTTAGGGGGGATAATTTTGCACTTAGGGGGGTAGGGTAGTTGCAATTTCCAAAGAAATTGCTGCAATTTAAGGGGGCATTCTGGTCAGATGCTCTGTTTTCCCAACATTTTAGCCCTTTTTCTTAATTATCTCCACGAAATTTTATTCAATCCAAAAACGCTCCCATAAGGTTGTGGTGCTTGCATGCTCCCATAAATCTGTAAGAATTTTTTGAAGAATGCTGAAATAACGTTTCAGAGCTTCTAAAATTCCATTTCTGAATGAAACCGTTCAAAATTTTAAAGACAAGAACTAATAACAAACATAAATGCTGTTACTTTTAGTTGGATTTTATTATGCTTGGGGGAAAATACCACCAGGAAAACGCTAAGACTGGCATTTTTGAGCGCCTAGAGGCTCGCGCCTTCAGCGCTTCGCAATTGCCTCGGTTATCAGAAAAGTCTCACTACGGCCCTGCACACAGTCCGTTTTGAAGAGTTGACTTTCTCTTTCGTGTGTCTTGATCGCTTTGTCTTGCCTTGGACAGTCCGCTAGTACACCCTGTTATCAGTTGGACAACGCTTATAGAACGAGTAATTGACATATTACCGCTTTCTCTTTGGTATATATCGATCGCTTTGTTTGTCTCTTGGCGAGCCCTCTTTTAGAATCCTGTTATCACTTTACGCAACGCTTATAGAACGAGTAATGAAATATTACTGTCTTCCCTTTCGTGTATATCGATCGCTTCGTATGACGCTTAAATAACGAGGCATAATCATACTTGAATTGGATATGTGTACCTCTACATGCGGACTGTGAACCGCAAATAACGGTCCGTAATCAAGGAGGACGGTCCGTGCGAAAATTATGGACCATCAATCGCAAAAATGGTCCGTAAGTAAGGATGACAGACCGTACAAAACGTACGGACTGTCAACAGTTGGCCCTGGTGTGATAATGAGATGCACGCTCTGTTTTCGGACAATAAGCAAGAATGATTGTCCGTGCGAAATGTACGGACCGTCAAGCGCAAACTGAACGGTCCGTAAGCAAGGATGACGGTCCTTGCAAAATGCACGGAACGTCAATCGCAAATAACGGTCAGAACTACAAATCTCTCAAGCACAGGCATGTCCTCTAAGAGCTTCTGCATAGTGCGAGCTTTTTGCTAAAGCCTACTATGCAGGATGTCCTAGATGCTATGTATAAGTACTATTACCATGCTAAATTTGGTGCTTTTACCCCTAAGTGCACAATTTTTTCACCATATAGATGGACTATAGAACAAAACGGCCAAACCCCTCCCTTCAAGGGCACATTGCGCCTCCCCCTGTGTGAATTTGGTGGGGTCCATAGCTAAAAATGATCAGTCCATCTAGTACTATCATTGTGCCGAGTTTGATGCTTTTACCCCTAAGTGCACAATTTTTTCCCCATATGGCTGGACTTTTATAGAATCTGGATTTGCCAATGCTTTTTGACGTTGTTAAAAAAACAGCCATTCAGTTTAGAAAGTGTGGCCTCCCCTCGTGGTCCTTAGGCCGTTTTTTTCAACGAATCAGTAGTGTCTTTCTTTTACGAATACGGTCTTTGCTTATAATTTTATCGGAAAATGTTTCAATTTGTAACTTAAAACTTTTTTTATTCACCCAATAAAGCTGATCAAAAACTTTAAACATCACTAACAGAACTAAGTTAAGCGATTGGTTGACACCCAGTTAAGCAATTCCAGCTTAATTTCAAGTTTTAAACGCAAAGAAGAACTCGTAGGGAGCCAATATCAAATAAACAAGGTAGAAACACAAACAGGGCTTTCGGAGCTCATCCAAGTCCTTTTTTTAACAGTACAATACAAACCGATGCCATCTTATAGTCTCCTAACAGTTTATGGTAACAGTTCATGAAAGTTGGCGTCATCCTCGGATGTAAATCGCCTTTGGTATCTTTCTGTGTGGCCCGAATGTTCGATAACCCGTACGCTGTCTCAGTCAGTGTAATACCTGCTTTGCTTGTTATGTTCACAGATAGCTCACTTCAAATTCGACTCAGATAATGACTGGCAGCTTTTCATAAGTCTGATATAACCAATTTACAGCATCATTAGGTATTGCTGGTGATTATAAATCTTCTCAAATAAATACAGATATTTCAAGACTTTTATACGGAAAATAAATGATCAAAACCCGGAAACAGATAGGAAGAATTTAACAAAATCTGACCCAAACATTGACTGAACAAACATTTGGCTGAAAATCGTGACAAAATGTCAACTCAAGCTTATTAAGCTTTGCTGACTTATATATAAAGTCTGTAAGCTTAAACGTTATGTTTGGTGCTTATCGACATGTCCTAAATTGTGAGCTTCATGGTTGGAAATAAGATAGATTTAAATAAGACGATCTACGGTGACAGGATAACCTAAATGGCGCGAATCACCTAAACTAAAGTAAGGTTAGCTGTGAAAAAAAGTTGAAATTAATTATCAACTGACATACAGTGGAGGGTTACAGAAGCACCAAAATTAATAAGTCCTAGAGGGATGGAATTGTCTAAAGACACATGACCTAGCTCATGAGGATAGGCCTAAACGGTGTGATCTGGCATTAAACAAATCCACGTATATAAAATAATTCGTGTGTCCTAGAGTAAAAGAGTGGCCAAGAATAGCGGAGCCTTGACTAACAGAATCCCTTCAAATACCGTAAACTGACGTGACACAACCGCCTAAAAGTCGATTAAATGGCGTTACTTAGCGTGACTAAATCGCTCTGAGTGGCGTGACCAAGGAGGACGCCTTGACCTAGAGTAACATCATCAGCTACATAACATGACCTGGCATCAAAGAATCACCTAAAGTAGTGCATGTGTCTTAGAGTAAAAGAATCCTGGGAAACGTAGCTTTCCTTCAAATAGCGTTAACTAGCTTACCAGAATCACCTGAAATAGCGTGGCTTAAACACATCCGCTAAAATGACACAACATTAACTGACATAATCGCGTCAAATGTGTCCTATCCTGATATAGTATAGAGTTTTAGATGTCTTTTGAACCACCCAAAATGTCGAAATCTAGAGTAGCATAATCGCCAAAAATAGCGTTTCCTACAGTGCAGAATCACCTTGTATAGCAAGACCAGGCCAATTCATTAAGATCAAATTTAATGATTAACTTATCGACCCTCCATAAACTTATGATGCTATACTAGGGAGGGAAAAATTTAATTATTTCTTTTTGTATTCCCTAGCAGCTTTTCAGTTTTAAAGCTTGATGTCTAGTTTGTAACTCTTTTGCTAAAGTTGTTCACAGTTTGCAGGTTTTACAACTTTCCACCAGCTAAAAGGATACGAGTACTTCATAATCTCTATTCCACCTCTCGGAACAGAAATGTTGAAGAAACCAAATCTGACCTTAGGCAGCGGTTGTTTTACAAGTATGGCAGGAAAAGAGTGATAAAGTTGATAATTGATGAAAAATATCCACGTTTCGTACCCAGCTAGTTCCATAACGCCTCCTTGGTTATAATAAATGAACACGTCGCATTTTTCTCCATTTTGGTCAACTAACATCAGGTTACCGCTCCTTAGCGACTTATCTGTTACTTTCAACCCAGCTGCAATAAATCGTGCCTTGAATTCCTCGAAAGGCACTTTGCTGAAGTTTCCATCACCACTGATGCCGATGTCGACGTCATAATCCCATGGGAGTGGGCCTGGAATTCCACGCAGGGGACCCCAGAGAGAGCCGTACATCAACCAGTGCTCAATTCCCATGCCGTCTAATATTAAATGTATTTTATAGGCCAATTTGACCAAAGGGGTTCTTGGTTTGTTGGAGTCGAAGCACGGAGGGGATGTTTTCCACACCTTGTTACCAGTGTAAGGTGAAAAATTCACGCAACTTAGTCCAACGTACATTAAAACAAAGGCCACAAAGACAACAACCGTGAGCTTCAGACGACGTCTGCTGTTTGTTGGACAGATTCTACACTGCACGCCTGCCGTGGTCATTACTGTTACTTTTTTTATCCTTCAAGAGAAAGAAAAGTCTAGTTACATTATGAAACATTGCTCAAAGTGCTTCGACACCAATTACAGTTAATTATTTACTGAAGCAGCAAATGTAAGGGTTAGACAATGAACGTGAGTGTTCCATGGGTTATAGTGTCCCGAGCAAAGATAGAAGACCACTATGCTGCAGGCCGAGTGGCATTCTATCTTGCGTTTAAAGATAAAGAACGCCGTTGTTTGTAGAATATAGTGTACATATGCATGTTTAGTGTTTTTGTTCCTTCGAAATACACTGTAAAACGTATTTATAACAACTAGAATTTTAAATGAATTTTCTAAATGTTAACCATGTTTCAATTTGTGATACTGATTTTCTGAGGACGCTATAGACTATATACAACACGAAAATAGAAGTCTCAAAATGTTATTGAATTTCACTTCACACGTTTTCTTCAGTAAGGAAGCGACGGATAACTAAATGGAAATTCCTTTACGAAAATGAAACTCTATAAATGTTATTGAACTTTATAAAGTAAAATGAAAATGTGGTGTAAAAAATGCAGTTAAAAGATAACATGTAGAGAGAAATGCTTGAGACTGCTGTTGAAAAAAGAAAAACAGTTGAAAATGTAAAACGTGATTGAAAATATCAAATGCAGTTGAAAATATGGGATGGAATTGAAAGTGGTAAATGCAATTTAAGGTGTAAAGTGCAATTGGAAAAGTAAAAAGCAGTTAAAGATATTTTAATGAAGTTGAAATGTAAAGCAGTGGAAATTGAAAAATGCAAATAAAGACGTAAAACGCAGTTGATGTGAAATGCAGTTCAAAGTGTAAGATGCAGTTAAAAATGAAGTAGACATACTCAAATGTACTTGAAAAGTCAAATGCAGCTGGGCAAGAATACAATTAAAAATTTAAAATGCCGTTGAAGATGTAAAGTGAAGTTGAAAATGTACAACGGAGTTAAAAGTGCGTTGAAGATATGAAACCCAAATGAAAATGAACTGCATGAGTTTGAAAACGTAAAATGCCCTTGAAAATGTAAAATGCAGTTGAAGATATAAAACGTAAAATGCACTCAAAAATGTGAAATGCAGTTCAAAAATTAAAAATTCAGTAAAAGCTGAAAAATCTAAAAGCCTGTTGAAGATGCAAAGTGCAGTGTAAAGCGCAGCTGAAAAGGAAAATGCAGTTTTAGTTGTAACTATGAATTCGAAAGGTAAACACGGTTGGGCAATGATGTAAAATGCAGTTATGGTCAAAGCCGGCCAGGCGTTCCCGTCGTTAACGGACTAATGAAATCATTAATGGAAAATTGATTCCGTTCGTGGATTGAATAATCCATTCGAGAAATGAATAATCCAATATTCAAATTGCGCCTCGATTCAATAATCGAATGTTGATTAAAATTAATATCTTCGAAATTAAAACTTTGGATTCTTGCCCCTTGTGCTGTGAATCACGCCACACATTTACGTCATCCTTGTGTAATGTGAATATTGCGCAGTGTATCGGTTATTGGGAAACCACAAGCTTCGTGGTTTAATCACACCATTAACCGACTGACGTGACTTGCAGGAGTTATAAGTGCTCAGTGTATTGTTAATTAATAATGCTAACTCGGCACCTCTTCTCTTACCCTGCAAGTCACGCCACTCACTGACGTCATCCGTGAACTTCCTGGTTGCTTTTACTGCGAAGTTGTTATCACATTTGACAATAAGCAACAACGAGAGAAACTTACAATATAATGCAGAAAGCGTTGGCTTCGCTTCTGTTCTTGTGACACCGAACGCTGTTAGTAGCTGTAAAAAAGAAAACCCAAGTTATAAGTTCTGTCTAGAGTAAACGTACGACTTTAATAGTACATGAAACAAAATTGCGAATTGGAGGAAAAACTGAGGTAACTTCGAAAGGTTTAGTTGCAATCTTGTAACCAGTATCGTATCAACTGAGGGAAGACTTTGCTATTACAAAACCCTCAATACTTTTTCAGATATTTCGTAACGGAGCACTAAACACAAATTAATTGAAAAATGAAATAAAAACTAGCTTGCAACTTAGCGTAGAAAGTTTTGATCGCTTGTAGTCGCTGGCAACTTCCAACTGACACACGCTGTGATAACGAAACCGAACTTTAACCTCTTTTCAGACATATCTATGCTACAGGAGACACTGATACTTATGTCCACATTGTTATCATAAAATACACCCTAAAAGATGAAGTATAGCTGCGTTAGTGTATCACTTACGAGTAAAAATATTTTTTGAACAGTACCAAAACAGCCATCACATTCATCACAGTCTAATTGGTATTTCATAAACAGAGGACTTTCCATAAATTAACGGGTCAAAACAACTTACAACTTAATAATGGAAAAGTGCTGGTGGTAAATATGTAACGTACGACTGAGGCGATGATAATAAACCGGCCAAACCACTCTCAGACAGAGCGCGAGTGTCATAAAACGCAGGTTTAGTATTTTTGTAAACTCGTATACCCACGTAAAAACGGTCTTAAGCAGGGAACAAGTACGACATATCATTGGTCGATAAAGGTCACACGATGCCCATTAATCAGTCTCAAACAAAAGGAGTAACAGTCTCTTTTTCGTGCTACAATTTGCGTTATCGAATTAATCAAATAGTTTGGAACAAGTTTAACATTCAAGCATTCCTTTTTGCAAGTCCAATAGATTGAAGAACATTTTTTTTGCCTACAGTACATGTTACTAGAATTAACATTTGCTAGTTAATTCTCTTTTTTTAAAATTTTATATGATCTATTTTATATGCATCGAATTTAAAGCCCAGTTGCAAATTTTATACACAATTCAGCTGCCCGTTTTTAGCTGCAATATTACAATCTTAATAATATCTTTAATAAAACTGTCGAAATTAAGACGTTGAACTTTGAATCCTTGCCCCTTGAGCTGTGAATCAGGCCGCACATTTACGTTATTGTTGTATGATGTAAATATGCGCAGTGCATCGGTTATTGGAACCGACCGAGCTTCGTGGTTTAATCACACCGTAGGCCGACTGATGTCAATGGCGGAAGTTAGAAGTGCTCAGTGTATTGTTAATTAATGAAGCTAACTCGGCACCTCTCGAATAACCTTGTTTCTCTTTAGGTTGATTTAAGTGGCTTTACAAGCGTAAATAAAATTAGAGACGATGTATGAACGGCTCACGTAAACGTAAAAAGTTGAAAGTTTTCAACTTTTGAAAGCTAGTTAAATTCACGCTTGTACGCACGTAAAACGTACGCAACAGAGGAAATCAACCTTTACCTTACATATCACGCCACTCACTGACGTCATCCGTGAACTTCCTGGTTGCCTTTACAGCGAAGTAGTTATCACATTTGACAATTTTGTTTTCTTTGGAGAGTCTACCGTCTTTTTTTTGGTATCTGAGTCGCGTTCCAGGCATAACACAGTAACACGAGACGGAGAAGCGGCATTTCGATTTCCGTCATCCTTTAGATTGTTTTAAAGTTTCAATTTCAAGAGTGGCCGAATGTTAATGCTTCTTCCATTCGAATTGGATTATTGTTGCTATTGCTATTATCATTAATGTAACTGTTGTTAATAAACAATTATTGGATGAGGTTTTTGCGATATCCGGAATAATCAAGGTCGAGGTAACTGTTATCAGCCGAAGCCGGAGGCTGAGGCTGATAACAGTTACCGAGACCTTGATTATTCCGCATATCGCAAAAACCAAATCTAATAATTGTTTTGTTATACATTGTTTTACAGGTAAGCAAAATAACGGCAAACAATTTTAACATTTGTGTCCTTCTTGTCTTCCGGCTTCTGAATGCTTTTTCCTTAAGGTATTCGTGGAACAGTTCCTTCGCAATTTTTGTCAGTCTTCTTTTGTTTTCCGAGTCTTTTTGTTTCAGCAATTTTTCAATTTCTTGCTCGGTTGAAGAAGCGAATCGACGAGCCATGAATTTACATCGCTTTCAGATGCCTCCCACATTGCTCTTGGAAATCATGGATTATGCGCGCAACCTACAGATTATTAGCAGATTAGTGAATAATCTGTAGGTTGCGCTGATTCACAGAATTAACTGTAGACTCTTAGCCAATGAAAAGACAGATAGTGACTACAATGTATAATAATACTAATAATAGCACCAAACAATTCGAATAGCCCAATTTCGATATATTAAAACTCAGTCTTAAACAATAGGCATCATTTCGATAAGCCCACATAAATCCTTATATTGGTCCCCTAAGCTTCGCAGTCATGTCTGTTAATGTTTTAAGTGGAAAATATATCGCAATTGGGCTATTTAGTAGACTGTGAATATTCTTTATTCCGGGATTCGTTTTTTACGCCTTTAAAGGGTTTCAAAATGTTTCATCCGGTCTTAAAAACTGACATAAAGGATATTAATTTATAGTTCTGTTTGGGTTCTGCATGTCAGATGATGAAGTAGCTTTCCCTATAATTTCACGCTTAATTTAACCAGAAACCAATATTTTCAGCAATGTATTTGTAAACTCACATGTAAATTGCTAACTTTGTACTAGACAGTGCGCAAAGCCCAAATATCAGTTGAATGAAATAAATAAATGTAAAGATCTCGGAAACAGGTCTTGCGGTTATTTTCACTTGTTTTACTTAAAAAGCCGCGCCGCTATAGGCTAAAAACCCTTGATTTCAGTTGATGAGCTCGATTTCTGGTACTCTGGTAAACATTATTGATGGTGGTGGATAAGGACGTTTATGGGCATATAGCTCCTAATTGGAGGAGAAAAACTTGTACTTCTGGAGCCAACCCGCAAAAAGTTATGTCTTATTTCGTGCTTGTCAGCAATTGTCAAACTTTGCTATTTCCAAATTGTTTGGTCCATAAATTCACAGTACAGGTTCGTACGGCGTTTTAAATTGTTTACAAAACTTGTCAAAGATTTCTGGTCGACTTTAAAATCGCCGTCATACTGCACTCGTTTTTCAGTGGTTACAAAAAGATAATACAAAATTACTTTGTTTGACTTGCGTGCCTTTTGATTATATATTTTTTGGTTTTCAAGAGCGGACACGTTCGACAAAACCGAAAGTTGGTAGAATCAAATAAATATGGTTAGAGTAGTTGGAATGGGGCCCGTTATTTTCAAATTTCGTGTTCAAAATTGTCGTTTACGAGTGCCGGACGCCTTTCTTATTCCTGCCAAATGTGTAAGGGTACCAAATTTGCAATGTCTCGTCGCGCGCGACAAATTTTTGCTTATGGTCAAACACAACAGCAACGTTAATGAGGTAAAAATTGGCGTTCCATTACATATGTTTGACGTATGTGTGTTTTTATTGGTGCGGATATTTAAATTTGGTAAGTCAAATGTTATCACGATGTTTGGTGTATACAAGTAAGAAACAAATATATTTGGTTAGCCAAGTGAGAAGGGGACTTAAGATGGAAAATTAGTCTTAAACTGCCTGACGTTGTATTATCAGCTAATATATAGATTTAGCCAAGCCTAAAAGCGGAGCCCCCCCTGTTTTTTGATTTTTTTTTTTGCTTTGTGTTTTGGTTTGTTTTTGCTCGTAGTTATTAATTTGTGAAAATACTCTCATTCAAGTCGTTAAATAAAAAATAAAAAAAAAACAAAGAAAAAAAAAAGAAAAAAATTCCTGCTTCCGCTGAGTGTCGAACCCGGCTCGTTGGCGTGAGATGCCGGTGTCCAGTCCACTAGGCCATGGGCATTTGCCATTAATTTTGATGTTAATTCTAATACTTATTTCTTTCTTCGTGACAAGCTGCCTATCAGCATGAAAATGCTGGTGTTTTTCCTGGCAAAATGTGTTCGAAACGCCGTAAAAACCAAAAAGCACTAGTTCTGCTATATTTGGCGTCGAAACCGCTGCGAAAAGCTGCGAACTCAAGCGGTGTGCCGACCGAGTTTGAACAGAACCGACGGGGCAAATTTGAACTTTTTGCCTGAACTTTATCGCCTAATTTCTGTCGCCTAAATTGAACTTTTCCCCTTCCGCCAAAAAGACAACTGAGTGTTCTTGTGAACTTTTTTTTTCCATTAACAAATTTGTTTTTGACTTTTGTTGTCTTTGCTTGTTTTGCTACAACGCGGGTCAACATGCGATTTCGCGCCAAAAACACCCGGGATTCAGCACAGGGTTATATCCAGTGTATGAAGTGTATTGGTAGCCCTCTGGTGCGGACGTACGGATGTACGGACGTACGGACGGATGGTCACGTGACTATTACGTCACTATCAAAATTTTTTGGCTTGATAGGTCACCAAATTTCCTTAGCAATGGAGCTCCGCTGACGCGCTTGCGCGCTGGCTCCGTTACTATTGATTTATTTATAGAATTCCAATTATATAATTGGCGCTCGACCGATTGCTAATTCGTGGTGAAAATAAGAGTATGACGCGACTTAACGATCCAAAGGTTTTATATTAATAATAATAATAATAATAATAATAATAATAATAATATCTATCATTATAACATTACACATTACACATTAGGATTTTTTCCAAAAATTAAAGTTAGAACGACGTTATATACATTAACACAAGCACTGAAAGGCATTAAAGGTGATTTGCAGTCCATACTGATCATCCCCCGGGTTTGTTTTGATTTTCTGATAGGCATGATTTTTTCCCGACAGGGTGGTCAGGAATCGGATGACTACAGGTTTTGCATTTCGGTACATAAGGTAAGAGAAGTAACTTGTATTTATACCACCAATTTTAACCATCAGTTAAAACGTAAGCTTCAATTTTGTCTTGCAGAAGAGACTACGCTATGACATTGCATAGAAAGAGAAAGTCATTGAACCTGGAAGTTGCTGTTATACAATAAACATTGCATGGATGACGTCAGTTTAACGTCATGTGACTCCCAGTAGGGGAGTCAGTAGTCTAAACATCTAAAAAACGTTTTGTCAGTATCTATCAACTCACTTGTTGATGCCGGAAACTGCTTAATTGTTTGAGCTCTGGGTTTCATCGTATGAGTTTTGTTGACCAATCATGCTTTTTCCTTTTTTACTTTCAAGTTATTTTTATCGACAAATTAATTCAGCGGGGAAGCACATTTAGAGCATGTAAAATCGGCATTGTAGTACTCGCTAAATTTGGAATGTGTTTACAAATTGATAGACAGTTTTCAAGATCGTTGAATACATCACAAAATCGCTAATCTTAGAAGTCACTAGTTAAAACCAGTCAAGGTGAAAAAATTACAAAATTATGTTGTCGCTAAAATATTATACTGAGCCTGTAATCCAGACATGAAAACATGGCATTTAATTATACATACCGAACTGAACACCAGTTGAAATGTGTTTACAAAAACTATTTTTTTACCTTTTTTATGAAATAGGTGAAAAATAGGGTGAAAAGATTATTTTTAAGGTATTTTCGACTGACTTCAATGGAGCAGTCGTCGGCCCAAGGCCGACATGGTCGGCTGCGAGAGAAATGTAAATTTCACATTTTCGCAAAATATCGTTACCGTTCCCCGAGAATCCACTTCAAAATAGTGTAAACGCGTTAGTTAGTTAGGTGCTATTTCCATAAACTATCTACTTTCTGAGTTGCAACTACCGCATTTTCTCGATTAAACGCCGCGGGCGGTTATTTAAAACTCGGCCTCCTGACCCGGCGTTAATTCGAACCCGGTGTTTATTCGGGGCCCGCGTTTATTTATTAAATGCATTTTTCATTATTGGAAGTTTATTGAACCAAGAACTAAAATTCAATCAGCGCAATCTGGTAAGTTATTAAAAAAAATCACTGACAGAAACAGTGTTTGAACTCTTCTCAACGTTACGTTTCTCTGTGCATAAAACACGGAGGACGTGTATCGGTAACTGCTCGACAGCAAACGTACTGTGCAAGCAATTTTGAACAAGGTGGTGGCGAGGTTCCTTCTCCATCATTTCCGAGAAAAGCAAAATTATAGAACGATTCAATTGCAAGGAACTGCTGGAGAAAGGCTGGAGAAACCCTCGAGATAATCCTTTCTTGGTGTACAAGCCCGCAGAAAAGTTACCATTATTTAAAAGAGATTGACACGATACCTGATGCGTCGTTTGTTTCATCTGTTTTAGTGAAGAGTACTTTTGTTAAAGGGTAGTTCGGTTTGAATATTAGGCAGCGTATAAATTCAAATATAATGGTAGAAAGAGAACTAGTATGCAGTCACGACACATAACCGATTTAATATACCCATCTCGAATAAACGCCGGAACCCCGAATAAACGCCGGGGGCGTTTATTTTAAACGCGGCCCTGTAGACCCGGCGTTTATTTGAACCCGGCGTTTATTCGGGGTCCGGAGTACCCAATACGCCTTGAAAATCCAGGAATAAAAAAAGCACTTGTCGAATTCGACTTTCACAAAACTAGCTTTTCATACTTTTGATTTTTATGTCTTAGGACAAAGTTTGTATTCTTACCAGAATAACATTGTCAACTTTGAAAAAAAAAATGTAAAATGAAGTTGATAACAGCATAAATGACAGTCGAGGTGTGCTCAAGACATTACTTCCAAAACCAGAATGAAAGTGTAAAATGCAGTTGAAAGCTGAACATAAAAAATAGAGCCGCAAGAAATGCTCAAGACTGCTGCTGAAAAAATAAATACAGCTGAAAATGTAAAATGTGAAATACAGTGAAAATGAAAATTGCAGTTGAAAATGGAGTTGAATGTATAAAATGGAATAGAAAATGGTAAATGCAATTAAAGACGTAAAATGCAATTGAAAAAGTAAAGCGTAGTTAAAGATATTCTAATGTCTTGAAATCTGAGAAGAAGTTGAAATTGTAAAATGCAGTTGAAGATGTAAAATGAAGTTGTAAATTGTAATTGAAGATGGAAAGTGTAGTTGCAAAGATAAATGCAATAGAAAATGTCAGATGCCGTTTAAGATGTAAAATGCAGTAAAAGATGTAAAATACAGTTTAAAGGTGAAATACAGTTAGACAAAGATGTAAAATGCAGTTGAAAAACGTAAAATCCACTCGAAAATGTTAAATTCAGTAGGAAATATAAAATGAAGTTGAAGAATCTAAAAGACGGTTGAAAGTGTAAAGCGCAGCTAGAAAGGAAAATGGAGTTTAAGTTAGTTGTAAAATGAATTCGAAAGGTAAATTCGATTGGGCAGTCATGTAAAATGCAGTTGAAAATGTAAATTGAAGTTGAAAATGTAAAACGAAGTTGAAAACAGTGAAATGATTTTGGGCAAATGTTAAGAATGCATTTAAAATGTGAAATGCTGTTGACGCCAATGTAATATTATTACTAAAGTGGGGTATTTTAATGAGTAAGGAACATAAGCTATAAAATAAAATAGCACAAGAAACATTCATTTTGAGTTGAGTTCCAGTTTAGTAAAAGAAGGAAGTTAGTAGCAAAGATTAAGCGCTGATTCCAGCACTAATGCTCTAAGGGTTGCAAATTTAGCGTCATCAATGTTAGAGTTAGGGTTAGAGTTAGACGTTACAACATTAGCCAACATATTCTTAGAATTAAAACGACGTTTTTGAGTTTACAAGACATGTTTCGACAGTAACCTCTGTCATCTTCGGTTAATACAAAGATCGTTTCATTTGAATTTATAAGAAACCTTAATACAAAGTGTGTAGTGACAACTATAAACTTGCTAAACTGAAGGAAATGCGGTTAAACGTGCAGCAAACCGCAAAAACAAGTTAAGTAACCAAGAAAAAACGCTAAAAAGAAAAAGACAGATTAATTAACATGATGCAGTTGTTGATTCCGGCAAAACAGGCTTCTCCCACCAGATGAACATGGCCTCTTTAAGTCTAATTTGAGATTTTGTGGTGTCTGCATGTGCCAAGAATAGTAAAGGAAACCTCAAGACATGACAAGAGACACAGCTCAGAGGATTAGAGATGTTTTTAGATATGAGAGTTCCTGTCCGAAAAAAGATGCTCACGAGCATGTGCATTACAGCTTGCACAAACAAACTCTCAGACAACCACTACACCCATTGTATTACCGTTTCTTATAAATTCCAATGTGACGAGCTTTGTATCAACTAAAGATGACAAAGGTTACTGTTGAAATATGTCTTGTAAGCTTAAAAACGTCGTTTTAATTCTAAGAATTGTTGTCGGTCTGCTTCTTTCAACTGACCATTTGGAAACCAAGATATGAATTAAATTAAATAAGTTAACATTCTGTGACACGAAATCTCTTCAGGTTCTGAGTAAAAATCATAGCATTTATCAGCAGACAACATGAAGAGCAAAGCACTTTAAAATACTACAAATGAAATCGCTTTAGTTGGTTTAATTGAAAAGGTTTTTAATGTATTTTTGGGCCTTTGTCAATTTTGTTTGGAAAGAGAAACATTTGGTGGGTAAAACAAGAATGTAAGTTAAAAATTCAAACCAATACGAGTTTGATTAATTCAGAAAAAAATGCATTTAAATAACAGATCAGGACAGTGCGTTTACCTTAAACAGTATTAAGAAATGACTAACATCGGATGAATACGAACAGAACGTGAACAAAGCATCTAAACAAACTGGATCTATTTTATGTTCTTTCAACGACCAAAATGAAATGTGCCTTTCAGATAGTGCGTGAAGCTTGCATGCCATCGGACGTTGAAAAAAGAGCAAGGTTTCACCTCAGACATTTGTTGAGTTCACATTTAATTTGAGTCTTCAGTTAAGTAAATACGACTTGATTCCTTTTTATGGAGATGTTGGTAGATTCAAACCGATGATGCTAAAAAAAAGACGAACAATTTTGCTAACTGCCAATATCAACAGAAAGCGAATGATAAGAGAGACGAAAGTATTCACAAAGGCCAAAACGTAACAAACAGTTATCAATTAACCAAAATCGTACACGCAAATTATGTACAAAAGTTAACCCAGAAAAGACGAATCGTTTGCTAAATCGTTTGTTAAGTGAAGAACGTAAACACGAAAGCACGAAAGAAAAAGAAAGAATAAGGACCTAAGAAATGAACAAACTTAGATTACGTTCTTTGCAAGGTAACAATATATGACAAACGAGGCTTGAGCTCATACGCAAGGGGAATTCACAAAATGAAACGAAATAATTATTAAGACATTAGTTCATTTTAGAAAATATTTGCCTTAAAATGTTACATGTTATAATCACATAATAAGGACTCTATAAGCAGCAACAAGAGAAACTTACAATACAATGAAGAAAGCGTTGGCCCCGCTTGTGTCCTTTTGTGACACCGGACGCTGTAACATAGCTGAAAATAATAATAATAATAACAGTAATAACAATAAATGTATCAACGATACTTTAATAGTATACGAAACAAAACACGCGAAATGAAGGAAAAAAATGAGGTAACATCGATCGGGTTAGTTGCAATCTTGTAACCAATAGCAGCGGAGAGTAGACTTTGTAATTACAGTATCCGCAAAACACTCGATATTTTTTGGCGACATTTAGTACCAGAGCTCTAAATGCAAAATAAATTAAAACATAAAAATAAATAAAAAGTAGGTTGCAACTTAGTAAAGAAAGTGTTGATCGCTTGTAGTCGCTGACAACTCCCAATCAACACATGCCGTGCTAATGTAATGGAACTTTATCCTCTTTCCAAAGTTATCGATGCAACAGAAGACACATACTTATATGAACGTTGTTATCACAAAATACACCCCTAAACGTTGAGGTATAGCATGTTTATTATATAATTTGCGAGTGAATTTATTTTTTGAAAAGTATCAAAACAGCTGTCACAGTCTAACACACTTTATAAACAGAGCACTTAATATAAAATAACTGATCAAAACAACTTACGTACAACTTAATAATGGCGAAAGTGCTGGTCGCTTGTGGTAAGTATATGACGAACGAGGCGATGATAATAAACTAAACACTCCCAGAAAGAGCTCGTCAGTGTCATAAAAAGGCCGTTTTAGTATTTTTGTAAACTCGTATATGAACGTAAAAATGGTCTTAAGCAGTAAACAAGCACACCATATGATTGGTCGATATAAGGTCACACGATACCCATTAATCAGTCTCAAACAAAAGGATTGACAGCAGTCTCTTTTGCGTGCACCAATTTACGTCATCGAATTGATCAACTAGTTTGGAACAAGTTTAACATTCAAGTATTCCTGTTTGCAAGACCAATAGATTGAAGAACAGTTTTTTGCCTACAGCACCTGTCAGTAGAATTAACATTTGTTAGTTCAATCTCTCTTTTTGCACTTTATATGACCTATTTTATATGCATCGAATTTTAAGAGTTATATTTTTCAGCCCCAGTTGTAAATTTTATGCACAATTCAGTTGTCCGTTCCTAGCTGCAATATTAGAATCCTAAGAAATCATCTACCCATCTCTAGTTTAATTAATTAAACTGTCGAAATTAAGACGTTGAACTTTGGATCCTTGCTCCTTGTACTGTGAATCACGCCACACATTTTCGTTATTCTTGTGTAATGCGAGTATGCGCAGTCCATCGGTTATTGAAAACCCAGTCCATTAACCGGCTGACGTCACTGACCGGAGTTATAAGTGCTCAGTGTATTGTTAATGAATAGTGCTAACTCAGCACCTCTCAAATAACCTTGTTTCTCTTACCCTGCAAGTCACGCCACTCACTGACGTCATCCGTAAACTTCCTGGTTGAAAGCCTGTCAGCAATTGTCAAATTTTTAGTTATTACCAAATTTCTTTGGTCCATAAATTCACAGTACAGGTTCGTACGGCGTTTTAAATTCTTAGCAAAACTTGTCAAAGATTTTCACTCTTCAAAATCGCCGTCATGCTGCACTCGTTTTGCAGTGGTTCCAAAAAGATATTACAATTTTATTTTGTTTGACGTGTGTGCCTTTTGATCATATATTTTTGTTTTTTAACAGCGGACACGTTTGACAAAGCTGAAAGTTGGTAGCGACAAATAAATATGGTTAGCGTTATTCGAATGGGCCCCCTAATTTTGAAATTTCATGTTCAAAATTGTCGTTTACGAATTCGACGCCTCTCTTATTCCTACCAAGTTTGTCAAAGATTACCAAATTTCAAACGGGCCGTCGCGCTCGATAAATTTTTGCTTATGTTCAAAATACACAACGACGTTTATGAGGTAATTTTGATTTCAGTGGTTAAAAATAGGCGATCCATTACATTTATTTGACGTATGTGTATTTTTTGTTGGTGCGGAAACTTAAATTTGGCATAGTCAAATGTTTAATGTCACGATGTTTGGTCTGCACTATTAAAGACAAATATATTTAGTTAGTCAAGTGGAAAGGGGACTTAAGATGGCAAATTAGTCAAAACTGCCCGATGTTGTAACATCAGCTTTCATTTATTTATTCGTAGAATTCCAATTACCGGCATATAATTCGCGCTTGACCGGTTGCTAATTCGTCTTAACTAAGGTGGTGAAAATAAGAGCATGACGTGGACGTAACTATCTAAGGGTCTTATTTTATAAAAGAAATAGCAATTATCGCTTTGTGCCCTCTGTTAAATGCTGCCCAATAGCTTTCATTTAAACGGTCACGTTTTATTTTATTTGAATGTTTTTTGAAAGTTTAAACCACCTTATCCTAGGCATGCAGTAGTCTTAATATCTTTCATTATAACAATAACGCTTAAGGAATTCTTCCAAAAAATTAAAAACTAGAAGCACGTTATATAAATTAACACAAGCACTGAAAGGCATTGAAGGTGATTTACAGTCCATAATGATCAGCCGCCGGGGTTGTTTTGATTTTCTGATATGATTTTTTTCCGGCAAGGAGGTCATGAATCGGATGACTAGAGGTTCTGCAACTTGGTGCATAATGTAAGAGAAGTAACCTGTATTTATGCCACCAGTTTTAACCATCAGTTAAAACGGAATCTTCAATATTTTCTTGCAGAAGCGACCACGTTATGACATTGTTTACAAAGAGAAAGGTAAGCGAACCTGGAAGTTAGGTGTTATATATATAACTACAAATACTGCACGGACAACGTTAGTGTATCGTCATGAGTATAGTGTGACTCGCATTAAGAGAGTCAATAGTCTATACTGATTGAAATAACGTCTTGCCAGTATCTATCAACTCACTTGTTGATCACGTTAACTGATTAAATGTTTGAGCGCTGGGTTTCATCGTATGAGTTTTGTTGACTAATCATGCTTTTTCCTAGTTTACTCTGACTCAAGTTATTATTTTTATCGACAATATTAATTTAGCGCGTAAAACACATTTAGAGCACGTACTGAAATCGTCATTGTAGTACTTGCTAAATTTGAAATGTGTTTACAAATTGATAGGCAGTTGAATACACCTCAAAATCATTAGTTTTAGAAGTCACTAGTTCAAATCAGTCAAGGTTGAAAAATCACAAAGTTAAGCTGTGGCTAAAATATTATAAAGACATGAAAACATGGCATTTACTAAACGTTATGTCTTTCACTCCTCTATTAAGTCATCCAAAGAGCGATTTCTCTTTCTTCTTAATGAAGTCAGACAGTAAAATGCAGGCCTTAGCTTCAGAAAAATCGAATACGTTATTGATTCCCCCAAGCTTAACTTAAAGCAAGAAGGATGTTTAAGGCACCTCTTGTACTAAATGGTGTGTAATTGGGAGGATTACACCTGTATAGCTGAGGCGTTTTGAAGGTCGAGTGAGCGCAGGACTTACAGGTTCTTTTGGTTGAGCGAGCGCTAGTTTAATCGTGCATTTAGTCGCCATCTTGAATTTAAAAATGTAAAGGGTCTTTTGGTTGAGCTAGCGCTGGATCGTATTTAGTCGCCACCTTGGGCCAAAATGGGGGTGGGAACACACAAAGGATTATTTCCTGCTCGCTTGCCCAAACGCGCCTGAGCAACAGGTTAGGGAGAATTTTCCACAGGCAAACTACTACTCTTTAAAATAAGGGGGACTTGACTTGTAAAAACATTTGTATGCCGTTACGGTAGCACCATTAACGGCAAAAATATACCCCGTTCTATATATGATGTGGTTAACCACTTAATGCGATAACAACCCGCTAACTTAAAATATAAGTATAAGCAAGAGATTAAACAACAAACAGACAAACAAACAACAAATCGCTTGGTTATACTTATATTTTAAGTAAGCGAGATGTTTTTCGGAGTTGTTATCGTATTACATTTTCTTCATTTGTCGGCGGGTAAAGGTTTAAGTCTAGGTTAATGGTTTTGTAATCCATGCACTGCGAGTATAAAATAACGGATTTATGTTGTCCAGAACTCCTTTCCTGTAATTTTGGGCCTGCTTTGAATTTACTTGTGGTATTTTTTAAACTTCCGAATGTTATTCCGTCGTGAGAAAATGTGACTCTGATGATGACTTCTGCTCAGGTTGTCGAAACGTCAGTCAATGTCACCTCAAACAGTCCTTCTCAGGACTACACTCACCCGGACGATCGTATATTACCGACTTATGATATGACTCCTGGGTTTAAACCATTTACAGTGATACGAAAACGTTGGAGATCTTAGAGTTGAAATGTGCCTTCTTTCCTGGGGCCCGTTTCTCAAAAGTCCAAGTAACTCCGATATACTTTTCTTGTGTTTCTCCAATTTCCCGCTATTTTCTCGATAATTTGCCCAGTAATGTACGGCAGCTTTCATGCTCCTTAACTTGCCGGGATGTTGCTTCTGAAGACCACAATGGATATTATGAAACTTGGTACGTCTAAATTGAGAACTTAGTTGTCTTAAACTTATGTTTCAAAAACTTCTCCCCTCCAGAATCTGCATTTGTGTCTTTTAAGTATGACCAAAATGTCCCTGTTTGCTTCATGTTTTATTCTCAGCGAATTGTTTTGCTCGCCCCGTAACTCGTGAAAGCAGCTCAGATTGGAGGTTAACTATGAGTGGTATTGACTGCTAGGGAAACTTTCGTCTTAATTAACCTTCCCAAAGAACTACAAACATTGTACACAAGAACGAAAGACTTCCTTCGTTACATACCAGTTTAGCACACGCGTAACCTTTCCATACAAGCTGAAGCTTGCTGACCTTTCAAAAGACCATATAGCAAACTTTTGCAATAGTTGAGCCTGCTAGGGCCGAAAGTATGAGTCAAAGTCTCAGAGCAACTCCTCGATGGATACTTTCTCAGCCTAGTCCCAAGCCATTCTCTACTCGGTCAAACCTGGACCGGAGCCGTGACGTCACCAAGAGAGACTCGCCGAGAATGCCTATCAGATATTGCCAACACTGAAATACTTAACCCCATTTTGCCGGCTTTTATTGAGTTTCTGAGCCTGAAGCGGGGCACAAAGTGCCCCCCCCATAGATCTCAAAAAGTAGTCACAGTCTTGTGATGAAACTTGGCACGCTTTTAGCACGACATTAGCTTAACAGATTGGGTTTATGACGTGTCCATCATGACGTGTCATGACGTCACAATGACGTCACAAACCAGCCATTTTGAATTTTGAGGCCGCCATCTTGAATCCCGCGCGTGCAGTCACACTTGTCAACTGAGTTGACAAGTGTGTGTCGTCATTGTCAACTGAGTTGACAATGACGAGCACAAGAAAGTAAAGGATTATCTTCTTCTTACAAACCTAGGGGAAAAAACTGAAAAAGACTGTAAAAAGAGAAAAAAGAGCCACTCTTGAGTAGACGGTTGCTATGGAAACGTCAATCGTCATAGACACATCATTGACACAGGAAAATCTTCTCCGATAAATTTCAGGAGAACTCACGATATTTGGTGATTATCCGTCTAGCCATTTAAAAGTGATAATTCGTTTGAGTCAGCGCGGGCACAATGCGTCCCCCCCTTAGTTTAATTAGGGTTAACACTAAAATATTGAGAGATCTTGTATTAAAATCGGTCATGACGTTTCACGTCGCTACACAAAGGATGCGTAGAAAGCTCTACATCGCACTCGGACTCCCAGTCCAAGTCTACAAAAATTATAACCATAACGAAGTGTGAACAAGAAAGGAATTCGAACGGGGCAACGACGAGCAAAGTAATACAACTAAAAACGTTACGCCACAAAGTTAGAACCTACCATCGTTTATACACACTTCCGTGGTTGGATTCTATACCATCGGTGAGCAGCTTTTTCAAAATATTAGGCGTTGAAACTGGTAAAATCTAACCAGGGGTTTTTTCGTGCTAAAATCAGGGGTATTTTGGCAATATTTGCTACACTGTAGGGGTTCTCTTGCCCACCCCTTCCCAGACTTCGCGCGGACTACGGGGCAAGGGAAAACGCCCAGGGACTAGTAATGAAAGTTTCTAGTTAGACAATAGAGTTCTTCTGTCGAAGGCACTATCGTGTGATAGGTTGCCCGAGGAAATTTGATGTTCACAGCTTTTATGAAGTTTGAACCTCAAATTTCCGAGGGAACCTATCACACATAGTGCCTGAGACAGTCGGACTCTATTGTTTTTATTATACAACGCTAAATTTTGAGGGAAAATTGCGAGAACGGGCACTGATAGGTACCCGCTGAGGAGAGACACTATCGCGTCACGTGATCGATTTCCACCAATGGGAGCACGCCAAAATTTAGCGTAGTACTATAAAGGTTAGTAAGCAATGTACATCTGGAAGATGTACACTGACCCTATGTTGTCTCTTCCACCAAAAAAAAAAGCGGCCTGAAAAGGTCTTGATCTCGGAGAAGTAACAGGAAAGAAAACTACCCTCTCTGGTATTTTATTTGTATCATCAATTTTTGCAGTTACCTACGTGCGGCTAACAATGCAGTAAATTTCATTGGTAGAAGTTTAACTAAGTGGAAGTATAAGGATAAAGGCCAAGTTGTTGAAAGTAATGTTGGACGGTTTAAAGCGAGGTTGATTACCGTCAAACATATGACATTTCATCCAAAATGCTCCAAAAATATTTTTGTCATCAGGAAATAAAGGCCCCCTTATTAGATTCATAATTAAAATGATGATGATGATGATGATAATAATAATAATAATAATAATAATAATAAAAACGATGTAGGCCTTAATACTCATTGAAATTTTATTTATATCGCCGTAAAGTGATATTGCATGTAGCTTTTAAAAAATTGTAATTGACCCTTTTGTTCCCAGTTGCCTTTAAAATACAACCTGATACCTCGACCCTTAATGCAAAAATAAAGTCCTTAATGTATATTTGACCCTTGTCATTTAGAAGGGCTGATATCGTAAAGTGTACTAGTTGCAGCTGACATTTATTTCAGGCGATTTAAGGTATCCCCTTGCCATCTTCCGACTTACTTCACCCCTTTCTCCCTAAAAGAGAATTTTGGGAAAGAAAAAAACACTTACACCATTAAGAAATTTCCATGTCAAATGAATGGATTTAAGTACAGGCTGTTTTAGAGTTGATTATTGTCACTGTCACTGATAGTTATGGTATCTGGTTATTTTCTGGCAATTACTACAGTGAAGACCCAGCAGATATCCCATGCAGTAATTAAGGTATTAAATCAAGCAAATGAGAGTAAATGAAATGATGAATAATTAAGGTCATTCTCCGTTGGGACAGCGGAGACTGGTCACCACTGAGTGATAGGAACTGTTTGATTCAGTCTGGTGATTCCTCTGGGGCATATGGGGTCGTCTGGTCCTGTGGGGTAGCGGTTGGGCCAGAAGTAAACATACGTCCAAACGTTCATCTTAGTGAATTTAGTCAGCTGTGAGGAAAGATATTGAAAAATGTAGAAATTGTCGTAAGAGTGTTGAAAGAAAAAAAGGCGACTAATTCCTTTGCAGCTTATGGTCACGTAACCCACCCATACTAAAATTACGAGCAACAAAATATACAGGGCTTATACGAAGTTTCCGAGGGAACCTATCACACATAGCGCCTGAGACAGAAGGACTGTATTGCTTTTATTGTACAACGCTAAATTTGGAGCGAAAAATTTCTAAAACGGGCACTATGCGCTGATGCACGTCCGCGAGACACTATCACGTCAAGTGATCGATTTCGACCAGTGGGGGCACGCCAAAATTTATCGTTGTACTATAATTTTCAACAGAACATATTCATCATGAATGTTTTTTTCTGTAATTTGCTTTTAACACCAGTGTGCAACCAAAATGGTGAATGCACTACTTATAAAAAGGATTTTATAAAAACGTTAAAAGTCAACGTTACAGTTGCGTGTAGAACACCATGGACACAACAAAGAAGGGAATATGTGTTTCTTTCGTAACACTATAATTATAAAAATGTAATTGTTGTTGTAGAAAAAAAATGAAATGTTGTTAGTGTCAATCCAATTTAATGGGTCAGAAAGCCTCCAATTTTGGAGTGCACAAGACATTTATCTTACGTCCAGGTCTTTGCAGTTGGCGGTTGTTATTGTAGAGGCATCGCATGCCAGGTTTCTATCCACTGGTATCTTCAGCTCGTAAGTACCGAATGGACTTATGCATTCATCAGCTCCCAACAGGGAATCTCCTCCCCCGGTCATTGGGTCGGTGCACATGGACTGCCAACGCTGATCGTTTCTGGAGATGCAATAAGTCCCTGTTGACAAGAACGAGAACCAAAATGGTTATTTGTCGTTTTATTGCGTGTGTGTGTGTGTGGGGGGGGAGGGGGGGAGGAAGGGCGGGCGGGCCAGCTATTTACTTCACACATGGACTAGAACTGAATTGCACAGACTTCCCATGGGTTTTGTTGACATCGTCAGTAACCTGCATCAAAGGGAGGTGCCTTTTGAACACCTTCTTACCAGGATTTTCTCCCCTTTGTTTCTTCTCTCGACACTTTGTGCTATTAGTGATGGCTTGTCGGTCAAACTTCATTGAAATGGGTCCGAGAGATTGAATGTATTTCTTTATGGTATTGTCGCCAGCGCGAAAAAAGGAACCACTTAGATGACGGACTTGAAGATGAACTTTGTCGGGTACACTGTCAGGCTGTTTCACAGTTCCAAAGAGCTCAACATACATCTAGCAAAGGAAAAATGCAAACACTTACATAAAAAAAGGATGTTTACTAGCTGATGAGATTATGTTTTTACCAAGTCTCTAGACGGAAAATATAAGTTAAAATTTACCTTTGACATTCGCACGTTGTAGCTCGCACGGCTCTGTTTAATGTTGATAGTGAACGTCGCGGCTCCATTCGAATGAAATCGGTCAAACATCTGTAGGTTAGAAAAATGTTTTATGTATGTAAGAGTAACACATTTTTAAAATAAATAGAGAAGAAATCTGGAAACAAACTGTTTTGAAATTTTCTTATACTTTTGCAAATGATTTATAATAATTGCAACCTCAAGAGGTCCAAGGTCAAAATTAATGTAAAAATCTGGAAGAAAAAAGTTTTTCCGGCTATTTTCATTTATCTTTCTCAAAGCCCGATTTCACTTGAAAAAAAGCGTGTTTTTAACTCTATTCGTACCGATTCTACGTGTGTGATCAAACTCATCTCGTCTTTACAAACGAAATATAATAAAACAGCTTTCCCTAACCATTTAATAAAGCTCACCGCTTTGTCTTTAATATTGTCAAAGCTCCACTTCTGGGAGTCAGTGGTGTATTTGACATCACTAAAGCACCTTATAGCTTTATTTTTGAGTCGATTTATTTTTCGAAGCTCGCCGGTCAGTTGAACAGCTCCATTAAGTCGTCCAGTTCCGCGCGTACTTTCAGTTGCCAGCCGTCGGAACGAGGCCAGTGGATTATTTCCTTCCCATAATGTACGGAAAGCGAAAGCTTTGTGAAGTTCATAAAGGTGCTTCATGAATGATCTCTCCAGTTCTCTGTATGTGCTGAGTAGATTTTCCATAAAGGTCTGCCGGAGATTGTTTGTTATTGGAGTACCTTAATGTACAGAGAAGTGAATATCTTAAAAGTAATAATTTTTTTTTCAGAGAAACAATAGGTTTTTCGCCTTGAGTCTTGACCTGATTCCCCTAGAGAAAGTTGAGGAGGAAACTGAAGCTAACAAGTTTCCCTAACGGATCTGCTGGAATCAACGTCCTCATTTTTAGTCAAATTAAAGTGCTTCTAGAGGAAATGAACCACATCAGGTTTCTAGTTTCAACATTACCTGTTTACGAGCAAAAACCTGAAAGAAATCGATTTTTCAACTTCTGCCACGGAATGTTCGATTCTTACTGAAAGTCGCTCATAAATGCTAGCCAATTTGGAAGAGGTCACTAATGCAAAGTTTTCTCCGTATGGCTTCCTCTGCTTCTTTCTAAAATAAAACGTGATCATACCTGGGGATTGGGTAATACTTCTTATTTCCCTTTGGGTATTTTCAAGGAGTGGAATATCAAAGTTGTATGTCCCGATGTCGTTATCGAGGTCCATGACTTTCGCTATCAGGTCAATACGAACGGATGCCACAATAAAGAATGACGCTATATCCGCTTTAAGGGGTGCGATGTCCTGAGGTCTGGAAGCTGTGTCTAGAAGGCACACTAATTCCTCGGCAATTGTTTCTTTGTTCATCTCTAGCTTGGCCTTAATGTAGAAAAAGCGGAGTAGAAGGTTAGAAGAATGCAAGCCTTAACATTTGTTTTGCCATAACCCTCTAGGGAAGAGAATCCGACCGACTGTGGAAGGTCATGAGTTTGACTACCGGGAATCTATTACTTTCTTTGCAGTCCCAAGCCCACGACATACTGCATACAGTGTGGCCTCATAACGCGTAACAGCGTTTCCACTTTTAAAGTTTGCCTCGATGTTCTTTCAATTTGATGTTAAGATCTTTACAACCCTCATTAACCCAGAACTTTACGTGACCATGTCTCACTGCTTTGGTGGTTCTTGTCTTATTTTATTTTACGAGCTCTACAAGTTAAAATGTCCAAAGAGCATGATTTCAATAAACAAAAGTTGTCAAAAAAGAGGTTTTCGAAGTATTAATGAATGAAAAAAGCAAAATTAAAGGATGGTACCTTCATAATCTCGGGAACTGAACCGACGTCCACTTGATCAAAGTCCAGGTCGCTGGAATCTGTCAAAGGTGTGTATTTCTTTCCAAACGTCAGCCATTTTTTGATACTGCCAAGAGTCGCCTGAAGGGATTTTACACATTTTGCAGACTGCGAAGCGGCAATTCCAAGCGCCGCGTCAATAAAGGCTAAAGGGTCTTTAGATGCTATCGCGCTACCAAATCCTACAAGACCCTGGAGTACCGCTATAAGGTCATCTTGGTTAAACGTAGCTGCTGCATAAGCATCGGGTAAAATATTTTGAATATTTCTAAGTATACTGGTCATCTTTTGCTCTTGAGTTTGTATGGCCTACGGAAAGAAACGAGGACTCAAACAAAACTTTTCATCTTTATCACAGTGGCTACTCAAACCCGTGGTAGTATCTGCTGGTCACTTGCCGGCATTGATCTGGATTTAAAGGAACTATTTGGTGCTGGTTATCCACTGGTACTGGTTATCCACCAGGACCCAGTTGTTCAAAAGTTGGATAGCGCTATCCACCGGATAAATCTCTATCCAGTGGATAACGCAATTGGTTTCCCTAACACTGATCCACTGGATAGTGATTTATCTGTTGGATAGCGCTATCCAACTTTTGAACAACTGGGGCCAGTTTGATATATACTAAAGCAATTACTTGCCTCAGTGTCGGTGAGGAGTAGTGGATTTTTCTCTCGCTGCTACAAGTCGGTGAATAACTGTTAACTGCCCCGAGTATGAATGGCCAATCAGAGCGCGTGAAAAACACTATCCACTTGTGCGGATATATACGAATAACAGTTAACACATTCACTACGGGTATCAGTTTCACAGTATTGAAAAAATGCTTTATTCCGTTAATATGAAATAAATCATTTTACCTTAACATACATCCTTTTTTGACTTTCTGCGACACGTTTGGCCTCAACAAGTCGCCCTTTTTGCGCCTGCACTTGTGACGTTGACACTGCCGACATTTTGGACGCCATCTGCAATAAAAGTAGAAGATATTTATCCTATTCAGACCAGACGGTTTTGGTCTTCTTGGACCAATGAAACTTGGAGGGTGTATAGTACGTTGTTAGGGTTGTTAGGTACAAAGTTGTTAACGTCACATGACTTGGGAATTACTTCATTATTTTTGAAGAACCACCATCTCTTATTTAATTATTATGAGATCTGGAATTTTTCGCACCAATTATACACCGAGGAATGGAGTTTGCTATATGCATATCTTTTAATTGCAAGAAATGAATGAATTATTATTATTATTATTATTATTATTATTATTATTATTATTATTATTGTTAAAGTTATTGTCGTGGAGTTTCCTGAGAGCGGGAAATTCGGGGAGACAGGGAAATCTATGCCCGAGAAAATTAAAGAACACGACAAGAAATACTGCTCGCTTGTACGCCCATGAGACCAACAGCTTTCCGCTCAGGATCGAGGTAAAATTTATCAACCGAGACTTTTACCGACACACTCACAGGATCATGAATGTTAGCCAGCTAACACATCACCATAACAACATCAACACGGATAGCGAAATTGCAATTTATGAAGCGTGGGGATACCAACGGTCAAGGAACACAGCAGGAGCCCGACATGACGGCGGACCGCTTAGGGAACAAGAAGCTTCTCACTAGAACAATGGGGATGGAAACGCACCAATCACAACCGATCATCGTAGTACAAATATTACCGCCGCGTAACTATTCGACTTCATCGTCTGATGAAAAAGAACATGTACAGTGAGCTGTTGTTACTTATTGAGATAGCATTTGTTTCCTAGATCTCTGCTTCCATATTCCTGATAAGCGAGCAATCCTTTAATCACGAAGACACAGCATTTTAAATTACATCTCCTTTAGCTAAGTAACTCATTGATTCTCTTGTTTTGGGACATTCGTAAAAAAAGTATACGATAAATGACAGTGCTCTTTGACAGTGCTCATACCGTTTGTTTTGGTAGGCAATCTTTTATTTCATGGTTGGATGATATGTAGGAACGTTCCACTAGTACTATGGTGTTTTTGACATGGAAATGGAAACCGCACATTCCGCTATCTTGGATATCGACAGAAAATCAACTTGATTTACCCCAAAATATATAAATTATAATAAAAGTAAAAAGTTACTCTTTCAAAACCTTCAAAACAATTTCATTAAAACAAAAAATTTCTGAAGTAGAATTGGGCAAGCATGCTATTTAAAATTGAAACATGAAGATTGATAAACAAAACGATGTCACTTAAACTTATTCCCTGATACCCTCAAGCTTTGGTGATTAGTTTTCTAGTGCGCATGAGTCCACAGGGTGAATAGTTGAAGCAGAGTGGGTTTCAAGTAAGTGTCGAAAGCAATCCGCGTTTACTTTGAGTTTGCTTTTCTTGGCGCTGTGATTTGATTAAAAACTCGCGCTACTTTTCCATCCAATCAGAAGTAAAACTGAAACCAATCCTGACTTTCCGCATGTGTTTTTCCACGCTAGGCGCCCGTTACATGTAAGTTACGAGTTCTGATTGGTTCATCGCGGTGTTTGCGTCTGTTGTGATTATCCTGAGTAATTGTTACGAAAGTTGAAAACCGTCCAAAAACTATTTTGATGAGAGTTAAATATAGACTGGCACTATCACAAGCATAAAACTATTTTCCCTATTACTGACCTGTTGGAAGTTTTCGTGGTTCGTTACGGTGGAGATGACATCGTTGAAAGCTGTCTCATAGCTTTGAGCTGCTCCTTTAACTTCTTGCACGATACGTTCAAGAGCTTGCCACCTCATTCGAGGAGCAAATAATTGGTTCTTTCCAAAAATGTCGTAGCCTTCTTTACCCAGGAAACCAAGCTTTCTTTTGGCATCTGAGAGAAACAAAAAATGTTGTGACTTTGATAAAAAAGTGCATGTGGTGTATACAACTTATCTCCCTTTAGGGAACCTTTGTGCTTTCAAGGGAAATATTTACAGTTTTGTTGACGGAGTATGAGGTAAATGGCTAATAAGTAAAAATCACAAACCAAAATAAAAGCTCTAAACAATTTTCAACGATATGAAAAGAAAAATAAGCTGTCGAATGAAATGATCGTTTACTACTAAAGTGTCTAACTTAAATCTACCCTTTAAACCTTCTATTTGGAGTATTGTTCCTATAAAGAAATACATGCTGTTGGCTCCGTGGCACTGGGATGCAGAATAGTTAAGTAAAACGGAAAGAGTTTAAGTGCCAAAAGCAATGTTTTTATCGGTTCAAATGTTTAGGGCACTGCTCTTCTTCAGTGTAATATGTCAACCGGTAAAGAAGCGAGAAACGTTGCACCCAATAAAAATATTTCAATACTGCTTCCGCTATCTTGAACTCACAAGAGAGGCTGAAAATTGTTCGGTATTCGAGATAGCGAGAGAAGAGTAAAATTTGGTTGTCTTTTTTTAATCAGAACTGATGACTGCAGACTCTAGTGCTTGCAGAGTGTATTTTTAAATAGATTAAATGATTTTAAAAAATCATCGAAAACGAAGGCCTTCATAAACGATTGCTATAGGGTACCGCTGTATGTGAACATCATCAATGAAAATTCAGGACGTTTTAATTTTGAACACATGTTTTATCATAATTGTGAGTTGTGGAACATTGTGGCCCGTTCTTATTCACTCCAGTTTTAGATGAGAGGTGGCAATTTTAGCCAAGGGAAGTCACACTTTGGGGATTCGAGATAACCGAGTTCGAGATTGCCAATAGTAGTTAGCTAAAAAAAAAAAAACAGAAAAATTCCATCCAAACCTTTCTTTATTTGATCCACGTCATTTCTTTCATTCGCCAAGCTGAATATAAACTGTAATGCCTCTTTTCCTTTCTGATTTTCGATGTTCCCCAGCAACAAGTCTTCCACCTGCCTTTTCATGATGACGATTAGTTCCACTGGGAAGCTTCGTTTACTGGTTGCGTCCAATGCACCGTGGTGAAGATTAGAAGCACTGACCGCTCCATTCTGTCCTTTCAAGTTAGGGGCTGAAAAAAAGGGTCAAACAACGAAAGAGGAATCCGAAGGACGTACAGTACCCCAGATCATGGAGTGTAGGTGGTCCACATTCGTCACGAATTACAAAACTGCTGCAGTTGTTATCGGAGATTTTAAGAAAAAAGTATTCAAAATACTCCAGCCGATCGATGGACTGGAGTCGACTCCACTTTGCTTTAACGGTATTTCTGAGAGAAATAATATGCCTAATCAGAATTCGAGTGTCATTTTTCGTTGTTGACACGCCTGACCTATCGTTCGGCCTCTGGAATTGGCTATTTTTTTCTCAGCCCACCTCCCACGCGCACCTCGTTCTACGCATAATCGAGGTAATGTTTTGTGAATGAGTAGAGACTGGTATCAAGAAATCTAACAGCCCTTCAGAACATGATCGAATTGTCGGCAATCCTTGAATTTTGCTTGTTACAGTATTTCAAACCTTTAAGAGTAAAATTCAACGATTGCCAGCAATTCGATCGCCTTCCGTAGGGCTCTTAGGCTTTTTGACACCAGTACACCAGTCTCTATTCATTCACAAAACTTTACGCCACTAACGTCCAAAACAAGGTGTACGTGGGCAATGGACTGCAAAAAAAAAAAAAACGCTCTGCACTGTACGGTGCTATAGTATGTCACGCCCTAAACAGATAACTTGTTAAGGTTTACTATTTTTGGTTCTGCTATGGCAAATGAATGAATGAACATTTAACCTTTATTGAACGACAGCTGCCTTTGTTGAGCTTAAATCCAACAACGTCGGAAACAGGAAGAAACACACGCTACTTTATTTCGTAATTAAAAATAGTTTAATTAAATGAACTTGTAACTACCAACGACGTTTTGATTGGTCAAAATCTGGATTGGTCACAAGACGGTAAAAAAGAAAAAAGAAAGAAAAAAAAATGGAAAAAAGATGGCTTTACTTGATCCTGAATCCCCGGTATAACCACGCGGTCCATCGCCGGCTCTGCGTCCAGCTCCATTGCTACCGCACCAATCACCACCAATTTTGTATCCACTACTACGTTTTACCTCGCAATACCTTCCTCTGCCTCCCGTTCCACCGTTTCCACCTGCAATTGTATACCACACAGGTGACAAGGTCGCAGAGGGGTTGAATGAATGAAGGAATGAATGAATGAATGAATGGGTGAATAAATGAATGAATGAATGAATGAGTGAATGAATGAATAAGTGGATGAATGAATGAATTTCCTATCATTCAGTACAATGATATACAGATCATACAATTTCTGTTTCTATGGAAGATAACTAGAGATACCCTTACGGGCTTTTACAAATTATCCTTTCTTTATGGTATTTTATGAACTATCTAAGTCATATTTAGTTGATAGGCATCAGTTATTGACATTTTACTACTAAATTTCTAATAATCATATCTTACATAATTATGAACTTTCGCTTGTATTTTACACGAAAATACAATAAGGATAGCAAAAACAGTTTCATTTGCCTTTTGAAAATGTTAATAGAAGCCAAGATTTTTATGAGCAATGGTATTCTATGCCAGATATCAATTAACTTGTTCCTTGTAAAGTATTTTCCATAGTCTGTTCTATTATAAAAATTAATTAGATGCTTCTATTTCCTAGTTATATCCATTGCAATTCTCTATAAGGAAGTTTATTAATAAGTTTAAAGCTAAATGAGGCATTGATTTGTCAATGTTTAAATGATTCTGTTTCTTGAAGGGAGGAGGAGATAGTGCAGTGTAAGGAGAAAAACTTATGATTCTTAATATCTTCGAATGTTTTACACCCTGGAGTTACTAATGCTACTTTTAAATCATCAGGGGTTTTGCCTAACAAATGTCGGATTAAAAATACGGAGAAAGGGACCGGTCAATAATTATAGGAGGGGGGATGGGGGGGGGGGGGGTGGGCTGGAGCATTTGGAAAAGTGGTGGCCCAAAAATGCATAACCCACCCCCTTACGAAGGCATAAATTCTGCTGACCCACCCCAGATCGAGTATTAGCTGACAATAACCATCCCCACCCCCCAGGACACGAGATCACTTTATCATGTTGTTTATCCATATCTTCTTTTAATTAATTAGCAAAGTGGATTTCACATGTTAAATATGCACACATAATAATACTGCATGTTAATCATACACAATAATTTGCAATTACGCTGTAGTGGTTACTAAAATAATCACTTAGATACTACGCAGGGTGCCTAGAAAAGAGTTCATTTTTAATACAGAAAATGTTTTATCAACATACAACATTTTAAAGTACTGGATTCATAGGTAAAACAAACGGACGTGAGCAACGAAGGTGCAAACATGAGTGGACTCTCTGAAACGCCATTTTGTGCGTTCCCTGGACCGGATTTCATTACACATGACAGGAATGATCATTCTTTTGCAATTGCATGAGTTATATAAGTGAGCAAAATAAGGCTCAACTCTATCCGGCTTTAATAAATAAATACAAGTCCATCTGATTTATTTACACTTCAGAAAATAATTATCTTGTGTGACAGTACCGGACCTTACATATCAAACGGCCGGACGTTACGTCTGGCCTCCGGCCTCAAACGAAACCCCTGGATATAATATTTATATTTGTAGTAATTTATGTCGTTAGCCACTTGGAAGCTACAATTGGTTGATGTTCACCACTGCATGTCTCTATTAATTGGCATCTTGAGTTTCTGTTGTAGTTACGTTTATTACCTACAATACTTAAACAAAATTTATGTTAAATAAGAAGTGACTATGTTTGTGACCCTGGAAGATCTTTCATATGTGATAATACTACTTGAATTTCCACTGACTTTTCTTCAACAAAATAATAATACTGTAGGGTTCTGTTTGCTTAAATGGCCTTTTCCTGCAAGTTTTATTCAGATTTTGCAAGGACCTCATTACCCCTAGGGTTACAGAAGGCTTTGGAAGTTTGCAGTGTTTCAATATACAAGGCTTAAAATATGATGACCCACCCCTTCCTGGGGTTGAAAATAGCATGGCCCACCCCATTGGGAAGGCTGAAAACATAGTGACCCACTCCCTCTGTGCTCCGGCCCACCCCACCTATACTTACTGACCAGTCCCTAATGGAATAGATATGACAGGGTCTACATCAGATTTAACGAATTTGCTGTTAATTTTATCAATACTATAGCTTGATTTGCCTTCCATTTTATTGATTAACCTCTTTGTTAACCTAATCAGAAGTTGTCTTCTATAAAAACATAGACTCATTTTAACTTCCTTTTAAATGTTCGTAAAATTCGTCAACACTTTCATCTTTGAATTTTTAACAATGATTAGGCTCAAGGTTTTCATAAAATATATATATTTGAAATTGTTTGAAGTAGTAGATTCCAGATCACTCACCTTTTCATTGTTATTGTTTATAAATGATCTTGATAATTTCAAAGGGACATTCGATTTATTTTTCTCTAGTGAGTCATTAACTGTTTTCCACGTTGCTTTCTTATTGTTTTGGGCTTGACAAAACTTTTTAGAATAATAATTCTTTTTAGCCATTCGTATCAAGTGGTCAAACTTATTACGATATGCTTTGTACTTCTTCTCTCTTTCTAACATTGGATTCTTTATAAACCGTTTGTAGAGTTTTGTTTCTTGTTGTTTTTTTAATTTTCTAATCGCCCACCCCTCCCCTCAAAAATAAATTGTCCACCTCTTAACTACCGCACCTCTGAAAAACTTGGCGGTAATAACAAAGATGCAATAAAACTAACTGTTTACACCCTCTTACCCCTTCCTCCTTGTCCATTTATTGCCGGTGGAGCTCCAGATCCTCCGCAGGACCTAGATTTTAATTGTCCGTTTAGCTTTCTGTAGCGAATATTTACGCGCCCAGCATTTCCCCCTTTTCCTGGAAAAAAATAATAAATTTAAAAAAAGAACAGTCAGCAAAAGTTGCTTACATTATTTCTTAAAAGTACAAAGGTAATGAAATAAACACTAATAGAAACCAAATGTTTTCTTCTTAAAGTGTTGTCATCATCATAACACGACATAGCAAAGGCTCTCTTCATGTATATTCAAGGGAATAAAAAACTGGCAAAATGAAAGGCTCCCACTGTCAATGGATTCATACCTCAAGTGGGTAGAGCGTTTACATCGGTATCGCGAGGGCCATGGGTTTGAAACTCACAGAAACCTGCCGTTTTTCAGGTTCGACCAAGTTACGCCACAGGTGGTGGCCGCGTGGGCCTCCTTGGCTTTACCTACTTACCGTTCGGCCTCGGCTCTTTTCGGTAATATCCCAGTGGATAGCTCAAGCATTCGTGTCTACATGCGCATGCACCCTAAGCACAAAAATGACAGCAGTCTATTTCACCACAAGTTCAAAATGGATGGTCGGAAATGTTAGGGTTTCAGCATAGAAAGCCCTTTTTTTTCGTATAAAATTACATGCCACCTACAGTTTTAAATATAAATTACGAAAATGTTTAGCCAAGAGAGATTCTAAATCGCGAAGTCGATTACTAGCATTTTCTTTGACTGTTGTACTCTTACACCGGACATACTTTTAAAGTTATTGTTAATTGTTAGTTTTGTTAATTATTATTGTTACTGTCATTATTTTATTAGTTCCTTCATTACTTTTTCCCTTTTTAGAAGACCCCCCTGAAAACCACTTGTAGTGATGAGAGCTTTCCTCTCAAAAACTATTTATTATTATTATTATTATTATTATTATTATTATGAAAGTACAAGTTTTGCATTTTTAGAAAAGATGTTCATGTTGATGAAGTTAAACCAAAATCACCACTTTCATTAGCCCGCTTGGGGCTTTTGTCAGGGAGCCATTTGCGGTAGCACGTTCATAAAATCGAAAAAGGCAATAAAATAATTAAACATCCCTATGGTTACTGGTTAAGGACAACAAAATATTATCGAATTTGCTCTAACCCAACTTCTAAGTTTTTTTTTTAAATTATTATTATAACCATTATTATGGTTTCAAGCCATCTCGCCACCAGGAAGATTCGCCACCAACCATCTCGCCACCACAAGTCACCTCGCCACCACTTGAGGTCATCTCGCTACCACCAAACCGCCACCAAACATGAAATATACTAACAAAAATTGTACGTAAAGTTCCGCTTGTACAAACAAGTACCATGTGACGTGGAACATCTGATTTTAGGCTAATTTGCCTTTAGACTGTTTACAGTCCCCTATTTTGCTGGTGTGATATTCGAGATCTTACGCTTCAATCAAACGGCCGTCATCTTGCTCTTTTATGTTGAGGGCAGCCTGGGGTGAGTGCCAAAGGTACCGAGTGATCTCTCGTCAGGGTGTATATTGGCGGATGGAGGCGGTCGTTCGCGTTCGATCGAACCGTAAGATCTCGACTACACGTAAAGATGGAAATGAGGAAAGTGTAAGCAGTCTATAAATTGCACTGGATTCATTTATACGGCACACGGTGGACTCGGTTCGCTACAAAACTGTAGTCGTTTCTTCCCTACGATTGGCACTATATATCCGCACTATATATATAAACTCAGGTCCAAATATTGAATAAAACCGCAATCTGCTGGGTTGCAAATCGGTTAAAATGTTACTTTGAAATCTCCGAAATCCGGACTTAATTATTTCCAAAATCCGCCGATCCGCAGACCTATTCACCCCCCCCCCTCCTCACTGAAAATTAAGGACTCAGAATTCTCAGAATTCTTTTACCACTCGGTTTTTCCCGTATGGCACCCTCCATGACAAGGTGGTATGCTCTCTCAACTGGCTCTGGCACTGACTGTGGTTCTGACCTAACAGGCGAATTTTCTAACGTGCTCTCCTGCGGTAGTGGCGTTGGATCCATGCTATAGCTGTTGGGGAACACTGGCGGCTGTGTGATAACGTATTAAAGGTTGGCGAAGAATTGTGATATATACACTTTTTACATTGTGTTGAAAATCATAATATCAATATAATAGCTGCTGCAAAAACCTTGTAATCTACTTTCTTTCTGACTTTCTTCGTAACGATATTATTGTCGCATGTTTATATTTCAGCTACTCGTGATGACTGGCTGGCATGAAGTTGGAATTTTTATGTCGTTCATTGCTCTTTGAAAACTAAAAATAGAGTAATTGTCAAAAAATCACAAAATTATTCTATCACCTTGTTTTTTTTCTTAGCGGTATCATTGTGGTGTTATTGTACGTGAACAGTTTATACGTTGGTAAAGCTGAACAATTACTTAATGAAGTAACACTTCCATTGAAATGAATTTTAACATTTAATAGATGCTTCAGTAACGACTTGTGTTTTTTTTACATTATCATTGAGGGCTCCGGTAGTTGGGAAAACTGTTTTTGTTTTAAATGTAAAGAAGATCCTCGCAGTTGTTAACGCAACTTATGCAGTTGCAAAAAAAAAAGCCTGAAAAAATCAGGCTTGCCGGCGTTTTCTTTGTTTGCTTCGTTCGTGGTTCTTCGGCTGAACGCATTTGGCTTGTGACCTCGCTCTTTTATTAACAGAGGTTTGAAGTGGTTATGCATATATGTAAGTGAACAACTGACCTGTTACACAAAGTAAATCCCTCTTCTTATTGCTACCGCCGATTATGTATCAGAGGCGTGATACTAGCATGTCGTGACTAGCTTTGCTTCCCTCGGACGTTGCTGATCAAAACTCGGTATTCTATTTCATTTGATATATAAATTTTAAGTTGTTAATTGCGTGAAGAGTACTTAGGGGTGCTTTTTGTTTTTGAAAACAAGAGATATTTAGCGGCTGGTTGGTGGCGAGGTGACTTCGTGTGGTGGCGAGTTGGCGGTGGCGAGAGCCTCACTTGGTGGCGAGGTCTTTTGTGGCTATTCTTCCTGGTGCGAAATGACGGCAAACCATTATTATTTCTTAATTTTCATGGTTTTCTCGGAAACAAAACACGTATAAGTAAAGTGTTATTTTCGGGACAAACGACAAAGTTTACCGCACCAGGCTTTCCTGCATTTCCTCCTTTGCCTCCTTTGCCTCCTCTTTCTCCTCTCCGTCCACTAATGTGACTCGGGCAGTTCCACCTTCTATATGCCCTACATGCCTTATAGCTCAGGTCAGATCTCTAATCAAATAGAACATTTAAGAAATATCAAGTCAGTTTCTGTGTGGCTGTTCATGGGTCGAGTTCCTGTTATGGGAATCTTTGGCCTAAGACAGAACTATTTAACTCTACAATGAGCGGCATCATTTGAATACTGCATCAAGCGTTAGTCAAGTAAGCAGTTATGATTGGGAAGTAAAACTGCGATTATTTGCAGAAAGCGGTCACGTTATTTAGCTGGAAGTTTTGAAACCATACTGAAGTGCGAAAATTTACAAAACGTTTGGAAAAGTTTGGAAAAGCGCTTCAAATCCTGAGAGATGACCTTGAAATCTACACTGGTAGCGTTGACCAGAGGTGCTAAACTCAGGATTTCGCCGTTGT
This sequence comes from Siderastrea radians, assembly GCA_964017195.1. NCBI lineage: Eukaryota > Metazoa > Cnidaria > Anthozoa > Scleractinia > Rhizangiidae > Siderastrea > Siderastrea radians. Next base: position 57,449,019 of record OZ024888.1, read on the forward strand.
AAGTACAATTTTAATGCCGCTTTCGTGGGTGAAGAATATAGATGTTATACAAATTGTTTACTATTTATTTATATAAAATAAATATTCCTTTTTGCAGTATGGCACAACCTTAGAACTACAAGACAGAAAAATGGATTTTCATAGCACTGCGATCATGATAATCTTAGGGGTAATCTCAGGTGCGTCACAACCTATCCATAGTGACTTTACTGACTTTAATAAGAAATGAACAGTATCATCTTACAGTATCACCGCTGTCCCGCCCAACAGCACCTTGACCGCCGTCTTGTCCTTTATGACCATTTCCCCCGTTAGAAGAGAGAACAAAGGGGCCATTGATGATGTCACAAAATATGTCGACTGAAAGACAAGGAAAATATTTTTCAACATGCATAGATGGACTGTCGTTATATGTTTACAAAGTGAAAAAGTTATCTTTACTTCAACGCGGCTGTTGTTGACCTTGTTCATTACAGTTTTTTTAAGTTTAAGGCCTTTAAGCAAAACTTTTGCTAATTGCGAAGTGACAAGCGAAAGAAAAAGATTATGTCGCGAAAAAATTCAGCAAATTATCTGTGACACGCCCGATTCTTACTCTGCAGCTTATACCCTGGAACAGTGTTTCCCAAACTTCCGGTTGTTTTGATTTCCCGGAACGTTAGGACAACCTCGTGAGGTATGCCCAAAATTCCGAAATTTTATTCTTGAAAATTTCTGTTCCATTCGCCTCCCCACCCGGAATTTAAGAATTTTTGGTTGAATGGAAAGCGCCCAGAGCACACCTGCGACTTGACAGAAGCTAGGGAAATTGACTAAATTTTCGAGTCGATTTCGACAAAAATTATCGTGCAGTTATTTATACAACGGCAATATACCTGGTGATAATGAGAACCACGACGCGAGCTTGAACAAACTTCAATTAATTAAATATTGTGAAAAAAATAATGTAAACGAGAGGCCTCGAGATGGCATAAAACGAAAGTCAAACGAAATTGTGGAGACTCTTAGTAGTCAAATTCCCCTCCTCCTTGCAGTTTATTTGAAATTTCGAAGCAGCAAAAATCGAGTAGTATGTGTATCAACTAAGCCCACCGTTAGGTCCAGCGACTCCATGTTTACCGTCCTCTCCGTTACGTCCGGTTGTCACTGCGCTCTTATATTCTTGATTCCAGTTTGGTGCAGATACCTCCAGTTTACTTCCCAGAGAAGCAATAATCTCCCGCGCGTATATTTTAACATTTTTGATACCGTAAAGGACAACGACACCCTGTAGAGAAATATTTGACACCCGATAAGTGTATAAATTAGAGTGCTAGTAATACGCGCTGGTTCTCAGCTGATTATATTCAACGTCAGATTATAACCCGAGGCATTTGCCATACGAGGCAAAGAAATTTGATTCCCCATGCCTGGAACGAGATTGTATTGAGATGATACGTCGGACAGTTCGAAAATACGGTATTTCCTAGACTTGCTTACAAGTTGAGCTTAGGAATTTTTCGACTTCGAGACTACGTTGAATGATAACCATTGTTGGAAGTGATATGTGACAATGCAGTATAGAAAACTGCAATGCAGTACAGTAAAGGACAGTACGGATCTCTCATTAGACGGATAAAAGTGTTTTACTGTCATGGGCGACTTTGGTCGACGCAGGGCTACTTTTTTCAACAAACAATAGCACCAGAAATTAGCCATGGAATCTTGCGTTATATAGTGCCCCCAAAAAAGTAGGAATAGAATAAGGGGCATACTATCAGGATTTAAATCGTATTTTTGGCATGCTCGTTGGGCAAGAGAAAATACAGGAGATGAGTAAAAATATCCCGCAGTACTACGTATACACACTACATCGTCTAATCAAAAGTGCCTTTCGGCGACGCTCGTGTCTGATATACTACAGCGGTGATTAAGAACTTAGATTATAGCATTTTTCCTCTTGTATGACGGAGATTTCAAATGTTGTTCTCATTCTAAGACACGAGCGACCATATCAACACGAGATTTTGTTTTCTCTTTAAAATTTTTATTCACTTGCCACTATCCGGTTTACAGAGTTCATGCGATTACTATCACCTCCGGTTTCAGTTTATAGAGTCCATACTCCCGATTACAAGTAACAAAAGGTTTCCGGTAGTTTGTTTCATAGAAGCATTGTGATGCAAAGTCAGAATCCATCGTTGAAAACCCTGACCAAATCTAAAGCGTTTCAAAACATTCATCAGAAAACTCCGGTCAACATGATCAAAAGCATTTTCCTGATCTAAACTCAATAAAATTTCGGGTTTAATTGGTTATGTTTACGTAATCGAAAGTATCACACAGCTGGGACAGATCCGCAAAGATGGTCCTCCCCGCGACTGAGATGTTTGGTCTTCTTGTATAATGGAGGACAAACTTTTGAACAACCGATTTGCGAGAGCTCTAGAAAAATTTTTTTAAAATTCCTCTGTGAGATACTGATAGGGCGCCAATTCTTCAAGCTTTTGCGGCCGAGTTACACTTTCCTGCATGGATTGACTAAAATAGCCTTTTTCGAGACTAAAACTTTATACTTGAAGCCAAAGAGATCCCAGAATTTGGCATAAAATTCTTGCGGTACGCCATCAGATCCTGGGGTTTTCCCGGCTGTCAAACCTGTCATCGCTTCACCGATTACACCCAACGATATAGTTTCCCTTCGCAAGATAAACATTCATTCTCTCCTAGAGTAATTCGATTTTGTTCAAAAGGTCTTGTTGCACTTCAAGATTAACTGCTTCTCGAGAATACAGAGTGCCTCTGCCGGCGTTGAGGTATAAATAGAGCGAACAGAATTTTTCTGAGCGTGTGTTGACTCGAGCGTGAAAAAGAATTTAGAAGGTTTTTTCCCGTCCTCACTTTATCTTGCTCTACTTAGAGTTGATAATTCAGGAACAGAACCAATTCAGAGCAGTAAGCAACAACATTTAATCTCGAGCGGTAGCTATTCAGGCCATTACAGAGATCAAGCACATGGTTCTACACTGCGAGCACATTGTATCATGGGTACATCATGCAACATGGTCATTCTAGTGATTGCGTAATTACATTTTATCAACATCCCCTCTTCTTTAAGAAAAACGAAAGAATACTTTACTACAAAACACCAACAATCTAGTTATGAACTCTCCAACTATTGAAAACTCCTGACGCATGTGTGCTAAAGGATTCACTGAAATGTCCACTTCACAAATAATAACAGTATAAACTTAGAGAATCAAGTCAATACAACACGGTAGTCTCTGAAAGTTCCATAATTTGTCACTAGTTGGACACTTAGTCTTTGAAACGGATGGGTACTTTGATCTCACGTCTCGGCCTATTTGCACTTAAAGGCTGTCCACGACTGTCAGTGGGAGTGATCTTGTCTTGAGCACTACGCAGTTCAATTTCTTTTAAACTAGGGTCCGTGGGTGAGCTGTGCGTTTGTGGTGCTTGCGATGGAGGTGTAGCTGGAGTCACATCATGGGCACGAGATGTAACAGTGGGAGATTTATCAAGAATCTTTGATGTGATTTTAGTGACTCTCATGTGCACACGATTTCTACGGTAAGTGCCTCCATTCGGGCGTTCCACTTGATAAGTATCGGGGCCCAAAATCTGAGTTACTTTGCCCAATTTCCAGTTCTGTCCTTCGCTATGCTTAAAGATTAAAGAATACTAACTGCCCTATGTTCAGTTCTGAGAGCGTTCGCGATTTCCGGGCATGCAATTGCTCGCGATTGCTGCGTTTACGTGCGTCACGCTTCTCTTTCACGATGGTGTCCTTTGGGTTACTGCTTATGCTAGGTATGAAGCTTCGTATTCTTCGATTGAACATCATTTCTGCTGGACTGCGATCCGCATCTTGACGAGGAGTGTCTCTTTGCTCTAGCATTGCTTTATGAGGATCACCATCGTTTTCAGACTTCATGATGATGACGGAAGACTCCGCTTTATCGTTCTTTGAGTGAAGCATTGGCGATGACGTAATGTGAGTAATACCCATATTCATGCCAAATGAATTAAATTCCTGACTGGCAAACTGCGGGCCTCCGTCTGACACAATCATTCTCGGTATGCCATCACGGGCAAAATGCTTCTTAAGAAGGGTTATGACACGAGCGCTTTTCTGGGTTGTCAGCAGACCAATCTCTATGAAGTTAGAATAATAGTCTACCACTATCAGGTCCTGCTTGCCTGCGATTCCATATAAAACAAGACCAATTCTCTGCAATGGTTCGTCACCATAAGTGTTGCTTCAGTGGTTCCTGTGTATTTTGCGGTTTCATTTCTCGGCGGGCTTCACACGAATCAGCTACCTGCCTTATGTCACTGGCCACGCTGGGCCAATACACTGTTCCTCTGGCTCGACGTAACATAATGTCACGGCCTAGGCGTGCACTGCGAAGTCTTCTCTTGATGGATGCTTTAACTCTTGCGAGTCGCACAGGTCAAAATGAGATCACGCACTTGAGGGAATATCGCGCTTGTCTTCTGTCCATCCTTCCAACACTAACTTTATCACTGTCTGTAGGCTAGCGTCGCGTGAAGTAGTATCCTTAATCTCATCGAGTCGCTTGCCTTGAATGTCGCCGAAAGCATTGACATTCATGATTCGGGAACTATCATCCTGGTTTCCTTCACTAGAGTCCAGGTGAACTCTACTCAGCGTGTCTGCAAGATGTAGGTTGGTGCCCTTGAAGAATATAAAGTTGACGTCATACCTGTGGTTACGCGTTGTAATGTCCTGAAAACTTTTAGGAGCCAAACTCAGAGGTTTGCACGATATTACAGCAAGAGGTTTGTGATCGTTCTCCACAGTCACTGGTCGACCATAAGTGTATTAGTCAAGGGCGTACAAGACATCTAAGGCAATGCTCTAGTCACTTATTCAATGTGGTGAAGATGACCCTCTTGCAGCAGTACTGCACAATTCCATGCTTGCTGCTATCCACTTGAATGACAACTTATTAGGATGCGTCAAAGTAAGCTGACAAGGAGATTTTGAAAGATTTTGAAAGTGTTGAAAGCATTCTCGCACTCTTCGGGTAAGGTAGAAACCTAGACATGTACTGGGCCTTACCGCGCGAACGTTTCACTCGTTCTACGTCAGTGGGTGCTGGCATTTCACGACTAGCTTGGACTTTAGCCTGATCAACTTTTACTCCGATCCATCTCGTGCGATTCTGTGCCCATGAAAGATAATCTCGGTTTGCTGTTTGCTGTTTATCCTCATTCAGGATAATGTTCCTTTCGGCGTATCTTTTCAGTGTTTCGGTTAGTTTTTGCTGGTTGTCCCTTTGGGCTTTAGCTTCTGTAGTGCAACACCCAACAATAACTACATCGAGGTCTCCGAGAACTTCATCAATCTTGCGCTGAAATATCTCACTTGAAACTTTAAGGCCCAAAAGGGAACCTTTTCCACATGAAACGCGGAACAAAAAGTGCAATCATCGTGGTCAGTTTACTGGAGGCTTCACCAAGTCGAACGTGCCTCTTTCACATCAAGTTTGCTAAAGACCTTTGCATCTTTGAGCTTTGGTAGTACGTCGTCGAGTACTGGCAGTCTGTAATGTTCACACTTGAGTGAAGCATTTAGACGTTGAGGATCAATGCATATGGCAATTTACCATTGGGTTTATGCACAACGGCCATTTGACTGACCCTTTCACTCGGCTCGGTCACTGGAATGAGCGCACCTTTATCCACAAGCCGATCTAACTCTTCCTTCACTGCATCCTGAATCGCCAGTGAGACTTACCTGCACGGAAGTACTTCAGGTGGAATACTTTATCAATTCTGTGGGTGGCTTCGCCCAAATCGCCTAGCTGAGGAGTTGTAATACTGTGATACTGCATGATCTGTCTTGCATTTTGACTTGAAGTCATTAAGACCTTTACATTTTGTCACAAGTTTTGCACCAGGCAGGACATTTCTCTCTTTGCCTTTCGCGTTTGTAATCACAGAATTTGCAGTTAAACTTCAATCTTCACTCCCTTTGTTTGAATTTCTCTTTACATTCAGGGTTTTCTTGCTACCAGGCATTTTCACATTGGGCTTCAGTGTCACTTTACTTATAAAGTACTTTCGTGGAGGAGCTTGCATGGGTCAGATTTTCTCTGAATTCTTTAACTTGTCTGTTACACTGTTCGAAAACCCTACAGATTTCACTGCTTTGGCGAGCCTCAGACTATCCTCCCTGGGAATTAATTCTTGAAGCTGTCCTGTTACGGTTAAAACTATCTTTTCCCTCATCGTACGATTTTTTTCCTGAAAATTACAGGAAGCCGCTCTCGTTTTGAGCTCCGTAAGAAATTTGTCAAACGGTTCTTGGTATGGAATGTTCCAGAATCTGTGAGATTCGATGACTTCGTTGTCTCTCGGGTTACAGTATCTCTCTAAGGCTTCCAAGACTTTATCACGGGCATCACCCCATAGTATACTTTCACTCACCGTTTCCACCGTTTGACGTTCTCGGACACATTCCCCGAATTCATGTCTAGTTGGGGCGGAAGTCTGCAATGTCCGGTTTGTGAAGTCGCCATTCCGTTAGCTATATCCCGAGGCTGCCACCATATTGATAATTTGAGACAAGAAACAAGTACAAGACAGTAAACAACAACATTTAATCTCATCTCGAGTGGTAGCCGTTAAAGAGATCGAACACATGGTTCTACACTGCAAGCACATTGTATCATATGTACATCGTGCCACACGGTCATTCTGACTAGTGATTGCGTAATTACACTTTATCAACACTTCTGATTTGCCTAGATTTTAACTGAGACAAACTGATAGCTCTGAGTATCGATTGTGCTTTTAACTGAGTTATCTCCTTCAATCAAAGCCTGCATATTTTCGATAATCGAGTTGGTAGTGCGGACCTTTCCTGATTTAATCTGCGTTGTTTGTTGTTTGTTTACAGAGTTCTGTGTCTCTATTTTTAAGGAATCCTTAATAAAGTCCTCCCAAATCATGGATGGACGGAAAGGCTTCTTGAAACAAAACATGTTTTCGAATAAGTTCAGAAACCGTAGCGAAAAAGTTTTCATCCTCGAGCAGTTCAAAATTTAGGTGCCAGATTATGTAAATCAAACCTCAAACCAACCAGGATGTTCTGAAAAATAAAACCAGCACTTAAGACCGTTTCGCAAAATCAAAAACAGAGGGCTGTGCCAAACCCGCGGATGTTAAGAGTAGATAATTTAGCGCAGAAGGCTGAAAAGAAGGAGAGATTCTTTCAGTAAAATCACATGATGGCAAAAAACGTGACAGAAATAAGTCCAGAAAAAAATAAAACTTGCGTTTGTTATGTTTCGCCCGGGATATTTCGGCGAACGGTGTCCATTATTCTTCCGTTTAGCTGTAGGGACATTTAGTTCAGACTCCGAAACTGTGCTGTTTGGTGAATTAAGTCTATCGTCAGCAGAAACAGATCGCCTAGAAACTAATACAGGTCGCGTTGGTCTTCGAAGCGGTCGCGTTGGTTTTCGAATGGTTTACACATTCCTTTACGATCTTTTCCATAACTCCTTGTGTCACGTGAGTCTGTCACGTAGACATGAGCGTAAAAAATGATTTACTATTAAACTGAATTGGCGAAATAAATTTGTTTTTTTCTCTGACATGACAAATGAATGACAGAAGAACATCACTTTTGCGAGATACGTTCACCCTCGTTTTATTTGACGAGCGGTCAAATGAAAGACAGTTAACCCTCGGACGTACAAGCAAAGTCACACCCCCACCGTGGTACAAAGGAGGGGTTAATGACCTCCCCCCTTAAGTTTTCGTTATGTTACAACATTTTGAAAAGATTTCACCTTTAGTAGAAAGCATGTGATGTGCTCTACAAGATGAGGTGCATATTATGGGTTGTCGCGCTGCTCGGGGGCCTCTGACGTCATTCAAAATGGCCGCGATATTGGGTGCCATCTTGGATTTTACCGAAAATTAGAAATTGTCAAAAGAACGTTAAAAATTGGACATTTTTGATGCTGGACATGTAGAATATGACATAATTAAACATTTTGCTGCTTTTTGTTGACGCTTTTTGCATTTTCCACCGAAAACGGTAAAAAATACGAATTTCTCTTCAAAAATGGCTTGACCACCTGCTACTTATGACGTCATATCTCGTAACCATAGGAACCGATTTTCACCAACCTTGTGTCAAAATGTGTCTTAGGGATATACGCACAGCTAATGAAAACGGGAGGTCTAGATGATAATTCGTCTCGGACAAATTCCAGGAAAACCTTATGGGGGGGTTGGCATCCACCCCCCCCCCCCTGAACGTCCGAGGTTTAATCTTGTCAAACTAGTTTTCTGAGACATCCACTTTCTTTTCAAACACTTAGCAGACAGACCCAAGATACCATGAATGGGGATTTTGGTCTTGATTTTAGCCATCAGCAGGAGACGTTCAAGGGAGGGGGGGGGGGAAATGACACTCCCCATAGGTTTTTTTTTTCATTTTTCCAAGACGAGTTTCCATCAGCATCTGCCGTTTTTAGTAGATGTACGTATACTTCTTACACACATTTTGTCCCAAGTTCAAGGAGAATCGGTTGTCATGGTTTAAGTATGACGTCATAAGTAGTAGGTGGTCAAACCATTTTTGAATAAAAATGCATGTTTTTCAACAAAAAGCAGGGACGTGTTTAAATGTGTAATATTCTACGTGTCTAGCATTAAACATTTTCTATTTCCCGCCGTTTTTTCATCATTTCTTATTTTGAGTGAAATCCATGATGGCGGCCAAGGTGGCCGCCGTTTTTGTGACGTCACAGACACCCAGCAGTGCCACAACCCATAATATGTACCTCACCTTGTTGACTGATTTGTCTGTGAGTGTTTTAATGCCTCGCGTGATATTTCTAACAAGACAATTTTGTAATCATTTTCCAAGTTGTCACAGGGGAAGAAAAGAACTCACCGAAAAGCAATTGGAAGTCTAGGCTGGAACACTTCTCTTTTTTGTGGTTTCCCTTCTAGAATCACATTCTTTGAACAAGAACTCCAATGGACAACTACTAAATACTCAGTTGGCGCTTTTATCCGAAGAACGGCAAGCGAAAAATGTGGTAAAACTAGGATTTGAGAATAATATTTGTTTTCGATAACCGATACAGGAATATTTACCTCAATATAGAGCGTGTCAGCAAGTATGTCCAGTTGTTGAATGAGTTTAATAGTTTTTCTCACAGCGTTAAAGTTGAAACGTTTCTGCGTCTCTAGTCGCTCCTTTAAGTACCTTACATGAACGAGTCGACCAAGAGCTTGGTAGTGACCTGAAAAAAAAATGAGGCATAGTCCATCGTTTACAATATGTCTACCTTCGAGACAGAATGAGTAAGCCTGTGGAGTAAGCCTGCTTTCCTTTTGATCAAATTTTATTTCTTTCATTTACAGGTGATTTCTCTGTCATGTGTACACCCAGGTTTTTCAAGCATGATACGCCGGCTATGATTAGCTCGCCGTTATTCATTATGCAGATCTTCCGAGTCTTAATAATCGTTTATATCTCAGGATGTTAGTATTTCCTCCTTATACGCAAATGTTTCTTCTTTTTTTCGTGAACATGGGCAAACACCACGATCAAATTATGAGATGATTCGCCTGTCATGATCCGCCCATGATCCCAAGACAGTTCTGGAAACTTTGCGAATCAAAACTTCCTGAGATATAAGGATTAATCAAAAAGTAGAAAATCTTCTTATTATTGTCCAACGCTTTATGATTATGTAAAATTCCAGACGGGCGAATTATATCGGAAGAAATTGTTTGAAATACCCAGAAGTATACATAGCAGTGAAATCGGCTGTAAATTTGCTCAAACAAACATTCTTGTACTAGATAGGGAAGTGCTTCAAACTCGTTGGAAAAAAGTAAACGATTCTGGAAGCGAGCATGTTACTTGGCTTATTTTACAAATAAAATGTGTCAATCTAATACAAAGGAGATCTGGAAAGCGGGATAAACTGTTTCGCGAGATTGCCCAAATGGTCTTGGGATTTAAATAACCGCTGACGAAGGTTTAAATGTGTCTCTGGCTCCAGAAGGGAGGACAGAAGTGAATATTGCAAAGATAGTTGCTAGTTATTGAATATACACGTACCACCACAAATTGAAAAAAAAAATTGGTGGCTGAGTAGTTGGTGTTTACGTTTGAATAGTGAAAGCTTCTCTCTTACCTGTGCCTGCTGTAATTTCCACGATCGATGGTGTTTGAAGCCAGGTTGGTGACGGAATATTGTGCCTGGGCACGCTCCCCTGGCTTTTCCATTCCCCAAAAGCGCATTGACCTTGCACCTTGACTTTGCCGACAGTTGGGACTAAAAAAACGTACCTCATCTCATACTCATATTGACGTATTTTATTAAGAGAAAGATCTTTCAGAAATGAAGATGACGAGGAAATAATTTCGGTTTTCAAATTACTGTGCACTTCAGGATTAAGTTAAATGATTTTAACTTTTAAGAGCAAATGTCGCTAAGGTTTGAGCAAAATTGGAAATGGTCAAAATAAACTTCCCTTCATTTTTTTTGCGTGAAGTTAGTCCTTGAGGTGGAAGTAATCAGGGTGATATATTTTTTTTCATTTCTCGTAATAAACTGAACTTGGTATCGGGGCCGGGGGGGGGGGAGGGTTCATGCCCACATAGGCGGAGCCTTCTTGTATAGTCCACTATAGGGAGTACCCGCAGGCCCTAGTTAAAACTTAAAACTCGTGTTAAAGGGGCACAGTCACGAGGATTTAGCAGATTTCTCGTCAAAACTGTGCTGAAATTATCGGTAGCTAACTTTATCCATGCCCAATTGTGTTTGAACATTTACAGGAACATATTAAGTTAATTTCATTAAGAGAAAACAAACCATGACAATTTAATATCGATTTAATGTCAACACGCTGAAAGAATTTGAAAAGTTTAGCGTAATTTTTTCAAATTGCAATCCATTTCCATCCGTGCCATCCGTAGCAACAGACGACAAAAAATAGTTACAGTGAAATAATACAGTCTTTGGTAACAAAACTAGACCATTATTTGTTAGCGTTCATTGGTGTGAGGACGTATTTTTTTTAATTTTTAAAGTGAACTCAAATAGCGTGACTATGCCCCTTTAAAGGGCCGAAGAAAAATGACTTCGTAGAAGCTACAGTTGAGCACACCTCTGGCTGCTGCAATAAGCAATGAGATTCTGCTCAGCGGTACAGTGTGTTGCCCAGTTTTCGTACACTTTAGTTTGCAATCGCTATATCTTTTCGTCTGTGAGATGAAAATTTCTGAAATTACTTTTAAGGATAGCCCATTTACTTACCTTCAATATATAAAACGATTGGCCGCTTGATCGACGTAGGTTCAAAATTATGCCATTTTTCCCAAAACTCCTAAGTTGCCTAGTCTTCGTACACCCGGCCCAGTTTTCGTACATCGACAAGACAATTTTTTTTTCGACGAAAAAGCTCGACGCAAACTGATGTGTCAACCACCCTGCTGAGTGCTTATCGTGTTTTCTCTTCGATTTGTGAATAAATATCGGCTTAGCGACCAATAATTGGTGGAAATAGCAAATTGTTATTCGGGGGGTGGATGTTTAATCGACCCCGCAGTTTGGTCCGCCACTTTTGGGCGGCTTTTATTACGCTCAATCCACTCTCTCGTACGTCATTTACTGCCTTGGTAAAGGTAGTTGACTGGTTACTATTCTGCGTATTACTACTGTTAAGAAAAGGCCTGTATAAGATTAGACGTTTTCCTTCCGTTTCCGCTTACGCCTTTAGAATAGCAAACGCTTTACTTCCGTTTCCGCTTACGCTTGCTTTTCTTAGCTACTTTTGTAAATGTTTATTAGAATCGCAACAGAGTGAAAAAATAGGTAAAACCGGTAAAACAACGATATTTCAAGGTGTATGTCAACATTCGATGCATAGACATCTACCTTAGTTAATTATTTGACGATTTAGATTGTTTGTGCGGGATTAAGTTTATTAAATATTCGTGACCTTTGCATGACCTGGATGTAAAGCGTCGCTGTTATACCGCAACAAATACATGTAGTGTATTGTACTTTGCAAGGTTTGTTGTGTAATCTTTGCTGCACTTGCGACTTATTAGTTTTCGAACAGTAAAGTTTAAAATTTCGTTCTTTGGCTTATTTAAAAATAGGTTTTGAGAAAGGCGCAGCTAAGTGTACGAAAACTGGCACAGTAGGTCGTATGTATGCGAAGATTCTCATCGCTAAAATTCAGGAGCAGTTAAATTTAAGCTGGTGTTGAAAGTTCTTCCATTCACTTTCATCTTTTATCTATTATCTGTCCAAAAATCATGAAGTTCCTTGCAAAATTACCTGCAAAACGGGCTATTTGTTCATCTACAATACCTTTACTGTGCAGTGAAAAGTGCAAATATTAGCCGCTAAACTTCTACTCACCTCGAAAGAAATTGTCAGCACTGACCTGCTTCTTCATCAAAAAGCCCAGCAAAACCGGCAATTTATAGCTGAAATGTTCCTTTTATTTTTGGAATTCTTCGGTTGACGAAGATTTAAATGACTGCCGAAAATAATCAATTAAAGTTCTTTTTGTACGAAAACTGGGCCCGTACGAAAACTGGGCAACAGACTGTACAGCAAACAGTCGTAAACATGCAATCTTTCAATTCTCGTGTAAGAGTAAGGAGAATGCATGTTATGAAATAGTAAAATAGTTAAATACTTTGAACTTGCTTAAGATTCGAAAGAACAAGCCAGTTGACTTTAAACAGTATTTCTGAACAGCGTAACAAAAATAGGTGGAAAAGAAACAGCATGACGGTAAATAAATGTTGTAGCATTACTTTAGTTCTGACAAGTGGCCACTTCAAATAGTAGAAAATTGTCATTTTGCCTAAGGTGCCTGTTTTCAATCACGCGCCCTGCAAAAACCACTTAAGTGCCTGCGAACTTTAGGCATCAAAAAATTTAGAAAGGTTCAAATATTTGTTTAAAAATTCAAATTTAATCAAATATGAATACCAGTTAGATTTTTTTAGTCACAGTTGTTTCATTTTCAGCTTTTCAAAAGTAGAGTTTCTCCCCTTACAAAGAACGGAGGGCCAGGGGTCCTCCAGGGAACAAAGATAAAACCTTATGACATTTTTGTAAAGTGGAAGGACTTAGTTCTTGTTAACTGAGCGGGAGGTCTGTATGGGAGAATCTTGACCGAGGTCGCCGGTACAGACCGAACGCAGTGAGGTCTGCACCGGCGAACGAGGTCAAGGTTCTCCCATACAGACCGACCTAGCTCGGTTAATAAGATGTTTATTATATGGCCAAACAAGAAATCAAAAGGACAAAAAAAAAATGAATAATTTTATTTGTTTCCCTGCGCGGGCTCAAACATTTAGCTGGTTTACTTCTGTCACTAGTCTCCAGTCCAAGCAGGACAAAAGTCCAGCTTTGTACAAACTTCTTCAATGAAGGAAGACAAAATAACCGTTCTTTTTCATACGGGCTCAACGATAAAGCTTGTGGTTAAACAACAATTTATGGAAAGTGACCAGAAGTGCAACGAATTTTGATGCCTGCTTGTGCCTCGATCGCTCAGCGATCAGTTCTCATTCAGCCTTGCGATCTTTGACTGATCACCACAAAAAACGTTGATGTTGAATGTACAACCTTCGAACTTGTCAATATGCACTCCGGCAAAAATTACCTGAGGCTAGATTTGTTGGACTGTGAAGACATTTTGCTGTCTTGTAGCGGAAGTACTGACTTGGTTTTCTTCGGACTGAGCGGATGTACCTGGCCCACGATTCAAGACAGCAGACAATTCTCGCTGTCGCTTCAGAGGTGCTGAATGTAGCTGTCGAGGCTTTCAGCTCAAATTTTTATGACCGCTTAGCTGTGCAACGAAGTTTGGCTGAACGTCTGCATCGAGGAGTCGTCCAACACTGGTCTTCCTAACGGAGTGATTAGAAACCTTCTTCTTGTTTGTGTCATCGAGATTGGCTTAATGTATACACGGTTCGTACTCGGTGCCACCTTGGTTTTGCGAACGGAGATGAGAAATTTGGACAAAAGAAGGTCGAGCTCTTTGACTGGTAGGTTTACAATTGCTCTAGACTCTTGCAGTGACTCACAAAATTTCTTCTATGCATTTAAGTCGCTCTTAGTCTTGTATTGAGTGTTTCTGGATTTCTGTACTTTCGACTTTATCTTTGCTCGACTTCAATTTCGACTTCATCTTTGCTCGTAGCTTCCTCGGCTTGACTCAAATTTGCCAACGTTTGCTCATTCTCTTTAGCTAGTTGTTTAGTTGCTTCCTCGTTGTCTACTGGTTCTTTCTTTCATGTAATATTATTTACAGGAACAAGCCAATTTTTTCGTTTTTTGCTTTTTGTTTGTAACTTTTTTAAGGAAAAATGTTAGAACAAATGCAAGATCGGTCTAGATGCCGGTCTAGATGGGAAAATCTAGACCGTGGTCAATACCGATTTTAGCCAATCAAATTCTTGTATTTGGTTGCTTCGATTCCTTTTGAGACACGGCCATATAATAAGACAGATCAATAGGATGTGAATAGAATTTCAACCAGTCCCCTGTGCCTTGATAAAATTAGTTAGCAAAAAGTCTATTGTCAGGGATTAAAAAATGCCCCAAAAATGCATTTTTGGGCATGAACTCCCCCCCTCCCGAGATCAAGTTCAGTTTTTTCAGAGAAATGAAAAAAAAAAAAAAAAAAAAAGATTACTTCCACCATGCTTACTTCCACCCCAAGGACTAACTTCACACAAAAAGTGAAAGGAAGTTTATTTTGACCATTTTCCAATTTTGCTCCAACCTTAGCGACATTAATGCTTTACCTAAATTTGAGAAAAATGGTAACATAACAGACCAAAAAATCCCCAGGGGCATTAACCCAGCCCCTCCCCTCGGGGTCCAAAAATACGGCCACGTAAGATACAAACCCAAGTGGTGTAAATTCTTGAAGTTGGTGATTAATCGTATGTTTTGTTTTGTCCGTTTCTCGCCGGCAAATAGGGAATTTTTAAAAGCAATTGTTGGTATCCAAAATATTTCAATATTGTTTAGACATATTTGTATCTTTCCAAAAGAGTGTAACAAAGTAACAACAAAGAGCGATTTCATCGTGATCTGATAGGCCAATGTACAAATGAGTGAAACTATTAGCTGTGACAGCAAGCGAGGTTCCTGCGAAGAGATCAAAGGTCGTCTCCCAGCGTTGGCTACATACCACGGGCTACATGTACACTGTATTAATAAATCTAAAATAATAAAATTCTTCTTTTTGCATTAAAATCAAAACATTGAAGAAAATCAAAAGAGAACACGGGTAAAACGAGATGAATTTAAATTCGCTATCTCTTTATTGTTCGTTCTTTGTTTACGCCATGTGGGTGCTGGTAAATGGTAACAGTTATCAGGTTCCTTGAATGATTGTGTGTTGTAAACTGTATTCATGTTAGGTCGCTTGTTCAGGGCTGCTCTACTATCCCAGAGAGATCAAACGGAGGTACTACAATGTATTCCATCGAATTGCAGTAATAACAGATACTGTACGTTCCAGCGTAGTTTGCGCTCGCACAATATTATTTGGTATTGAACTGTCACTATTGCCATTAAAATCAGTCCAAACATTCAATAACCCTCTTTCTTCCGTTCTAAGGATATTTTGCCTGCTCGCTCCGATACTTTCCTCGTGATTGGAAGGTTCTGACGGCCATTCCCGATGATATGAACCTTTGTCTGATGCAGCGAGGCTATAACGTGTTTCCTCTGTCATGCTTTTCTTGTCTTCTGAGTTTTCCTCTTTTTTCGCTTTTTGGAGTTAGCCCACGGACATTTCCGCGGCCTGTGGGTTTCCATAGCAAAGTAATAACTTAGAAAACCGGGCTCTAACGCCAAAAATATAGCATAAACGGACACAGAACGCTTTGGGAAACGATAAATATGGAGGCTCTCCCATAAACAATCTTTCCCGCGAAAATCGTTCTGGATAGCTGCACTCGCATCAATTAGCTGTCAATCAAAAATAAACTTTCACTTCCGGTGGAAAACGGTCATCCCATTTTCTAAGCGAATATTTACTCTTTTTTCAAATTTCTTTTTCGAAACTAAAAGTTTACAAGGAAACGTTTATTTTTATGGAAAAAAATAAAAATCGTAAATTCCCCATTTTTATCGTACATGGTAACCTTAACATTGTTCTCTGGCAGGCTCGGGTCTAGTGGCAACTTGCCAAAATAACAAGATTGAATCGCCAGCTTTCAAAGCACGCTAACATCTTCGTTCTTGCTCTCAACAAAGAGATTTTTATGCCATTCAATCGTAGTGATTTCCCACAATAACTTTCACAAAAAATTTAGCGAATAAACGCTAAAGGAACGAAGATTACTGCAAGTATTTTTTGGCCGAGTGGAAGTCTGGGGCAAGTGGCCACCAAAAAAGAGAACCACGAAAAAATTGGGTATTCCTAGACCCCGTCCTGACGGCGGGGTAAAAAGGAAATTGCACACTGGAAATTTCTCGAAATACGTGGGTGTCTTAAGACCAGAAAAAGGGCGGGAAAACGCACACGATCACATCGGTTCTCCCGATGTGTCATCCCTTTGTTATCCATGGCAGGCACAATAACTCGGATGACATGTAAAAACATATGAAAATAAATTTTACTCATTATTTCTATTTTATGAACCAAGTTAATCCATACCTTGTTCATCGCTCGCGTTGTTATTGGCATTTTGGGCTTGGAGCGGCAAAAATAACGTGAACAGTAGCAGCACAGCACCGGCGTTCTGGAAAGGCATCTTGCCTGGAAAACAAATAAGCAAATTAAAACCCACCGCGGTATAAGTGCGAAGTAAAAAACGAAATGTGACAATATTTTAGAACTGCATGGTTTAATTAACTAAACCTTTTCCGGAAGAAACACAAGTGGAGACTCTTCAGTATCGAATTTGTTTCCATTACATCAATACATAATGAGGTTTATTGGTCTATTTACTGCTTTGATTCATGACTTTCATCACATGGCTTTAAATCGCTTTGAACCACTAACTTTTTTCATTTTTTCTCCGTTGGTAAATTCCCCTTTTCCGCAGCGCTACCCCTTGAAACCAATAGCAGTAAAAACATGTCTGAACTGTAACCACCTCGTAAAGCTTATTACATGTCATACAACAATAGCAATTGAAGAATAGCCGTTAAGGATGGTTTCTTTCCCGAAACAAACAAACAAACAACAACGGAAAAACAAACAAAAAAACAAACAGTCAAAGCACGTAGATTAAATAAGAATTTTAGAGCGCTATGGATATTTCTATAAGGACAACAACGTGTACTGGAATATTTAATGATGGTTTCTCTAAAGAAATCAAAATCAACAACAAGAGCGAGACCATAAACAGTTTTAGCTCGTCTTAATTAGTCATATATACAATGACCTGAGGCTGTTATGTGTTTATACATCTCCCCGAAAGACAAATATAAATAAACTATTATTATTCTATGAAAAAGGACAGTTACAATTGTAACAGTAAAATCGTCTGAACAATGGTTTTTATGTTAAATCTGATAGTAGGGCAATACAACCACCTATTGAAGTGTCAATTGCTGAAATTATTTTACTACACAACCATTAAATATTCCAGGCAAATTTTTAAAATATGAGAAATATAAAACAGTTACCTGAAATGTGGCAAATCTTTGGAGCTCTTGTTGGTTGTGGAACTGAAGAGAAAATGAACTAAATGCATCTCAGATGATGTAATTATGGAGTAAGAACTGTGGGAGAAACCTAACAAGCGGATAGCTGGTAAAGGTTTGTGCAACAATTTTGACACCAGTTGAACGAACTGGGGGGTAAAGGGGAGTAAAGGTTGTATGAAAAGACCAACGAATCTCATTACTTTCGTTTTCATATCGTTTTCGCCGAAACCTACAAATACTAGCCTCTGATGTATGAAACTTTTTCCTTTTTTCCGCATCTTTCTGCAGCAGTTTTCCGTATGTATTAGGTCTTATTTTGTTTCATGTCTGGTGTAGGAATTAAGAGACCAAGGACTCTAGAAAAAATTCTCATTTTGTCCAGAAAAACCTGGGAGTCATATTAAAATAATGTCGGATATATCGAACGTATGCTACCGTAAGGTTTACAGTAATAAGAGAGAGGATACCCTTTTGCCTCTATGGGAAGAGATATAGACCACAATCGGCCATGCTTTCAGTGGAGCTATCCATTACACCGGGAGGTGCTGAAGGGTGACTAGTTTTGAATTAATTTGTATACTTTCGTGCAAGCGATTGATAAAGACCAGAACTCGACGATAAACTGCAGGAAACCAAGAGAGCTTTCCATTTGCATGAAAAAAAAATTGTCATTTTGCGCTGGAAATCGAATACAGCAATCCTTTATATTGATTTCTTTGGGAAAAAGGGACAACAGGTATTCCTCTCTGCAATTTTCTTTTTTACTGGAATTATTGGAATATTTCTGCACCATTTGCATCATGACACACTGGTACTATGCTCCTTGATGGAATACGCAATTTGTTTGAAAAAAAAAAAAACAGTACTGCTCCATTTGGCAAAAAATTCACACTAGTGTTTCCATACAAATGGAAAGCGTTTTTTGGTCAAATGGTACATCCTCGTCCCGTTCCACTTCCTTTATGTAAAAAAATTGTACTGTTCCATTTCGCAAAATATTCTCACTGGTAGGGAGTACGAGCGGATAAAGATTTTCAGGTAAAACGGAAACTGAAATAGGACGTTTCCTCAAAGCTTTATTTATAAGCCTGTGTCATCACATTCAAGTTGCAAACCTGATGAGGTCTTCACATTCCAAGTTTTCGTCCAAGGGTATCTTCAATTAGTAAGTACCACTTCCAAAAGGTTGTCTTTTCCGCAACTTGTAAGCTTATTCAGTGGATCACTGCACATTTGCTCCCAGCGAAAGTCGTCCTCACTGAGGCAAATGAATTCTGAGTAAGAAGAACGGTTTCTGTTAACTTAAAACGAGAAAATATGTATTTAAATTTGAAAGTTAAATCTTCGGTAAGTTGTTAGTCTATTGGAAACTGAAAAAAACAAAAAACAAAGAAAAACAAAACAAAGCAAAACAAAACAAAACAGATGCGATTTCAGTGTAACGGAAGTTGTACTTGAATTACGTAAACTTTTCCGAAAATATGGGGGCAGGGTAAGGACTGCGGGGTGCGGGGTGCGGCGTGCAGCGTGCGGACTGCGGGTTGTGGGGTTTGGGGTGCGGACTGCGGATTGCAGATTGCGGATTGCGGGCTGCCTGGGCAACAAAACCGAAACAGCAATAATAAAACAGACCAAATAAAAAGAAAAAAAAACAGAAGATAGCTAAATACAAACAAAAATACAGTTAAGAAATACAAGTGAAACATAAAATTAAAGAGAAAATTGAATATTTCACTCTCACGCGAATAAATAAGTAAATAAATAAATAAATAAGTAAATAAATAAATAAACAACTAGAAATTTGCGTCATTTGCAATGATGGTGGGGTCTGCATGTGAAGAACACTCTTTTTTGCCTTAGTTTTATTTTATTTCATTTTTGATGCATTGTTGACTTCAGTCTGTTTGGCATAAAATTACATCTGTGTTTTTGCAAATCGTGACATTTATTTCAACAGTTACAAAATTCGTGCAAACAAAGTGGAACTGAACGCTATGTCGAGCGACCGGAGCCATTCAGGGAAAACATTTCCCACGATGTTGATTTCGCGCACGAGAATAAAATCGTGTACTATTTTGCAAAAAATGCATCAAGAAGACGTTGTTTTCTTACGTGAGCAGCAATAGCCGATACAAGATTTTGCAAATTATTTTCCTCTTTTTCAAATAGCAAATGACTATAAACATATAATCGCTTCTAACGGCAACCCCACTGAACCGCATTTATACCGCAAACAACAATGTTCATCTGTTCATGGCGGCAATAAATCGGGAATAATTTGGAGAAAAAGGTTTTTGAAAAGAATCACTTGAATAGTACACTTAAATTTTGTTTATCCAGGGAAATAACATAAAATTCTCAAAAAAGGAAAGTCAGTTACTTGGATTTTTCATTACAAGCTTTGCAGGTTCCGCAGTTTCGCTGCCTACAGCTCCACAGATTAGCACAGTGAACAGCGCTGCGTACATATTTGATAATAGACTAAGCAAAGGACATTATAGATGGGGACTCTTGTGAATGTGGAGGGTACAGCGACTGAGCACATAGCTTGCTCTGTACACACAGTTTAATAACTCTATCTGCTGTGTTGCTACCGATGCCAAGATTGGAAGATTAAAGGTGCGAAGATTGCAAATTTAAGAGAACAATTTCCGCAAACCCAAGTCTTAATTCAACGAGCACAAAAAAGTGCACAATTTGATTCTTTTTCGTTAAATCAATATCTTGGGAGGTGCTGACTCTAACAGGCTCGTCCATTTTGGTTGCAAGAATTTATAGCAGTTGGCGCAAATATCGTTACGTGCAAAAACACAGAGGTAATTTAATGCCAAGCAAAGTAAAGTCAGCAATGCATCAAAATAAACTTATGGCAAAAAACGGTGTTCCACTATCAATGCTGATACAAGTTTCTCGTTATGATTGATTGATTTATATTTTTTACTTGTAGTTACTATATTTTTTTACTTGTAGTTTTGTTTGTAATTAGCTATTTTCTTGTTGCTTTTTCTGTGTATTTCGTCTCTTTTATTACTATTATTATTATTATTATTATTATTATTGTTGTTGTTGTTCTTTTTTTTCTCTTCCGTTGATCCTGCAGTCCGCATCCCGCACCCTACATTTTCAGAGCACCCTTGCCGCATCCCGAAATACACCGAAATTTCCGTATTAAGCTACATAATCTCTCTTTTCTTCGTTGTTGCTTGATTGATTACTTATTAATCGCCTCCAACTATAATCTTCTGTTGATCTCAAAACGTTTAAGGGAAAAGAGAAAAATGGAACGATACTGCCGTTGTCATTTTACTCTCGAATATGCTGTTTATGTGACATAATACATCCAAATTTGGTCAAAAAACTGAGTCACAGTACCCGGTAACACAATGCAAATGATTGACTATAATTGACATGTTTCTAGAAACAAAAGTTTGGATAGGCGAGCACAAAATAATATTAAAGCTGGAAATCAACAAGAATAAAGTAGAGGGAGGCCGTGTTGTTAAAGAAGCAAATTTCGCCTTTTTTTTTTTTTTTTGTTTCCGTAAAGTTCAACTTTATGAACTCCCATTTCTTAAAATTCGGTAAGTTCGAAGTTGTCCCATAGATAACCCATACCCGTTCCAAGATATGTTTGGATTTAGTCCATTTAGAGTTATGGCACATGTTAGGTTATTTCACAGAAGTTAGCTTCTAAATCAGTATATTTAACAATTATTCTACGAGGGCGCGCTGGATATCGAATGATAGATAACCAACGAGGCGCGTAGCGCCGAGTTGGTTATAATCATTCGATATCCAGCAAGCCCGAGTAGAATAATTGTTTTATTAAAAACTCAACCACCATAATTGTTATGAAACCAAGAAAGAAAGAAAACAAAATGAGAAAAGTGATAAAAAGGGAAAAAGAATGGGTCACATGACTGAGCGAAAAAGGCGCCAAACTTTACGAAGTGTTGCAGCGTTTCTTTCAAAAGCTGAATGAATCGATGAAACTGCTCCGACGTGGACGACGTGGCACAAGTTTTGGGGAAAAAATCTTCTAATTATTGGCTCTGAAATTTGTGACGTGTTTGATTTTTCTTGCAAACTCGTTGTAATCATCGTTGAAAGCGGATTGAAGCTGTACGATTTTACCATATTAGCTGCGGAAGTTAAACCGAACAAGTTTGTTATCCGTTCGCACAACGGCGCCATCATGTGTCGACAAGTGCCTGTTTGATTGAACTGAAGGCAGAATTTGAACTTGAACAGGTAATTTCTATGCAGCTGCGAAACAAGATTACTGTTGTGAGGAACGTCAGAATTCACCACTTTAGTTTGTTAAGCGCCAAGCACAAAACGCAAGTTGTTCTCAGTTTAGAGGTTGCGGACGGAATAGCGAAAACGACTGGGAATACCAATTCAACTCATTTTTCATGGCATCCGATTTGTATCTAAACATTTGGAGCTTTTGGAACACAGAGCTACAACGAGTGCAGGTAAACCAGTGTCAATTTTGCGTGGTATAGCCGAAAAAATGTCACCCTTCCTTCTTTTTGGTAGTTTGTTCAGTACTTGTTTAGGTTGCTTATTGATTTTCATACTTACTCGCCATGAGTGCTTGATAGTTTTTATTAAATGCTTCTCTTCCATTTTACTGTTTTTTAAATTCATGTCTTGTCTTGATATTTCGGAGTGGAAAGCCTTCCTGACTAAGCCTACCGTTTATAAAATGTTAATGATCGACGTAATAATTGTAAACACAACGCTAAATGCGAAGCTAAATGCTTAATAACAGTTTCTTGTCGTCCTAAGGCAAGTTCTAAGTCAGGCACTCTGGAAGAATTTTAATTTGTGTCTCAGTGACGCTGTTGGAATTTCTGCTTAATTTAAATTCGCTTCAAGGTGATTTTTCTCGTCCATTTTTCTCACCGGGTTGTTCACGGGGAAAAAACGTTCAGCTCACTTTGTTGTTGAGTGTTCATTGACCATATTTGGTCACAGCAGGTATATGAGCTGATAGCCTAGCTCCGTTGAGCCAATCAAAATGCTAGAAATCCAATATACCTAGTCCAGTTTTTAATAAAAGTATATGTATGTATATGTATATGTCATGTATGTATGTATGTATGTATGTATGTATGTATGTATGTATGTATGTATGTATGTATATGTATGTATGTATATGTATGTATGTATGTATGTATGTATGTATGTATGTATGTATGTATATGTATGTATGTATGTATGTATGTATGTATGTATGTATGTATGTATGTATGTATGTATGTATGTATGTATGTATGTATGTATGTATGTATGTATGTATACATGTATGTAGTGTCTACGTGATCATCAAAACCTGTCTTTTAGTTTGGAATTGTTCGTGGTCGGCAAATTTGGTTACTGCTGTTTAATTTATCATTAGTTCATGAAAAAGACTTGTTTTGTCGATTGAAAGTGTCAGTCTTTCTTCGTGCTTTAGTTTACCAGCGTGCTTTAGTTTATAGTATTGATTTTCAAGATTAAATTCCTGTGACTTTGACCTCCCGAACGTGCGAATCGAATTCCTTGTTTTTTCTCAAAATTAAAGCGCTCCTGGCGGAAACGAACCACATCAGGTTTCTAGTTTTACCAATAGCTAATTATGAGCCAAAAATGAAAGAAATAGATTCTTTAACTTTAACTTACCGCTTCTTTAACTTAAGTCTCGAAATCGAGATTTTTCTTGATTTTTTCCGATAGCCTCACTTAATTGTTTGAGCTCTGGATTTCATCGTATGAGTTTTGTGGACCAATCATACTTTTTTCTTGTTTACTTCTCAAGTTACTATTTATCGACAAATTAATTTAGCGCGTAATCACGTTTAGAGCATGCAAAATCGGCATTGTCGTACTAGCTAAATTTTGAATGTGTTTAAAAATTGATAAACAGTTTTCAAGATCGTTAAGAACACTTCAAAATAGCTAATCTTAGGAGTCAGTAGTTAAAATCAGTCAAGGTGGAATAATCACAAAAGTTATCGCTAAAATATTACAAAGACTGTAATCGAAACAGGAAAACATGAATTCACTAAAACGTGACATCTTTTGCAGCCGCTATAAAGCCATTCAAAGATTGCTCTTTATGGTCAGTCAGGCAATAAAATGAAGTCAGATAATAAAATGCAGGCTTCAGCTTCAGAATAGAATTAAATGTTATGAATATCCCAAGCTTAAGCAAGGGTAATGTTTAAAGCAGTCGCCAATTGTTTGCCATTACGGTAGCATTATTAACAGCAAAAAAGTACTTCCTTCTTTGTATGATATGGGTGATCACGTGACTCTTACAACTTCTCAGATCAACCTTTTGCCACATGACATTCGTGTCCTCTAAAACTGGGTTAACAGTTTTGTAATCCATGCACTGCGAGCATAGAAAAACGGATTCATGTTGTCCAAAACTCCTTTCCTGTAATTTTGGGCCTGCTTTGAATTACTACTGTCTTTTTTAAACTTCTGAATGTCATTTCCGTCATGGGAAAATGTGGGAAGTCTTGGTAATCGCAAGTTAGTGCATGATACGAAAACGCTGGAGATCTTAGAGTTAAAATATATTTTTCTTCCTGGGGCCCGTTTCTCGAAAGTCCAAGACCGGGAAGTCTTTGATAAACTTTTTTTGGTTTCTCCAATTTCCCGCTATTTTTCGCGATAATTTGCCCGGTAATTACGGGAGCTTTCGTGCGCCTTAAGTTGCCGGGATGTTGCTTCTGAAGACCACAATGATTATTATGAAGCTTTGTTCGTCTTAATTGAGAACTTAATTAATAGTTTCTTAACTTAGTTTTCAGAAACTTTATCAATCCAGAATCTGCATTTGTGTCTATAAAGTATGACTAAAATGTCCCTCGGCTGTTTGTTTCATGATTTCTTCTCAGCGAATTGTTTTGCTTGCCCTATAACTCGTGAAAGTAGCTCAGTTTGGAGGTTAACTATAAGTCGTATTGACAGCTAGAGAGAAAACTTTTGTCTTAATTAACCTTCATAAAGAATTACCACACTTAATGTACACAAGAAGAAAGATTACTTCCGTTACGTTCCGTTGCCAGTTTAGCACACGCGCAACCTTTTCGTACAAGCTGAAGGTTACTGGCCTTTTAAAAGACCATATAGCAAACTGTTGCAATATTTGAGCCTGATAGGGACGAAGGTATGAATCAAAGTCTCAGAGGAACTCCTCGATAGATACTTTCTTATACGCGTCAGAGCTGCATCATTGTTCAGTAACTAGTAATAGTTGGCACTACAGCTGCCCCCGCTGTTAAGAGTTTTTGTGAACGAATTTATTGATCTTGAAGGTTTCCTTTTTCTTGATTTACTTATAAACACTATTGTGTGGCATTTATTTTTCTTTAGTACAATTTAGGGTTTAGATTGTTTCTGCAGAAGCAAGCCACGTTTAGATTAGCACTCAGTCCAGTGCTAAGAGATTTCACTGACACTGTACGGAATCGCGCCAATTGAAATGCAAAGCTCTATTTTTTCTGTCACTTCTTCGTTTGGGTATTGTTTGGGTGCAAATTAGTCAAACCTATTAATTGAATGAGGGACAAATTAGAAGAACAATAAGCAGCAAGGTGAAGCCAATTGCTCGAATCGCGTGCCTTAAAACAGTAATGCGTGGTAAACGATTTGTTCGTCATATATTCCTGAAATATTACTTTTCGTCTTTCGATAATCGAAGGTCTTTATTAGAAAAAAAAATTGCAGTGGAAAGTTCAGGGGGAAATTGCACTAAAATGCGGGAGAGCAACTTTCTGCGACATGGTAATAATTTCCGTATACGCAATGAAAAGAAAGTACCACGAACGTAACTTTAATACAAAATGCGCTTTCTCGGACGCATAGCTTACATTGCAGGCAAGATTTTTCACAGAGACAAGCAACTACATCAATTAAATTCGAAATCAATCAAGTAAAATCGCAAAAGCGGCTATATTTGTTAATGGTCCGTGTACGGTTCGGCCAATTCAATTTTTCATTTTTTTCACTGAAATAGAAAAATCAATTTTTGTTTGTTTTAACTGTTTGATGTTTATTTTAAAATAGCGAAAAAATGTAACATGAATTAAAGCACAAAATTTACATTGGTTTTTAATTTTTTTTTTCAATTTTAAATTAATTTAAAGTATTGAAAAAATAAGGCTATACCAAAAAAGCAACTTTTTGATATTTTTTCATTTTTCTGTTTTTCGACACAAATTGGAGAAATGAAACAATGAGGTAACATCAGTTGGTTGCATCATTTTCCATTTTTCTATTTTCAAGAAAAAATAGAAAAATGAATTCTTTGTTTTGTTCTGTCCATTGTTTCATTTTTCTATTTTTCGACTTAAATTAGAAAAATGGAAGAATGGTTTTGATGTCTATCAATTTTTAATTTTTCTATTTTTCGACTTTAATTAGAAAAATGGAAAAATGGTTTTGATGTCCATCAATTTTTAATTTTTCTATTTTTCGACTTAAATTAGAAAAATGGAAAAATGGTTTTGATGTCTGTCAATTTTTCATTTTTCTATTTTTGGACTTAAATTAGAAAAATGGAAAAATGGTTTTGATGTCTATCAATTTTTCATTTTTCTCTTTTTGGACTTAAATTAGAAAAATGGAAAAATGGTTTTGATGTCTATCAATTTTTCGTTTTTCTATTTTTCGACTTAAATTAGAAAAAAGGAAAAATGGTTTTGATGTCTATCAATTTTTCATTTTTCCATTTTTCGCGTTAAATTAGAAAAATGGAAAAATGGTTTTGATGTCTATCAATTTTTCATTTTTCTATTTTTGGACTTAAATTAGAAAAATGGAAAAATGGTTTTGATGTCTATCAATTTTTCGTTTTTCTATTTTTCGACTTAAATTAGAAAAAAGGAAAAATGGTTTTGAGGTCTATCAATTTTTCATTTTTCCATTTTTCGCGTTAAATTAGAAAAATGGAAAAATGGTTTTGATGTCTATCAATTTTTCATTTTTCTATTTTTCGACTTAAATTAGAAAAATGGAAAAATAGCTTTGATGTTTATCAATTTTTCATTTTTCTATTTTTCGAGTTAAATTAGAAAAATGGAAAAAATGGCTTTGAATCGTGTCATCCCAAAAAATGGTGTTTTAAGGATATCACGTGACGCAAGGTACAGTTTTCCCGCCAAGTTGTAACAGGAATGCAGTCTCTGTCTCTTGTGAAAAGCCATGGACATTCCTCTTTTCAAACAATTTGTTTTATAAAGGGGAGAAAAGAGGCTTGTCGTTGGAAAAAAAGATCCGTAAACCAGTAAAATCTCGTCGGTTTTCAAGAAAGGAAGGCCATTTGACTTGACGTTGCTGCAAAGCGAGCGGGTGACAACAATTTAGGATTTACCGACAAAACGCCGTAACAGAATTATTGGGCTATTTATAGCAGTCTCCCGGCACTAGAACATATTGATCTGAAAATGTTTATGTGTAAAAACGTTTGAAACAGTTATATTTGTGATACTTATTATAACTAATGTGACCAGCATCGCCAAATAATCGTGCAGACGGCTTTTACTTGTTAGACTTGTTGGGAATCCGCTCTCAAGACACGGAAGAGGCCAGCCGCGGCGTTGGCCTTATGTCAGTTATTTTATATAACAGTATTAACATAATTAAATGTAAAGAAGATCATCGCAGTTATAGACGGAACTTTTGCAGTTGCGAAAAGAAAGCCTGAAAAAAAAGTTCAGGCTTGTACGGGATTCGAACCCTTGACCTCTGCGATACCGGTGCAACGCTCTAACCAATTGAGCTGACAAACCAACAGGGAGCTGGTCATTAATTTAGTCGGTTTGTAATAAACCCGTGAAGGATGAAAATGAAATAATGAATATATGACCAGCTCCCAGCTGGCTTGTTAGCTCGATTGGTTAGAGCGTTGCACCGGTATCGCAGAGGTCAAGGGTTCGAATCCCGTACAAGCCTGAATTTTTTTTTCAGGCTTTCTTTTCGCAACTGCAAAAGTTGCGTCTATAACTGCGATGATCTTTTTTACATTTAATTATGTTAATACTGTTATATAAAATAACTGACATAAGGCTACAAGCCAACGCCGCGGCTGGTCTCTTCCGTGTCTTGAGAGCGGATTCCCAACAAGTCTAACAAGTAAGGGGCTGTTCACATGATACCAGAATGAGTTTCATTCCGGAATGAGTTTCGTTCCAGAACGAAGTTCGTACTGGATTCACATGACAAAATCGACCGACTCAGTCATCTTAAAAACGACCGTTTTGTCCACCATCTTGAAAACGATACGCATGCACCACTCGCTCCAGACTACACGGTTTCCGTTTTCATCTCGGAACGGAGTTCGTTTTCAGTTTACATGATACCAGAATGAAATGCCATACCAGAACGAGAATTTTGTTCGGATTGAAAACCGGAATGAACTCGTTCCGGAATGACTTGTGCGGGACGTAACTTTCGTCTTGGTATCATGTGAACAGATACAGAGAAATATATGGGGATGGAATGAACTCGCTCTGGAATGAAAGTCATTCCGGTATCATGTGAACTGCCCCTAAAAGCCGTCTGCACGATTATTTGGTGATGCTAGTCACATTAGTTAAGTATTACAAATATAACTGTTTCAAACGTTTTTACACAGAAACATTTTCGGATCAATATGTTCTAGTGCCGGGAGACTGCTATTAATAGCCCAATAAAGCTCTTACGGCGTCTTGTCGGTAAATCCTAAATTGTTGTCACCCGCTCGCTTTGCAGCAACGTCAAGTCAAATGGTCTTCCTTTCTTGAAAACCGACGAGATTTTACTGGTTTACAGATCTTCTTTTCCAACAACAAGTCTCTTTTCTCCCCTTTATAAAACAAATTGTTTGAAAAGAGGAATGTCCATGGCTTTTCACAAGAGACAGAGACTACACTCCTGTTACAACTTGGAGGGAAAACTGTGCCTTGGGTCACGTGATAACCTTAAAGCACCATTTTTTGGGATGACACGAATCAAAGCCATTTTTTCCATTTTTCTAATTTAACTCGAAAAATAGAATAATGAAACATTGATAAACATCAAAGCTATTTTTCCATTTTTCTAATTTAACGCGAAAAATGGAAAAATGAAAAATTGATAGACATCAAAACCATTTTTCCATTTTTCTAATTTAAGTCCAAAAATAGAAAAATGAAAAATTGATAGACATTAAAACCATTTTTCCATTTTCTACTTAAAGTCGAAAAATAGAAAAATGAAAAATTGACAGACATCAAAACCATTTTTCCATTTTTCTAATTTAAGTCGAAAAATAGAAAAATTAAAAATTGATGGACATCAAAACCATTTTTCCATTTTTCTAATTAAAGTCGAAAAATAGAAAAATTAAAAATTGATAGACATCAAAACCATTTTTCCATTTTTCTAATTTAAGTCGAAAAATCGAAAAATGAAACAATGGACAGAACGAAACAAAGAATTCATTTTTCTATTTTTTCTCGAAAATAGAAAAATGGAAAATGATGCAACCAACTGATGTTACCTCATTGTTTCATTTCTCCAATTTGTGTCGAAAAACAGAAAAATGAAAAAATATCAAAAAGTTGCTTTTTTGGTATAGCCTTATTTTTTCAATACTTTAAATTAATTTAAAATTGAAAAAAAAAATAAAAACCAGTGTAAATTTCGTGCTTTAATTCATGTTACATTTTTTCGCTATTTTAAAATAAACATCAAACAGTTAAAATAAACCAAAATTGATTTTTCTATTTCAGTGAAAAAAATGAAAAATTGAATTGGCCGAACTGTGCACGGACAATCCGTGTACCTTCGCGCCAATCGATTTTTGATTTCAAATTGAAAATACAAAATCAGAATTTTTGTGTTTTTCGATTTTCAAATACAAATTGAAAATTGAAAATCATCCATTTTTTTCTGATTTTCGATTTTTCAGCTTTCTTTTTGTTACGGAAAATGTAATATTGAAAATTCACTTTGTTCAGAAAATTTCAATTTTCAATTTTCCTTTTTTCATTTCTCTTGTACCGATTGAAAGTAGAAAAATGAAGATTTTTGAACTTTCAGAAAGTCAAATTTCGTATTGATTCCATTTTTTATCGCAAAACAATAAGTCAAAACACTAAAAACAGCAGAGGTTTCCGGGGGGGAACTTACCCAATTTGCCCTCCCCAGGCAGTGCTTTCTTGCTTTTTTTTTTTCGCTCTATTTCCCTCTGTTCTCAGGCTAAAGTGTTATTTTGTCAAAGAAAAGTCCAACAAAATGATCAAGAAAAATATTAAGGGCATATGCCTGCTGGGTCATCGCGTGCCACTCACTCAGATAGAATGACTAAACAAGCAATCAATATTTTTGCGCGCCGGTTCATGGAAATATTGTATACGACAAGTAATTGTAAAGATATGCAACTGTAATGATTAACATTTATTTTTCAAAAAAAAATATCAACTAATCTACAAATTAACACGGAAATTCTGGTCAAATACAATAAAAAAGCCAATGGAAGACGTCAACAAGTGAGGCCATGTTGATTTCAAAACCAGTTCAATTCATTTCATAAGAACGAAAGTGACTTGCTACTTGTCACGCAAAACGTATAAACCATTGGATCACAACGAAACTTGCGTACGCTAACAAACAGAATAAAGACAATTTTCCAGATGAAAATTGTAAAAAAACAAACTTCACATATACATTCGGGTGTTATCCATGAGTGTGTTCAACTTCAACGAATACTTCAAGTTTATCTGACGGTAGTCACGGTAGTTCAATTCCACGGTTCATTCTATTCTTTTATCAAATCAATAAGTCCATCCAATCCCCGCACTATCAAGGTGGTTGCATCATCCGTATTGCAATGTGGGCATGTAGTGTTGTCCGCCATCCACTGGCGAACACACGGATCGCATCTCAAAATGCTGTCGCAGCACTGTGCCATACGCACCGGAGGGCTCCATATGTCTCTGCAAATTGTGCAGGTGAGATTTGAAGTCACCTGTTCTTTGAATGTCGCTAGTTCCCTTCTTTGCTGTTCCCCAATCTTGTTGTTAATTTCTGCACAAAGTTCCGAAACTCGGGCAACTTTCTCTTCCACTGCATCCAGCCTTTCGCTGATCTCCTCCGGCAAGTGTTCACTACTGTCCGTCCGCTTGCGCTTTTGGGAGTGAATCCTTTGTTTGATTGCGTCTAGTTCTGAGGTCAGCACAGCGTAGATTTTCCTGCTATGAGGTCTGAAGTAGTCAACTGCAAAATAAAGGGAAAATAAAATTTAGACGATAGTAAATTAGTCAAGGTTTTTCAGTCTTCGTGGAAACTTTTACGATGCTCTGGAGTTGAGAATTAAACGAATGAAGGATAATACTAACCTGTCGCTGTTTCTGGTACTTCCAAAAATTTGCTGTCCACTAGGGTCACCGCTGCCTCATTTTCTACTTGTGATGATACCATTTCGGCAATTTCCGCGGTGCTGGCCTGCTCTTCAGTAAATGACACAAAGTGGGTACTGATTACTTCGTCCAGAACAATTTTCCCGCGGAGAATCTTTGGTTTGCAGAGGGCCACTGATTTCCTTATACTTTTCTTAGCTGTTGTTGGAGTCGCGTACTGCTGCGTGACACCGGGAGATGGAGTGCGACTATTCGACCGGCCGACAGGGATGACCGACCGGAACTGGCTACTTGTTGGAAATGTTCTGTTTAACGATCCTGAAGCGCTAGCGCTACTAGTTGAAGCCACTTCAGTATTGAAGGATGCACTTGAAGTTTCACCTTCCACTCGAAACGTCGCGTTCTGCTCCCAGGCGGTGGTGTTGAACGTGCCTCTCTCACTAGGAAACTCCGCCCGTCCGCTAAACTCTTCTTCAAGATATAGCGCCTGTGTGCTCAACTTAAAAACCGTGGCAAGTCTCTGAACTGTAAGATCAGATGACCTGATTTGAACTTCTCGTCTTTCGCCATTCGTTTGACGGAAAAAAGTGAACATTTTTCAATTTTTTTTCACAGAGCATAAAGTGAAAGAGACTCGAGCTCTCCGCGTGATGTGGCTTTGTTAAACTGGTTTGGTCCAAGGTTATTCCGCAGTTTATATACTGCAGACAGAGTAACAATCAACTTTCCCACGGGAACTGTTTGCGATTCCCTTAAAGTGGCCAATTTTGGGGTACCATGATACATTAAGCAAGTGTGTGTAAAACGTATTCAAACTTGCTTAGAATTTCACAAAAAATGGTTGGACTATCACAAAAATCCATTAGAGCCATGTTTCATTGACCTTGCTTTGTGATAACACATTTCTTGGAATATACATGATGATACTAATGGATCCTAATGGTCACTGAATTAAAGACGAACGCGTGCTCATTACCAAAACCACGTTTCATATCTGTTCTCTAACACAAGAAAAAAATTATCAATGTGTCATTAAGGAAAAAAAAACGTAATAATTCCAAATTGAAAATTCTTTTCAAACCAATTTTTGTCCTGTTCTTTATTTTTTCGTGGGAAAAAATTGACACATGTTCGGACTCCTCTGCTATGTTACGCCCTATCAACAACAACAACAACACTTGCGCTTTATTTGCATGACCATAAAACATTACAGTATTGCAAAAGCATAAGATAATATATAATAACAATAATTACAATAAAAAGTCATTAAACAAAACTAATCAAATAATCACTGATCAAGAATTTGACAATAATTTGTCTCTCATTTCAAAACAGGACGATATAAACTGCACTAATTGCATATTAATATAATAGTCAGTGGAGTTCATTAATTGCACAATCAAGGTTGAAATTGATAGCTGCTTGGGATTCGAAATTACATGATCTATTTTACTGAAAAAGTTGTCTCTAAGTGATGAATATCTTGGACAATGAAATAGAAAATGGGTTTCATCTTCAACATTATGCCCACAAATAGTGCATAGTCTGTCACTTCTGGGGACATTGTTATATCTTCCTGTTTCAATCAGGAGTTTGTGATTACTTATTCTTAGTTTCACAAGCGTTTTTCGATTGGGATTTTTTCTAGTCAAATGTAAATAAGGCGAAGGTGTATAACTGTCTTTAATAGTATTATAAAATTCTAGTTTTTGAGAATTACAACGAGAATGTTTCCAATAAGCGATATATTTCTTTTTCATTTGATCTACAAGGTACGTTATCTTAGTGTCATCTAAAGTGTCATGATTAAAGTTAAAGGGAATGTCATAATAATTGAGCATATTTATAACACTGGAATAGAAACTATTTTTACCATTACAGTGCAAATCTATTGACATTATCAGTGATTGCACGACGAAGGAGTTTTGATCTTTATTTTGAAGATAACTTATGTACTTAAGAATTCGTTTATTTATATCAAAGGTTAAAGGGAAGCGACCCATTTCAGCCCGGCATGCAATATTAGATGCCTTGTTATTAACTTGTAAGTAGCGTTTGCAAAATTGTAAGTGACTTTTTTCAATTGGTGAAGTGTCCCAAGACTTGAAATCTGATTTAGCAAAGACACCCCAGGCTTCGCTATTATAAGTCAAAATGGGTGAAATCATCGT
Source organism: Siderastrea radians (assembly GCA_964017195.1). NCBI lineage: Eukaryota > Metazoa > Cnidaria > Anthozoa > Scleractinia > Rhizangiidae > Siderastrea > Siderastrea radians. The sequence goes on from OZ024888.1 coordinate 57,482,286, forward strand.
GTCGAAAATTTTGCAAGCAAGAGAGGGTTTTAAACGGCTTAAGTCAACGTGCCGTCTTAAAGCAAAGAGAGCATGAAGAGCCTTTTCTCTCAAGTGATTCAACGACAGTGTGAAATTTCCAGATGAAGAAATTCGCGTTCCTAGATAAGTATAATTCTGAACAGTGTCAATCTTTTCTTTGTCAATATAAAAGTTACATTCATATTTTTTCGCGCGTTTTTGAAAAACCATTATTTTAGTTTTCTTAGGATTAATCTGTAACATCCACGATGTACAGTACTGGGCTAATGCATTGAGACAATTTTGCAGCCCTGTTTTTGATCGTGATAGTATAATCAAGTCATCTGCATACAAAAGAGAGTTTAATTTGGTTCCATTGGGTAAAACAAATGGATCAGATAGAATATTGTCGAAAGAGAAAGGTAAGTCATTAATGTATAGGTTAAACAGAAGTGGACTCAGAATGCAGCCTTGGCGTACACCTCTTGCATATTGAAAAGGTCGCGTTTGGTTATTGCCAATCCTTATAGAACCAGTAGAATTGTAGTAGAGGCTTTTGATTAGGTTATAAAAATTTCCTCCAACATTATTTTGCAGCAGTTTATAAAGGAGCCCATCGTGCCATACCGAGTCGAAAGCTTTCCTGAAATCGACAAAACAGGCGTATACCTTTTCATGGTGACAATTAACGTACTTATCTATCAATGTTCGCAAAGTAAGAACATGGTCTGCAGTTCGGTTATTCGGTAAAAAACCGATTTGAGATTTGTGAAGGATGTTCAACGAGTTGACATGTTCTAGAAGTCTTTGATTTAAAATCGAACAAAATAATTTTCCTAGACAGCTAGAAACGCAAATTCCTCGGTAATTTGAGGGGTCATTTCTTCCACCAGACTTGAATATTGGTGTAATGAGCCCACCACACCACATTTGAGGCATTGATCCCAAATCAAGAATATTGTTGAAAAGTTTCTGATAAACGAGTATCATTTCATTTAAACTAGTTTTAATCATTTCGTTTCGTATTTTGTCTGAATAGGGTGATTTGTTATTCTTTAATTTTTTTACTGCTGTACGTATTTCGGCTTCTGTGATGAAGAAGTCCAATGGATGCGATTGCATTTTGTTGTCTTCTTGTTTTCGTAACTCATAGATAAGGTTTTGTTGATCGGAGTTAAGAGGGTCATTTGAATGAAGAGACTGGAAATGTTTCATCCAATTTTCTTCTGAAATCAGTGGAGTATGTTTTAATTTCACTGAGTCATCAATTGATTTCAGACAATTCCAAAAGTGTTTCTTGTCTGAATCGAGGGCGGTTTCCTCTAGCTCAGAAATCTTGTTATTGTAGTATTCATTTCTTTTATTATTTAGAAGGTTCTTATACTGTTTTAAGACAGTATGATATTCTTCACGGAGAATGACGTTCAAGGGATCTCTGTGTTTTTGATTTGCTAATTTTCTTAATTCATGTCTTTTCAAGCGACATTCTTTATCAAACCATTTTTTGTTTGAAGATAATTGGGCGCGTTTATGTTTTTTTATAGTTTTTATCTTTAAGCAGCGTTTTGCAGTTGCGATGAAAATGTTTTCTACTTTTTGAAGGGAGATGTTAACATTTGCGATTGATTCGTTGTCGTTTAGAAACTCTCGGATTAACGTTTGGGTACTTGGAGACCGTAGTGCCTCTTTGAATTTTTGTGTGGAGTCATGCTCCCAGCAGAACTGTTTCGGTAAACTCGTCAAAGTATCATTTGCAGGTATTGCATCCCGATTAGAAATATTCGTGTTAATATTCAGCCAAGTCACTATTGGGCTATGATCTGATAAACAGGATGTACCGTCCTTAAATGGTTTTCCTGCGGTGTTGAAACACTTCTATGGCATGGGAAATGTTTCGTGTAGAAATATGAACATGATTTCTCAGTCCAAGGCAAGTTGATTTTGACTGCACTGTACACATCTGCACCCTTCATCTGGCAAATGTTTTGTGACTTGTGGAACATTTCCCACGCAGTAGAAGTCTTCCAACACGATAGGAAAACCCTTTAAATTATGTTAACGGGAGGGCAGTGCCAAGTTAGCAGCGTTTCATTGCAAAGGTGCCTGAACACATGAATGATATATTTTTCTCACGGAAAAACCGTGACACTACTAGTGTTGGGACACCTTTCCCGGACCTTTGCATTTAAGGCCGCTACCTTTGCACTGGTCACCCTGTCCCCTGAAACTAAACATGAAAACGGGGAAACTAAGTGATTTAAAGGGTTTTTTTTTAATGCTTTCCTTGAGAAAAATATATCATTCATGTTTTCAGGCACCTTTGCAATGAAACGCTGCTACCTTGGCACTGCCCTCCCGTTAACATAATTTAAAGGGTTTCCCTATCGTGTTGGAAGACTTCTACTGCGTGGGAAATGTTTTGTGTAGAAATTATATACATGATTTCTCAGTCCAAATCACTGATTTGAACTGTATCTGCCTACAACTTTAAATTTTGAAAATGTCTTCTACCTTGGAATTTGGTTAAGTTGAAAGAAAAAACGTTTTTGTGAAAATACAACGTGTGTGGGGACACTTATGAATTGTTGCTTTGCTAAGTTCATGATCAATCCCAAGGTTTATGAGGCTTACTGTTTCTATCAAACATAATTCAAATGGAAGGTTGATATTTACGACCATTCGGCTGCATTTAATGAGACTACCTTTAAGGGTTTTCCCATAGGACATTTATCATTCGGAAAGACATGTACAGTAGTGCGTTGGAACAGCTTTGTAGAACGACGGAAAATGATTTCATTCAGTTCTTTGAATACTAGTGCTGATACAACACTGTTTTTTTAACATGATATTAAAAAACACACCACCTATTTTCGGTCTAGACCCCTTTCATGATGTTTGCACGTCCCATGTTTGATTAAGCCTAGTTACTAAAAACCATAAGTAAATGTACGCATGTACAAGAACTGAAAGGATTGCATAAGAAAATGCTAAAATCGATGGTAATTAAGCTATGTATTTCTGCTTGATTAAAACGTAAATTATCACACGAACTACCATATTACTCTTCACTTCGTTAAAATGTCACGTAAGCATCTAAAGTATTCTTGACACACGTCACGCATCTCCCAGTCACGTTACAATTCTTGCGTGTATACTGGTGAAATAACTAGCTATGGCTGCTCTTGGAGATTTGGTGGATGCAGAATGGGTGAGAAATTTGTTGCAAGACCAGAATTACACAATGGAAGAGCTTGCGAAGTTGCTTCAAGAAAACTTCCCTGGTGTCAGAGGTTGCAGCCTTCGGAGCGTGCAACGTTTCTGCCAGGAGCATAATATTAAGAAAAGAACAAATATATCTGACGAGCAGCTGGATAATGTAGTGGCGGAGGCAGTTGCTGAGGTGGGTGGCTTGGTTTTCATATATATAAAAATAATTCAATTATTTATCTATCGGTTATTTTATTTAGCAATGTGTGCATCTGTAACTGACTAACATAAAATAAAAGGCCATAAAAGCCTACACATAGTACATAAATCAATTGTGAAAATAAGCCCATCATCTCCCCCTTCCCCCTCCCCCCCGCCAGAATAGATGTCCCCGGAAAGAAATATAATTTCAAAAAGACCCTCCTTTTAGAGAACAATCCACCGGTTTTGAGAATATAATGCACTTCAATGTTGTCATTGTACTTAGACCAAACCATAATGAGACCAGGAGCTAAAGATAAACAATGGAGGCGGAGGGGATGAGATGATGCCAAAAGGCTATTTTAATCAATGTAAGGCTATTAATTAATTATTCATCGACCTGGAGAAATGGAGCCAATTTCGTTTTAGCGTGTGTAGCAGCAAGTTTAATTTCTAACGACCTTACACAGACGTTCCCCCAAACCTACTGCCGGAGTGAAAACATTACATTGGGAAAAAAGATTGGTGTAGCAAAAATTGGCAGGCAATAATTGGTAGCCAAACACCGATATTTTTTCAACATTGTTTAAATACTCACTAGGTTGGGCCAGTTTATGGAAGGAAAATGATGAAGGGTTATCTGGATAGCAAAGCTGGTTGCAGTTTGGCTTCACAAAGACGAGTTGGTAATTCCCTTGCTCGCGTGAATCCTATCTATCATTTACACCGACGACGGGGAACAGAGCGCCAAACAAATCCGATGCCATACGTAGCCGAATACTACGGACACAAACTTCACATTGACCAAAACGAGAAACTGGCAATGTATGGAGTGACCCACGTCTGTGCAATTGACGGATTTTCTCGGTTTGTTCCAGCATTTTCCTGTATGCCTGTGAAGAACAATGTGGTAATCTATGAAGAAATCTTCCGGTGAGTTATTTGCTTTTTAACTTTAGTTTGTTGAAACAACCTTCAGTACTGTTCAAACAACCTTCAGTACAAAATATGCACACATTTTTGTTTTCCCCATAACGACTACTCAGAATACTTACTACACATTTGTCTATCTGTCAATCTCAACTTTAATTACAGGAAAATCGTTCTTGAGGATGGTTTGTTTGATCAGATTAGGGTAGATCACGGTAAAGAATTCTATTTGACCCTGTTTGTCCAGGAACTGTTGGGGCATCTGCGGACAAATACCCAACGTGATCCACACCGACAGACTCAGTCAAAGAAGGTAAATACTTTATATCATAAAAATCCCCATTCAAACTGGGGGAAGAATCTGTCGCAATACGTTGAACGTCTACTTCATATTTCATATCATATAAATTGTGGTCTTTTGTGAGGATTTACGCTGAAAATCATAATCGTGCATGTCCCGAAAAAGCTCTATTAAGCCCCCCACCCCCCTCCCTCCACCCCGCTTTAGAAGCCAGATCTTTTAATAAGCCCTTTCCCCATTCTATTAAGCCTGCCTCAACCACACCCTTAGTGATTAGATATAAAATGCTGGTTGAAGTGTTACAGAACACATAGGGGATATTACTGTAAAACAGTTAAGAAAGATAGACTGTCAAAGCTCATAACTTGATTTCCATTGGGCCATTGTAAGTCAAGGTTCTGTCAGTTTGGTCGGGACATACTCGGCAATTTATGATTTTAACTGAATTAGGGAACATTGTTGGCATATTGTCAAAACATCTTCGGACCTCACGGGAAATATCTTGTAGCAATTGATGAGCATTTTCGGATGACCTTTGCACAGTCCTCAAGATTCTGGTGAGGTGCTCAGCTCATTGTCAGCCCTTGGCACTGCTCGAGCATACGTCCTGGCAAGCCTGTTCGTAGGCCTCCCCAAAGATAGAAAGACTTGTAAGGAAGCCATCTGCGAATTCGAAGATGTGGGTTTACTCTCCATATACTGGATGTTTACTATTTATCTCATTTCCCCTCCCTCCTTTCGCCCACTGATCACAGAGTGAAATTTTACGTTTTAACTGAGTAATTTTCTCAAACAGAACTTGCGCATTGAACGATTCTGGGTAGAGGTAAGTGCCCGGGTGAACTACCCAATAAAGAATGCATTGCGCAATATGGAAGAGGCGGATGAAATAGACATGGACCTCGAAGAGACGAAGTTTTGTGTGTCTGCTGTAGCGAAGAAGTTTGCAAAACTAGGGCTTGAGCAAGTCGTTCAATCCTGGAACAATCACCCGATAACTGGTGAGTGGTTTGCAAGTACCGAGTTCTCACTTTCTAAGTTCAAAGTGAATGTTAAAAGCAAGAACATAGAATAGCGGTAGGCTCATCTTGATAAATCAGTATCTCTACTGGAGTTATCATCGTCATTCTCTCAAATACAGTATGCCTACTATAAGCTGACATATTGGGAATGAGAATAGCTGTCCGTTTAGTGGAGGTGTCCGCTTGCTTACGGAAGTTTGTAAGTTGCAAAATACCATAAGGGGTGCCACCACTCCAATTAATCAACATTTCAGGTTCACGCCCGTAAAAGTCCGCGTTAATGCACAAAAATGTAATCACGGTAAAATTGTTTTTAATGGTTCAAAAATGTTACGTAAAAGCTTCTGCTTTGGCACAAAGTTGTCTTTATCTTAAATAGACAGCAAGTAATCGTTTCAACAAGATAACGGCCTGATGCTAAGGGCCTATGAGGTAGTTAAATACCATTTAATCGTACCTTTACTTTTAATAACATATCTCCCACTGAAAACGACTAGTACCAGCAGATCAAAGGGACAGAAACCGTTGGAAGGCGGTAAAGGGTGATACCCACCTCCCCTCCCCCTACTCTCCCTATAGTTACTTCCACGCTCAACTGTCCTGAACATTTAAATTTCTATTTTTATCATGCATGCAGGCGTTGGCAAACCGACGGATCTTCGTCATTCCAACTTTCAGTGTAACCGCCTATCCATGTCCCAAGTCCCTACAGCCCAGGAAGCGATGCAAGCGTACGAAGAACAAGGTGGTCGACTAACCATGTTTCCCCAATTTGGGACTGACCCTCTTGCTAACGACAGTGTAAATCAAGCGGAGAGAGAAAGACGATTCCATGCGTCAGCTGATGTAGAGCAAGCATACGGAGAGTTGGTTAACGGCCAAGACGCTTTGTTTCGCCAAGCATTTGTGACCTACGAGGATATCAATAGAATTTTATCCGGCACCCAAGAATAAGGACGTAGTATCCCCAGTGCTTCCTGGGTATTAAAGAGCTGATCAAAGAATAGGGTGAACTGTTCTGTGGACTTAATGCGTTGAAATTGAACACTCGTTATTTTAAGTTGTTTCGTTACAATTATCCTTTTAAAATGCTTTGATTCTGTTAGTTAGCGTACGCATGTTTCTTTTTGATCTATTGTTTTATACGCTTTGCCTGACAAGAGGGTCTCAATGGGGTGGTGACTTTTACAGTTAACGGTTAAATTTTTTGCCGTTTTACGGCAAACAGTTAACCCCATTGAGGCCCTCTGACAAGTAGCAAGTCACTTTAGTTCTTATGAAATGAATTGAACTGGTTTTGAAATCAACATGGCCTCACTTGTAGACGTCTTCCATTGGCATTTTTATTGTATTTGACCAGAATTTCCGTGTTAATTTGTAGATTAGTTGATATTTTTTTTAAAAAATAAATGTTTATCATTACAGTTACATATCTTTACAATAACTTGTCGTATACAATATTTCCATGAGCCTGCGCGCAAAAATATTGTTTGCTTGTTTAGTCATTCTATCTGAGTGAGCGGTGCGCGATGACCCAGCAGCCATTGCCCTTAATATTTTTCTTGATCATTTTGTTGGACTTCTCTTTGACAAAATAACACTTTAGCCCGAGAACAGAGGGAAATAGAGCGAAAAAAAAACAAGAAAGTACTGCCTGGGGAGGGCAAATTGGGTAAGTTCCCCCCCGGAAACCTCTGCTGTTTTCAGTGTTTTGATTTATTGTTTTGAGATTAAAAAATAGAATCAATACGAAATTTAACTTTCTGAAATAAAATAAAAAGTTCAAAAATCTTCATTTTTCTACTTTCAATCGGTACAAGAGAAATTAAAAAAGGAAAATTGAAAATTGAAATTTTCTGAAAAAAGTGAATTTTCAATATTACATTTTCCGTAACAAAAAGAGAGCTGAAAAATCGAAAATCAGAAAAAAATGGATGATTTTCAATTTTCAATTTGTATTTGAAAATCGAAAAACACAAAAATTCTGATTTTGTATTTTCAATTTGAAATCAAAAATCGATTGGCGCGAAGGTACACGGATTACGGACCGTTAATGTACTGAAATTTCATAGTCGCCCAAAACGTTGCAGGGCGCAGAGGAGTCATATTTGACCGCAATGCTGGCTAAATTCATCGCGCAAATCGATCTTGTTGATTCAAAACAATGAACGTGACTGAACAAAGCGTCATACTATATCTAGTTACCCCGGCATGTGGTGAAATTCTATCCGCAAGAAGAAATACCGACAAACTGCTGTATGCGGTTTTTGTCTTGCGCATAGAATTTCACTAGACGCGTAACAAGATAGCATGACGCTTTGTTCAGTCATGTTCATTGTTAGATTAATAATGATAATGAAATGATAATGACAATAATATAATGAAAAACTAGTTAGGTCTTACAGTCAACGCGGTTCACGCATGAACGATCGTGGAATGAAGATTGCATTCTTCACGTGCGCATTCCTTTCTTTAATTGGATGACCGTATTCTTGTAGACAGATTGAAAGATAACACTTTTTTTTCGATGAACGAAATTGATTCTTCGAAAGTTCACGCGTAACATCAGGAATCGTCTACATGGCGCACTCGGAAGAAGTGCTAATCAATTACTTCTGACAGGGATGTCATCCGTTATCAAGGATCTTTACCTGGACAAGAAAATGGTTGAGTCGTCGCGTGGACTAAATAGTGTCGGATGATTTTATGAACAGCTCCTTTTGGCACTCTCGTGTTCTATGGTTCCTTGGAATTGACAACCCCAATCCAGCATTGAAAAGGTTAACAATTTCATTCTTTGCAATAGAAGGCAAAGGTTCGTACTCGTTCCCGTTGCATTAGAAGGCAAAGGTTTACCAGAATCGTAAAAGCCCCCAAGCGACACACCGCGGCGAAAATAAAATTGTGGTGGTTGTTGTTTATATTTTCTGCGGGTTTCCGATTAAGCCACGAAACCTCCAGCTAAGGAATAAGTTGCCTTTGTTACAATTAGAGACGCCCTTTGATTTTCTTTCTAAGGATTGCTGTTGTCGATTTTCTCTTTACGGGTTATTTTTGTCGGCTTTATGTTCTCGCCATTTTTTGCGCCGGGCGTGACATACCGGAAAACTGAGCTAAAAAAACTAACTTTTCAGTTCTGTTCGGAAAGTTTGAATTATTTTTACGATGTTACAAGAAAAATTTCGAATAACTAAAATAGTATTTCGAATATAGAATCCAAGTTTCAAAGAATCGCTAAATTTTTCGAAGAATGAAATCGAAGAATGAACTAAAGACGGAGAAAGCGCGAACTGTAAGTACCTCCTGTTGCCCCATACAAATTCTTGGAAAACTTTTCTAAGAATTTGTGAGGGGTTTTTCAAGCGTATCTAATGGATTACCGCAAGGCGTCCTAATCTGCTGCTTCATGACCGAAATGTCCCTACATCAAATGTAAACCAGAACAGTGGAGACGTAAGGACCGATTTATACATGTCATCAAGTCGTAATAAAACGTGACTTGATTTTCCCATAGAGGAGTGTTACGCATCATTCAGAAGTCATCACCAGACAATTTTGGTCAATTAAATAGGAAATTCGAACCAAAACTGACTCATTTATAAAATTTATCTGCGGCAAGGCGAGACCGCTCAAGGTGTAAGCAATCGAAAAAGAAAAAAAAGAAAAAAGAAAAATGCAGCGAAAAGCAACATAATAACGCTTGTTCTGTTGGTTGGATACGACTAGTATTTGACTGTTGAGTTTAACAACAAAACTCCACGATGGACTTTCGCCAAGAATAAACTTTCGAACAGGAGCGCGACCAGACTAGGAGGTCTTTTAACTTTTGTACATCATTATTTGTCACCGGATGCCAGTAACGAAAAGGATCAATGAAGTGTTTTCCTGCAGTTTCTGGTTTCATTTTCTTGAGAAACGATGCGATGTCACAAGTGGTTGTTAAACGCTGATTTCAGTGGTTATTTTCCTTCCAATACCGTCACTGCACTCGTTTCGAAGCCTAAAAGCGATGTGATTAGATTGACGTTATCCTTGAAGGTTAGTCTGGGAATCGACATCTTGTTTTCGTTTTGTATCAAACAATGGGATAAATTCACACTAGATTACAGTGAACAAGATTAGAAAAATCTTCCCTGATGTCCTTTACAAAAGTCTCGCATAGTGGACTCTGGTAAGTTGAATCTGTATGTAAGCCGTGCAAAATCATTACCGCTATAATGGTAGCTGCTAGCTTTATAGTAGTCTTGTCGGTCGGCATGGAAAGTTCGGTATATGAGAGACGATCCCACGTTTTCGATCTGCAACTGATTGCTTGGTTGCATTTAAGATTTCGTCCACTCATTACAACTATAAATCATTGCTAATCACAAACGCGAAGTTACATGAATTACATGACAGGTTTTTCTCGCCAGTATTTTGGATCGGCTTCGATCAGTGCTCAATAAAAGCACTATAATGTCTATAATTTCGGGGGGAATTTGTTTGGATCGAACAAACGCAAAACAGCATTGTATGACAAGGTGGATACCAAATTTATTTATTAAAATTAATTTCAGCTAATCCACATTAATTTGTTTACAAGGTCTGGTTGCAGTAAGATGTTAAGGAGCGAATCAGAAAAAAATCAGTAGTGTTTGAAATCGGCTTTGCTTTTTCGGTCTATTAAACAAGACAGACGATGGAAGAGACACCTCTTTTGTTAGAAGGACTGTCCACTAAGTTGACAGTATTTTTGCCACTAACTAACTCTGATTCATGGAAAGACAGTTGAAATTTCAGTTATTGCGCGTGCGATGTTCATTTTGCCAGTCCATAACTTAGTTAATACAGGCTTATCCCTCTAAGTAACATTACGAGTCTTCTCAGCTCTTACAGGAGTAATGTCTGAGCAAAAATATGGAAGAGTTAAAACTCATAAATGTAAAGAAGATCCTCGCAGTTATTAACGCAACTTATGCAGTTGCGAAAAGAAAGCCTGAAAAAATCAGGCTTGCCTTTTTTTTTTCAGGCTTTCTTTTCGCAACTGCATAAGTTGCGTTAATAACTGCCAGGATCTTCTTTACATTTATTTCTTCATTCAGCAGTTCAAATATATGAATTTCATATATTCATAATTTCAGTTAAAACTCAGTTGAAGAATATTTGTTTCTTTGTAACGGTAGCAACCATCCCTGCTCTTAAGATGACTCATCTTTCACTAGCAGGGCTGCCAAGATGTCACATCTTTTGCCAGTTTGTGTTTGCTGTTGTCACAAGAAATATATAGCAGTTGATAAACCCCCGCCCAAAAAAAAACACAACCACAACAACAACAACAACAAACAAACAAACATATGATAATAATGACCCGTCCGTGAATAAGAAACGAAAGCTATGGTTTCCAAACGTTTGGGCTCAGATAATTTCTTGAAACAATTTGTCAGCCTACTCGGCCACAGTCAGTAGAGTTAAGGACGAGAGCGGCCTGCATAACTAAGTCTCGAACTGGCAAAATGAACATAGTAATATTTAAAAAGTTCAAAGCAGCGACCTTTAGTCGGAAAGCAACTTTTAGCGAAATACGTGATCAACCTGAGCCATACATAGTCTTCTCACTTCTCATAGCAATGAAGTTTGAGAAAAAAACGAAACAAAAAAAAAAAAAAAAAAGGAAGAGTTGAAACCCTGGTTGAAACTCAATCAGCGGAAGACTATTTTTTTCCTTTTGACGGTGGCAAATATTTCTGCTTTTAAGATGACACATCTTTTATTAGCAGGGCTGCCAAGATGACACATCTTTTGTCAGTTTGTGTTTGCTGCTGTCTCGAGAAATAATAATAAACAAAAAGGAAAACAAAAAGAAAGAGTTGAAACCCTGGTTGAAACTCAATCAGCGGAAGACTATTTGTTTCTTTGTGACGATGGCAAACATTCCTGCTTTTAAGATGACAGATCTTTTATTAGCGAAGCTGCCAAGATGACACATGTTTTGCCAGTTTGTGTTTGCTACTGTCACGAGAAATAAATGTCGCTACACCAACAGCAGTTAGTAAAAACAAAACAAAAAAACACACACAAGAAAAACAGAACAACAGCAAATATGACCCGGCCGAGAAGAGAGCGAGAAGGCTATTGCTGAAAACCCTATGTATTAGGAAACTGTCTTCAAACAATTTGGCAGCCTACTAAGACAGTTATGTAGACTTAAGAACGTATACTGCAATGACAACCAATTTGTTTCGCCCGTGAACGTTCCTTTTTCCACGCTTGGCACTGGTCACATGTATTTGCTACGAGTTCTCATTGGCTCATTTGATTGTCTGCATCTTGCAATTGGTTTGGTTTTAGTTTATGATACCTGATTGTTTTGAAATTTGTCCTGCCTTAACGCCATGCCAGAGCTAGCTAGTGAAAAACTGTGTCAAAGTAAATAAAAGAAGTTGAAACCCGGTGGGTTCACTTGGGAACCCACCCAGTATGGTGTGTTCAATGACCCAGCAGTGATAAAAGTTCGCTGAGTCTTGGGAGATGTTTCCCGCTTGCTCAATATCAGGATCGCAAAGAACTACATTTGAAGGCTTATGTTACGAATATACATGCATCAAGTATACGTTGAAATTCAGTTATAGACTACGTCAGCAGTCTCTCTTTCCGCTCAGGGATAGTCTCACTACACTAGCGGCTCGACACGCGCGTCACGTTTCAACCCCGCTGGCGATTTCGCCGCCGCTCGGTCGCTTGCTCGTTTTCGTCGACTGTCCCTGTCAGAGCGGAAAGAGCGACTTCCCGTAGTCTAATTCAGTTTAAAAATGATTTGTGGAAGCGAAACATTTTTCATAAATCTAAGAATGCGGTTCAAACTTGCAACTGAAGAAGGTGACAAGAATCGCAGGCGCATTGACTGAGTCTTTAAAACTCGTGCGTGAATATTTATACAGGCATACGCTGAGCAAGCACAAGGCGAGTTCGTCCGTACCAGTTGATGGGTTTCTGTATGTATTTAGCACTTTCGGAGAAACTAGAAAAAGCAGACATTGCAAAATTAAATAATTAAAATAAGATACTAAAAACTGAACTTTTCGAAATAGTGAGAAAATCTTATCAGTTGGAAAGGAATACACGCAGCTTGGGACCATAATTCCTGTAGAGATTGTGCAATGATACATTTTGCGGCGCACAATTACACACTCGTTATGCTCGGCTCAATGCAAAAACGAGGCACGTTTTCTCGCGGCAAGCGGTTTTTACAAATCAAAATCAAAAAACTTTATTATAGTCTCAATCGCTCGCACACTCGCACGCATATATTTTTGCTCGAATATCTTGTGTAGAAAAGCCAGAGACACTGCTCCTTGTTTTTGATTGATCGCGACAGGATAACAAAGAACCTCATGTTTTTCTTTCCATTCTTGGAGAGCTTAGTTTTACCCACTGTATGCAAAATCGAAAAGTTTACTAACAGGATGAAGTACGATAAAAAAGCAATGCTGATGATGGACGGAAATCCGCGTGAATTATTGAAAGACATTAGATCACTTCCTCTGATACGCCTTGATTTACGCTTTGTTAGCCTCCAAGAATAGTCGGAGGATAAATAACGAGGATAAATTCGAAATCGAACACAATTTCATCGGCTAACTAAGGGGTGAAAGAATGTGTACAACTTAGTCATGAAGGAATGTCACAAAATTCAGTCTTTTATTTATTTCAGGGGAATCACGTTTCGACGAAAACCAGAACTTTATGTCTTTTATTCAGAGCATAGTGTCATTTTACAATAATCACCGTGGCTTCATTAAGACGCGATGATAGCTTGATTTCCAACAGCTAAACAGATTTTCACACTTTCCCAAGAAAAGCCGCAAAACTCTGCGTGAAACGATACTTACAGTTAACGCTTTATCCGTCCTCTCATGCGATGAATATTTGAAGTTGAACGTTCATGTATGAAGCGCGTTGACTGTAATGCCTATTGAAATTTTATTTCCTTCGCCGTAAAGTGATATTGCATGCAGCTTTTAACAAATTGCGATTGATCCTTTTGTTCCCAATTACCTTTAAAATACAACCTGACACCTCGACTCTTCATACAAAAAATAAGATCCTTAATGTATATTTGATCCTTGGCATTTAGAAAGGCTGATATCTTTAAGTGTACTAGTTGCAGTTGACATTTATTTCAGGCGATTTAAGGTACCCCATTGCCATCTTCCGGCTTACTTCACCCCTTTCTCTCTAAAAGAGAATTTTGGGAGAGAAAAAAACACTTACACCCTTTAAAAAGTTTCCATGTCAAACGAATGGAGTTTAGCACAGGTTGTTTTAGAGGTGATTATTGTCGCTGTCACTAATAGTTATAGTATCTGGTTATTTTCTGGCAATTAGTAAAGTGAAGACCCAGCAGATATCCCATGCAGTAATTAAGGCATGAAATCAAGCAAGTGATAGTAAATGAAATGATAAATAATCCAGGTCAATCTTCGTTGGGACAGCGGAGACAGGCTACCACTGAGTGATGGGAGCTGTTTGATTCAGTCTGGTGATTCCTCTGGGGCATATTGGGTCGTCTGGTCCTGTGGGGTAGCGGTTGGGCCAGTAGTAAACGTACGTCCAAACGTTCATCTTAGTGAATTTAGTCACCTGTAAGGAAATATATTGAAAAATGTAGAAATTGTAGTAAACAGTGTTGAAAGAAAAAAGCGACTTATTCCTTTGCAGCTAATGATCACAGAACCCACCCGGACTAAAATTACGAGCTGCAAAAAAAAATCGACTGTAAGTAAGAACTAGAGAGGTCCGAGCAGGATGTCAAAGTCGAAAGTTTTCATTTCAATTTTTGTAAACCTTTCAGAAATGTCTGACCACATTCGCAAACTCTTTTAAATTCTAAGGGCATATTTTATGGTAATCTATCAAGGTTTTTGCGATCTGGTATTTAAACAATAGAGTTATCCTGTCAAAGGCACTATCGTGTGATAGGTTCCCCGAGGAAATTTGATGTTCACAACAAGGGAAGCTATCACACATGGGGCCTGAGACGTATTGCTTTTAATGCACAACGCTAAATTTTGAGCGAAAATTGCCAAAAACGGGCACTATGCGCTGATAGGCGTCCGTTGAGGAGAGACACTATCGCGTCACGTGATCGATTTCGACCAATGGGAGCATGCCAAAATTTAGGACATATTCATCATGAATGTTATTTCTGTAATTTGCTTTTAACAGCAGTGTGCAACCAAAATGGTGAATGCACTTCGAATAAAAACGATTTCGTTAAAAAGTAGACGTAACAGTTACCTGTAGAACACCATGCACACAACAAAAAAGGGAATATGTGTTTCTTTCGTAACACTATTATAAAAGTGAAAAGATGACGAGGCAATTGTTGTGATATAGAAAAAGAAAATTGAAACGCTGTTATTGCACAGGTAGCCCAAGCTCCAAAGGGAGCCGTCAACATGACATTGCGTAACAGCGTTATACTTATAAGAGTTTGTATGGGAATGGAACGATCGTACAAAATAGTTCAAAATAGGGAGAAAGAGATTTAATAAAATCGACTTACCTTCCCATCTTCTGTGTATAACTGGTGATTCTACGGCATTCGGAGGCGTTTCAAAGCGATTCCAGTGGGTTTTAGGTTCTCTGTTTTCCTCTCCATATATGGAAAGAAAAACAGAGAACCAAACTCTTAAAAATATAACGCTGTTACGCAATGTCTATTGACGGCAACAGAGAACCAAAAACCCACTGGAATCACTTCGAAACGTCTCCGAATGCCATAAAAACACAAGTTATACACAGAAGGTGGGAGGGTAAGTCGATTTTATTAAATCTCTTTCCCCTATTTTGTACTATTTTGTAAGATCGTTCTATTCCCATACAAACTCTTATAAATATAACGCTGTTACACAATGTCATGTTGACGGCTCCCTTTGGAGATTGGGCTACCTGTGGTTATTGTCAATCCTGTTTAGTGGGTCAGAAAACCTCCAATTTTGGAGTGCACAAAACATTATCTTACGTCAAGGTCTTTGCAGTTGACGCTTGTTATCGTAGAGGCATCGCATGGCAGGCTTCTATCCACTGGTATCTTCAGCTCGTAAGTACCGAATGGACTTATGCATTCATCAGCTCCCAACAGGGAATCTCCTCCCCCGGTCATTGGGTCGGTGCACATGGACTGCCAACGCTGATCGTTTTTGTAAATGCAATAAGTCCCTGATGACAAGAACGAGAACAAAAATAGTCATTTGTCAGTTCATTGAGTGTGTGTGTAGGGGAAAGGGCGGGCAGGCTAGCTAGAAAGGGCGGGCATGGACTGGAAATTGCACAGACTTCCCATGTATTTTATTGACATCATCAGTAACCTGCATCAAAGCTAGGTCCCGTTTAAACACCTTCTTACCAGCATTTTCTCCCCTTTGCTTTTTCTCTCGACACTTTTGGCTATTAGTGATGGTTTGTCGGTCAAACTTCATCGATCGGGGACCGAGAGGTTGAACGTATTTCTTTATGGTGTTGTCGCCAGCGCGGAAAAAGGAACCACTAAGATGGCGGACTTGAAGATGAACTTTGTCCGGTACACTGTCAGCCTGTTTCACAGTTCCAAAGAGCTCAACATACATCTAACAAAGGAAAAATGTAAACAGTTACATTAAAAAAAAAAAAAAACATCTTTACTAGGTGATGGGATTCTGTCTTTACCAAGTCTCTAGACGGAAAATATAAGTTAAAATTTACCTTTGACATTCGCACGTTGTAGCTCGCACGGCTCTGTTTAATGTTGAGAGTGAATGTCGTTGCTCCATTCGCATGAATTTCGTCAAACAGCTGTAGGTTAGAAAAATGTTTTATGTATATAAGAGAAAGATATTTTTAAAATAAATACAGAAGAAAGTTGGAAACAAACTTCTTTTGCAAATAAATGTTTTTTGCAGACGGTTTTCGGATGTTTATGAAATTTTCTTATACTTTTACAAAGGATCTATAATCATTGCAACCTAGGTCCAAGGTCAAAATTAATGCGAATTTCTCGAAAAAAAAGTTTTTTTTCCCCGGCTATTTTCATTTGTTTCTCTTGAAAGCCTGATTTCCCTTAAAAACAAAGAGTGTTTTTAACTGTATTCGTACCGATTCTACGTGTGTGATCAAACCCTCCTCGTCGACGTCTTTACAAACAAAAAATAACTTAAAAACAGCTTTCCCTAAGCATTTGATATAGCTCACCACTTTGTCTTTAACATTGTCAAAGCTCCACTTCTGGGAGTCAGTGGTGTATTTGACATCTGTGAAGCATCTTATAGCTTTGTTTTTGATTCGATTTATTTTTCGAAGCTCGCCTGTCAGTTGAACGGCGCCATTAAGTCGTCCAGTCCCGCGCGCACTTTCAGTTGCCAGCCGTCGGAACGAGGCCAGCGGATTATTTCCTTCCCATAATGTACGGAAAGCGAAGGCTTTGTGAAGTTCATAGAGGTGCTTCATGAATGATCTCTCCAGTTCTCTATATGTGCTGAGTAGATTTTCCGTGAAGGTCTGCCGGAGATTCTTGCTTATTGGAGCAGCTTAACGTAAAGAGAAGGGAACATTTTAACAGGAATTTTTTTATATGTTTAACAGGAATGCAATGAGCGTTGTTTTCCCTAGGATATCGACTTGTTTTCCCTGGAACAATTCGAGGAGGAAAGTGAAACTGAGAAATTGACTAATGGAACTGTTATTACGCTTTGATGACATAGTCGGAGTTCTGGTACCAAATCCATGCCACTTTTGGTTTGCAGTAGCCTGGGTTGGGTTGGTCGTACAGATTAGCAATAACACCTCTCTTCATTCAAATACCTTGCATTAGTATATACCATGAAAGTCGCTATTATATGGCTGTTCGGCTACCCAAGCGGGCACGATGGAACTATCTTGCCCGCACGGGATTGCCTGCTGTGTTCCCGCAAGAAAAAATTTTCGGCTCTGAAGCCGGCTCATCAAATTGTTCGTTTGCAATTTCTGCAAAAGCAATGTTTTGAGACCAGAACAGATTTTTTTCCTCAGTTTATTTTTATCTTTCTGAAAGTATCGAAGAGAATGAAAACAAAGAATACCAAGATTTTGACTCGACAAGGTTTGTGAACAACTCATTATAAAATCAAATTCTTTTGTATTCTTTCGGACATATAATAAATCCTTGCTCGTCGCTATATAATGATCTCTTTTTTTTTTGCGTTTTTATGGACCTCGACCTCGTCTTGTTCCATCAAAACGCCACAAAAAGAAAAGAACTTGGTCAATATCCAACGCTCTTGACCTCATGCTTGGTCAATAACGCATATATAGTGCTTTTCGCGCGCTGATTGGCTACTCAAACCCGATAAACACTTGCTATTCACCCTCGAGCGAGCGTTGTAGCGGTATCCTCCGGCCATTTTTTGCTTAAATATATATTAAGGGGGGGGGGGGGGCTGGCCATGTACTCCTGTGGTTTATGTATCGGCCCTTCCCCTCCTCTACCTGAGGGGGGGGGAGGGGGGTGGGTCTGATCTCAGGTTATGATGTCGCATTCAATAATCGTCCTTTGACTGCAATAAATATGTTGACAATTTTCTTACGTTTACGAGCGAAAGATTTTTAACTGATGTAACTTTTTAAAAGAAATATGCTTGCGTGCTTGTGTGTATTAGGTATAACGAATTCAAATACCAGAGCGTTTTTGTTGCACTTGAGGAAATCAGAGCTTATCAGAGTGAATGAATTCAATATTTTACTTGGGATGATAGCTATAATAATATTTCCGGACTTAGGGAAATATACATGTAGAAAGCAGTTTTTATGAACGCTGTCTACGGACGTTAGGTACCCATTTACAATACAATGCAATGCAATTCAATATTTATGATCAAAATATAATTTGTTCTTGTTTGGCGAAACCGAAGTTTTCAAAAAATGTGACATTTCAAAATGTGTGTCCACGCATGTGTTAGTTTGCTCAGGACTTAAATGCCAACCAGATTGGAAAAGAACATATGCAAAGATTTGTGGTGTGGTGTACAGCAAATGTCCCGAGACCGCAAATGATCCCCGACCGCAAATGATCCCCAAATTGGTCCGTAAATGATCCCAGAACAGCAAATGATCCCCACCGCGGACCGCAAATGATCCCGCTAAATAATAGGAATGGAGTGGACAACAGAGCGGCGATGACATTGTAAAGGCGTGGACTCTGGAATAGCGTGGACAGAGGCATGGTGATGTCTGCGGAATAATGTGGATACTGGAGCTTTTGTCTTTATTATTCCTCAAAGCACGTTTTAGCCCCATAAATCATGACTTAGTTATTTTCTTTCGAGACCAAAAAGATAAAATAAATATAAATAAATAAATAAAATGTTACTAGGTAATGTAGTCCTGTAAAATCGCAATTGTTTTTGTACCTTTGGTTTAGCATGCAGGCTGTAAATATACCTGGTTTAATTTGTGTATTTTCCTTACGATCTGTTAACAGAATAACAGAATGCTTTCTTGTACATGTACAAGTAGTACGAGCGCTAGTCACGAGAAAATTTGCAACCGCTCATGTTAACTGATTTTACCAGCCAGCTACAAATATATATATATATTTCTTTATCTTGAGCGGGTTAACGTTTCCTTTCTTGCTCAGTGGAAAAATCAATGGGTTCACTTCAACACTCAAATTTACAATATAGAATACTTTTCTGATTTCTCAGGTGGGTATAACCAGCTCAATGCAACAAGTTATGCCACATTTGACAGGTTGCGTGACAACTCAAATAGTTACCTATAAAAGGCATCGGCTGCCAAGGATAATACCGGCGGGTTTTCCGCCACACGCACAAAAGACAAGATCCAAACCTAGCTCGGTTTTCTTATCACTTTCATTTTCTGGTCTTTGTCACCTCTACCAGCATTAACGCCAACAAAAAACGCCAATGAAAGGACGAGAGTATTCAAATTGGAGACCAGTTTAGCAATTTCTACAAGCGCGATCGCAAGCGAACAGGACACTGCCTTACTGTACATGGTCTAGTGACCTTCTCACACATTGTTTAGTGACCTTTGATTTCAAAGCCAGATGTCAATCACCGTGCCGTGGAAACCCGTGGCTTTCTCGACTGTCGCTGTCTCGGTCGACTATCGGTCGGTCATCCATGCGATCTGTGTATACATGTGAATTTAAAATATGTTTTTTAAACATAATCATGTTTGCCTTTTATGCCGCTGTCGTCTAGAGCCTTTAAACTGTTTTATCTCACTGATCTCGATCAATAAGAAATTTTTCTGTTTTTTGATTTATTTGGTCAGTACTTTCACCTTCCAGTATTTTCACCTTCACTGAAACTCCACGCCATTCCAAATTTTCTCAGCGGGATCATTTGCGGTCCGCTGTGGGGATCATTTGTGGTCCTGGGTTCATTTGCGGTCCAATTTGGGGATCATTTGCGGTGGGGGATCATTTGTGGTCTCGGGATCATTTGCGACGCTGTAGTGGGCCTCCTTACCTTTATTTTTAAATATGATGTTGTCATACCTGGGGATTGCGCAATACTTTTTATTTCCCTTCGGGTCTTGTCAAGGAGTGGAATATCAAAGTTGTATGTCCCAATGTCGTTATCAAGGTCCATAATTTTCGCTATCAGGTCGATACGAACAGATGCTACAATAAAAAATGACGCTATTTTCGCTTTCAGGCCTGCAACGTCCTGAGGTCTGGAAGCCACGTCTAGAAGGCACACTAATTCCTCGGCAATTGTTTCTTTGTTCATCTCGAGCTTGGCCTTAATGTGGAAGAAGCAGAGAAGGTTAAGGGAGTACGGTTCTTCCATTTGTGTTGCCAGAAACCTAGCTCCTGTCGCTTAGTCTCCCTGTCAGGCAGAGCATCCCACTAGGTTTGACTTCGAGAGTAGACTACGAGCAGTCTTTCTTTCCGCTCATGGACAGTCGAGCGAAAACAACACGCGAGCGAGCGCCAAAATCGCATGCCCCGTGCAGTCCTCGTGACAGGCAATTTTCTTGATCGATCGAGTGTTGTCCCTGAGCGGGAAGGGAGACTGCTTGTACTCCATTTCCAGCGGATAGTCAAGCATTTTCTTTGCATCCCATGCTCATGTCACACTGAGTACAGTTTGTGCTGATCACTTGTAACAGTGTTCCCACTTTCAACGTGGGATCTTTCAATTTGATGTTAAGTTCTCAAAATACAGCCCTAATTACCCAGACCTTAAAGTGACTGCCACGCTGCATTGTTTGTTTTTGCCTTGTTTTATTCTACGAGCTCTACATGTTAAAATGTTCAAACAGCATGACCTCAAAGGAAAAATAGTAGCTCATAAAAAAGGATTTCGTAGTATTAATGAACGAAAGAGCAAAATTAAAAGATGTTACCTTCATAATCTCTGGAACTGAACCGACGTCCACTTGATCAAAGTCCAGGTCACTGGAATCCTTTAAAGGCGTGTATTTCTTTCCAAACGTCAACCATTTTTTGATACTGCCAACAGTCGACTGAAGTGATTTTAAACATTGTTTACCAGACCTCGAAGCGGCAATTCCGAGCGCCGCGTCGATAAATTCCATGGGGTCTTTAGATGCTATGGCTTTACCAAATCCTACAAGACCCTGGAGCATCGCTATAAGGTCATCTTGGTTGAATTGAGCTTTTGCATAAACATCAGGTAAAATGTTTTGAATATTTGTAAGTATACTTGTCATCTTTTGCTCTTGAGTTTGTATGGCCTACGGAAAGAAAGGGGAACGCAAATACAATCGGAAGTTTGCAGCGAAAACCTTTTTAATAATCACGAGACTAGCTAGGCTGCCGCATCTGTGCTCAATTAAAGTATTAATGTACACTTATTACAATTTGGTGGCAATTTTAAATTAATGTTCAATATTCAATTAATTGATATTCAACGTACATAAGCTCGTGGTCACACAAACCCTGAATCCTAAAAAATGCTGTTAAGTATCCAAAAAATTATTTTAAACAATTAAAGCATGTGTTTTTGTACCCTTTGGTCGCACGACTTCTCTACCCGCACACAGGCTGAGCTGATGGTTTGGTAGCAGAATGCCAATTTAGTGCGAGATTGTTCATATCCAGAGGCTGATAATAACAGATATAATAGAAAATTACCACTTATTCACCAAAGCAGAGGTGAAAAGTGGTGGATGTTTACCAAGATGGATGGTGAGTATCTATTACTGTTCATTGACACTGAGGTGAATAATAGCCCCCTCCCCCCGGGGCATCCGTAAAACTCATTAAATTTTGTATTATTTTTGTTGTTGTTATAATGCACCATTATCACAATAACAGAATAAATCCAGTAGTATGGGTTGCTCATGGGGGCAAAATAGCTAATACTATCCTGAGCTAGTTTGAGTAGCCAATCAGACCTCGCGAAAAAACACAATTCACCTGTGTGATATATACCTGTTATATTTTTAGCGCAGTTAAAAATAATTAATTAGAGCTAGGCATGTTGTACATTGTTAGGGTTACTTATTAACGGACATAGGATATGTAACATGGCAAACGAGAGCGTATTTTTCAGTTGATATCGTAGATCCGTTCAGGCGCATCGTTCACAAGTTTGATTGTGCGAGTTATTTTTTTCTCCCTTCCCTCCCACCTTACGTGGGCTAAAGTTTTATTTCCAGTTTAGTGACGAAGTTGTTCATCTTGTATTTTTCTCGAGTTTCTTGTACTGGAAATATGCTTCCTTTCCCAAATAGTTCTTGCGTGGTAGCCTGCAATGCTACCACGCAGGCGTATTTTTTGGGCGAGCGAACGCTATAGTCGCCATCTTGGATTTTAAAAGCAGAGGTAGATTGGGGAGAGTAGAAAGAGCAACCGAGGGGGTTTGTGTTTGATTTAGTTTCGCTAGCGAGAATTATAAACTGAATAATAAATTTCATATTCACCACGGGTATCAGCTTAACAGTATTGCCAAAAATTCAAAATGTTATACGCCTTTGATACGTAATAAATTATATCACCTTAACATACATCCTTTTCTGACTTTCTGCAATACGTTTAGCTTCAGTAAGGCGCCTTTTTTCCGCCTGCACTTGTAAAGATGACACTGCCGACATTTTCTTCGCCATCTGCAAAAAAGCAGAGGATATCTATCCTATTCAGACCAAAGTTTCTTTTCCCTAGATTTTTACCTCGACATTCGTGATAAGCGACCAACCCTTCAATCACCAAGGCAGAGTATTTTAAACTGTATCTCCTTTAGCTAGGTAACTCGCACACAATTCGTTTGGCCCGTCACGCACCCTCTCTTGCGTGACGAGCCAAAACAATGTCTGCGTGGGAGGCTATAAAACAGCAGATTTCAAATGCTCTTTAACAGTTTTCACACCGGGATTTTGTGGATGAAATTCCTGAGAGCATTTTACTGCATGGTCGGGTGATATGGAGGAACGCTTCACCATAGCATTTATGGCATGGAAATGACCACACAATCCGCGATCTTCGGTTTCAAGAACCTTCATATTGACAGAAAATCAACTTCATTTACCCCGAAATAAATGGAACATAAGAAAACTAAAAAATTCCCGCTTTTTTGCCCTTCCTGCCCCCCCCCCTCAAAAAAACAAAACAAAACACAACAAAACAAAGAAAAAATAAAAATAATATCAAACAAACAAAACAAAAAAACTGTTCAAAAATTGTCATTGACACAAAAAATTCAACCGGTAGAATTGGTGATTAGTTCGCTGGTGCGCATGAGTCCAAATACTGAATAAAACCTCAAAACGGGTGAAATAGATTCCTGAGAGCCTTTTACTACATGATGGGATGATATGTAGGAACGTTCCACCATAGCATTTATGGCATGGAAATGACCACACAATCCGCGATCTACGGTTTCAAGAACCTTCATAGTGGAGCCCGCGCGCTAGCGCGCCAGCGGAGCGCCATTGCTAAGGAAAATTGGTAATCTATCGATCCGAGAAATTGTGGTTGTGACGTCAGCGTCCGTCCGTCCGTACAGACTCTGTTGGAGGGGGACAGGAGTCGCAAGACAGCCCGACGGGGGATGAAGAATGCCATCTTTTCTCGGCGGGAAATCGTGCGGTGCTCTTGGGCAACCGCCAACCGGCGTTTTTCTTGGCGGGAAATCGCATGACCACCGTCACTTTTGAAAAAAAAGTTTTTTTAAAACTTAGCTTGTTTAGCAGAACGATTCAGTTCGACAGAAGTGAAGTTTAGAACTTGAGAAAAAATACCGAAAATCGTGGGCTCAGTCTTTTCTCGGAGAAAAGATTTTGCCATCAAATGGTACTTGTTCCCTCGACTGATTCAGAGAAGTAAAGCAAAAACCAATCCTGACTTGCCCTCAGGTGTTTTCTCGCGCTTGGCGCCCGTTACATGTAGGGTACGACTTCTAATTGGTTCTTCGCGATGTTTGTGTCTGTTGTAATTATCCTGAGCAATTGTTTTGGTGTTGGTTTTACGAAAAATGAAAACCGCTCCAATATTTTGATGGGAGTTAACTGTAAACTGGTACTACCACAAACACAAAAACACTTTTTCTTATCGCTGACCTGTTGGAAGTTTTCTTGGTTCCTTACTGTAGAGATGACATCGTTGAAAGCTGTCTCATAGCTCTGAGCTGCTCCTTTAACTTCTTGCACGATACTTTCAAGGGCTTGCCACCTCATTCGAGGAGCAAAAAATTTGTTCTTTCCAAAAATGTCATAGCCTTCTTTGCCCAGGAAACCAAGCTTTCTTTTGACATCTGAGACAAACAAATCATTGCAACTTAGATGAAAATGTGTACGCGGTGTATACAGCTTGGAATTAATTATTTGCAGTCTTGATGGCAGAATATGAAGACAAGGGCTAAAAATAGAAACTTAAAACAATTTCCAACGATATAAGAAGGCGTGATGTCGGATGGATGAACTGCTAATTTACTTAAGTGTAAAATATAAATTGATCGTCTTAACCTTGTACAATTAGAGTGTTGTTCACGACCTAGCTTTGCGTCTATTTGTCGTTGGCTGCGTGGCACTTGGATGAAGACTAGTTAAGTAAAATTGAAATAGTTAAAGTGCTAAAGAGGCCCGAATATCACCGAATATTACTGTACTGCTTCCATTATCTCGAACTCTAAAGGCGGAAGTAGAGAATAGCTTGAGACCGTTTTTTTCTTTGGGGGGTAGGGGGGTTCTAAGTGAAAAACTCTGGCGCTTGCAGGGTCTTTAAATCGAAGAAAACGATGGTCATCGTAGAAAAGCGTTATAGGGTACCTCTCTATGCGAACATCACTGGAAATTTAGGACTTTTCAATTTTTTTTAGAGAATTCTATCATAATTGTGCAACATTGTGTTTTTGTTTAGTCAGTCGACATCACAATCACTCCAGTTCGAGATAAGAGGTGGCAATTTTAGACAGGGGAGGTCACAGTTTGGGGGTTCGAGATAACCGAGTTTGACAAAGCCAATAGTGAATACCTGAAAAATAGTAGAAAAAGTCAAGCAAAACGTGTTTCAGTCCGAGATAGCAAGGGATTCAAAAAAGTAGAGGTTTGAGATAGCAGGGCCCACTACATTTTTGGCTTGGAAATGCTGAGTTCTTGATGCCTACAACTAAGTTACTATCTGTCCCACGAATAATGCCAAAATAACAACCTTTCTTTATTTGATCCACGTCATTTTTTTCGTTCGCCAAGCTGAGTATAAACTGTAATGCCTCTTTTCCTTTCTGACTATCGATATTCCCCAGCAACAAATCTTCAGCCTGTCTTTTCATGATGACGATTAGTTTCACTGGGAAGCTTCGTTTACTGGCAGCGTCCAGTGCCGCGCGGAGAACACTAGAAGCACTGACCGCTCCATTGTGTCCCTTCCAAGTAGGAGCTGAAAAAAAGGTTGAAACAAGGAGAAAGGAGTCTGAAGGAGGCGTGGTACCCCAGTACCACGATCCTAGGGTGTAGAATCAACAGACGTGATGGATTACAATTGCTGTTTTTGTCTAAGATTATAGGAAAAAGCATTTATGATCGATACTCCAGTGCAACGGATTGGAAATGACCTCACTTTGCTTTCAATGACTTTCGACGACTGTTACTGGACAAAACCCTACCAGACGGTAAGTTTTCCTTTTTGTACTATATTCATTCTGACATTGACTCTCTGAAAAGCCAAAAAGTATGTTTAATTTTAGTTCGCCCGTTAGGTGTGGGAGAAATTTGTCAAATGCGCATAAATGAGGTAATGTTTTGCAAATGAGTTCAGACTGGTTTCAAGAAATCTTATAGCACAAGCGCGTTCGAATTGCCGACAATGTTTGAATTTTGGTTGTTAAGAACAAATGTTGCCAAAAATCAAACATTTTCAAAATATTGTGGCAACAGCTCAAATATCAATTCCGCTCATATTCTTATGTTAGGTAGACCTTAATGTGAAACAAATCACTGCATAGTTCGTTTGGCTGAATATCGATTTATTTTCAAGAAAATCGATAATAACGGAATTCGCTCTAAATACCGCTTTTGGAGCTCAAAATTTAAGGCAAATCTCGAAGCTTCGCGTAACAAAATGAAGCTTTCCAGGGCAATAAAAATTAACAAAACTTGTAGAACGATGTTTAAATATATGTTAAGAGCAATTTCAGCGATATCTGCTCATTTATTTACGAGCTCTAATTAAATTTATCCGACATACTTTTGACTAGATAAAAAGTATATCAAGTTTGACCTCTAAAAAAAGTATGTGATACCGAATACTATTCGGCAAGAATCTGGATTTCAAGAGGAGAAGGGATGTTCTTTTCCCTCCTAAAAGGATTTTTTGGGGAAATTTATCGACACGATGTTATAGAATTTTAACGTTGGACAAAATGCGTTGATTTAATCGATCCGAAAAGTCAACCTAATTAACTCAGTGTACACATACACAAACAACTTCACGTTTTCCACAGGTTTTGATCAGCCACAACCGATCTGAACACAAAATCCTCTAACCTTAATGTTGCTCTATCACATATGAGAGCTGTAGTCCTTCTTGACGATAAAATTCAAGCAAACTGCAAGGAAACTTGACAGGATATCGCAACTTGCCATGCCGTTTAACCGAACATCCGCCGTTTTTGATGTGAGGATTCTCTTTTCCCATTTTCGTTAGAAACCAGGCTTAAGGTGTTGTACATAAGATGTGTTTCCTTTAAAACTAGCTCTGAACCAAACAGCGAAACAAGAAGTCGTTAATACAAAAACATCTGTTACGTGCTTTGGGTGATACTGCTAATTAATTGAGAACGAGTTTTGGTGAAATCGACAAATGCATGCATGTACCGCGTGAATTTGGGGAATAAGGTTTAATTTTTTTCAAATAAGCTATTTCTGTCATCCTACGTTTACTAATTTGAGGACTGAGCGAAGATTGTCAGTAGATTGGGTTCGATGAGCACTTTAAAATTAGTGAAACGAAGCCGAGAGCCTTTACCTGATGGGCAGGGCGAAGGGGATTTACAGTTGATCCACGTCACGCGTGGACGGAAACCTGAACATGTAATCCGAGTCTTCAAATGAACAAGCCACTTTCCATGACGTAACGGAGATCACAAAGGAAATATTGAAGATCTCATTGAAATTTCCGAAAATGGATTCTATCTTTGAAGAAGCAAGGGGATGTGACCGGACAAATCTTTGTTTTTCGAGAGAGCGCGTAATTTTCTCGGTTCGCTTCTCGTCAGTGGTTTAAAAACGTTTTAGACGTTAAGAAGTAGGTAAAATTATGTCAATTATGAATTTTGCCGATGCGGGATTCCTGTTTCAATCAAACGAGAACAAACCTTGGAGCTAAACGCTTATGTAAGAACGGTAGCTCCGAAGGAAGTGGACGAAAACCAAGACACATGTGCCATGCCAGGCAATTACTGATGACAGTTTATCCCAGTTGCGAGGTTGATTGAAGACAAAGCCGACGCTTCGTTTAACCAAAGCGTAATATGAGAGTTGTTTGTATGGAGCTGAAATTCGATCCAAAATATAAATCGGCAGTTTTCCGTGCAAAATACCTAAGAAGCGAAATAGAGTTTGAAAACTCTTACCTGTTGTGTGTTTGCTGTATTTTTACCGCTTTTTCGAGCTTCTGGAGGCCGTTTTGGGCGATTTTCTGTTTAACGGTCGATGCGACGTCTATGTCAAGCCAATACGTGACTTGCAGAGCTCGCATCGACCGTTAAAAAGAATATCGCCCAAAACGGCCTCCAGAAGCTTGGAAAAGCGGTAAAGACACAGCAAACACACAACAGGTAAGGGTTTTCAAACTCTATTTTGATTTTTAGGTATTTTTCACGGAAAACTGCCGATTATTTACAATCGAATTTCAGCTCCATACAAACGTGACCTATGCTTCATCTATATTTGCATAATCCTATCGCTCAACAATCTTTCGCGATTTTCCCGTCCATATATGCTAGGTTTCGCTAGTTTGAACAATTCAATAGATTCTAGAACGTGGTCTGAAAGTTTAGAAGGATGACTTCGTCCCCCGTGACTGAACGCCTCACATGTACCGAACGTTTTATGATGTCGAATGATACAACAAACAGCGCCAGGAGTTGCACGAGCTGCTGTGGAGATCGCTGTCGGTCATTCTCCACCCAAATAACGATCAGTTATTCGTCTTCTCGTTTTCTTGTGGAGAAGCCTACCTGGCCTGTTCCTCCGACCTAAGGCATTAACATAAGCAGGTCTGTACATTTCGAAAAATCCGTGACAGATTCGGAATCTCCTTTCAATTTTCGAAATCCCTCTCTGAATCTCAGAAAACACAAAGTGAATACCCAAATATGGAGAACGCGACTCGTCACCTTGTTTTGAATTTTAGAGTTTCCGTTCACGCGTGACGTGGATCAACTGTAAAAAGTATATTCTCTGTTAGTTTTAAAAGAAGTAGCACAGTTTATGAACGCTATATTAGGTACTATGGCTGGATTAAAATACAAAGTTAGACATGAAAAACTCCTTTTCGGTCTGAGAATGTTGTTTTCTTTTTTTGGGAGGGGGGGGGGTGGAGTGGGGTTGGGGCTAACAGAGACCGCGTGACCTATTTTAAAGTGGGGGGGGCTAACTCAATCGCTAGCTTAAGTGTGAGGGAGGGGGGAGGGGGTGGAATGACAGCCTAACGCAACATTTGTGTCCTCTTTAGTGACTAACAATGGAACGAGGGCGGCCAAAAGTGTTAAAAGTTGTCAGTTTTTACCCATCATATAGAAAGTAACGAATTAAAGCTATACTAAAGAGTATCAAAGACACCAAACTATTCGACCTACCAGTGATTAATAATGCCGATACTTAGGACACGTTTTGGTGGGCTAATCCGGAATAGAAGACAATATACTATTACAGTTTACTCAGTTTGGAGATGATGATTTCTTTCGCTGAGTAACGTCCCCACGATAACAAAATGAATGGAATACGGTCGGAACGTTTTGGTTTACTAAGAACAGAAAAAATGCGTTCCTTTTAGGGAGTCGGTATTCTGGATATTCCTAAACCGGAATAGGAATAGCCAGGATAGTCCTAAAAGTAATGTGCCTGAGCCTCTTCTTTCATTTCCGCACACATTTTATGACCGGGAAGGTGCAAACCTTGACGTATTCGCATTTAAGATCTGAAACTCAAAATGTTTTTCTGGAAACTTGTGCAAGCAAACTTGTTGTCATTACAGAATAAGGCAAACTGAGAAAACTGAGCTGAGTATCATGAAAAATATAGTTTACCAAATTCAGTCTGTCGGTATGTCCTGACTGCGGAATGCCTTATTTATCATCGTTAGGAGCGAAAGAGATCTTTCAGCAACTGTTCTAGTTGTAAAGTTTACATGTATAGAGAGGTTTGAAGAAGTCACGTTGATTTTCAGGAAATATCTAAGCACGTTGTTGCCGATAATCCTATCTGGAGATAGACTGCAGTTCGTAATGCCCGGGCCAGGCAAGAACGAGAGTCAACAAAAGTCAAACTCTTTCAGAGTATAAGAGAGTCAATAAGAGTTCACGAATTAGAGGCCAAACGACAGCGAGAGTTTCAACTTCCGTCGACTGTAATTAAAATCTGAGCAGGTTCAAACTCTTCAAGATAGACTCCCCCAGAGTGCACGTGAGTTTCAACTAATCTGAAGCCAAATGATTTTTTTTTTTTTTTTTTTTTTATTTGCAGAAACTTACGTTACAAACAGTAAAAAAACAAAAAAACAAAAAAACAAACAAATAACACTAACAATACCTACACTACATACGAAATATATACTGTGTGTATATATAAATACACTACAGATAAACTACAACACAGTTAAATAAATTAAGGATTGACATTTACAAACAATAAAAAATGTAAGTAAAACAGAAGAAGGGAAAAAAAAAAAACCTACAGTATAGGTGCCCAAGTAGCATTGTATTTATGAAGCGTTTTGTTTGCTATGGCTACTTTACGTAAAACTTCTAATTTCGATTTCAGTCTTAAAAGAAAGCGATCAAAGCTCAGCTTGTCCTCGCAGATACAAGTTGCAAAAATATGGTATTTTGCAATAAGAAGAATGTAATTGAGCTCTCGCTCGTTGCTGGTGTTTTGGTGCCACCCAAATAAAATCGTACCTTCTGATAAAGTTATTTTTTCGAGAAATTTTTCGCTCCACCATTGAGTAAACTGTTCCCAAAAGATTGACGATTCCCTGCAACTATAGAACATATGAACAAGTGATTGCCTCTCGGAATTGCAAATAGGGCAAATGTCGTCGTCTACTAGGCCAGCACGGAGTAGGCTGACACGAGTAGGCAGAATATTATGTATTATTTTGAACTGGAAAGCAATTAGCTTTGCCTCTGTGGTAACCCGGAAAGGGAGTAAGTAAATGTTGTGAATATTTTCTGTATTAAACCCGTATTTCAAAATTTTAGTTTCATTTGTTGGTGTCGCGGAACGTCTAGCAAGAATAGCATTATACGCCCCTCGAGTGGAGATGACTGTTGTTGATAGTGTGGTTTCGGAAGGGGAGCTCTGGGTACTGCGAGATGAATTTCGAATTGACATTTTCCAACTGATCGGGATAGCTCTGATGAGACCGTAATACATAGTGAATGGGTTGTTGACCTTGAATTTTTGTTTAAAGTCAGCTAGACATGTATAATTTCCTTTTTAAACCAGGCGCTATAAAAAATCGGCTTTTGGTCAACCAGGATACTAGAGTTGTTCCAAATGATCTCATTTTCCGGGTTCTTTTCCTCAAAGGAGGTTAAATGTTTATATTCTTGCCAATACTTTAGTACGGAATGATAGAAAGCAGGGAGTTTTCGTAGGTCGAGTAGCTTAGTGTCGTAACGGCACTTTGTTAAAAACGAAAGACCACCATAATGACTTGTTGCTTGTTCGGGAATTGTTTTCCAGGAAGCATCGCTTTGTTCATGTATTCTTTTAATCCAAGCGATTTTCAGAGCTTTCTCCATTATTTCGAAGTCTAACATCTTTAATCCACCATGATTCTTTTCGGCAATGATCGTCTTCTTTTTAATTTTTGCGGTTTTACCTTCCCATATGAAGTTAAAGATAAGCTTGTTGACTCTCTCTGCAAAATGCTCTGGAATGGATAAAACGGATGTACCATATATGAGTTTAGCTACTCCCAGGGTTTTCACGATTTTTATTCTACCGATCAAAGTAAGGTTTCTTCTTCTCCAGGTATTAAGTATTGTTTCTAAATTGCGAGCCTTTTCTTCGAAGTTTAACTTATTCGCCTGTTGTTCGTCGTAAGAGAAGTGCACACCAAGGGCGTGCACAGGCTCCCTCGGCCATTTGAAATTATAAGGAGTTTCCTTGTTGTTTCGCCAGGAACCTAGCCACAACGCCTCTATTTTGGTGGTATTAATTTCCAGTCCACAATTCATTTTGAATTCTTGTAAGAGTTTTAAAACTCTTATCCGAAGCCAAATGATAGCAAGGTGATTTGAACTCTTCAAGGGTATTCCGTTTTTGTTTGGTCCATATGAAAATTAAATCTGAAACCACGGGAAAACCACGGTACTGGTTAACCCTGAAACTAAACACCGACTAACGAATTTTCCAACTTTATCATTATTATTATTATTTTTTCAATGGCACCAAAAAGTGGGGGGGGGGGGGGGGGGGGTGGGCTAAAGCCCCCTCAGCCCACCCCTCGCGCGGTCCCTGGCTAAACGTGTTTGAAAAGACGTTTAAGAGAATACTAGATCGACTGATTGTAAGTGCCCAGGTGAACGTGATAGTATAAGTAAACGATCTAGGAATTAAAAGATTTTCAAATAAAGCAGAGCTTTTCCATGTCTTGTTTCAGAACTTACCTAACCCTACCATTAATGTATCAAAGTATGCAGAAGTGAAAACTTTTGCTTTAAAAACATCACACTCCGTTGAAGCCAGTAACAGCATTTGAAAAAGATTTGTGTCTAATTATAAAAGCGGATCGGAAAAGAATTTGCAAGTTCTCGATTTTCCGAAAACTGGATTTAACAGACCCAAAAGGTACCGATTAGGTATACAATGTATGCTGTAGACGTACAGACCAACCCGATTGCTAAAAAAAACCTTTAATCTGTGCCTGCACACTTTCCTCGTAAGTTTTAATATTCTTTAAATGCACCTTAAGGTGACTTGAACATCTAAGGGTGCGTTTCTTTGGGAGAATCCGAAAACGGATTTGTGATCCGAGATCATATGGATTCTTCGACGCCAAAGAAACGCAAAATCCGAAAAAGGATTATTTTGTCATGACAAGACAGGCTGGAGGCACGCAATATATATATCACAATGATATTTCTCTCGTAATGCCCTAGAATTCAGCTAGAATGGAATACAATTAATTTATAAACAAGGACAGTATCTGCAGTAGTTCAAGTGAACTCGCTATTTGCGTTCACAATTAGCAAAATCTGGTCCCAGAAATGGTACACAAATGAAGTTATCCCGACGTGTCAATGCTTCTGTCTGTTCTTTTGGAGGAAACTTTTCAAATATACGGAACGGAATAATCACCTGAAGTTTCTTTTTCACGATCGAATGTTTTGTCACGCAAGATCGAGAGAAAATATGGCGACACCAGTAAATTTGCATGGAAGACCGCTTGACAGATGTACTATTTTCGGATCCGTTCCCAAAGAAACGCACGGATCATGAATCCTAAAAATCCGGATTTAGATTTGATCTGATGTATCCACTCGGAGTGAGGATTCTTCTGATCACTAATCCCTGATTAATCCATTTTCGGATTTAAGTAAAGAAACGCAAAATCCGTTTTTGGATACAAGAATCCGGATTTGGATTTTCCCAAAGAAACGCACCCTAAGTCACCCTCATAACAAGGTCTTCGAACACTTTTAAGAGTGTTAACGGCTTCTTTTAAAATGACAGTTATGAGGATTTTGTAATCAACGCTCACTTGGAATTATTTATTGATGTTCTCTTTTCCCTTTTGTTCAACCGATTAACCGACCGATCCACCCACTTTCGTGAGGAAGGGGGTGATGGGGAGAGGGGGGGGGGGAGGTTGGAAAACGGGAAACCTTTTCATCTTGGAGGATTAAGGGTTCGAACTTCACACTTCTCTTAGCCTTCAAGCCCGGCTACGCCCACATTTTGTTGGCTCAGGCTCTTTGTGTTTTTCGTTTACAAACTTTTTGCGTCGGCCAAACTCATTCATCATTATTCAACAATCTTGAACACAACTTTGTTGCGCGATGTTGAACAAGGTGGGCAAACGAATTCAACTCTTTTGTCTTTCACAGAACTTCGTTGAACAGGGTGGCACACCTGAAAACAAATGAAAAGTCGCCAAACGTGTTAAATTCAACAGTGTTGATCGATGTTGAATTGAACGTTGAACCCCCAAGTTAACCGTTTTGTATTTTTCTTCACTGTTGGAAGCTTTATAAAACGACTACACGCACTAGAGAAGTGCCAGTCGAGTAGAGTCGTTTTTCATTGGTGCGTGTTGACGGTGGAAAGTGGAAAACCCAATACTCATAAAACATCATCCAGGTTAAGCCCGTAGTTGGTTGTTTGTTCTGGCAACAGGACGAAGCTCTTACCAATCTTGTAGATCATTAAATTTATTCCCTGAGAACCAGTACAGTTTTGATTTCTTATTAATGTCTATTCTCCGTAAATAAGCGTTTGTGCGTTAAATGTACACGAGCACGTAAATAAGAACAACCAACCAATTAAAAATGAAAAAGGAGGTTTTAAGGTATCACACTGCTTTATTTGAAAGTCTTTGAATGCCAGGAATCGTTACAATCAGTCGATTCAGCGTTCCCTAAAACCTCTTTCCCCAAAACCTATAGCCCCAGCCCCAGCCCACCCTCACCCCTAACAAAAACGAATTTTAAGACCGAAAAGGAAATTGTCATCCTTAACTTTGTATTTTAATCTAGCCATAGTATCTAATATAGCGTTCATTAACTGTGCGACTTCTTGGAAAACCAGCAGAGAACATGTCTTTAAAACCCCTTTACCCTGCCCATCAGGTAAAAGCTCAGTCTAGGGTATGTCACGCAACCAACGTGCGCTCTTTTTAGTTTCACTCATTTTAAAGTGCTTGTCGAGCCCAATCTACTGAGAATCTTCGCTCAGTCCTTAAATAAGAAAGACGTCTTATGTACAACACCTTAAGCCTGTTTTCTATCGAAAATGGGAAAAGAGAATCATCACATCAGAAACCGCGGGATGTTCGGTTAAACGGCATGGCAAGTTGCGATATCCTGTCAAGTTTCCTTGCAGTTTGCTTGAATTTTATCGTGGAGAAGGACTACAGCTCTCATATGTGATAGAGCAACATGAAGGTTAGAGGATTTTGTGTTCAGATCGGTTGTTGGCTGGCTGATCAAAACCTGTGGAAAACGTGAAGTTGTTTGTGTATGTGTACACTGAGTTAATTAGGCTGACTTTTGGGATCAATTGAATCAACGCATTGTGTCCAAATTTAAAATTCTCTAACATCGCATCGATAAATTTCCCCAAAAAATCATTTTAGGAGGGAAAAGAACATCCCTTCTCCTCTTGAAATCCAGATTCTTGTCGAATAATATTCGGTACCACATACTTTTTTTAGAGGTCAAACTTGATATACTTTTTATCTATTAAAACGTATGTCGGATAAATTCAATTAGAGCTCCTAAATAAATGAGCAGATATCGCTGAAATTGCTCTTAACGTATATTTCAACATCGTTCTACAAGTTTTGTTAATTTTTATTGCCCTGAAATGCTTCATTTTGTTACGCAAAGCTTCGAGATTTGCCTTAGATTTTAAGCTCCGAAAGCGGTATTTAGAGCGAATTCCGTTATTATCGATTTTCTTGAAAGTAAATCAATATTCAGGCAAACGAACTATGCAGTGATTTGTTTCACATTAAGGTCTAACTAACATAAGAATATGAGCGAAATTGATCTGTGACCTGTTGCCACCAAATGTTTGACCGTTGGTAACATTCGCTCTTAAAGTCGATCTTTGTAAATAACCAGTCCAACATTATGAACTAGAAGGCGATTTAAAACTTCGCCACGAGAAGTTGAATTTCCAAGGAAATTTCATGTCTTTTAAGATGATTCCATTCATTTACACTGCGCATCCTTTCTGTGCATCATTTTTGGGTGATTAGCGCAAGCACAAGCACGCGCACATTGGGAACTTGGCAGGTATTTCTATGAAAACTGAGTTGTTCGTTTTCTCTTAATCGAGCACGGTGACCCCCATTTTTATCGTATTAACTCAATCATGACCGTGCATCCAATGCAAAATGATAAAGTTGACAAATATCTACGATCAGATTTTGGCATTAGGGGTAGAGGATACTGAGCACATCAAGCTACCGTCGTCACCGTCTACTTTATCGCTTTAAGTGTCCCGTAAATATGAAGCTTGTTGGGCATGCTTTGCATGACACAGGTGAGAAAACATATGTATAAAGTCAACAAAAACATGAAATATCAAACTGCAGTGGAAATATTGAGCGTATTGGCTTTGCGTGGTTATTGCCTGAAAATAAACATAAGCATAAACATAGACATAGACATGAGACCTTTATTTTTGCACGATAGGGTTTAAATCTAGAAGCTTGTGGGGTGGTGCCTAATTACAATACATTGCTTTAAACAATGTACTCGTCAGCAGTATACCACTAAGACGAGCACGGTGACCCCCCATTTTTATTGCAATTTTTGAGCCTACATGACTTTTTGAATATCTTTGCCAAGTTTCATTACAATTCTATGGCAGATTCTTTTTCCAGGGAATCACCTTAATCGAATATTGAAAGGCCTTAAACGCCCAGGAAAAAAGGCAAAATTTTTAAGAGAAATAATAAGACTAGCTAGTATTTTAATAAGAAGATCGTAAACATATTTCTCAACTTAATTAATAGCTTACACATTTTGTGCAACTGTAAAACCCGTAGGCATGGCCTTACTTGATCCTGACTCTCCCGTGTAACCACGCGGTCCATCACTGGCTCTGCTTCCAGCTCCGTTGTCACCACAATAGTCAGTATTCCATTTGGCTCCCCAACTAGTTTTTCTCTTGCAGTACCTTCCTCTGCCTCCTGTACCACCGCTTCCACCTGAAATAAAGAACCACAAGTGACAGGGTCGCTATTTGGTTGAACGGATGAATAGATGAATAAACGAACCCCCGAACGAACGAAAGTCGTCAATAACAAAACCAAAATATTTTTTTGAATCGTTTGGCAATCCTAAACAAATATCGAATACTTCAAAAACGTTTGAATAAGTCATTCCGTCGAAGTCCTTCGAAAATTTCGGACTGCCGGACATTTAAGCACCGCCGAAAAATAAAGTTTCTCGATTAGAATACTAGGGTGTAGAGTGTCAGATGCCTTAGATATAAAGTCAAGAGATAAACGACTGTGCCTTTGTTATTTTATTAACAATCAGGCAATTTCGGCATAATGTTGGAGTCAAACGGCTTGGTGGCTGATTTTTTTTTTTTTTTTTATCGCTGGGCACGTTAACACAACAATTTATCGAAACTTTATTCTGCTCCTTGGTTGAATTCAAAATCAAATCTTAATTCTCCGGTAAATCTTGATTAACTGACAGTAGCTAGAGGTCGTGATCTCGCCGGTCTTGATGTTTGTTTCTTTGTTTTGTGATAAAAAAATGTTTTCAAATTGTTTTCTGCAAGATATGTTTTGTATTGTATTTCACCAATATTTTTATCCTGGGTTGGTTTACACCTGTTGCTCATTGTATGATCGTATAATGTAAAGTTTAACACAATTTTGCTAAACGAAAATTAATGGTCAATTGGCTAATCAAGCAAAACTCTTACATCTACTTTTTGGAAGAGAAAATAAAAACACACGAGGAAATGGAAAACAGACCACTGATTCCTGGGGAAAAACCGAGAATTCAAACAGACTAGTCATCTTGTTCTTTCTTGAAAACACTTGTTCAATTCGGAGGTTAACTGCGCGAATGATGTGCTAGGCCCATTTAACATATTATGTAACCAAAACCGGAAATCCGTAATTTAACAAAACGTTAGACCGCTCTTTCGAGTGTACATGTCATCAAACACAAGTAAAAGAACTTAGTTCCCCTACGCCATTTTCTTTTACATACATTAAACGCCTCGTTATTCAATTTTTATCATCTTTAATTTTTTTCTGCAATTTGTTCAAGTCTAAATATTGGATCACGTCAAACTAAAAATGTCACATAGAGCAGGCTGATAACAAATTAACTCATCAATTACGGGACAGCTTGCCTTTCAACGTAACATCAAAACAACCTTTTCTATTAGCAAATCGCAGCCCACAAATATCATTGTAATCTAACGCTATTTATTTTTAATTTTGCCGAAACGTATTAAATATTACTGAGCGTCAAATCATTGATAAACGACACAGACGACACGGGGTTTTTACTCGAACGAGCAGGAACCCATGGAGACCCTAGTTATTTGATGGAGTCAAAATACATGTCACTTACCCGATGAGAAAGCGAAGTTTCACTATTAGGAATACGGAAGATCTCTCAAACATCGAAGCCGAATCTACACAACAGCTTACAGAAATAACCACTGCAATGTGTTGAGGAATATGCTGAACTCCAACACAATATCTCGTAGTTGCCATTGCAACCTCAATATAAAAAAAGCGATGGTTGTAAGCGGTATACATCCCCTTACCTCTTCCTCCCTGTCCATTTGTTGCTGGTTGGGCTCCAGTTCCACCACAAGACTTAGATTTTAATTGTCCGTTTAACTTCCTGTAGCGAATATTTACGCGCCCAGCATTTCCCCCATTTCCTGGAAAAAGAATGAAAAAAATAAAAAAATCAGTGAAAGGTACTTACATTATTATCAACCCATTCACTCCCTACCTTTATCCGGAAAACCGCCATTTTAAGCCAAGAAGGCTTTAGTTTGCCTCCTGCTTGCTCAATGCTCAAATATTAATCCCGGTCCAAATCTCTATAACTCCCTCTGCAGCATGGAAACAAAATCTCTTCCATTTCCATGGCTGTCTGGCAAATTTGGTTGCGTGTATGCGCACAATTCAAAATCTTTCCGTGTTTGTTTCGATCTTTTTGGAAGTTTGTAGGCCATTTGATAGTCTTTTCTTGGACTAGAAAAGATTTCACCTAAACTTTCAAAAAACAGAAAATTTTCAACTAGAAGTGTCAACCTGTTCCAAGGCCAAGTTTTGCAACAATTTCAAAGGAAACTCTCTCCTTTTTCTTTGAGAAACTCTGGAGTATTTTAGGTGAGCGCTTACGTTTAGGCACTTAGCACTAAGTCGGTTCTCAAAAACATCTTCTGTCACTCAAAGCGATTGCGCCACGAGAACAATTGGTCTTTAAAGGCGGTTTTGGGCGGCGTGGGAAACCGTGGGTTAAATTAAATGTACGGGGACTCAGATGAAATGCATGGTACTGATCATTCGTTTTATACGTAGCATGTTATCATCATGTGGCACGACATAAAGGCTCAATTAATTATTTCAAGGAAATTAAAGAACACGCAAATTTGGAAAAGCTGCCATTGTCAATTCCTTCATGCCTCAGGTGGGAAGAGCGTTTACATTCGTATCATGACAAGAGGTAAAAAAACGCTGAGTTTATATTTATCATTTTAAGGGAATAAAAGATCTCTCAAATTGGAAGAGGCCTAGGCTTCCCTCGTCAATGGCTTCGTACCTCAAATGGGTAGAATGAATCTCTTTGAAACCTGCCGTTTTTCTTTTTGTACAAGATACGCCAGCTGTTATGTAACATATTCTTTACGTTCTCGAGTGTTTGAAAAAATGATAAGAAAAATTATCAACTTATCCCGTCTCTGCCCCTCTACTGACTACTTGCAATCGAAAGCACGACTACATCAAAACAACCCAAAGGACTTGAGAGCCACGAGATACAAGTAAAGGAATAAATTAACGTTTTTTGTCGTTCAGCCTTGAATCTTTTACCCTAAATACCAGAGGAGAGTTAACGCAGTGTGTCAACAAGAGCATGCGGAATTGATACAAAAAGCGCAGAATCATAAATAACCGTAAATGTCAGGGTTTCAAAATAGAAAAAGCTTGTTTTGCATCTACTAAAGGGGAAAAAGAGTGCAATTATGGCTTTCATTTAAATTTTATAGACCCAAAATCACTACTTTCACCAGCTCGCCTAGAGCCTTTTTCAAGCCTTTTCATTTTTAATTGCTTTGGTTACTCGTTGGGTAAGGACTACATCCATTCGAGACCATTAGTTTCTTCCTTTTTTAAGATAAAAACAGCGTTAAAAAACAAAAGTTTACCATGCCAGATTTTCTAAAAAAGTTTACTATACCAGGCTTTCCTGCATTTCCTCCTTTGCCTCCAGTACCTCCCCTTAATCCGGTTTTTCCACTTACGTGACCAGGGCAGTTGTACTTTGGATACCGAGAGCAAGTTGAGCGGCTGGATAGGTCAGGTCTCTTATCAAATAGAACATTCAAGAGTACCAAGTCAGTTTCTTTGAGGCTGAACAAGGTTGAGGACACGGAGTATTCTCGGCCTCAAGGTGGCTTACTACAGTTCTTCTGAGACACAATTGCGCGCGCTAAGAAATTCTCTCTAGCGCCATTTTTTTAACGCATGCAGTACTTTGACGCCAACATCGATCGCGTAGTGTTATCATTCCTTATCATGAATGAGTAAAGTCTTGATCAGTTAGTAACCGCTACCAGTGCAAAATATCTGCAAAACCTTTACAAAAACCTCGAGAGGTTGTCATAAAAATTCTCATGTTTATCACACGCGCCATATTGCGTCATTTCAGCTCGCGCTTAATTTACACACATGCTCAGTTTTGCTCACGAGGGAGGTTGTAAAAGTGGAATATCGACTTTTTGACGCCAATTTACTCGAAAACGAACCGTAAAATCCACAGTCAAACTTTTAGAATCAATTTATAGTAGTAACTTACACTTGTGGACAAAATATTAGCAAAATCTGTAAGATCAAAGAGAGATTTTTAGTAACTCTCAAAGGGGCAAAATTCGACATTTCCATCTTTAGCAAAAATTCTGCCTTACCAATTTTCATTTTCCTTTGCATAGATGCTTACTTTTACACACTCTCTAAATCCTGAAAATTTGTGGTAAAGTTGTAAGGCTGGATTTCTGGAAAAAAATGCCCTGAAAAAGTCTAGTTTCTAGTCCACTCCCAGAGCTCGGTCTCTTATATTTGATATTTTCTAAGCTTCTCGTATTTCTTTTCCGGGATAAAATCATTTCTTTAAACAGTTGTAGTAACAAATGGCCCAAAAGAAGCTTAAAAGTGCATGAAACCACACTGGACTGTGAACATATTCTAATTGACAGTACCTTTGGAAAAATTTGGAAGAGCGGTTCAAATAGTGGGAGGTGACGTTCAAAACTAGACCGTTAGCGTCGACCAGGAAAGTGTTGAACGCAGGATTTCGCCGTTGTGTTTACCTTTTTAATGCTGTTTTTTAATGATTTTTTTGTGGCTAAAGAACACAGATTCTAATTGCGAATTATTTATTTATATGAGTTTAATATTCTTTTTTGGCAAAACGGTACAACCTTAGATCTACAAGATAGAAAAATTGATTTTGTAACATCGTGATCATGATAATCGTGAGGACAATCTGAGTTGTGCCACAAACTATCTTTACTGAGGTTAAGATACCTGATCTCCCACTAAATGGGTTGTAGCAATAGGAAATTAACACACTCCTTACAGTATCGCCGCTGTCCCTCCCAACAGCACCGTTACCGCCATCTTGTCCTCTATGGCCATTTCCGCCTTTAGCAGAGACAACAAAGGGGCCATTGATGACGTCACAAAATACGTCAACTGAAAATAAAAAAAGATATATTTTTCAACATAGATGGACTTTAGTTATATGTTTAAAAGTGATAAAAAGTCACCTTTACTTCAATGCGGCTGTAATCGCCTTCGTTTATTTTGTTTTGGTTAAGCTTTAAGCCTCTCAAGGAAGAATTTGTTAACTGAGAAGTGATAAGCGAAAGAAAAAGGTTATATCGCCAAACATTTGCAGCAATTTATGCGAAACGCTACTTCTTACTCTATACCTTATACGCTCTTAATACCCAAGCCCCTAATCTTAACCCTGCTATTAACTCAAAGTTAAAGGTAGAATAAAGGTAAAAGAGCATAATCAGCTTAATTTTGACAAAATATCGCTACAACCACGACAGGCCAACGTTGACAGAAGAGTTCTGTCAAGGAAATAGGGGTACGTTAAATCGTGCGAATTTGTGAACATTCTAAGTAGTGACATTTTGCCCAGGTTTCGCAGTTCCTTAAAATTTCAAAGCAGCAAAAATCGAGTTGTTCATGTATCAACTAAGCCCACCTAGAGGTCCAGGAACTCCATTTTTACCGTCTTCTCCGTTACGTCCGGTTGTCACTGTGCTCTTATATTCTTGATTCCAGTTTGGTGTAGATATCTCCAGTTTACTTCCTATAGAAGCAACAATCTCCCGGGCGTATATTTTAACATTTTTGATACCGTAAAGGACAACAACACCCTGTGGAGAAATATTTGACACC
This sequence comes from Siderastrea radians, assembly GCA_964017195.1. NCBI lineage: Eukaryota > Metazoa > Cnidaria > Anthozoa > Scleractinia > Rhizangiidae > Siderastrea > Siderastrea radians. The sequence continues at coordinate 57,524,011 of OZ024888.1, forward strand.
CGATAAATGTACAAATTAGAGTGCTAGTAATAAGCGCTGGTTTTCAGCTGATGATATTCAACGTCAGATTATAACCTGAGACATTTACCATACGAGGCAAAAAATAAATTGAGTCCCCCCGATTAAGACGAGATTATCTTGAGACGACGAGATCTAGACTGGTTTACAATGCTAGACAACTCGAAAATACGGCATTTCGCACATTTGCCCACAAGTCGAGTTTACGAACTTTTTTCTCGAGGAGCGGAATAGTGGGGACTTCGAGACCACGGTAAATGATAACTATTGTTGAAAGTGATATGTGACAAAGCAGGCCAGTACAGAAAAGGCGAGAGAGTGGCATCTTATGATTTCCGCGACGCTGCCGATAAACTGGTCTGACCAAGGCCAAGGGCTGACTACCTAAAACGCAGCTTTCCTTACAGTGGAGCTTTTCTCTTGCTTTTCGGTGGAGCCTTTCATATCTTCCCGAGGAAGCTATAGCAGCTGGTTTGTTAAGTCTTTCTAAAAAACGTATTAATGAATGGTTTTCCACATCGGACTCCCAAACGGCAAATATGTAACTAGTTAATAGAGAATGTAAATTCTGTATTTTTGTTTACTGATATATTTACCAAGTCTAAGAAATGTTTTTGTTGTTGTTGTGTACATATCTCTCATTAGACTGCCATGGGCGACTTTGGTAGACCGCAGGGAGCCGGCTAAGTACGACCTTTTTCGATTAACAAAAGGACAAGGAATAAGCCAATGAAATCTTTCGTTTTATCGTGCCCCCAAAACAACTGGAAATAGAGTAAGGGGTATATTTTTCACAGGTTGCGCAGCCATTTTTAGTGTCCTCACGCAACGCACCTCCCCACGAGGAGGAGCGTTGCGTGACGACACTAGAAACGGCTGCGTAGGAGACTAATGCCTAAAAGAAGGAGGTCACTTTTGGGAGACAAGTTTACCCTGGTTCAATTTGAAAAGTGTGTTGATTGTCCAAAAAACAGTGACTTGTCAAACTGGTTTTCTGAAGCATCGAGCTCATTTCAAACACTTAACTGACAGAGCAAAGCTGGAATAACAAATTGCAATTTGCTATGATCAAACTAGAGCCAAGAATCAGTGGGAATTACGAGCTTTATTTATAATGCATTTTCGAGAAATTTTAAGCCAATAAAACTCAACGAATATTTAAAAGTACAGTCACGCGCGAAGTCAACGACTTTCCATGAACAGCTTGTGGACAATCGCCGTCTTCTTTACAAGCAGTGAAGGATATAAATGTAGATGAAAGTAATTGAAGGCTTTGGACCAACAACAATGGTACAGTTCTGAAAAACATCTCCAAAGAACCGTTTTGCTTCGTTGGCTATAGTCACTGTACCTGCAGTGTACGAGAAGAATAATTGCAGCGCGGGCGAGAGACACAGCGAAGGTTGTCAATCTTTAGTGTCATTTCGATTTGTTCTTTTACGTTGTTCTTGTCCCGATTCTGTGGAGTGCCGGCAGATGGATTTAACATTGTTTGTCCTAACACCACGCTATTGTCGAGTGGACTCACGTTCTCGTTGCAAAATGCTGATACCAGTCGGATGACTGATTTGTCTTTGAGTATTTTAATGCCTTGCGTGATTTTTCAAGTAAGAGTTAAGATTGTTTTGTCCAGCAAGACGGTTCTATATAACCATTTTAAAAGTAATCGCAGGTGAAGATAAGAACCTACTGAAAAAGTAGTTGGATGTCTAGGCTGGAACGCTCCCCTCTCTCTATCTATCTCTCTCTCTTTTTTTTCCTGGCTTGCCTTCTAGAAACACATTTTTTGTTCCTAAATCTCAAAATATGGCATTTTCTCTGTAATTTTTGGTAAAAATAGCATTTTCGTCCTTTTTTTTTTCTTCATCGGGTAGGCCGTAAAGAAAAGTTGATTTAAAAAAACCTGCCAAGTTTGTCTTCTGGAGTAAAAATACCGTGAGATATTATACTTATTCAGAGTGGTATTTGTATTCCACTGATCGCATTTGAATTACAACTACATTGCAGTACATTACAGTACAGTGGAGTACAGTGCAAACTTTATCCAGGTTTCCTAACCTCTAGCATAACCACATGTAAGAAAATATACTGCAATTTAGTTCAAAACTGAGGAAAACGTTTTGACTGAGTAGAGCGTGTATAAATAATCAAGTTAAACTGCATACAAAGTACTCAGCCAAGAGCTGTCATTTACACAAAAATTCCGGAATGGAAATCTACTAACTTGTCGGTTGTCCGAAGAAAGGCAAGTGAAAAAGGTGGTACAACTAGAATTTGAGGATAATATTTGATTTCGATAACCGATACAGGAATATTCACCTCAATATAAAGTGTGTCCGCAAGTATGTCCAGTTGTTGAATGAGTTTAATAGTTTTTCTCACGGCGTTAAAGTTGAAACGTTTCTGCGTCTCTAGTCGCTCCTTTAAGTACCTTAGATGAATGACTCGACCAAGAGCTTGGTAGTGACCTGAAAAAAAAGTAAGACATAGCCCATCCTTTACAACATGGCTACCTTCGAGACAGAATGAGTAAGCCTGGCGAGTAAGTCTGCTTTCCTTATGATCGTATTATATATTTTTCATTTACAGGCGATTTTTCCTTTTCATATGTAGACCCAGGATTTTCAAGCATGGATTAACCCTTCATTATTCACCCGTAATCGCAAATAGACGCTGGAAATTTCCAGATCTTCCGGCTCCTTATTATCGTTTATATCTCAGGAAGATAGCATTGCCTCCGTATAAGCAAAAAAGCAAAAACTAAAAATATCGTACAATCGGAGGCTGAGTGGTTTTTACCTTTGAACAGTGAAAGCTTCTCTCTTACCTGTGCCGGCTGTAATTTCCACGATCGATGGTGTTTGGAGCCAGGTTGGTGACGGAATGTTGTAACTGGGCACGTTCCCCTGGCTTTTCCATTCACTAAAAGCGCATTCTTTCCATACGTTGACTTTCCCGGCTGTGGGGACTAAAAACAAACGTACTCATGCTTCTATTAACGTATTTGCATCTTAACAATGAAGGTTATTAACAGGTATTGCAGATAAAAACACAAAGCTCGGTCAAAAAAGAAATTACAATTAACAATTCAGTGAAAAAATGGAAGTTTCAGCTGTAAGAAAGTAACTTTGCTTTAAAACCAAGTTCCAGCACTAACTTTTTTTCGTCTGCGTATGGCAATTTCATCGGACATTTTTTTTTTCTGGGAGTATACTTACTAATCGGCAGTCAATCAGGGGAATAATATTCCAACCAAGAAAAAGGACGCCGAAAAAAGGGATTTTTTGACGCTGAAAACGGCCTTAAGCCAATCATTGTTTAATGTCTGTGGGTGTGACACCGTAAGCTACGCAATCGGCGAGCTTCTTAGCCGTCTTTGATTCAGATATGAGCAATGTTTTTGAAAAGTCTTATTCGACGCGACGCGATATTCAAATCCAGATATTGATAATCTAATGTTTAAAAAATAAGAAGTAGAGTTAGTTGTTTAACATCATGTTCATCTTTAATTCTAGCGATTGTGGTTGGGCGTTGAAAAGTATGTACTGATAGACAAACTATAAGCCAGACTAGATACATATGTACATATGCAAGACAAGGCCACTCAAAAGATCCTGAGGGGTTTTGCTGGGGACAAGACTGGTTACTTTTCTTTTCAACGGCAGCGCGTTGATATCATTCAACTTCTATATTTCATTACAGTAGCATAACATCTTTTAGTAGCAAGAATACGAAGTTTTTGACTGACTGTCGCAATAATCAACCTCATTCCATACCTTGTGTACATCCATACAGCTCCACTCTCATTGATATATACTTATTCCATGTTATTGGTCGAAAACGGATGTAAGGTGCCGTGATTGGTGGGTTCAGATCATGAGAGACAACAGTGTTTCGGTCTGTGTTTCCATTAAACACCTAAAGCACGTAAAATAACAAGTTGTGTTGAGAAAACCTCCTATCATTATTCGCCTCCTAACTTAACAGCGTAAATTCTATGAACTGTGGTGAATCAGTACATGTTTTGAAGCCAGACGTCTCAGTAGCTAGCCAATAAGAGTAGTTTTCCTACTGCGATTGCCTGAATGAGAGTATTAAGCAGAACAATGCAGTTGATTAGAAAATGGTCTGGACTTGAAGTGTCAGTGGCTTGTCTGGTCTGCTTTCTTTGTTAAGGGTATACTTCAAGAGGGCTCATGTTTAATAAATTGCTTAGACGCAGTAGAGTAATCGGTCGAGGCAGGCCCTTGAAAGGACCTGAGTCTAAGAACTAGACTCGTGTGTCTAGAACACACGAGTTCAAGTGCAAAGTTCCTGTAGTAGAACAGTGTGTGCTCTTGTTGCTTGGCTGGGGACCCTGCGTTGCCGATACAACATTTGGCAACCGAGCTATCAAGCCAAAGAAGAGATGGTCATTCGTGAGTTCGTATTAAACCCACAGTTAGTAAATAAATGAATTAGAAGTATTAGTAGTTGGTCAAGTGAGATCGTCTGGGTGAGGGTAGCCTGTATAACGATTGCTGTTTCGTCAACGGTTTGAATCTGGTTTGGAATAGGCCTTTAAATAACTTTTGTTGATGACCGGTGTTTCCATAAAATTGAGAGGCGAGCAAACAGTACATCGTCAATTACGTCCACTCTTGTTAAAGGCCTGATTGCCAGTACTGATCTTATAGGCTGTAAATAGTCAAAATAATGGCTAAGACACAAGTAACACAGGCAATTCGCAACTAAATAATGAGCACTATGGTCACCTTGGTAAGAGCATTTCCCATCGATCTAACATAAAAAAAAAATAGTGTCTACGACTGCTAAATCTCAGGCTCGCTAACTGGAGATAAAAGCAGATGTCAAGGGTTGATAGCTCAGTTGGTAGAGAAACGCACCGGCAATTCAGAGGATATGGGTTCGAATAATCCCTTTGTAATAGAAAGATGGATTATTCAGTTGCCACGAACATGGGACTAAGAAAAAGTCTGAGTCCCCGACGGGAATCGAACCCATGACCTTCCGAACACCGGTCGGGTGCTCTAACCACAGAGCTACTGGGAGTCTCGTGGTGAGCGAGGTCATATTTACTGAGTTCGTTGTGACACGCGTCCTGCATACTGCTAGGATCAACAATGCCGAAAGTACCGTGTGTGATAATGAAGAAAGAAAGATGGGAAATTTTCAAGCTCGTAAAAAAGTGAGAAAGATTGAATATTCAGTTGTCACGAGCGTGGGACAAATATTATGGAGTATTAGTTGTCACGAGCGTCCCCCCCCCCCCCCACGCTTGTGACAACTGAATATTTCATCTTCCTATCACCATCTTTCCTTCTTTATTACGCCGTTGTAGCTTTCAAATAGGTTTTTTTTTTCAAGATAGAAAGACAAATAAACCTTCCAGTGGATTAAGTCTCTCTCACCTTTTCGTTGGTTTGTCCTTGTTCCTTGTAGAACTGAAAGTTTACTCCATCTCTACTGTACTGTAGCTTGTATGAAGTTACCCACTCCGAATATCCATTACTTCCTTGCGTTGCTACACGTGTTACTTTAGTCTGTTGGTTTCCTAGCTCAATTTGGAGCCACTGGTTTGCATTTTGTTGGCTTTTCGCTGCTGTCCAAGCTCCTGATATTGAGGACGTTTTCTTAATATTAAGTCTTCCATATTTTGGGGCGTAAGTGGTACTCCATTGTGAAGAGGCATTGATTTGCTCGTCCTTGATGACTTTGTTTTCCACGCCGAGAGCTCCTTGGCAACCTGGAAGTTATGAAAAATTGTTGTTTTCTTCTTTCTGATACAACATTGTATTCCGTTACTCAGGTTTTTACTAACATCTGAACTCTAAAGTTCTTAAAGGGTTATGTCACGAGGATTTTGCTATTTTAGATCAATTCTGTGCTAAAATCATTACCTAGAGTCTTTACTCATACAGAAAATGCTTCTGTAAAACTATGAGGAAGATATCAAATGAATTTTATCAGGGAGAGCTAACCATAATAATTTTTTTGGTGATTTTTGAGAACATATCATCAAAATTTGAAAAAAAGGGCCATTTTTTTTAAAGTTGCAATCCATTTTTCATCCTTGCCATCGGTAGCAACAGACGACACAAAACAGTTTCAGTGCCGTAAGATAGTCTTAAATAACAAAGATATATCATTATTTTTGGAATTTAATTGATGCCAAGACACTTTTTAGCTTTTTAAAAAGTTACTAAATATAAAATACCGTGACATAGCTCCTTTAACCCTACACTGATTGATAGGTGTGTTTTTCAACTGCCGTCAATCATAATTGCGAAGAAAACTAACAGACCACACATTTTTTTCTATCGCTCTATCCCTTTTTTCTTTGAGCCAGCTGACAATGGAAGCATGACACCAGTTAAAACTATTAACTCGATAGACCCACTTAAAAAAAAATATTTGAAAAGTGACTCTCCAATAAATATTTAAAAAATTTTCGCACGAACGTCCTTAATTAATGGGAAGACGTTTCAAGTAGTCTCTTGAATCACCAAGTTAATCCGTACCTTGTCCACTGCTCGTGCCGGTTGTGGCGTTTTGGACTTGGAGCAGCAAAAATAACATGGACTGTGGCAACTCAACACTGGCGTGCTGGAAAGGCATCTTGCCTGGAAAAGAAACCATCAAAAACCCATCGGGGGATAAGTGTGAAGTAAAGAACAAAAGTGACAATATTATAGAACTGCACGGTTCAACTGAAACCTTTTCCACAAGAAACACACATGCGCCCAGACCCTTTGAGTATTGAATTTGTTTCCATTATGTCAACACATAATGACAGTTATCACGTTTCATTACCGCTTTAATTCATAGTTTTCCTGTTTACTCTTCTGTTCTTTTTCTTAAATTATCTGTTTGCTATCATTATTTTTCTTTCATCGAATTAGGCAAATCGCACTGAACTACTAACCACTTTACATTTTTGTCTCTTCGGTGATTTGCTTTTTTCCTTACGTTTTACGCTACCCTTTGAACCAATAGCAGTATAAAACATGTCTGACCTGTAACCACCTGGTAAAGCGAATATTATTCAAGGTAGCCCCTGGGCTCCCTCTATTTTCACTGGATGAAGGAATTACCGTCTTGAAACTTTGCACCGAGAGAGGTTAGACACGTTTGTGAAAAGTTACAAATTAAAAAAGGGGAGTTGGTGTATTGCTATACCGGAAAGGGTCTCTGTGCAATTTGCCCAAGATATTTGTCAGATATATATTGACAAATTAAGGGTATCGATTTTTTTTTATAATTGACAGATTTCTAATACACTGTAACGCTTAACGTAACGTTATTGCTTCCACAAATCGTAAGACACGAAATGAAGCTTGGGGCGCGGTGTGAACTTACGACTGAACCATGTATCTATCGAACAAGGAGCAAAAAGATTTCTTACCAGGAAACAAACAACTAGAGCGAACTTGCTGCTTCTTACTGTTTTTCATACCGATGAAATTGTTAATAATGAGCTTGGTTATGTAAGATGAACGTTTATTCGTTTGTCTCACGATGGAATCGCTTTGAGTTGTTGATCGCGACGTTTCGACTGCAATACTGCTAGTCTTCATCAGGCGATGAGGTCGAATGTTTACGTGTCGCTAATTGTAGCATGATGGTTCGCTGCTATTGGTGCATTTCGATCCTCATTACTATTCCGACTATTAGATGTTGTTCCCTCACAGGTCCGCTTTGTGGTTGGTCGGCTGTTGTGCTTTCTGATCGTAGGTATCCAAGCTTCAGGAATTTCGATTCCACTATCTCTATTGATGTTATTAGGATAAAGTCTTATATGGATAGCCTCTTTGACCCAGTGAGGGTCACAATCAATAAACTTAACTTCTTTCCAAAGAGGAAGATGCCCCGTTTCGTTAGCGTGCTCCGAAACTGCGGAGGTTTGTGTACGAGCAAGCCGTATATCTCTGTCGTGTTCTTTTATCCTGTCTTGCATCGCTCTCCCTGTTTCTCCGATGTATACTTTGCCGCACTCACATGGACTTTTATAGACGACACCGTCTTGTTTAGTTGGTTCAAGAGTGTCTTTCGGTCGCACTAAGTGAGACCTAAGAGTTGTGTTTGATTTGAAGACGGTGCGTACGCCTTGTTGTTGTAGGCAGCGGAGGTTCTTTGTTGGCTGTTGGTCTTGTTGTCTTTGTGAGCTTTCGTACAAATGAAGAAGGATATCCGTTCGAAATAAGTACCGATGATAAATGTTTCTTTTCTTCAGAGATAGCTTATGGTTTTCATGTGAGGTGCTTGGCTCGGTCGTATAGACACTTAACAATACCACGTTTCACTGACTGAGGATGGTGTGAATCATAGGCTAGGTATTGGTCAGTGTGGGTGGGCTTTCTGTAAACATTGGTGGTGAGAAGACCGTTTGAATCCCTTGACTCTGACGTATCGAGAAAGGGGATAGTGTTATCTTTCTCGATTTCCATGGTAAAACGAATAGTAGGCTGTTGACTGTTTAGATGTTGTAAAAAGCCGTCTACATAGTCTTTATCTAAGACTGTAAAAGTGTCATCTACATATCGCTTCCAGATCTTAGGTTTATAGGTCGCTGTTGCTTTCGCCCGTTCCTCAAACTCTTCCATGTAAAGGTTAGCAGTAACCGCGGAGACAGGGCTCCCCATGGCTGCTCCGTCTTTCTGTTCGTAAATCGAGCCGTTGTATTGGAAATACGTGGATCTTACCACCATTTTCACTACTACGCGACTTTTCTTTTCAAAACACTGCTGAGCACTTTGCAATACGCTTCCGTCAATCATACCTTATATGGAAAGTGTGTGATGTTACCGCAATTGAATTGAGCTCGAAGGAATAAAGATAGCGCCAAATTATCCCGTAAATTTGCGCTGGCGAGTCATATATTGACTAGTAAGAGGCTTTAGAGTCGTTGATGTTGCAAGAATACTTCACTTTTGGGAGATATTTGTAAAGAAATTTCGACATTTATTCAGAATTAAATACCCGCTCGGTGGATTATCCTATGCGGTGGATGGTAAGCGTGAATAAGCTAAACCGAAGTGTGAAGTAAAAACTCTAGCTTTTCTGACCTGAAAATAGCATACGACATGTTATTCACCACGAGTATTTATGGCAATATCCCGAAGTGTACGAGGACGAAATTCAGGAGTGGATAGAGTATGCAACGGGAAAACGAATCATGATCGGCGTGCGATCAACCGATTCGTGAAGAAAATGGGTTTGACAAGAAGAAAGCTGAAGAAACGTACGTAGGACTTGTTGGATTGTTTTTGCAAGAAACGATGCCAATTCTAGTCACCTATCACCCAAGGAATGGATCACCCGAGGAATGGAATGAAAAACAAAGCATAAGCGCTTTATAACGTTTATTGTTCTACGTGTATGTTAACGCTGTGACATGTTAGCAAGAAAATTCTGAAAAATCGTTATTTATAAAATTAAAGCGGGAACGGGGAAATATCAAGGAAAATATTTAAGCACAGTTTCATGTTAACTTCTTCGTTATAGCTCACTGTGATTACCAAAGAACGTGATAAGCGAAATAGGGCGATGTATCGTCGTGGGTCATCGCTAAATTTCACCGAGAACAGTTACTATTTATAGATGAACCAGAACTTCTCAGATTCATCTATAAATAGCAACTGTTCTCGGTGAAATTCAGCGATCCTACGACAATACATCCCCTCATCCCTCATCACGTTCTTTGGCAATCGTCTTGAGTTATAACGAAGAAGTAAACTTGAAAGTAAGCTTAAATATTTTCCTCGATTCCCCGTTCCCGCTTGTAGAAATAACAATTTCCCTATCATGTCACAGCGTTATATGTTTACATTCTCGAAACGTAGAACAACAAACGTTACAAACGCATTATAAGCTTATGCTTTATTTTGTTTTTTTCAATTCATTCCGGAGGTGATAGGTGATTAGAATTAGCAGTGTTCCTTCCAAAAAAATGCAGCTAGTCATACGTACCTTTCTTCTTGTAAAACCCATTTTCTTCACGAATCGGTTGATCGCACGCCGATCATGATTCGTTTTCCCGTTGCATACTCTATCCACTCCTGAATTTAGTCCTTGTACACTTCGGGATATTGCCAGATCTATACTCGTGGTGAATAACATGTCGTGTGCTATTTTCAGGTCAGAAAAGCTAGAATTATTACTTCACAATTTGGTTTAGCTTATTCGCGAGTTTAATCGCACGCTTACCATCCGCCGCATAGGATAATCCACCGAGCGGGTATTTAATTCTGAAGAAATGTCGAAATTTCTTTACAAATATCTACCAAACGTGAAGTATTCTTGCAACATCAACGACTCTAAAGCCTCTTACTAGTCAATATATGACTCGCCAGCGCAAATTTACGGGATAATTTGGCGCCATCCTTATTCCTTCGAGCTCAATTCAATTGCGGTAACATCACACCATATAAGGTATGATTGACGGAAGCGTATTGCAAAGTGCTCAGAGGTGTTTTGAAAAGAAAAGTCGCGTAGTAGTGAAAATGGTGGTAAGACAAAGTTTAACCCTATTTCGCCTGGGCTTTTTTTGAGTTTCTGAGCCTGGGGGGGGGGGGGCACAAAGTGCCCCCCTATAGATCTCGAAAAGTATTCACGCTCTTGTGATGAGACTTGGCACGTTAATAGTACGTCATTAGCTTAACAGATTGGGGCTATGACGTGTCGATTATGACGTTTCATGACGTCACAATGACGTCACAAAGCAGCCATTTCCAATTTTGAGCCGCCATCTTGAATCCCGAGGATGCAGTCACACAGTTGACAATGACGTCATAGAAAAATATATGAATTTGTTCTAAGAAACATACTTAATCAAAACAAGCACGAAAAAGTAAAGGATTATCTTCTCTTTTCAAATCCCTTGCACCAAGAGCCTGGTAAAACCAGGGTTTTACCCTGGTCCAAGCCTGGTTAAAAAACCAGGGTTATACCCTGGTTCTTAAACCAGGCTTACCAGACTCAAACCCTATGTGCAAAAAAGTCTGGTAACCCTGGTTACCCTGGTTATTTAGAAAACCAGGGTTACCAGACGTACCAGGGTAACCAGGGTTTAACCAGACTCTGAGAAGTCTGGGCTAACCTAGGTTACCCTGGTTACCCTGGTAAGTCTGGTGACCCTGGTTTTCTAAATTACCAGGGTTACCCGGGTTTAACCAGGCTCTTAAGGTCTGGGTTGACCAGGGTAACCCTGGTAAACCTGGTAGCACATTTTACTGAAAACCAGGCTTACCAGACTCGGACCCTATGTGCAAAAAAGCCTGGTTAACCCCGGTTTCCCTGGTAAGCCCGGTAACCGTGGTTGTCTGAATAACCAGGGTTAGCCAGGTACATTATTTTTGACTATAACATCTGGGTAAACCCCGGTAACCTTGGTTTTTCTAAGAAGCCTGGTGATGCTGGGAAATTTCAAGAAAGCATTGGAAACCAGTAAACTGAGGTTTGTAGCCAAATTGTTCAAAAAGACTAAAAAGCACAGTATCCTTAACTATGCATAACATGGATATAGTCCTGGGCCCAGTTGCATAAAGCCTCTTGAGATTAAAAGGGTTTTTTGCAACAATTCCCTTTGTTCTGGAGGATTTCTTCGTGTTCTCTTTGTGTTTCCTAAAGTACTCTACTCTATACTCACTAATCTGTCTTTGGCCGAGTTATCCGTGATACTGTGCCAAAAATCCTCCAGAACAAAGGAAATGGTTGCAGAAAATTCGCACTTAATCTTAAGTTGCTTTATGGAGCTGGGCCCTTGTGAACTAAACGCAAATACAAGGAGTTACACAGTACATGTATCATGAAAGGCCCACATGTACATGTGCACACACAATTACTTAAAGAGCCAGTGTCACCCAAAGCGCTTTGCGCGCTTGTGTTTTTGGTTTGAAACAGCTTTTTGCGTTTGGCTAGCGCGTTTGCCGGACTTTTCGCAAATTATACCTTGCAAACTGGCCTTTCAGCAAGCTGATACGTACAATAGTAACCTCTAAAATAGAAATATCTTAATCGCTAGATCTTACTGGAGAAAAAAACTCAAGATCTGAATTTGTAGTCAACGCGTATGGAGCTATTATAACAACCAATCGATTGATCGATCGATCGATCTCGATGTACGTAAAACCAGAGCAGCCACTTCCACTCGATATAAAAATAAAACAAAAACAAGTAGTAAGAATATTGACGTCTTCATCGCTAGATGTCACTGGAGAAAAGTACTCAAGATCTGACTTCGCAGTCAATGCGTGTACATGAATATATTACAGTCCGATCGATTGATCGCCCGATCGATCACATTGATCGCAAAACCAGATTAGTTACTTACACTTTTTGTAAACATAAAACATAAACAGAGAATGAACACAAGGAATAATTAAGCAAAACACCACAAGCTCATGACCATAAACATTATTTTGGAGCAGGCCCGTAGCTACTTAGCCTGCGAATACAGCCGCCTCTCATTCACGTCCCGCAACGAAGAACGAAACGGGAAGAGAGACGTCTGCGATTCACCGCCAAAAATTCCATACTGATGACGTAAATCTGTCCAGAATCCGGACAGGAACGCTGATTGGACGAGCGGACATTTTTGCATAATTAGCTCTATAATTATTCAGTGTTGTGATGTGAGAAATTCAGAACCAATATGGCCGCTAATAGTGAGAATTCGTCTCGTCCTTCCTTGGAAAGTTTTTGCCTCTGCGTACAATCTATCTGTCCGAAGTTCAATGTTTCATCGTTAAAAGAAAGTCAGTTTCAGGCTCTTTATAGTTTTATCTGCGGTGAAGAGGTTTTTGTTAATCTGCCGACTGGATCAGGCAAGTCGCTAATATTTCAACTCGCGCCACTCGTACACACGTGGATGCATTATCGACGGGAGATTTACGTCATCAGTATGGAATTTTTGGCGGCGAATCGCAGACGTCTCTCTTCCCGTTTCGCTCTTCGGGACGTGAATGAGAGGCGGCTGTATTCGCAGGCTAGTAGCTACTGTTATTTTGTGACCACGATGAAAATTAACATTCCTTCTGTTTTCATCCGGCAACAAACGTAGCACTATTTCGGTGAACGCAGTGTCAGTACTGTTGCTGAAACCTACAGTTGTTTTTCTTTCTCTCCGCTACTGATAGACGGACTCCTTCAGGCGTACAACTTTGGCAGAGCGCGGAAGAGTCGGCCTTCGCCTCAGGTTTCCTGAACCCTACGAAGCATCCAATTTAAAGATCTCCTTCTCCACCGCCAAAACACTTCAGGATTAGGAAATATGCAATGAAATTGATACGACGGCACTTAAATGTCAAGTCAAAATTTAAACTAGTCCTTTCGGATTGCTTACGGCAGCGATGGAAGAAGATACAAATCAGACTTCACAACAATCAAGAAAATGACGGATTTTTCATATATGAAAATTGTACCTCGGGGCGCAAAGCACTTTGGGTGACACTGGCTCTTTAAAGAGCCAGTGTCACCCAAAGTGCTTTACGCACCGAGGTACATTTTTCATATATGAAAAATACACCATTTTCTTGATTGTCGTGAAGTCCGATTTGTATCTTCTTCCATCACTGCTGTTAGCGATCCGAAAGCACTAGTGTGAATTTTGACTTGACATTTAAGTGTCGCCATATCGATTTTGTTGTATACATGTATTTCCGAATTCTGAAGTGTTTTCGTGGTGGAGAAGGAGATCTTTAAATTGGATGCCTCGTAGGGTTCAGGAAAGTTGAAGCGAAGGCCGAGTCTTCCGGGCTCTGCCAAAGTTGTACGGCTGAAGGAGTCCGTGTATCAGCAGCGGAGGGAAAGAAAAACATCTACGGGTTTCAGCAATACTACTGACAGTATGTTTGCCGAAATAGTGCTACATTCGTTGCCAAATGAAAACAGAAGGAACGTTAATTTACCATGTAAAATAACAGTAACTACGGCCTTGCTCCAAAATAATGCTTATGGTCATGAGCTTGTGCTGTTTTGCTTAATTATTCCGTGTTCACTGTCTGTTTATGTTTTATTTTTACAAAAAGCGTAAGTGGCTATTCTGGTTTTGCGTCCATCGACATCAGTCGATGCGATCAATCGCGCAATCAATCGATCGGACTGTAATAGATCCATGTATATGCATTGAATGCAAACTCAGATCTTGAGTAGTTTTCTCCAGTGACATCTAGCGACGAAGACGTCAATATTCTTACTACTTGTTTTTGTCTTATTATTCTTATATCGAGTGGAAGTGGCTACTCTGGTTATATGTCCATCGAGATCGATCGATCAATCGATCAATCAATCAATCGGTTGTTATAAAAGCTCCATACATGTACGTGTTGACTACAAAGTCAGAATCTAGAGTTGTTTTCTCCGGGAACATCTAGCGAGGAAGATATTTTCAGGGGCTACTACTGTGAATATCAGCTTGCTGAAAGGCCAGTGCAGCAGGGTATAATTTGAGAAACGTCCGGCAAATGCGCCAGCCAAACTTCAAAACAAAAGCACAACCGCGCAAAGCACTTTGAGTGACACTAGCTCTTTAAACAATACTGCACCAGCATACTACCTAATTAATTAAATCTTCAAGTACAAGGTATACATTGTAGGTTGTAATGAGAAATGATAAAATATAAAAAAAGTAATATTTGTCCAGGTTTATCCTGCATTCAAGACTACTACAGCAAACCCCAAGCCCAGTGTACATTAAATGTACATGTACACTGTATGACGCTTTGTATTCTATGCCAGTCACTTTGTGGCCACATTCAGTTTACCTCAGAATGTCTATTTTTTAACAAATCTCCAATATCAGTTAAAATATTTACAGTGTATCTGTGCATATGAGGCAAAACCAAATGAAAAGAATCATTGAGTAACAGGGAGTATACACATTCACTGATTTTACATTTACGGTCTTATCTGTTTTGGCTGCCTTCATTTCACTTGTGGTTAACAATCTTCTGAGTTCAGTCCTCTTATGGCCTTATACATGTAGACCTGGTCCTAGAAAAAAATATTGAGAAGAAATTTAAAAAAAAGTTCTAGGCCTGTCATACACTCAACATTATTAGGTTGTAATGTTAATTTTCAATAACATATATAAAGGTTCATGTAAATTTACAATAATATTATGAATACAGTTCAAGCAGTGAACAAAATTAGTAAAAGGTGTAGGAATATTAATTTAATGACTTTTAGTCAAGTATTGGGTTCCAAAGCTGTGGAGTGGCAAAATAAGAAAGATTTCTTAAAATAAACTGTCACTTTAGTGACATCGACAAACATCGTAAGCATTACAGTGATAGTCCATTTCAAAACCTTAATAGCCCTGATCAGAATACAATTTTCTAGTACACCATAACAGAACACATCCTGTTTGCATGTATTGTACTCAGTGAATACACGATGATCCGGTTTTCACATGTTCATGTACGAGGTTCCAACAAATCTCCAAAAATGATGTGCCTATTGACTGAGTGAGAGGACTAGGCAGGAAAATATTTGGCTTAAGGTCATGGTGTACAGACTGAGCACAGCGAGGTCTGTGTGCCACGACCGGCTTGTCCTAACTCTGTGAATACACATTAACCAATTTCATGCTACATGTAAATACATGCATTTTTGGAAAATTTCAAAACTATGCTTAAAAATACTCAAAGCATGTTAAAGTGCACGCGTGTTGAATGAACCAATGATGTGTGCAAGACTGGACGGCTTTTTCCAGACTGGCTTGCATCAACCCACCTGGCCCTACACACATCAATTTGGAATACATCTGTACCGTATATAATACACTAAGAGAGAACTGTTGTCCACCCATCATGGAAAAACGGCTTAGTTACAAAAAGCCAAAATCACACCACTTTTATACTTTCCTGGCAGGGATGTGCAACACTGTGCCATGGCTGTTGATGTGTCACTACTTTCAACTGCTTATGCAAATTGATGTCAGTTTTCAAGATATTATGTTGTTGAGTGGTGAATTGTTCATGGGTACCAGCTAGTTTTTTTTTATAATATTGTGTTGTTGGGGATGTACGGTGGTATAAGAAGTTGAGTTCTCAAGTGACTGAGAAATGAAAATGGTGGACATGAAATTCAAAGCCCAAATGCAAGGAAATACAATGTATGCTACTATTGTAGTTTTAACCCTGTTATCCCAAGCAGTTAGCCTCTAGTGGTCTAACGTGGTTGTAACTGGGTGTAGATGTTATGTATTGAAATGAAATGAGATCCCAAGAGAAGCTGAACCTGAGGTGTTCCCTATACCAGCCAGGAGTTCTAACCACTACATGTAAAGTAACCTACATTGTACAGAATGTAGATTACATAGGAGTCTAGACGTGAGCTACAGGTATACAGCTGTATTGTGGGGCATTACTTACAGTACAAGGTCACCATACAGTCAGATGCCTTCAACACTGCCCTTTCTAGCACTATGCAGGACATGATACAGTATGAACCTAGTAAGATGACCTACTTCACTAACAGTTTTCTTGTAGATTAGTACAATCATGTAGCTGGAGTGCAGAAGGTCATGGGTATGACTTCAGTTAGGGATTTAACTTGGTGTCCTAATCCCACAATTGCTTCATGTTGAGCACATGTATCATCATTCTTTTGGTTAATAAATGACCAATCTTAGTAATTATTTACAACATCAGTAATTACTTTACAATATTAATAACCATGGCTCTATGTCAGCGGGGCTTTTGTTTCAGTGTACTGTTCGGGATTGTGGTTTGTCCACAATAATCTAGTATCCATGTCTTAAAAATTCAAGCATTCAATGATCACCAAGGAGATAATGTCTTCATATGACATGAATCCAAATTATGCCATTCTGTCAAAATCTTTAAAAGGAATGCCTGCAACCAATGCCCAATACACTGTACATGTACACGTCCTTTGTTTAAAGAAAACAGATCTACATGTAAGCAACACAAATTTGAAGTGTAACATGAGGATTCTAATGTATACAGCTAAAACGTTGTCTGATTTTACAGCCTTGAGCTTACAAGAGGAGACCGAAAGGTAGTACAGGTAGCTGAAAATGGTTTGTGATTCGGCTGTAATTTCGCAGTTGTCGCTACCGTAGGAGGGGTGAAAGTACGATAAACACTTGCCTGTATGATTTAATTTGTGTAGGGGTGAGCCACAGCTAAGTTTGGTAAATTTATTAATAGATTACCCATAGCACCTTGTGGTCTTACTGCGTAGGTTTTCCGACAACGTTAATTGTAGCTGTATGTTTGAGTAACTTACCTGACCATGTGTGATGCATTCCTTTGCTATGTACAACATGCATCAAGAAACTGTTTTGCTGTAGAACTTGGAGTCATACTGATACAATGTGTATAAATGTAGAAACCTGATGAAAAATTTTGAGAGTAAAATTAATAAATGGATCATAAAAAATAAACTTACTACTCACATACATGTACATGTAGCTACATGTATAAAGGTGAATGTAAATCATATTTTAATTTCATCTATACCACAGTACATGAACTACTTTACAGATCCCAGGAGATTGTTGAAGGAGCAGTGTACATGTAGATGTATGAGGTTCAGGTTTGAACTGAAATTTAACTTCTATATAGGATGTAACTAAACAGCGCCAGTCATCTAGCCCAGTTGACTGTGTTATTGACCTTTCAATAATTTTGCAAACAAATCAAGAATAAAAAAAATAGTGTGATAAAATACATGTACAGTACATGTGTAAGTTAATATTTGGTTCTTGGCAAAAGTGCAAAAAACTCACTGGAGACAGTTTGACACACTGAACACCATCCCCCTAAAGCCAAATAATTTTTTTCTTCAGCTCTTGCTTTAGGTCAGTAAGCACATAATTTTTTGAATTAGGAAATAAGCCAAAAATTGAAAAGTTGCCATTTTGAAGGCTGTTTTCCCATAACATGATTGAGCAGTTTTGATGATTTTCAAAAAAAGTTAACATTCATGAGAAACTCAAATGCCCTCCTGGATTTATAAAGTTCTTTCATCTACATGTAGACAACTCTGAACAAGTAGGTACATTGTTTTCATAATGTTTTCTGCACACTGCAGGTGTAATTTGTATATCACATGCCATTCACCTCCGAGCACAACAGTGGTCACCTCCACAGCTTTTTGGCCATATCTGATAACAAGTTACCTGTACCAGTCCGTGGGGCTGGATATTAACTTGTGTGGCATAATAATTATTATACTGAGAGAACCATTATTCACCTTAATGTCTGTGACATTTAACATTTATTCCATGAGCATATATGTACTGGATATAGGGTGGTAAGTAACCAACAAGGTACATAGCACAAAGTTGATAAAAATCACCTCATATCCTGAATGAGCACAACAGAATTAATAATATTCCTTTATTAAATCTCAACTTTAGTTATCTTTTCTGAATTATGGGTGGCTGTATTTTGGACAAGCTTCTAGCTTTTACTTGGACGATATGCTATTTTGAATGCCATGGTACTTGGCATGCAGTTTCCATGCATGCAGCAAAATCAAATTTAAGGTGCCAGTGCATGAAGGGACATGTTGAAATTTGTGTTGCATAAGCTCAAAAAGCACCAGCCACACACCAAAGGGTGTCACATGTTGTTGCAAAAATGTAAGCACCTTTCGATTTCCCCCCTGCTAATGTTCCTGCTACAGTACATGCCTTTAGCATAACAATTGCAGTGTCGCACTGCTGTGTGTCTCTGTGACATGTCCCTGCAACATGTCCCCTCATACCCTGGCATCTACACTGTACTGTATACAAAAGGAAGGAATTCAATGCCTGAAATTGAGAATTTAGTGTATTACTACTACGTGTATAGGGTCTCCACTGTGAGTCTGTCATGGATGAATTACTGTTTAGTATTTAGGTATACATTGGACATTAGGTTGGGATGAAAGTTCATAAATCTGCTGACCATTTTAGAACTGTTGATTGCAATGAAAAACTCCCATATGCAAACTCCCTTGAAAAGAGGACTTTGAGAAATGCACACATTTCCACCTTATGCCACTAGAATAAAAATGCTATGGTGTCAAGACCTGGAGTCGTTACTATTCAAATAATATCAAATCTGATCATGTTAGTACACATCACTATCTTTGCTAAAAAAAATCAAGAAATCTCCTGAACCGTTAAAGAACTCACTAATTGGCAAATTATGCATGTTTCATTTCATGTTTACTCCGCTTTGACAAGTGATTAAAGAAAAATTTAGGCTTCCATTGTATTCAAGTTTATGTGTACACGCATCTGAGTGAAACGCATTTCAACTGATCTGTTGGTTAGCGTGTAGGCATTATGAAATCACCTACAACTAATCACCAATGATACATGTAGATGCATGGAGATACACGTACGTGCTTACATGTGAAATGCCTACTCCTCAAATTATGCGGATTTGCGAAGTTCTGATAGTGGTACGTCGACTACTTCTTGGTCGGTAAACGTTTGTTTTACTACGCCGGGCTTATCACACTTTGATGTGAAAAGTGTAAGTCACAGAATGCCACGTGTGAACAATGGCTTTCGTTGTTACTTGATACCACTGTCCCACTTGGGGTCAATTTCACAAAGGCCGTTTTTGATTATGGTTTGCAACGTGCAAATTTGCACAGTGTAAGCGTCGCTTACACTGTGTGTTAAAGCTTGTTACACTCATTTGGCAGAATGTCACAAAGAAAGGAACTTTAAGCCCTCCATAGAAAACTAAATGTACATGAAATGTTAGTCATACCAGCTACGTATTATGAGGAATTAGGTTACATGTACTCACCGGCCTTGAAATCGATCGATCAGTCCGTTCATACTTGAATCGAGCAATCATCAACCATCTTTACAATCATCTTCCAACAGAGCACGTCCTGAGTTGAGCCTTGCTAATCGTAAGCGAAAATAATCTAAAGAATAGCGTAATAAACCACTTTCACGTACGATAACCAGCTCTATTCGACACAAACCCATTTTATTTGAAACTCACCGCCGGTTACCCAGCTCTGCGACCGGGCCGCTTTCAAGGGGTCATGTGATTTACAACCGCACGCTCGAGAATTGCAGGCGCAAGTAACCGGTGAATGTGTGTGTGACTGTGTGTGTTGGATTTCTCCGTGTTTATGTGCGTCAGAAAGTGAAACGTGGATAGTTTTTTACTCCCGTAGTTGAAGAGTTGTGGGATTCGATGCAGAGCTGCCCTCCCTTACACAAAGGTACAGTATTAATCTTAAATTTCTTGAATAGATTCTACCTCCTCTTTGGCGGCCATTTTGGTTCGTTCGGTTCGGCTGAGGTCAGAAAAGTACATGTAAGAGCTTAAGTTACTCGGCCGAGTTTGGCGACCAGACATAAATGTCCAGTGAAAAAAGTGAGCTTCATTTGCAACATATTCGAATTTTACCTAATAAGTTGGATTTTTGCAAGAATATAGAATAATAATTCTTAGATATTGACTTTTCTTGCAAGTAAATAGGTCGAATAAATTTCAATGACTGTGTTATAGTCAAGCAGCACTCTCGTTCTGCAGCCAATTGGAACGATCTTTACAGCAGCTTGATATACAATGTCGCCTCAGGACAAACGTTCGTTACTCAAACTCAGTCAAAAAATTGGACTTGGTGAGCAAATATAGACTAAATTAGAATCTATCTGGCAAGCCATCTGCATGTCACGGAATAAGAATGGTCTCTTTTGTTCATAAAACATTAACACACAAGTAAATAACTGGCTGGATATTCTAAAATTTCTCAATCAACATTACCTTCTGTAAAATCAAAGTGAACCAGTTTTGGTGTGAATTTTTATCAACTTACCGATATTGTGTTTTTGCATTCCTTCTACCATGAATGACTGGGAATTATTAATTTAGGATAACCTTTATTGTACATGTGTCAACTTCAGATTTTACTTCCAATTCAATTTCTGGTGGTCTGCAATAGCAGTACTGTCAAGTTCTATTAGTTGAAACTGTTATTTAAACATACTTTAGCATGCATGGTTGCTGACAGAAAGTATTTATGTGGGGCCTCTTTGCATGGATTTCCTGTCGGGATGAATAGCCCTACTTTATTTATGTTTTATTTATTTATTTATTTATTTATTTGTTTTGTTATTTGCTAATTACTGTATACAAGATGGTCACCCACCAACTGTTTCAGTTTTGTAACTAAATGGTGGCTACATGTATACATAAAGGACAAGACAAGCATTTTAACCCTTTTTGGGTGAGAAATCTAATAAACTAGCCAGTCCACCCACTCTTTCATGTAGAGCTGGCCCTTCAAAGACCTTTGCAAGTCACTGAGTAGGTGTTTCCAGTTACAGTTCACCAATCAACTTCTGTTATGTTACAGTACTTTTTTGCCTCAAATTTTGTCAGTGGCTGAGAATATATACTATACACATGTACATGTATATACGGGTCCATTCAGTGACTATTTGGCTTGTTAAGCATACAATAGTATTTTTCACTGTTTAAAAATAAACCATTTATTAGGGGCTGCATGTACGTAATTATAAGAGCACGCAAATGGTGTGCCTGTAGATGCCATACCAAAGGCACTAGCTACTCCTATTCCTCTGAGAGGAACTGTACAATATGGTTGCAGTTTTTTGGTTATTTCCCTTGGTATTTTATTTATGTTTATTTTACTTTGTATTTTTTTTCCAGGTGCATTTGTTAAAAACTGGAAACAGTACTTCCAAGTCTAACAGGGAATCCTTGGCAACAAAGCAGATAAGAAATACCACAACATTTGCAGTTCAGGGCCTATTTAGATAGTCTGAGTTTTACTTATGCTGCTGGTCTGGCATATCATTGGAAATATTGTAACGAGTTCACTTCATTTATCATTGCCTCTGGCTATGATTGTGGTAAGGTTTTACACTCAAACGAAGAAAACCGTGAACACTGAAAATATTTCTGGAATGTTCATTGTGTTTTGACCAATCACGTGCGATACCTTGTAACCGCAGAAAACGAATGGGTTGCTCAGTCACGGAAAGGATTTGGTTCTCAATTTGTTTCGAAAGACCTCAAGATGTAACGATTTCGGCCTAAATAAATCGAGTCTGCTGTGCTATCAGAAATAATAGCAGCTTTGGGAATTTTAAGGGAGGACATTGCAATTTTTACATCAAGGTGAAATAACTGCCGCTTGAGTTGCTTTTATTTGAAATGCCGGAACCGCTAATCGTTGGGCCGCCATGTCGAAAAATTTTATTCTCCAAAAGCGCTCAAACATATTTTCGCTTGCGTAATGCATGTGGCTCTCAGATAGAAAGGAATAGTAATTTCAAGTCCTGTAAGATAAAGATGAAGATTAAATCTTGAGGCCTTTCAAAACAATTCGAGAACCAATTCAATTCCGTGACTGAGAAACCCGTTCGTTTTCTACGGTTACAAGGTCTCGGGCGCAATTGGTCAAAACACACATTCCAGGAATATTTTCAGCGTTCACGGTTTTCTTCGATTGAGTGTAACACATTTCAAAATCCTCC
The DNA here is from genome assembly GCA_964017195.1 of Siderastrea radians. NCBI lineage: Eukaryota > Metazoa > Cnidaria > Anthozoa > Scleractinia > Rhizangiidae > Siderastrea > Siderastrea radians. The sequence continues at coordinate 57,546,524 of OZ024888.1, forward strand.
AGCATTTTTTATGCCATGCACGACAGACATGAGAAAGTTTTAGCTTTTACATTGTATTTGCATGGAACAACTTGCATTGTAGGCTGTTCATTAGCATGTCGCATACAACATAGTCTAAATTGGCCCTTTATATGTACAGTGTAGTATTGTTACTTTTTCAATTAGACCTGAAACTGAACAGAACAGAACAGAGGTATTAGTTTAAACATGGAGCAATCCTGTAGGGTGAGACACTTTTGCTCAGATCACTTGTTACATGTACATATTAAGCCACATTAGCAGTTCAGACATATTTGTTTGTAAGATTTTTACATGATGAAACTCAGATCAAAATGATAAGTTTAAAATGTTCGTTTAGCCATGGACTTTTGCCACAAAAAGTTATCAATGAGGAAAAGCATCAAGAGGCAAAAAAACCAGGCTCAAAAGAAAACTGGGGCTATGAAGGAAAGAATGTAATAATTAAAAATTAAGTTCAGCTAGCATGATGAAGGTGGCAACCAGCATAATGAGACGTCAAAATAAACGTAATTGAAGTCAACATGTACACACAATGTACGTGGTTCTCTCTCCACATTTTTTTTGGAAACAGCTTTCTATCTTGCGTGTAATGGTTAACACATGTATTGAATGAGATCAAGTAACTGAAACTACAGCCCACCGAAGTTATACCTTCACAGATTCCTTTCCTTTTTGCGTTGTAGGTGAAGTGACAAAAATGAATAGGTATGAGAAAATTATTTTTTCAGTCTAAAGCTTCAGTTTATTACATGGTGATGTAAGATACTGTATCAACCAGTGGCAAATTGACTGTTTTACACAACTTGATAATTTTTCATATCTTTTGGCAAAAAAAAAAAACTCTAAGCACCAAAAAATACTTTTAAGTTAAGTTACATTGTAATGTACATAAGAGATTTTTGGGGGCATATCTTTTTAATTTGTTTTTGACAAATGCTATCAAAATTAGATTGAAATATAATATGTACTTGTAATATCAAAGTACATACACTGTAATCACTATGCAAGAGCTTGCTTTGCAGTTGTGCGTGAGTGGCAATTGTGCATGTGTTTTTAAATTCTAAGTGAGCAGCTCCTAAACCAATTTGATGAAATTCAGCCAAAGTTGTAATATAGTTTTCCAGCAATACCATGTCCGCAAATTTGAATTTTCCTTTGATTTGAAAGGTTTAGCTTTTTTTCCAGAGGTACATGTAGTACCTTTTATCTCTCAGCCTTACATTGTGAATTTTTAATTTTATTTGAAAGTTTTAGCTTGTTTTCTTAAGGTACAAGTAGTACTTTTTATCTCTTGTCCATACTTACACATGGAACTTTAGCAGCTTACAAACAAACACAGATGCAAAAAATCTGAATCACGGTTTGTGAGACCACTGCATAAAGAATCAAATCCAGTGGCAATTGAAAGATGTACAGGAGAAGTCATTTTTTGAAAGAAATTAAATTTTTAACCCTTTACTAGAATTGTTAAGCTTTAATCAATGCTTTGTACAAGTGTTTGTCAAAACAGTGGACGTTACAGTAGCCTGTATGCAGACGGTCCTATGGAGTGGCTGATGACTTAATAGTCTAGCAATGGAAACATTTTTGGTTCCTCTGCTGAATTTGATTTGCAGTCGTAAAAGCTCTGGCTGATCAGTATTATTTTGCAAATGTATCAAGTTCTGTAAAGTATGTTAATCAACATCTTCAGACGACAGTGCAATGCAACACTTTAGTTTTAACTGTATTTTTTTTGTTTGGCTCTTCAGTAGAGACTAAAATATTTCAGTCAACCAAAGTAAAATTTTGCAAAGTACAGTGTGTGTACCTGTAAATGTGTCGAATGTAACAACCATTTTTAATCCCTAGGCCGTCACTTGTCAAGCTGAAAAGTCATAAGCCAACTTAGAGTTCAGTTAATGTTTATAGGGTTGCTCCATGTTTAAAATCGATTTGGTATTAGAAAGTTTTGTTAAGATATACATTGTATAATCATTATTCACTGTACGTTGTTGGTTTTGGTGGTATGGCAGTTGGAGTGCATGTTTATATTTTGTACCCTGGCCATTTGAATTTCCATAGAATATGTATTAGAAATTGCACTACAGTTTGCAATAAAAATTATCATTGAGGCACATAAGAATTGCTTGGAACGTTTGTCAAACACTGTTAACCAAAAGCCTGGAAAGCCCAGGGAAACCTGGGCTTCTAGGTTTTTGAATTCTTAGAACATTGGGCTTGAGGCTTTTCAAGTACTGTGATGTTTTCCAACCACACTAACCGGGCTTTTCAGGTGCATATGATATGTTCGAACCAGACTTTCTGGAAAACCCTGGTAAAACCAGACAAACAAGGTTTTTGAGGTTTTGTCTTTGAACCAGACGTACCAAGAAAGCCTGGTTAAACCAGGCTAACCAACCTTTTCAGGTAATTTTTTCGAACCAGACTCGCCATAAAAGCCTGGTTAAACCAGACTAACCTGACTTTCAGGTTATAATTTTCGTCCCTAAACCGGCCTTACCAGGCTTCTGTGGTACAATACAACCAGGCTCACCCTAAAAGCCTGGTAAAACCAGCCTTACCAGACTTTTTACCAGACTTGTTTTCTTCACAAAAGCCTGGTAAGTCTGGTTGAACCAGACTTGACCAGGCTTACCAGACTTTTTACCAGGCTCTTGGTGCAAGGGATGAAGGGGAAAAAACTAAAAAAAAAGACTAAAAAAGGCAAAAATAGTCAAAACACCTCTCGAGTAGACGGTTGCTATGGAAACGTCAGTCATCATAGCCACGTCATTGACACAGGACAATTTTTCTGATAAATTTCAGGAAAAGTCACGAGATTTAGTGATTATTCGTCCAGCCGTTTAAAAGTTAAAGTTCGTTAAAGTCAGCGCGGGCACAATGTGTCCCCCCCCCCAGGCTAAATAGGGTTAAAAGGTCGGCAATTTGTGTAGGTGTAAGGTTTGTGCGGTCGGCAAGACCGGGATCGTTCTCTAGTTTGCACGATGTGGCTTTTACGGCACCCTCGATCGGCACGTTTGTAAATAACGATTCTACATCAAAAGATATCATGACTTCATTTTCTTGTATTCGCTCATGGCTGATGGTAGACACAAAATGAGAAGTGTTGGTAACTGTGTAGTCTGATTTGCCTGTGAACGGGGACAGGATGTCAGCTAAGTGAGCCGACAAATCGTAAGCGAAGGTGTTTATACACGATACAATAGGTCTTAATCTGGCAAACACATCTTTAATGAGATTGAGCTTGATTATGTTGTTTTTTTTTCTGGATTTAAAAGTCATAATTTTTGTCAGGACTTCTACAACATTTATCTAAAAATTTCCACACAGGAAAATCGAGTGTGTTAAATAACACCGAGAGTGGTATAAATTTACACGATATTCGCGTTACCACGACACTGACAGAGTGTAATTACAACATTACACCAATTTTGCGTTAGATAACACCAAAATGGTGTAATCGAATCAGGATGCAGCACCTTCTTGGTGTTTTTTTACACTAAAGCTGTGTAGCAAAAACCTTGCAAGGTTTTAACACCGCTGGTATGTAATTTAACACTGCATCGTGTAAGTCAAGCACGAACAAGGTGTAAAGTAACACCAAATGTCAATTACGTTTTCTTGTCGGGCATCGATCAGGCAACTTACTAAAACGACTAGATCACCTCCACATATGACGTCTGGGCTGCAAAACCAGCTTATAATCAAATAGAAGTTATTGTACAAGGTAGCTGATACGATAGGTTTGCTATTTAGACTGGTGGATAGCTCAAAATAACTACCTTTTAATAAGATCTGAAAACAAATCCGCCATTAAATACAATATAATACGAGGGACATTCTGATTATTTGTTTTCGTGAGCAGCTAATGCGCAAAAGGTTTACCATAAGCCTGGAAGATAATAAGGGTTGCAGCGAATATATCGACTGATGTAGCAAATTGCCCCGGTGCACTAGCAGTGGCGGACATTGGATTACGCCACATTTTAGGGGAGTGTCATATGTATAATTTCTCTTTTCAGCAGGGATTGAAATAAACATTAATGGTCAGTGCAGATGATAGTTTTTTTTTTACTTTTTTCACGGGCGGATTGTCTACTACTGCCCGACAGTTATTGCGGTCAGCGGTGCCTCGCTGCTCTTGATGTGCTGTGCGCACGCTAGCACAGAATGACGAGACGAGCACATGCTTCAAGCGACTTTCGATTCTTTTCGTGTGCCTGTCGTTTATTCCTAGTACATTCTGGTTTCTGGCATTGCCTGATGTCCTGCTACTGCAATACCGTCAATAAGACGCGGTAAGTGACTTTATTTGGTAATTTTAAGTGAAAACGAGTGAATACATACTTTATAGTACTAGCTCTGACAGCAGACAACAGTCATGAATGTCATTATTGAGACATGCTTTGTTCAAATTGTATCTCAACTCTTAACCCCATAATTATCACGCCAAAATCTCCAAATGCCCATTTTCAAAATGCTTTTCTTGTCAGTAAAATGAAACAGTTCGATGAATGGTTTTTCGGTGTTCGAAACGAGCGCCATTTGCAGTCGGTTATAAATTTGATTGTTTATGAACGGCGGTTTTGTTGTATTTGAATAATGTGGTCCAAAATATCGCCAAACACAGTTAATGACCTTAACTAATGTGAGAAAAGTAGCCTAGTACGAAATAAAGAATACAGATGGCCCAAACGTGTCAGTTTTAAGATAACAATTTGAGTAATTTTATGGAAATTTGGCGGTACGAAAATTTTACTGCAGTTTTACCATTTTGGCGCCAAAAGTCGTTGAATACAATGTCGCTTCTACCCGCTCATTACTTGGACTGTGCTCCTTCAAAGATGGTGATTATTTATCAGAGTTTGCCAGAGCAGAACAGAAAAAATGAGAATAGAAAAATCAACTGACAAATCTTTTACTTTCTCTTTTCATTTTGAATTCAATGTCACCCTCTCTCTGAAGGATACAGTGTGCCTTGCATAGTTGTGTAAAGTGGTTTTCCGCTTTTAACCAGCTCCAATGTTGAGTGGCTGTTGCCCGCTCATTACTTGGACTGTGCTCCTTCAAAGATGGTGATTTTTTATGAGAATTTGTTAAAGCAACACAGAAAAATTCAGAATAGAAAGGTTAACTGACACATCTTTTACTTTCACTTTTAAATTTTGAATTCAATGTCACCCTCTGGTTGAAGGACACAGTGTGCCTTGTGTAGTTGTGTGAAGTAGTTTTCCGCTTTTAACCAGTTCCAGTGTTGAGTGGCTTCTGTCTGCTCATTCAGGGATCATGCTACTCCTTGAAGTCCTTGAAAAGCCCTGGAATTTAATTTTAGATTTCAAGGGCGCTTGAAAAGCGCAGATTACATAAACATTGAACGCAGATTTTAAAATCGGAGACAGAATTTTCGAAAATATGCGTCTCAGCCTGTGCTGTTACATGCTGGGTGGAATTCTGTGTTGTGTGCATTGCATTCTGGGATCAGTTTCTTAACTATGTGATCAGGTGGAAGCCATCTTGTATGTCTTGTATGCGTAGTTAGGGTGAGCGGACGAAAACTCATGTAAACATAAATCGAAATGCCTGGCGAAGGTGAACGTGTTTTCAATTCTGATTTAGCTTGCAGACGTTGTGTAACAAGATTGGTTGCAAGGTGTCAAAGATGATAAACGTGCTGCCTATTGTAGGCTGTGCTGCCGAAAGTTTAAATAAGCGAGTATAGGCCAAGCAGCTTTGAAGTTTCATATGGAAGGAGCAAAACACCAAACATGCGTTATGGATTCTGCAAAACCAGTTCCTATTGCAGACGATTTTCATGATCAGATAGAGACACTAAAATCATGTTTTACTGCCATTCTTAGTGTTCAGGAGTTCTAAAGATTTCGGGCCAGAATTATAACGATTTTATCCTTTCCAAAAGCCTGTTGTACCTCAGTGTTGTTGTCAATATGTGTCTGCCATCAACTTTCAGTCAAAAACACAAACATTGCTTTCAGACTATATTGTTGTTAAGATTATTGTTGAGGTTATTGTTTGGTATAGTGTTGCTTTATTGGATTATGTGTTTGGTTTTCTTCACCACATACAAGCCTTTTGGTCCTGAAGAACTATGGACTTGTTATGCATCCCTGTTTATGAATTATTACAGACTTGATATTGATGTTGCATTTGTGGTCATTTTCCTTAAAATGCATTTTATATCCTGGGGGGGGGGGGGCTTTTTTAAAGTTGCTATTGACCAATGAAAACATATCAAAAGATAATGCAAGACGAAGTAAACTTGCCATGAACACTCCTTGAAAACTCAGTTTTTGGTGCTTGAATACTCCTTGAATTTTACATCCACAAACCAGCACGAACTCTGCTCATTACTTGGACTGTGCTCCTTCATAGATGGTGATTATTTATCAGAATTTGTCAGAGTGGAACCAAAATAATGAGAATAGAAAAATCAATCGACAAATATTTTACTTTCTCTTTTCATTTTGAATTTAATGTCACCCTCTGAAGGACACAGTGTGCCTTGCTCAGTTGTGTAAAGTGGTTTTCCACTTTTAACTAACTCCAATGTTCAGTGACTACTACCCGTTCATTACTTGGACTGTGCTTTTTCAAAGATAGTGATTATTTAGCAGAATTTGCCGAAACAGGACAGACAAAATTAACTCACAAATCTTGCAAGGAGGGAAAAGACAGTACAATAGCATTACCATTTTTTTTTCCATCAAAGTAGCAGAGGGTCAGATTGTACTGTAGTAGAGTCCTGGCCCTCATTGCCTACATGTGCAGTTGTAAACAGGAACAGACTGAGTGATACATCCAACTTACTGAATAATATACACAAGTGACCAAACACATCTAACAAAGCATTGGTCGCTCTGTTGATTTCGTTCTTTTGTTTGATGAAGCAAAGGATTTAATTGGTTTCTTTTGTTTAGGTTTTTAACAAAAGAAAACAGAAGACGGGGCCTCATTTTTTGGCCTTTTTCTGGAAAACTAAGTGTAAACCGGCAGGGAAAAAACAGGGCATGTTCTCTGAATACATTGAAGCCCACATTGGTGCAGCTGTCAAGCCAAAAATTGAATTCTTTTTGATAAAAGCATGAAAATGAGAATAGAAAAATCAATCGACAAATATTTCACTTTCTCTTTTCATTTTGAATTTAATGTCACCCTCTGAAGGACACAGTGTGCCTTGCTCAGTTGTGTAAAGTGGTTTTCCACTTTTAACTAACTCCAATGTTCAGTGACTACTACCCGTTCATTACTTGGACTGCGCTTTTTCAAAGATAGCGATTATTTATCAGAATTTGCCGAAACAGGACAGACAAAATTAACTCACAAATCTTGCAAGGAGGGAAAAGACAGTACAATAGCATTACCATTTTTTTTTCCATCAAAGTAGCAGAGGGTCAGATTGTACTGTAGTAGAGTCCTGGCCCTCATTGCCTACATGTGCAGTTGTAAACAGGAACAGACTGAGTGATACATCCAACTTACTGAATAGTATACACAAGTGACCAAACACATCTAACAAAGCATTGGTCGCTCTGTTGATTTCGTTCTTTTGTTTCATGAAGCAAAGGATTTAATTGGTTTCTTTTGTTTAGGTTTTTAACAAAAGAAAACAGAAGACGGGGCCTCATTTTTTGGCCTTTTTCTGGAAAACTAAGTGTAAACCGGCAGGGAAAAAACAGGGCATGTTCTCTGAATACATTGAAGCCCACATTGGTGCAGCTGTCAAGCCAAAAATTGAATTCTTTTTGATAAAAGCATGAAAATGAGAATAGAAAAATCAATCGACAAATATTTCACTTTCTCTTTTCATTTTGAATTTAATGTCACCCTCTGAAGGACACAGTGTGCCTTGCTCAGTTGTGTAAAGTGGTTTTCCACTTTTAACTAACTCCAATGTTCAGTGACTACTACCCGTTCATTACTTGGACTGCGCTTTTTCAAAGATAGCGATTATTTATCAGAATTTGCCGAAACAGGACAGGCAAAATTAACTCACAAATCTTGCAAGGAGGGAAAAGACAGTACAATAGCATTACCATTTTTTTTTCCATCAAAGTAGCAGAGGGTCAGATTGTACTGTAGTAGAGTCCTGGCCCTCATTGCCTACATGTGCAGTTGTAAACAGGAACAGACTGAGTGATACATCCAACTTACTGAATAGTATACACAAGTGACCAAACACATCTAACAAAGCATTGGTCGCTCTGTTGATTTCGTTCTTTTGTTTCATGAAGCAAAGGATTTAATTGGTTTCTTTTGTTTAGGTTTTTAACAAAAGAAAACAGAAGACGGGGCCTCATTTTTTGGCCTTTTTCTGGAAAACTAAGTGTAAACCGGCAGGGAAAAAACAGGGCATGTTCTCTGAATACATTGAAGCCCACATTGGTGCAGCTGTCAAGCCAAAAATTGAATTCTTTTTGATAAAAGCATGAAAATGAGAATAGAAAAATCAATCGACAAATATTTTACTTTCTCTTTTCATTTTGAATTTAATGTCACCCTCTGAAGGACACAGTGTGCCTTGCTCAGTTATGTAAAGTGGTTTTCCACTTTTAACTAACTCCAATGTTGAGTGACTACTACCCGCTCATTACTTGGACTGTGCTTCTTCAAAGATAGTGATTATTTATCAGAATTTGCCAAAACAGGACAGACAAAATTGACTCACAAATCTTGCAAGGAGGGAAAAGACAGTACAATAGCATTGCCATTTTTTTTTTCCATCAAAGTAGCAGAGGGTCAGATTGTACTGTAGTAGAGTCCTGGCCCTCATTGCCTACATGTGCAGTTGTAAACAGGAACAGACTGAGTGATACATCCAACTTACTGAATAATATACACAAGTGACCAAACACATCTAACAAAGCATTGGTCGCTCTGTTGATTTCGTTCTTTTGTTTCATGAAGCAAAGGATTTAACTGGTTTCTTTTGTTTAGGTTTTTAACAAAAGGAAACAGAAGACGGGGCCTCATTTTTTGGCCTTTTTCTGGAAAACTAAGTGTAAACCGGCAGGAAAAAGCAGGGCATGTTCTCTGAATACATTGATGCAAAAATTCAGGCACTTTCAAGCTAAAAACATTGATCAAAAAATCTCTTAAAGGACTTTCCACTAGCCTCTTCAAATGTTGTTTACATTATAGAGTGGTCCAAAACTGACTGAGTGATACACACAACTGACCAGCATACCACTCAGTAAGGCATGTTGTCACTCACTGAATTGAATATACGTTTCACTCAGCTGTTTATACCAACTGGTCAATTGCATAGACTGCTCGGTCAGTTTTGTGTACCCCTGTGCCAGTTGTGTTTTTCACTACAGCTGTTAAGTCAGTTATATCACTAGGCGAAGTGTGTGGAGTTATCCACACATTTCACTGAGTGGTTCCACAGCTGAAGGAGCATTACTCACAACTGACAACTGACCTGAATGATACAACTGACCCAGTGGTGTACACAACTGACTGAGTGGTAGCCGCAACTGATCAAGTAACTGGGTGGTACTCGCAAGTTAGCAAGTCGTGCGCACAACTCACAGGGTGATAAATGACTGAGTGAAACACAGTTGTAAAAGTTATGTGTTCTTAGTGGTGCACATAACTGACTTAGTAGACAAGACAGGTACATGTAGTCACAACTGACTGAGTGTCAAACTGGTGGTCCACCCTGCTCTTCCAAGTGGTATAAAGACTATGTTATATTACTCAACTTACTGAGTGATCCACATAACTGATCTAGTGGTATAAACAACTGAGTGAACTGATTGAGTGGTTTGCTCAATTGACTGAGTGGTATACAATACTGACCAAGTATTAAACACTTAACAGACTGAGCAATACAGTACATGTATGTACAACTGTCTGACAGAGTATTCCATCTAACTGAACAACAAGTGTTACTGAGGGCTGTTTTCTTTTAGAGCTGTAGTGGTATTCTTTAAATTTTGTATACAGCTGACCAAAATAAGTTTGTTTCCAGATCTTGGTGCAAAAAGAAATAAACTTGAATAAATGACATTCAGTATTGCCTAATCATGGTGTGTACAAGTGGGTAATTAATATAGCATTACAAATTTTAACTTTTTTTTCAGTGGATTGATGAATCAGATGGAGGTGGTTTCTGAACTGGGTGTGGTTTATCATAAAAATCACTCACTCAATCTGCATTTATTGACTTCATTTTTCTATAACAACTAGAAAAGTACTTTAACTCAAAATGCCTTTTGAAAGGCCATTTATTTTTGTATGGGTTTGGTTTTCATTATTTTGGTACATCAACTTAGGTGTTAACAAAAATGAAGCATACAGAAGTTAATGCACTGTTTGGACTGGAATCTTTGTAGCGTATCTTATTTTTTATAACTATCTTACTCAGTGTCACTACTTTATTGAATTCTAAGGCATTAGAGTAGCATCTTTGTAATTTATAGTGAGTTTCCACGGTTGCACTGAAAGGTTTATTTTTCTACGTGTAGACTTATTGTTTTTGGCAAAAAATCGTATTTTTGGACGCATTTTGTTTTAAGGTATAGTATACCAAATAAATATTCACTGTGAAATAAATTTGGAAACTAGTGATGTCTGTCTCCTTCAGCAGCAATGATTACAATGTTTCAGTAGCCCACATGCATCTTTTATTTTAGTGTTGAAGTACACTAGAACAGTGTTAACATAACACGTGGAGGGTGTTATTCAACAAAGTTGGAAGTGTTATTTTACACAATTTTAGTGTTAAATTATCTCTGGTGTAAATTAACCTTGTTTCGGTGTGCACACAGCTGCAAGTTGTTTTACACCATTTGGGTGTCACAAGTACACAATTTTAGTGTAAAATTATCTCTGGTGTAAATTAACCTTGTTTTGGTGTGCACACAGCTGCAGGTTGTTTTACTCCATTTGGGTGTCACAAGTACACTTTTTTGGTGTAAACTTACCCGAATTCCGCGTCTACATAACACTGTGTTGGTGTTTTTTTACCCAATCCAAATCAGAATTGTTAGTGGTTCACACTATTGTGGTGTAAATGTACACCATGTTGGCGTTACTTTTACACTTAATTGGTGTTCACACAGCTGCAAACATTTACACTTTTTCGGTGTTACCATAACACTCGCACTTTTTCTGTGCAATTTGATATTGAACACAGAGCGTAGGGAATTTTGCTGCTTAATATTTAATTTGCTTACCATAATGAGATTTTCGACTCGACAAATATAGCAACTGTACAATAGCCATTTCAGCAATTGACTTTGCCAAAGCTAAAACCAAACAGACAAAGCGCATGGATTAAATTGGATTTAAATAGAACGTAATAAACGTTTCTATGAAGGCAAAAACAGGCCATTTCCCTAAAGAACTGACATAATCAGCAACAAGGGCGGAATCATAAACAGTTTCAGCTCGTCTTAGTTATCCCTTTGCGATACATAAAATGTTTATTTGTTTATATATATTCCAGAAAGACAAATATACTCTGAAAAATAACAGACATGCCATTGAAACAGTAAAATCGTCTGAGCGATTAATAAGGACAAAAATGGCCATGTTAAATCTTGTAGTAAGGAAATAAAGACACCCTCAAAGGTATCAATTGCTGAAATTATTTTGCTACACATCTATCAAATATTCGAGGAAAATCTTTAAAATACGAGAAATGTATTAAAAAGTTACCTTTAAAGTGGCAAATCTTTAAAGTTCTTGTTAGTTGTCAAATTGAAGAGAAAATGAACCATTTGCACCTCAGTTGATGTAATTGTGTAGTACAAACTGTGGGCAAAGCGTATCAGGAGGATAGCGGGTGAGGGTTTGTACCACAATTTTGACACCAGTTGAACGAACTGGGGGGTAAATTTCAAAACTGAAGCGTCAAAATAAAGACAAAGGCAGATTTGTGTCCCCTTTTCTGGAAAACTTTGAAAATCATTGGGCATTCTCGAAATATCTCTTTAAAACTGTTTTTTTTTTCGTTTTAGAAGATTCCGAAGAACATTTTGAAATTCCCAGCATCATTTTTTTTTGGTTCTTGAAGCAAAAAGAAAAATATTAATTTAAATTGTTTTTTTTCGGGTTATTTCAAATCCTGGCAGCTTTCTACTGAAGGTTCTTTCAAAATTACTTAGGAAAATCAGTCCTTTTACTGTACGTACCTTAAAACTTGTAGCAGATGAAGACCATGTTTTATTCTCGTGCCCTTTATACCAAAACAAATGATAAAGACATGACCTGCGTCAGTCAAACATATACGTCCAACATAGGACTGATGAAGATCTAAACCTACTTTTACTAACACAAATCTCGCGATTATTTTGCAAACCTGCAAATACATTTGGGGCACTTTCAACCTAAGGAATCACGCGTTGAATCCAGGAATATATTGAATCAATCATTTTTATTAAACAATTCCTTTTTTTAATATAACGTCAAGATACATGATTCTTGTAATTGTCTCTTCTATTTTTTTCTTAGAACTTATCCTTTTATTAGCGATGCCATGCAATATGGAAATACCTAATAAAGTTGTTGTTGTTGGTGGTGTAGCTCGCTCTTGGTCTCCCAGAGGCTCAGCCAGTGATGAGAACGTCGGATCCCAGCATTCGACCTATGTACTGAAGTTCATGGATTATATTTACCCGGGGAATTCGTTTTTCTTTCCCACACTCATCTCATGCTGAACAATCATAATCGTTCTTATGGCTGTGTCGTTTTCCACCTGGCTGGAGACGAAATGAATTTTTGTTTCTTTTTTAGTTGTCCCTTTCGGTCTATCTGTCTACTTTCCCTTCTCTGTCCATTTGTTAGCCTACGAATGTTGCCGCCTTCATCACCATCCATTCGTTGGTTCACTTGTCGACAAGAGACATTTTCTCGTTGTCGTATCAGGATATGAACTGCTGTCATCTGACTTCAAACTCTTAACTGACTTCTGCATTGCTGCCCTAGTAAATTTATTTGCTGAAAGGACAAAACCATACGGGTTAAAGAAAAATTGATACTATAGACTGCAATAGATATCTACCAAACGGAGAGAACAGCGTCTATTCAGAACAATAAGGATCGAACTGCACCAATCACAAACAACAACAGTGCTGACTTATTGTGATACACAGCCAGTCGACACCATCGCCTGATGAAGACCAGCAGTGTAGCGATCGAAACGTCGCGTTCCACATCAAAATTACTACATCGGTAAATCGTGGGACAAACGATTAACCAAGCTATCAACTTTTTTTCTTGTTTAGAAGTCAGGGTTACGGCTATATGCAAATTTTTGGTCACTTAGTCGAACGGGGCAAACAACAAAACGTTTAGTCCCACCAAATCACCCGCGGAAAATGACAGCTGTAAAGATACGAGCGCTAGTGTGCACCTCGTTTGCTGCTTTGGTGTTTTACTTCAGAAATCTGAAGTTCGTGAGTTCCATTCTCAAACGGGGAAATTTTGGTTCCCTTTAATTTTTTTCAGCTGGTTTGCTTGTTAGTAGAAGCGGAACCACCATAACTATCGTACATCCCATCAATACACGACGAACAGAACATTCATGCTTTCCGTCACTACCAGCACCTCCCCATTAATACCATATTTTTGCGTCGGTCAAAAACCCATACAGCCACAAACTGAAAACCTTATGATTTGACCTCCTATAAGACGACAAATATCATTTGTGTTTTCTTAACCAAACTACCCGCGGCTGTACCCATCCCTGGTGTTATGTTGACCAGGGAAGGACAACTGCAGTTTGCCTTATTCCAGGTCTTTCTAGAAAAAAAGTAGACCACTCCCCCCGCCCCCGAATATTTTTTTTCGGTACATATCAAGTGTCAGTCATGTCAACCTTTGATAGTGCAGAGGAATTAATAACCTTAATTAACCTTAATTGGTTTAACCCTTCAAATGACATCTAATAAGCTGGAATTTCCCTTCATGTTTTATTAACTTGCAGCCATTATCGGACAAAATTAGAATATTCGTGTTGCTGCTTTGTCAGGTGTCCATACTGTAAGAAGCAAACACCAAGTATTTAATAACACCAAGCATCAGCACCAGGTAAGACCAAGAACCCGAAATATAATATATATTACAGGCGTTTGGTAAGAGGAACCTGTCTGCCACCCCTACACACCAGTCGAAACAAAGTCTAAGCCACAGGGCTTTTAAATTTGGCGTCGTAAATCCAAAACCAAAGTTATTTAATTCTAGCCAATCACAACCAACAAACATTACGCAATGAACCAATACGAACTCAAAGGAAATACATGTAACAGGGGGCTAAGAGCAGGAAAACTCGAGCGACAAAAACACAACTGCTTATGATTTTTCCTTGTGACTTTATGAGACAATGGCACAAGTATTATAAACAATCGCGTCGAATTCAGAGATCCTTCAAGGTTCCATTTCGGAAAAGACGATTATTATCACGAGATCAAGAGTTCAGTTGTCATCCTTGCAGAGGCCACAAATTGTTACTGTTACAAGGTTCTTTTATCCAATTTGCTGAAATCGCTGTCAGATCAACCAAAACACTGCAAACGGCTCCCAGAGAAGTAAACATTGTTCGATCCTCCACCAATCCTGCTCTCACCTCTATGTTAGATTTCGTGACATGTATCTGCATGTACGAGTTCTTCCGGTTTTTCCGGTATCCATTTTTGTCAGCTGTTCAGAAATAGTGCAACCCTATCTAGCCTGGGGGGGGGAGGGGGGGGCACGCGCTGACTTTAACGAATTATAACTTTTAAACGGCTAGACGAATAATCACCAAATCTCGAGACTTTTCCTGACATTTATCAGAGAAAATTTTCCTGTCAGTGACGTGTCTATGATGATTGACGTTTTCATGGCAACCGTCTACTTAGGAGGTGTTTTGACTATTTTCTGTCCTTTTTCAGTCTTTTTTGCAGTTTTTTCTCCTTTGTTTGAAAGAAGAAGATAATCCTTTACTTTTTTGTGCTTGGTTTGATTAAGTATGTTTCTTAGAACAAATTCATATCTTTTTCGATGACGTCATTGTCAACTGTATGACTGCTTGCTCGGAATTCAAGATGGCGGCTCAAAATTCAAAATGGCTGCTTTGTGACGTCATTGTGACGTCATGAAACGACATAATCGATACGTTGCAAACAAAATCTGTTAAGCTAATGACGTACTATAAACGTGCCAAGTTTCATCACAAGAGCGTGAATACTTTTCGAGATCTATAGGGGGCAAAAAGACCCCCCCGGGCTCAGAAACTCAAAAAAAGCCCAGGCGAAATAGGGTTAAGGTCAACTGGCTTGTTCTTTCGAATTTTAAGCCAGTTCAAAGTATTTAACAATCGCATTATTTCATAACATCCTTCTTACTCGTGCACGAGAATTTTCGATTGCACGTTTACGATTGTTTGGAGTACCGCTCAGTTTTTTTAGCCAAAGGTGTCTTATTTTCAGTTTTTGAAAAGTAGAGCTGCCTCCTGACAAAGAACAGAGGGCCAGGGGTCTCCCCGCGACCAACGAAAAATTATAATAACATTTTTGCAAAGTGGAAGAATGATAGATTGCTAGGATGTGAAAAGAATGTCAACCAGACTCCTGTGGCTTTACAGAAAGTCAATTTTTAGGGAGTAAAACATCCAAAAAACGCATTTTTGGGCATGCACTCTCCCCTCTGATACTAGGTTCAGCTTATTACGAGAAATGAAAAAAAAAGAAGCAAAACACACACACACATACAACCTAAAAAAAAAAAACCCACCAGGATCACTGCCACCCCAAGGACTAACTTCACACAAAAAATGAAGGGAAGTTTATTTTGACAATTTCCAGTTTTTCTCAAACTTTAGCGATATTTGCTCTTAATTTCTAATTGGCGCACTAACAACTCGAATTAAGCCACTACAGACCTGCTCCGTGTTGTCGCAGACAGTAAATTCGTGTCACCTAATTTCCCTTTCGCAAACGGTCGTTGCCATTTTTAAGGCACTTAGAAAATTTTTGAACTCTTATTGAACGTTTTTCTACTAAAAAGAAAGACATTCACAACCCAGAATCGAACCCTATCCTTTCGTATGAAATCCCTCTCCCTTACCACTACATCACCACGCCAATTCGACCAAATTCCGAAACATTCAAGTATTTATAATAACTAATTGTCTTACTTTACTGATACATCTATAACAGGTGACCCTAGCCCTTTTCCCGAACTTTTAACGTAAATTCAACGTGGGCATATTAATAAACTCCGTTCTTGGTTAAGACCATTTACAAAATGTATTTGTTGCCTTATTGTGACTTAAAGCATATATTAAATCTACCATAACTAAAGGCTTGGTTACCAATGATGGCATCGACCGTCAAAAATGGCAACGACCATATACGAAAGGGAAATAAGGCGAACGGCAAGCCACCTTCAGCAGAACAAAAAATTCTTAATTCAGGTGTTCCTAGAGATTACGTATCAAACATACATATCTCTTTACCGTGGATAACAGCAAAGGTAATAGAACTGTCTATGTTCTAGTTTAAAATTATTCATAATAAGGTTTTCATGGAGGACAAGCTTTTTAAAGCAAATATTTTACAGGATGATAAATGTTTTCACTGCAAAGACAAAGCAGAGACCCTTTTGCATTTGCTGGTCCACTGTCCGCACGCGTTGGCGTTTTGGAACTGATAATGTTAGGGATTGGCGGCACAGAAATACCCATATTGTACTGAACTTTACTGAACCTTTATTGGAGATGTTGATAATTGAGAGACCTTTGTAATTTTTTTTATCTAGTTATTTACTTAGCTGTATTTATCTATCTATCTATTTATATATTTGCTTGTGCTTTTTCTTGTGCTAAGTATTACTGTAATATTTATTTGTATCCTCTAATTAATAAACGAATGAAAAAGAAAAAAGAAAAGAAGTTTAAAAGCAGGTTGGTCTGAGAAAAATGATGCATGTTACGGAAAAAAATCCGATCATTTCTTTCTTATGACAAGAACACCCCAAATAAACCACAAAAAAGTTAACAAAGCTAGAAAGCGCCGGAAAAAAAAAGATGTCACAAGGACTATTTGACTGTATTAGTAAAAAGGAACTCAGACTCTTAGAAAATCTAAAAGGATATTTCAGTCCAGTGTTTTAAGTGTTATTCTCGATCTTTCTTGAAATAATTGTTTATTCAGCCCTTGTCAGCTGTGTTTACAAGTTATTTTCCAATATTACTTTCATTTTCCGAGACTTATTTTTCAGAGTGGAAGTTCTTGTTATTATTACTTTCGAAAATTGTAGAAGAAAGTTGTTCCAACATTCGTTCCCTCAACTTCCCGTTTTTAATTAGCCTACTGGAAGAATTTGTTTAATTTCATAATCTCGAAATTGAGTAGTATTGGATAGTTTATCGAATATTTGCACAGCCGGCTCTAGCCGAGTTTTCCTCTACATTGTTCTTAAACAACAATAACAGTCACTCGTAATTTGCAGGAGAACTTAAAGGCCTTAAATACGATCTTTTTTTTTGGAAATATTAAAGAAATTACCTTGGGATAAGCAGAGCAATAATTTTTCTTTCAAGTAAATTCTTTCGTCCTTTTATTCCGGATTTCGCGTTGCATGGTCAATAATACTGATTGTGGGATGCATAATCATTCTCGCTGAAACTTTTGTTTACAATAAGTTCAGAGTAATATCCTCGAACCAACTCCTGTTGTATCAGTTGCGTGCTTTCTCTCAATTATTTCCCTTCTAAGGAAAGATTTATAATAGAAAAGTTCCTTTTAGTTATTTCTCTGCTGTAAAACGAATTTTAGTTGAAAGGCTTACCGAACTGTAATAAACATACTCTGGGCATGTGAAAGTAAGCTTTTAAGGCCTGTTTATACAGAACACGACCACGACCACGAACGCAAACGTGACAACGAACGCGAACGCGGCGTTCGCATTGGATTGCGTATGATCAATTTGTACTAATCCGCTTATACCAAAAGCAACCACGAACGAGGCTGGAAATTGGTTCTTGCGGAAAGTCGCAGAGACTGCCTTCAGAGCGAATTTTATGCGATGGTCGCACGAACTATTTCTTGTCAACCAATCAGTTCTTTTGTCTTCGAGTAACTCGGCCCAGGTGTCACGCGGTGGTTCGTGCGAACGTTCAAGTGGAAAGTCGCTCGAAAAGTCGCAATGGTCGCGTTCGTGGTCGTGGTCGTGGTCGCGCTCTGTATAAACAGGCCTTTACATTGTCCAATTGTGAGTTACCACAATCCAGTAGAGTGTACGTATGAAGACTACAAATAAACAGTTTACGTGTTCCAGTTTTGTGACTGAATCTGTCTGCTTTACTACTCCGGACGAAGTAGATCCGAACGAACGATCCATTACCTTGGCATCCCGTAACAAGTGCCACGCAGCAAGTCTGAGTGCTCTCCGAAGCTTTTCCGCGCCGTTTCTCCGTTCAACAGCGCCCCAACTGTATCGTTTACCTTTGCGCATCGCCCGCCCATTCCAAAGACTAAAGACCGTTTAGATAGTCAAAAACCTCTTGTTACAAAAACAACGACGTTTTCTAAAGGACCCACGTTATGAATTTTTGTATTCTAGAAAAGAAATAAATACAAGAACATAAAGAGTACATCATAGAAAACAACGGTGTAGTTTCCTAATGGTTCAGCTGTACAACAGAATGTTGGCAAACAAACTAATTCCGGAGAATACTTACAAATTCCTTTCTACAGAGAATTTGCTTAAAGGAAAGGGGTAGTTGCTTTCTTGCGGAATTGAACTCAAGACAATTACTCATCTCTTTTGGGATTGCGACGAAGCACAAGTTCTTTTTGGTCTAAGGTTGTGGGCCGGTCGGCTGAAAAAATGTAGAGTTTTTCAAGAGTCTTACAACCTAGAAATAGCAAGAGTGTACGCCTGAGGCCGGATACATCGAACTTTAAGCTACAGATTAACTTTGTCTACTGCAAGGAAGGTTTTTTTTGTATGGTGTTGTAAAGTGAAGGGAACAATTATGAGTTGGACCAGTTTTAAGAGAATTCTTAATAGAAACTTAGAAATCAGACAGCAGCCCACCCAAATAAATGGAGCCTTTTATTCCATTTCCTCTAGGCGTTTTTTCTTTTCTTGTTGATTTGTTTCCTAGACGAACCTGACCCCAAGCCCTCCCATTTAAACAAAAAATAAAGCAATGATATTTTATATTTTGAATCCTTCTTTCTTGTACAGCTTTTTTTCCGTTTAGTTCTCCGTCTGTATTTGTCGTGGCTTCTATTTAAGTGAAAAGTTGTATATTTATAAAGCCTTGTTGTAAAATGGAATAAGCGACCCTACTGGAAAAAAAATTCCAAGGAAGGTTTCTGACAATTTTCCTTTGGCTTTGAAGCTTTAAAGCGTCAGGTTTTTTTTTCACTAATCAAATTAATTTAAACATTGCTATTGTTCAAATTCAACGTAAACAACACTTACCACCTTGTTTATCTCTGTTCTCCAAATTCAAAGGTGACGTCATCACCAATTAGTACAAATGGAGCCCAATACTTCACGGAACTGAACGGCTGTGACTCTCGAAGAGTTTTCATGGCTTGATGGAGAGCAACACTTGCACTTTTTCTGCCTGCCAGGTTTTGGTAGAAACTTCTCATAAACATCAAGGTTGCCTCGTCATCAATCGCCCAAAGTGACACCAGAACAGATCGAGCACCAGCACACAAGAAAGCCCGTGCCATACCTACTACACCCTCAGCTTTAACCTCCCCCCGACCACTATGACAGCAGCTAAGCATAACAAGCTTTGCTCGCACACGAACCGCTTGCACATCCGACATTTTTAATATCCAATCTTCTTCTTTAGGGACCTGGGATGTCCGTTTGGGGTTTGGAGCCAAAGCAATTTCTCCTGTTTCCTGACATCCATGCGCGGCAATGTGAACCAACGCAACTGTCGTGATTCTTTTAAGCACCTCTGCCTTAGTTGCATTTCTTCCAGTGAGAGGTGTGGTCTTCAGAAGTTTTCCAATCATTTCTACTTCCTTCTTGGCATATAGCAGCTGTGATAACTTAATAGGGACTTCCTCCATACATGGATCTCCCACAAGCAGCGCCCCACGTTTACTGTGGTAGTCCTCAGGTGAGCCCGTGATCAGTTTTAAAGCGGTCAGCGAAGGAGCAATGCGGATACTTATAGACTCACTCAATGCTGAAAAAGGAGCTAAGCAAAATGGACCATCCGGAACAACTATTAACTGATCACCTTCGAGCAAGTCTGCAATGGGGGCAATGATAACATCATACAAAATGCGCAAAGAATTGACTGACTGTGTCGGTGACTGTACATTTTTCTCAACAGCTTCTCTGTTGGACGACGCGTCATCGCTAAACTCGTCCAATGAACGATTCTCGCATCTGACACCAATACCAGCACCAATCTCTTTTAAAACAGCTTCCATTAACAAGGTGGCACTTCCTTGCTCGATTTTTTTCAGTCTAAACTGAATCTCTCCGCCTTTGTTCAGTAACCAAAAACTGATGGTGTCTATATCGAGTGCCATAAAAATCGTTTGAGTAGATAAATCTTTTAACATACAAGAAATATTTTCTTTAGGTTCAACTGGTGTGGACGGTTGCACTTCAACTCCATATTGTCTCTTTAAAGTATCGATCAAAGCCTGGGCTCGCCCTTTCTCGGCAGCAAACAAAGCCTCATCAGTCTGTCCATTGCTCAGAAGCGTTCTCCACAGAGCAGTGTACGCTCCTTGATAAAGATTACGAAAGCCTATTTTCCACGCATCTTCTGACTGAAGAAGAGCTCTTGTCTGTTCAAAGAGTCTCACGCTTGATCGATAATAATCAAGCGCCTTTAAAATAGAACCCATAGATTCAAAAACACGACCTAGCGAATAGTATGCACTTCCCTCTCCAGCAACTTCCCCTACTTCTTTGGCGATACTAAGATGTTCGTTGTGGTACTCCATGGCTTGTTTAAAATTACCCTTACTGTGATAAGCATTGCCCAGATTTCCATGGGCTCGGCCCTCTCCAGCTCTGTCCCCCACTTCTTTGGCGATGCTAAGGTCTTGGTTGTAGTACTCTATGGCTCGTTCAAAATTACCTATACTGTGACAAGCATTGCCCAGATTTCCAAAGGCTCGGCCCTCTCCAGCTCTGTCCTCCACTTCTTTGGCGATACTAAGATCTTGGTTGTAGAACACTATGGCTTGTTCAAAATTACCCAGACTGTGATAGGCATTGCCCAGATTTCCATAGGCTTGGCCCTCTCCTGCTCTGTCCTCCACTTCCTTGGCGATACTAAGATCTTGGTTGTAGTTCTGTATGGCTTGTTTGAAGCTACCCAGACTGTGATAAGCATTGCCCAGATTTCCATAGGCTCGGCCCTCTCCGGCTCTGTCTCCCACTTCTATGGCGATACTAAGACAAATCTTGTGGTACTCAATGGCTTGTTTAAAATAACCCAGACTTTCATAAGCATTGCCCAGATTTCCATAGGCTCGGCCCTCTCCAGCTCTGTCCCCCACTTCTTTGGCGATGCTCAGACGCATCTTGTGGTACTCTATGGCTTGTTTAAAATTACCCAGACTGTCATAAGCATTGCCCAGATTTCCATAAGCTCGGCCCTCTCCAGCTCTGTCCCCCACTTCTTTGGCGATACTAAGATCTTGGTTGTAGTACTCTATGCCTTGTTTAAAATTGCCCAGACTGTGATAAGCATTGCCCAGATTTCCATAAGCACGGCCCTCTCCAGCTCTGTCCCCCACTTCCCTGGCGATACTAAGATCTTGGTTGTAGTTCTGTATAGCTTGTTTGAAATTACCCAGGCTGTGATAAGCATTGCCCAGATTACCATAGGCTCGGCCCTCACCAGCTCTGTCCCCCACTTCTTTGGCGATGCTAAGACGACTCTTGTGGTACTCTATGGCTAGTTTAAAGTTGCCCAGACTGTCATAAGCATTGCCCAGATTTCCATAGGCTCGGCCCTCTCCAGCTCTGTCCCCCACTTCTTTGGCGATACTAAGATCTTGGTTGTGGTATTCTATGGCTTGTTTAAAATTACCCAGACTGTCGTAAGCATTGCCCAAATTTCCATAGGCTCGGCCCTCTCTAGCTCTGTCCCCCACATCTATGGCGATACTAAGATCCTGGTTGTGGTATTGTATGGCTTTTTTAAAATTACCCAGACTGTGATAAGCATTTCCCAGATTTCCATAGGCTTGGCCCTCTCCAGCTCTGTTCCCCACTTTTTCGGCGATACCAAGTCCTTGGCTGTGGTACTCTATAGCTTGTTTAAAATTACCCAGTCTGTTGTAAGCATTGCCGAGATTACAACAGGCAATTCCCTCTCCAGCTCTGTTCCCTCTTCCTTTGGCGATGGTAAGATGTTGGTTGTGGTACTCTATGGCTTGTTTGAAATTACCCAGACTGTAATACGCATTTCCCAGACTTCCATAGGCTTGGCCCTCTCTAGCTCTGTCCCCAACTTCTTTGGCAATACTAAGTTCTTGGTTGTGGTAGGCTATAGTTTGTGTCTTTCTATCCGCCATTTTTGCTTAAATATTTATCTGGAGGCCTGCACAAAATGACTGTTCAATCTTTCCAGACCTACGGAAAAAAATCAACATCAATTTTGTTTGATTTTATTTTTGAACCATGACCAACTTCAGAAAACAGCCTAGAATTTCTATGAAGCTATTAATTTTAAATAATAATAAAATTAAAATTTGCT
Organism: Siderastrea radians; assembly: GCA_964017195.1. Lineage (NCBI taxonomy): Eukaryota > Metazoa > Cnidaria > Anthozoa > Scleractinia > Rhizangiidae > Siderastrea > Siderastrea radians. The sequence continues at coordinate 57,569,259 of OZ024888.1, forward strand.
TAAAAAAGGATGTTAGAAACAGTTTTGGCCCAAAATGCAAACGATTGTGGCGGAATGCACTATCGGCTTAAGTTACATTCATCGAGCTGTTATGTTAGTAGAATTCACACATTTCTTTATTCTCATTTAGGCAATCAACCACACAGAAAAATAGACAAGACCCCTCATCGTCTAAAATCGTAGAAGAAAGGAATTTTGTACGAGTAAGATTAGTGTCTCCTCCAAACACACATTTAGTGCATTTAATGCCTGTAAACAGACATTAAACCAAACGTTAAACGACTATGATTCTTGTTGTGCGGTCGCAGTACCGACCTGTGTGTACGGGTACGGGTCTGGGTAGGGATTTTTTTACCATGGGGGTGGGGGGTCTATTCGGGAAAGATGTAAGGAAGGTTGTCGTTTTCAGAAACCTCGGGCCGCTTAGTCAGCGGTTTAGTGTTTTGGCAGGCAAAACGCTGATCAAAGCCTTCTTGGAATCTGGACGTTTCTTTTTTTTATTGTTTCCTGAAAATGCTGAACCATGCTATCGAGCTGACGTGGTGTGACTAGGATATTACGTTCCTTTGTTAATAGTAAATAAATGAATGAATTGTGTATTTTATTTTCGTCCAGTTTTTGCTATTCAATGGAAGCTGATCACGCTAAACGTCGACAAATTGTACGTAACACAGTATTCTTGTTTGATTTCCGAAATATTTACAAAGTAACAACGGATATCGATAAATGTTGCATTCTTATGCTTTTATTTACTGGTTATTGAAAGTATTTCAGATTTACACATCGTGAAATAAAGGAACTGCTCTTCACTTTTAAAACAGCTAAAACACAAACATGTTTTGGTGTTGGATCTTACAACTGCTGGCTGGGATGAAATGGCGTAGTTTTTCTCGATGCGACTGTATTGTCTGAGATTTTAAAAAAGACGAATTAATAGTGGCACGTTTCCATTTTTTTCTCGTTCGTCGGAAAGGGACTTTAAAGTCTCCAGCAGAGTCAAATATGAGCAGCAGGCGATTTTCAAGGAAACAACCTCATTTACGTTTGCACAACGAACAACAAGAAATTTATCGAGGTGAACTAACAAATAAAAGTAAATTTCAAACTTGTTAATAATTCATAAAGAGAAAACAAAAGAAACCACTGCGAACTTTTGCTTTGAATTTCTCCAAGAATTATTAATGGTTAGAGAAGCTATTTCAAGTACTCGAAAGAGTGTTTCAACAGGTATCCAAACACGAACCTAGTTTTTCAACCTACTTCTCGGTTTTTGGATATCCTGATGAAGCACTCTCTCGAGTGTATTACTTCACAAATCATAAAAAGGTCTTAACCCTCGGGCGTACAAAGGGGGGGGGGGAGGGGTGGATGCCACCCCCTATAAGGGTTTTCCTGAATTTTTCCAAGACAAATTATTATCTAGACCTAACGTTTTCAGTAGCTGTGCACATATCCCTTAGACATATTTTGACACAAGTTGGGTAGAATCAATTGCTATGGTTACGAGATATGACGTCATACGTAGCAGGTGGTCAAGCCATTTTCGGTGAAAATGCAAAAAATGTCAACTGGAAGCAGCAAAATGTTAAATTATGTCATACTCTACATGTCCAGCATTAACAATTTCCAATTTGAAACGTTTTTTGACAATTTCTAATTTTCGGTAAAATCCAAGATGGCGCCCATAATGGCGGCCATCTTGGATGTCGTCACGGGCCCCCAGCAGCATGGCAACCCATAACGTGTACCTCATCTTGTAGAGCACACCACTGGCTTTCTACTAAAGGTGAAATCTTTTCGAAGTATTGTAACATAAAGAAAACCCAAGGGGGGTGAATTCCATCAACCACCCCTTGTACCACGGTAGGGGTGTGGCTTTTGCTTGTACGTCCGAGGGTTAAGGTTTGGCTTGTTACCATATAACAAGAGGGTTCGTGCTGGTCGTAAAGGTTTCGGCATTTATTGAAGAAACAAAAATTTGCTGTTTGAGAGATAGTAAATAGTAAATAGCAACCAAAATGATTTACAGCACGTTCACGTGGATAAAATCAAGCAGTCATCTTGAAATGTCAAACAGGTTGTCACGTTTTATTTACATGATCCAAGAGTTTCACAAAGAATTGATTTCCAATGGTTTCCTTTCTGTTTTGCTTGGGCATAATTTATTTTCATGTCAAATTTGCATCATTCTTATTCTGACATGGGTTATTCATTTTGAACTTTTGAAAAAAAAAACAGAAAAGAAAAGAAAAGAAATAAAAGGAAAGATCGACAATACACAATGCCGGATAAAAAGACACTGAGGCTATGTTCCAGGATTGGACTGGTTCCGGTTCTGGTTATGTTCCAGGACCGGACCGGTTCTGTTCAAACAGTACCGTTCCTTTTATCAGCATCTGTTCACACGGGACCGGTCCGGAACCAACGCAAGCACATTAGCTGTTTCTACCAGTTAAGCATCCGCAGAATGTATGAAACAGTTTCAAAATGACGCCGAACTGGACAGACGATGAATTGTCGCTGCTATTTCTAGTCATCGCTGAGAATTTTCTTTACTCTATGAAGTTGAACGTCGAGCCTACAAATTCAGCTGCTATATGTTTTGGCTAGATCAGGAGAATTCGACTAGTAGCGAAATCAAGTTTTTCAGATTAAAATATCGTAACTTTTTCTATGCAGACTTCTCCCTTGGCCTTACCGTCGTGTTTGCGGAAGATCCTTTCTTCAAAACAAAATAAAAATTTGACTAGTACCCAAGCTTAAATTGCGCTATTACAACCAAAACTGGCCGGCCCAGGTGTTCACACGATACCAGTCCAGTCTGGGATCGGAACGGTTCCAAATTGGACCTGCTTCTTGCAGGCCCAAACATCGGACCTTAACCGGACCAAATAAGCGGAACCAGAGAGGATGAAGGGGTAAGAGCGTTAATCTCCCATATAGGCCCTATTCCCATCCTGATCCCTGTAAAGTTACTTTTAGTAACAAAAATGGAATTTCAAAACGTTATATCTTTTGAGTGGAGAAACACATTTCATTAATTTGTTTTCAGCTTTGAGATCTGAGTTACAAGGTCATTCAGAAACCGACATAAGATATCCCATAATAATAAAAGCAAAATTTGGCGCCAACTTTGTGTCGCTATTTTTCAGGCGAAAAATGTCAAAATTGCAAAAAAATTAAATCACGAAATTTTACAAAATGGCGAGTTTTTATATTGATGGGAAAATTCAAGGTAATTGCTTTACAGTGCAACGAATTCAACTGGGGCCACCCGAAGTTTTTCTGCCAATCACAAGGTGAATTCAGAACAAAAGAATCGGGGTTGCGGTTTCTTTCGGAATAATCACAAATGGGGTAAAATTTAACTACATTTTGAGTGGGAATTGACGCGGAGAACTTTGCGAAGGCAAACCTCAACGCTTATTCTCATGACAAAATGTTGTTCCTTTCGATCAATGACAAGGCAAACAAATGAAAAGGGGAAAATAAAAGAAATAGTGAATGTCAGTCGGTTATTTTGAAGACTGCAACAAACGAAGCACAAATGATATTTTATACCGCATGACGGCCTGGATTGAAGACGAGACGGACTCAGCGCAAATATATAAACAGTAATGTTTACCGAATGATGGCCGGGAATGTTGAAGACGAAATGGATTTGGTGCAATTATGTATTACTGGATGACGGCGGGGAAGACGAAACGGGCACATGTTTACCGAATGACAGCGGCGTCCACAACAAAATATTCTGACTTCGGTCGTAACACAAGTGAGTTGAGAAAAGCTATAATTAAACCGTAAGGCTGATAATAATTCTGTTCGGATTTATGTCACAGGTTGAAAACTTATTAGGCTCGAAATATTTTTGCTGATCTAGAAACTGCGTTTTGTCGACTGTCAACATGTTGTTGCAGTCCAGTGATCTCCAATTAGCGGGTCACGGAAGTATTTTATTTTGTCCCTCTTCTTGTCCCCGTTATTCAGAAGTATTTTCGTGTTGAGTTTCTTTGTTTATATCTTACGTACTTGCTATCTAGGGCAAAAATTCGCTCTCCGAGCGAGAATAAGCGTCTTTCTAATTTTTGCTCCCAATTAGTGTTATAATATTATGCAAAGGTTACACACTGAACTGCCATTTCACCCGCACAAAAGCATACCTCTTTTCACTAAATGAGCTATATTTCTTGAAATGCCCCATTTCCACTCACAATTTCCTCAAACCTGAATGAATCCATAGTCGAAAAACAACTATACGCCAGAAAAGTTCCATCTTTCCCATCATTTTGTCACCATAAACGGCAATATTTTGAGCCTCTTGTTTAAGAAATCAAATGTCGGTATTCGACCGCCGACCTTTGCGGACAAATATATGCAAATATGCTAATCTCATCTCGCTGTTCTCCTCTCACTGGACAATTCGCACAATGGCGTCGACGTGAGAAAAACTACTGTGTCGGGGAGGTGTGACCGGTAAGCAAATGGTCCCGCTTCACGCATGAAATGTCACACTCTGTTTACAATCTGCCGGGAAAAACCACCGGACAAAAACTCGCGCGCGTTCCACGACGGTAACATTTTTACTTTGGTCCTCAAGCTTGTAACAATGCGGTTAATCAAGTACGACTTCCCAGACCGCCCTTGGCCCGTAATTAATATGTTGTGTCCACGCTCTGTAGTCTCAAGAATTCTGCACTGCTCGGCGGTTAGTGTGTCAATGCAAAAATAATACAATAAAATAAAATAAATACTGAATAAAAAGGAAATCTGAGACCAAAGATGGACAACCTGTGACATTTAAAATTTATAAAAAAAGTTTCGATCGAGCGTAAATAAAAACGGTGGCTGGTCCACGCGCGTGTTGATCCTTTTTACGAAAACAGCTTCCCCGTAATAAACATCTATGTTCAAAACCTTTTTTACAGCAAACAACAAATATTTCTTGTTGTGAAAATCGTTGTTGTGAAACCGTCAAAATCATTCTCTTGACTTACTAGACAATTCCATGCTTTCTTGTTTCTTGCAACAGAGCGCAAAAAAACATAACAATCACAGCGGAGACTCGTCAAACACGCCGAGCCAAGCACAAGAGACAGACAAGGAATCCGCCCCCCTTAAAAAATGAAACAAGTCGCTTGTGTCCTAGACTTAACTGATTTGCATCGCGCGCGTGATGGGAATTATCGTGCGCTACATACGCACGTATCATTCTTTCTCTCTGCAGTAACTGTTTTCGTCCTTTTTTATTCGAGAGACTTGGAGCAAGTCTAATAGTGATACTGCAAAACAATGTATGATCGCAAAGATAAGAAGTACATAAAATCAGCGAAGTTTAAATTTACTTACACGTGGGACATGGAATCCGTGTAAAGCAGCACTCCGGAGTGGAGCAAGGAGAACCGTTTCCCTTCCAAGTCTCGGATGACAAAATTTCAGTAGTGATTTAAAGCCACAATAGAAAATAATGACAATAACGACTGCAACACGTATACATAATTGTTCCAATACTTGTTCGATACAACGAGCTCGAGTATGAAGTGCAGACGTCCTTGTTTACATACGACTGCTATCAACTGGCACACACGCTTTGCACGTCACTATTTCTCGCATCCTGTCAGTTGGGAGGAATAAAAATGTGAGGAATAAAAATGTCTTCTTTGTCTCTTTTTTGGACAATTCGCGTAGTGCTATTAGTTTCTCTTTTTTCTATGAAGTACACGTATTTATATTCGTACTGAATTCGTGCTCCCGGTTTTAAGAGAAAATGGCTTTTTAAAAAAGGGAAATGAAATCAGTTTCGAAGCAAGAGATGTTGACAGTAAAATGTTGCTTGAACTTGCAGTTTAGGGCAAACATAAGGAGGATCCAAATTTCTTTTTTGATTTTCTTCAAGGCAGAGACGAGTGGAACGCGCGCGAGTTTTTGTCTGGTGGTTTTTCCCGGCAGATTGTAAAGAGAGTGTGACATTTCATGCATGAAGCGTGACCATTTGCCTTCCGTTCACACCTCCCCGACACAGTAGTTTTTGTCATGTCCACGACATTGTGCGAATTGTCCAGTGAGAAGAGAACAGCGAGATGAGATTAGCATATTTGCATATATTTGTGCGCAGAGGTCGGCGGTCGAATATCGACATTTGATTTCTTCTACAAGAAGCTCAAAATATTGCCGTTTATGGTGACAAAATGATGGGGAAGATGGAACTTTTCCGGCGTATAGTTGTTTTTCGACTATGGATTCATTCAGGTTTGAGGAAATTGTGAGTGGAAGAAAATTTCAAGAAATATAGCTCATTTAGTGAAAAGAGGTATGCTTTTTTGCGGGTGAAATGGCAGATCAGTGTGCAACCTTTGCATAATATTACACTAATTAGGAGCAAAAAATTAGAAAGACGCTTATTCTCGCTTGGAGAGCGAATTTTTGCCCTAGATAGCAAGTACGTAAGATATAAACAAAGAAACACTGTTTATTTCATAAAATTTTATTAATTTTCAGTCATAACTCAAACTTTGGCAACCTGTGGGCCACCAGAACAAAATTCAGAATAACTACTAGAAAGTTTCAGCCTTAATGTGGACATCGTTTTTTTCTTTTGTTTTTTTTTTTTGCCTAAATTTTTACACCAGACCGCTTTTAATTGACCAAGTCGAAATTTGCCAATATTTTCCATCTCGTTGAAGTGGACGAGAAAGGTGTGTTGTGGGAAACCAGACCGTTTGTAGGACCACAGGTAACCAAAGCTTAATGTGTGTTTGTATGCAGCTGAAATTCGATCGGAAATAATCAGCGGTTTTCCGCCGGAAATACATTAAGATCGAAATAAAGTTTGAAAAACCTTACCTGTTGTGTGTTTGATGCGTTTTTACCTCTTTTCCGAGCTTCTGGAGGCCGTTTTAGGCGATTTTCTGCTTAACGGTCGATGCGACGGTATGACCATAGGAAGCCCAAGCATAATATTTGAATATCATTAAAAATGGCGTTTCAAAATATAAGACTTTGTATGGGATTTCGAAGCGAACATTTCGAGCAATACATAACAACGAACTAACTGAATGAAGTTCATGAAACATTACATGGTGTTGTTTGCTATCCTTACAAAGCATTTTGAGCAATTTTAGGTCCACTTACTTAACTATGTTAGTACGTGTATAATACATTGACACTTGTCAATACTTAACACAGTTAAGTAAGTGGACCTAAAACTGCTCAAAATGCTTTGTAAGGATAGCAAACAACACCATGTAATGTTTCATGACCTTTATTCAGTTAGTTCGTTGTTATGTATTGCTCAAAATGTTCGCTTCGAAATCCCATACAAAGTCTTATATTTTGAAACGCCATTTTTAATAATATTCAAATATTATGCTTGGGTGTCCTGTGGTATGACACGTAGTAAAGACAGCTAAAGGTAGGAAAGCAGGAATTCAAATTTGACAACCGACATTTCGAGGTCCCGATCGAAGTGCCCGCTAAAAATCGATTTAATCCATAGTCAGCGCTTTCAAACCACAACATATTTCAAAAAGGATAAATGCCCTACCTTTCTATGTGATTCAGTCGTCAATTAGTTTATGTCTCGAAGTACAGTCTTGCATTAAAAACGAACTAACTCTCTCGAAATCGCCGCCATCATAGGCTTGTCAGAATAAACGGCCCGGGCATTGCGGGCGTGTGCGGACGTCTGGAACTGACCGATAAATGAATGTTTTGAATCGGTGTTTAGCCGACTGTTACCGCAATGTGTACATGAGTGTTTTTAAAACGCGTTTTGCTTATTATGATTCGACTCAGTGATCGAGCAATGGAAAGTGAAACTCGCTTTTAAAATAAGATAAAAGGGTGACTCTTGGTCAATTCAAGTTGGTTAAAAAACGCATTACCTAATAAAAGATAACGTTCGAAATGAGTTACCCATGTAAAAAATTAATGAAGCAAATTTGAAATGAAAATAAATTCTGACCACACTAAACGCTACATACGCACGTATTATTCTTTCTCTCTGCAGTAACTGTTTTCGTCCTTTTTTATTCGAGAGACTTGGAGCAAGTCTAATAGTGATACTGCAAAACAATATATGATCGCAAAGATAAGAAGTACATAAAATCAGGGAAGTTTAAATTTACTTACACGTGGGACATGGAATCCGTGTAAAGCAGCACTCCGGAGTGGAGCAAGGAGAACCGTTTCCCTTCCAAGTCTCGGATGACAAAATTTCAGTAGTGATTTAAAGCCACAATAGAAAATAATGACAATAACGACTGCAACACGTATACATAATTGTTCCAATACTTGTTCGATACAACGAGCTCGAGTATGAAGTGCAGACGTCCTTGTTTATATACGACTGCTATCAACTGGCATACACGCTTTGCACGTCACTATTTCTCGCATCCTGTCAGTTGGGAGAAATAAAAATGTCTTCTTTGTCTCTTTTTTGGACAATTCGCGTAGTGCTATTAGTTTCTCTTTTTTCTATATGAAGTACACTTATTTATATTCGTACTGAATTCGTGCTCCCGGTTTTAAGAGAAAATGGCTTTTTAAAAAAGGGAAATGAAATCAGTTTCGAAGCAAGAGATGTTGACAGTAAAATGTTGCTTGAACTTGCAGTTTAGGGCAAACATAAGAAGGATCCAAATTTGTTTTTGATTTTCTTCAAGGCAGAGACGAGTGGAACGCGCGCGAGTTTTTGTCTGGTGGTTTTTCCCGGCAGATTGTAAACAGAGTGTGACATTTCATGCGTGAAGCGTGACCATTTGCTTACCGTTCACACCTCCCCGACACAGTAGTTTTTGTCATGTCCACGCCATTGTGCGAATTGTCCAGTGAGAAGAGAACAGCGAGATGAGATTAGCATATTTGCATATATTTGTGAGCAGAGGTCGGCGGTCGAATACCGACATTTGATTTCTTCTACAAGAAGCTCAAAATATTGCCGTTTATGGTGACAAAATGATGGGGAAGATGGAACTTTTCCGGCGTATAGTTGTTTTTCGACTATGGATTCATTCAGGTTTGAGGAAATTGTGAGTGGAATAAAATTTCAAGAAATATAGCTCATTTAGTGAAAAGAGGTATGCTTTTTTGCGGGTGAAATGGCAGATCAGTGTGCAACCTTTGCATAATATTATAACACTAATTGGGAGCAAAAATTAGAAGGACGCTTATTTTCGCTCGGAGAGCGAATTTTTGCCTTAGATAGCAAGTACGTAAGATATAGACAAAGAAACACTGTTTATTTCATAAAATGTTATTAATTTTCAGTCATAACTCAAACTTTGGCTACGTGTGGGCCACCAGAACAAAATTCAGAATAACTACTAGAAAGGTTCAGCCTTAATGTGGACATCTTTTTTTTTCTTTTTTTTTGCCTGAATTTTTACACCAGACCGCTTTTAATTGACCAAGTCGAAATTTGCCAATATTTTCCATCTCGTTGAAGTGGACGAGAAAGGTGTGTTGTGGGAAACCAGACCGTTTGTAAGACCACAGGTAACGAAAGCTTAATAATGTAAGTTTGTATGCAGCTGAAATTCGATCGGAAATAATCAGCGGTTTTCCGCCGAAAATACATTAAGATCGAAATAAAGTTTGAAAAACCTTACCTGTTGTGTGTTTGATGCGTTTTTGCCTCTTTTCCGAGCTTCTGGAGGCCGTTTTAGGCGATTTTCTGCTTAACGGTCGATGCGACGGCATGTCACGTAGTAAAGACAGCTAAAGGTAGGAAAGCAGGAATTCAAATTTGACAACCGACATTTCGAGGTCCCGATCGACGTGCCCGCTAAAAATCGAGTTAATCCACAGTCAGCGCTTTCCAACCACAACATATTTCAAAAAGGATAAATGCCCTACCTTTCTATGTGATTCAGTCGTCGATTTTTTTATCTCTCGAAGTACAGTCTTGCATTAAATACGAACTAACTTTCTCGAAATCGCCGCCATCACAGGCTTGTCAGAATAAACGGCCCGGGCATTGCGGGCGTGTGCGGACGTCTGGAACTGACCGATAAATGAATGTTTTGAATCGGTGTTTAGCCGACTGTTACCGCAATGTGTACGAGTGTTTTTAAAACGCGTTTTGCTTATTATGATTCGACTCAGTGATCGAGCAATGGAAAGTGAAACTCGCTTTCAAAATAAGATTAAAAGGGTGACTCTTGGTCAATTCAAGTTGGTTAAAAAAACGCATTACCTAATAAAAGATAACGTTCGAAATGAGTTACCCATGTAAAAAATGAATGACGCAAATTTGAAATGAAAATAAATTCTGACCACACTAAACGGAAAGGAAACCACTGCACTGAGTCAATGCTTTGTGTGACTCTTGGCTGGAGTCATATAAGTACTGAAAGGTGACAGCCTGTTAGATCTGTCAAAAATGTTTGCGTGATTTTATTCACGCGAACGTGCTGTAGGTAATTTATTTTTGCTTGTTCGTCGCTAGTTAAAATGTTGAGCTCCCAAACAGCATATTTTTGTTTCTTCATAAACAGTTAGAGTGCGTTCTTTTAAGAACGCACTAAAATTAACTTTAGTCGACTTACTGAACGTAAACGGAAGACCGAAGTCCCTCACGAAGTGAGTTCAATTTCCTCATTTTCCCATATGAAAAGGTAAATGAGTTTTATTGCTCTTACCAAAAATCAAAGCTACTTTTGTTTCATCTTGGTTAGTGAATTTTTGGTGCTTTCGCAAATTAAGCCCCTTTCCAATAAATGATGAACACGAAACGTGCCATACAAAGTTTTTGAAAACTTTAATACGGGCCGATACAGTCGCATCAACAACGAGCGAAACATGTCATAATCTGAACTTAGGACGATACACTCGTATGATAAAACAAAGACCACGCAATCACAGACAGCCAAGTTGACCAGCAGTTTCGAAATCAAACAACAAAAACATGTTTATCAGGGTTTAGCTGTTTTATAAGCAAAGGACATTTTCTTTATTTCATGATGTGCACAAGTTAAGTACGGACAATAAGCATTACCCAACGCTTAATTTGTGAATATCTCGGAAATAAAACCAGAATACTAAGGAAACAAAATTTATAGTAAACATGAAGCAGAAACAGGCGAACGCAATGTCGTACTCACACTACATAAGCTCCTTAGCTTGTGTCAGCAGTTAATGTCAGCATTTTCAGAAATCAAGAGAAAAGGAACCGTCCAGCTTTCCAAGAATTCCTTGAACAGTGGTTTGGTTGCCCAGGCACTACACCACTGACCAAAAAGACCGAAGTTTCTGAAAACCACACCCTTCCTTACATCTCCCCCGCTGAATGAATCTCCTCACCCCCAAGAAAACCGTTGCCCCGATTTATTCTTGACTCAGGAACCCGTACCAAACTCAAGCAAACAATTATACAAAGTCTGAAAGATGCTGACAAAACTGCGGACGCATGCGTACTGCGTACTGCATCCGCACAAAAGAGGGTCAAAACTAACGGTCAAGCCTGGGACAAAGCGCCAAATTTCGCTCCAACGGGGGACAACATGAGTGATTTTGTGTCGCCAAGTGCTAAACTCACCCTCTCTCCGGTAAGTCAAGTTTTATACCTGAATGCGACCCGCGCCCGATTTCCCGCCGAAATTTGAGTGGTACAACACTTGACGTACCGGAGAGAGGGTGAGTTTGGCATTTGACGACACAGAAAGTCACTCATGTTCATGAAAACTCTCATATTATGCACTTGTCAATGTTTAGACGGAGAGGTTGGGGGTGGGGGGTACCGGCAAAGGTGCGGCATTTGATTGTTTTTTTTTTTTGCAATTTTTTGGTCAAATTCCCGACCCTTGGGACTGGAAAATAGTTTAAATTTGATAAAATATTCATACCTGGGAATAACAGAACCGTGTAATGACATGTCTTCTCAAACAACCAAAAACCCTTTAAAATGTTCGAACTTTAATAGTCTAAGTAAGAAAAAGGAACATTTTTTCATGATATAGAAATTTTTACGCAAGGTCTCATAGCTTTCTCCGTGAAGTTTCAAGGGCCAAGCATCAACAACATTTCAAAAATGTTAAATCGCCATCCAATTCCATCGGCCCGATAACATATAAATGTACTCCAAAATTGAATCCATCTGATAGTTGAAGGGTTATTTAACAAACCTAGATGATTATTTTGGTTGCTCCTTGTGAACAAAACTGGTTTTAAGGTCACTAATGTAAGCCAAATTATCGTGAAACCGCTCCTTTATATAATTAGTCACTTCAACTATTAAAAAAGGCTGAAAATCCAGCTTTGGTTTCAACAAAATTGAATTACAATATTCTTTAAACAATCTTTACATTATGCTGAATACGAGATGGGACACTGTAGTGTATTACGTTACAAAAATGTAATAATTAAATGCCATCTTACACACTTACCGATTTTTGACCTCGATTATCCAAGATGGCGTCTCTTTTAGCACGAATTTAGGACCCAGTACGCTGCACGGTCAAATTCAAATGGACCCAGCCCTCTGCATGGTCCGATTCAAATGTCCGCAGTGTGGGGCAAAATTTGTGGTCAAATTTCCCGGAGAGGGGACAGCAGAAGTGTTCAAATGCCACACCTTTGCCCGTACCCCCCCCCCCCCCTCCGTCTAAACATTGATATATACATTACGCTTTGGTTACCTGTGGTAAGACGAAACATTTCCAACGAAATTTTATCCTAAAGAAGACCTTCAAAGTTGTTTACAGTTGATCCACTTCACGCGTGAAAAGAAACCTGAACATGTGATTATTATTATTATCATTATTATTATTATTATTATTGGAGCCTTCCAATTAACAAGCTACTTTGACTACTTTCAGTCACGTAACGGAGATCACATAGGAAATATCGAAGATCTCATTGAAATTTGCGAAAATGGTTTCAGTCTTTATAGAAGTAAGGGGTTGTGACAGGACAAATCTTTGTTTCATCGCATAATTCTCTCGGTTCTCTTAGCTTCTTGTTATAATGTTCGAATCATTTTAGACGGAGAAATAGGTTGACCCGCTTCCTCGCAATTATAAATTTTGCCGACCCGCGATTCTGCTTTAACCAAACAAGAACAAACCTTGGAGCTAGACACTTGGGTAAAAAGAACGGTAGCTCCAGTGGAAGTGCAGTAAAACCAAGATACACGAGCCGTGTCAAGCGATTACTGATGACAGAGAGTTTCTTGTAGGACATACCAACTGGGTGGTTAATTGAAGACAGCCGGCACGCCTCGCGCAGAGGTAGCCAAAGCGCAATTTTAGAGTTTGTGTGGAGCTGAAGTTCGATCGACAATAATCGGCAGTTTTTCATGGAAAATACCTAAAAATCGAAATAAAGTTTGAAAAACCTAACATGTTGTGTATCTGCTGTGTTTTTACCGCTTTTCCGAGCTTCTGGAGGCTGTTTTGGGCGATTTTCTATTTATAAACGGTCAAAGCAACGTTCTGTCACGTACTATAAAGACCGTCATGTTAAAAAAAAAGCAGACTGCAGACGGCAGACTGCAGACTGTGGAGACCAAGCGGACTGTGCAGACTGGGAATTTTTTATTAATTATTATTATGTTTCAATTTCGTTTTGGTTTGCTGAAGGTGCGTTTAGATATACTTTTTACTTTTTGCTATGCCTATAGATGCCAGGAAGCCAGGCAGGGTTCTAGAATATATATATAACAACTTCTGACGATTAAAAAGTTAAAAAATTTAACTAAATTTTTTAACTTTTTAATCGTCAGAAGTTGTCCGTCCTCGCTTTCCTTCAACGAGTTTTAATTCCATGCAGTGAGGCTTGGACTGTGAATCTTTGATCCTCCTGACGCAGTGGCATTCTTTGTTGGCCTGAGGCAACCATTAACTTATATATATATATTTAACAATTATTCTACGAGGGCGAGCTGGATATCAAATGATAGATAACCAACGAGGCGCGCAGCGCCGAGCTGGTTATAATCATTTGATATCCAGCAAGCCCGAGTAGAATAATTGTTTTATTAAAAACTTAACCACTATTAAAAAAAAATTCAAGAAAGAACGGGAAAGAATGAGAAAAGAGATAAAAAGGGAACAAGAATCGATCACATGACTGAACGAAAAAGGCGCCAAAACCTTGCGAAGTGTTGCAGTGTTTAGTTGCAAAGCTGAGTGAGTCAATGTGAACAAAGTAGCACAAGTTTTGGAAGAAATCCTCTAATTATTGGCTCTGGAATATGGTAAATGTTTGGTTTTTCCTGAAACATTGTTGTAATCATCGTTCAAAGCGGATTGAAGCCGTACAATTTCACCATATTAGCTGCTGGAGTTGAAACGGAACAACTTTGTTATAGTCTGTTCGCACAACGCGGAGCCATCATGCGAGTTTGATCGAACTGAAGACAGAACTAATTTGAACTTGAAGAGGTAATTTCCATGCAGCTCAGAAGCAAGATTACTGTCGCGAGGAACATTCGTTATAGTTTGTTAAACGCAAAGCACAAAATGTAGTGGTTCTCGGTTTAGAGGTTGCGGACGGAATGGTCAATTCAAACAACTGGAAAAGCGATTCAACTCTGTTTACATGGCATCCGATTTCTACCTGAGCATTTGGGCCTGTTGGAACACAGAGATGCAACGAGTGCAGGTAAACCAATGTCAATTTTGCGTGTTAAAGCCGAAAAAAATCTCACCCATCGTTCCTTCTTGGTAGTTTGCAGCTGTAGTTTGTTTAGTAAGCTTACTTGTTTAGACTGCTTCATGATTTTCGCACCCGCCGACTCGCCATGAATGTGTGATAGTTTTTATTAAATGCTTCTGCCCATTTCACTGTGTTTTATTTTATGTCTTGTCTTGATATTTTGAAGTGGAAAGCCTTCCTGTTAAAACCTACCGTTTGTTCAATTGTAATGACCGACCGGCGTGACGATCGAAGAAAGAAGTTAATTGTAAACACAACGCTTTAATAATGCTTAAATTTCTATTTCTGCACAGTTTCTTGAAACAATTTTGACTTGCGCTAGACGACGCTGTTGTTGATGCTTGATGGTGACGCTGTTGGAATTTCTGCTTAATTTAAATTTATATTTATATTTATGGTTTTCAGAGAGCGCTCAACTTTTCAGGAGCAGTAAATACTATAACGAAAATTATTCCAGGCTTCAGATGTATTTCATCGCTTTAGAGTGTGGTCATCCTTTGGCCATACGAAACAGAGCTGTAGCAATAAAGCGATGAAATACATATGAAGCCTGGAATAATTTTCGTTATAATATATATATATATATATATATATATAACCAAAAAATGGAGTGAAATTCTCATCTACTACAAAGTGCTCAATAGCTGAACTAGAGCGGTGAATAACAGTAAGAATTCAAGAGTTAGTTTTTATGGACATTTACTCGCTACTCTGAGTTTCATGCCTCATGCGAGGCAATCATCAGGCGACTGCCAGAAAAAACGGTTACATTCAGAGATATTTGAAAATTCAGAACAATACAATACATTGTGTGTCACATGTCACGTCACGCGGGGACTTTAACACTAGTTAGAATAGAACGTTTTTCAGCAAGAGTTTCCTAGCATGTCTACAACACGATATAAGCTCATTTCTGCTGTTGAGAGTTGACATTTCCGGTTTACATAAAATGAAAAATTTCTCCCACAAACACAAATTGCATCTCTTGGTAATATTCGAATAAGACCTAGCCTGTTTAACTTTGCGCCACTTGATGTGATACTTAATGTTCTTATCTTTGAGATTCCATATGTATTTACTTAGTTCGGTAGCGTGTTTATACCGTTCATTTCGAAAAGAACATACATGGTTACGATATCTTAATTTAAATGCAGTGTCACAGAGTCCGATGTAAGTCTCCTTCGTGGTTGAGGTGGTGACTTCGGCTTGGTAAATGATGCTTTCCATGTTACAATTTCCATCCATAGGACACGTGCTAGATTTTCGGCAGTTGCAATTTTTCGTTTGGTCATCAGTATGAGTGGATTTGTTAATTTCAGCTTTGTTATGGTTAGATATAATTGTTTTGATGTTGCCCATGCAGCTGTAGCTTAATTTGATTGTGTTACGGTTAAAAATTTTATGAAGTGGGTTAGATTTGGGGAAATGCTTGTCAATTAGTGAAAGGAAGCATTTGCCGACGTTTGTTTCCACGTTCTTGCTATATGGTGGATTAAACCATATGATGTTTCGTTGTCTGTTTTTTCGTGTGCGGTGTGTCTGGTTCGGTGTGGCATTGAATGACAGGTTGAAGTGGTATCCGCTTTTGTTGAGTGCTTCTTGATAGACGCCTTTAGCGTTATCGAAGCATTCTTTATCAGAGGATATTTCGGAGAGCCTCTTGTTGATAGATTCGGGGATATTTTTCAGGATGGATGGTGGATGGTTGGATTTTCTGTGGACGTATAGAGGGACGTTGCCTTCCTTTGTGTAAGGATAGTACTTTCCACTTTGGAGGTCAAGCGTGACGTCTAGGAAGTTGACCTTGGTGGTGTTTGCTTCGACTGTGATCTTTAAGTCGTGGTCACGGAAAACTTTGCATATATCCTTTTTAATCCTCTCCACTTCCTGTAACAGGCTAGGTCTTATTCGAATATTACCAAGAGATGCAATTTGTGTTTGTGGGAGAAATTTTTCATTTTATGTAAACCGGAAATGTCAACTCTCAACAGCAGAAATGAGCTTATATCGTGTTGTAGACATGCTAGGAAATTCTTGCTGAAAAACGTTCTATTCTAACTAGTGTTAAAGTCCCCGCGTGACGTGACATGTGACACACAATGTATTGTATTGTTCTGAATTTTCAAATATCTCTGAATGTAACCGTTTTTTCTGGCAGTCGCCTGATGATTGCCTCGCATGAGGCATGAAACTCAGAGTAGCGAGTAAATGTCCATAAAAACTAACTCTTGAATTCTTACTGTTATATATATATATATATATATATAACTGTTATGTAAAAAAACGGCACCTGTAAAAAAGCGGCACTTTTACATAAAAAACCTGCTTTTTTACAATTCAGACATTGTAAAAATCCTTCTTTCTTACAAAATATATATTTGTAAAAAACCCGATTTTTTACGTAAAAATGCCGGTTTTTTACAATTATATAATTGTAAAAATGCCGGAAATTTACAATTCAGTTTTGTAAAAAAACGGCCCGGAGCCCATATCTTCCAAACGACTTAACCAATTGACCTGAATATTTTTGTGTGTTAAGCTGGCCTTAACAGCAATGTTTACCGATAACAATCGCTTTCCCTTACGGTCGACAAGCGTTGAGAAAAAAGGCTGATTATCTTATCTCACTCATGGCCTTGTAAATGGGCCGGAAATTTACAATTCAGTTTTGTAAAAAAACGGCCCGGAGCCCATATCTTCCAAACGACTTAACCAATTGACCTGAATATTTTTGTGTGTTAAGCTGGCCTTAACAGCAATGTTTACCGATAACAATCGCTTTCCCTTACGGTCGACAAGCGTTGAGAAAAAAGGCTGATTATCTTATCTCACTCATGGCCTTGTAAATGGGCCGGAAATTTACAATTCAGTTTTGTAAAAAAACGGCCCGGAGCCCATAACTTCCAGACGACTTAACCAATTGACCTGAATATTTTTGTGTGTTAAACTGGCCTTAACATTAATATTTACAGCTGACAATTGCTTTCCCTAACGGCCGATAAGTGTTGAGAAAAAAAAGCCGATAATCTTTTCTCACTTACGGCCTTGTAAGCGGGCCGAAAATTTACAATTCAGTTTTGTAAAAAAACGGCCCGGAGCCCATATCTTCCAAACGATTTAACCAATTGACCTGAATATTTTTGTGTGTTAAGCTGGCCTTAACATTAATATTTACCACGGACAATTGCTTTCCCTAACGGACGATAAGCGTTGAGAAAAAAAGGCCGATAATCTTTTCTCACTAACGGCCTTGTAAGCGGGCCGAAAATTTACAATTCAGTTTTGTAAAAAAACGGCCCAGAGCCCATATCTTCCAAACGATTTAACCAATTGACCTGAATATTTTTGTGTGTTAAGCTGGCCTTAACATTAATATTTACCGCTGACAATTGCTTTCCCTAACGGTCGATAAGCTATAAGAAAGAAGGCCGATAATCTTTTCTCACTTACGGCCTTGTAAGCGGGCCGAAAATTTACAATTCAGTTTTGTAAAAAAACGGCCCGGAGCCCATATCTTCCAAACGATTTAACCAATTGACCTGAATATTTTTGTGTGTTAAGCTGGCCTTAACATTAATGTTTACCGGTAGCAATCGCTTTCCCTTACGGCCGACAAGCGTTGAGAAAAAGGCTGATTATCTTATCTCACTCATGGCCTTGTAAGTGGGCCAGAAATTTACAATTCAGGTTTGTAAAAAAACGGCCCGGAGCCCATATCTTCCAAACGATTTAACCAATCGACCTGAACATTTTTGTGTTTTAAGCTGGCCTTAACATTAATATTTACCGCTGACAATTGCTTTCCCTAACGGTCGATAAGCTATAAGAAAGAAGGCCGATAATCTTTTCTCACTTACGGCCTTGTAAGCGGGCCGAAAATATTCAGGTCAATTGGTTAAATCGTTTGGAAGATATGGGCTCCGGACCGTTTTTTTACAAAACTGAATTGTAAATTTCTGGCCCACTTACAAGGCCATGAGTGAGATAAGATAATCAGCCTTTTTTCTCAACGCTTGTCGGCCGTAAGGGAAAGCGATTGTTATCGGTAAACATTAATGTTAAGGCCAGCTTAACACACAAAAACATTCAGGTCAATTGGTTAAATCGTTTGGAAGATATGGGTTCCGGGCCGTTTTTTTACAAAACTGAATTGTAAATTTTCGGCCCGCTTACAAGGCTGTAAGTGAGAAAATATTAGTGGCCTTTTTTTCTCAACGCTTATCGGCCGTTAGGGAAAGCAATTGTCAGCGGTAAATATTGATCTTTAGGCCAGCTTAACACACAAAAATATTCAGGTCAATTGGTTAAATCGTCTTGAGGATATGGGCTCCGGGCCGTTTTTTTACAAAACTGAATTGTAAATTTTTGGCCCGCTCACAAAGCCGTGAGTGACATAACCTTTTGGCCTTTTTTTCTCAACCCTTGTCGGCCGTTAGGGAAAGCAGTTATCAGCGGTAAATATTCATGTCAAGGCCAGATTAGCACACAGAACTATTCAGGTCAATTGATGAAATCGTCTGGAAGATATGGGCTCCGGGCCGTTTTTTTACAAAACGGAATTGTAAATTTTCGGCCCGCTTACAAGGCCGTAAGTGAGGAAAGATTATCGGCCTTTTTTTCTCAACGCTTATCGGCCGTTAGGGAAAGCAATTTTCAGCGGTAAATATTGATCTTTAGGTCAGCTTAACACACAAAAATATTCAGGTCAATTGGTTAAATCGTCTTGAAGATATGGGCTCCGGGCCGTTTTTTTACAAAACTGAATTGTAAATTTTCGGCCCGCTCACAAAGCCGTGAGTGAGATAACCTATCGGCGTTTTTTTCTCAATGCTTGTCGACCGTTGGGGAAAGCAATTGTCAGCGGTAAATACTGATGTCAAGGCCAGCTTAACACACCGAAATATTCAGGTCAATTGATTTAATCGTCTGGAAGATATGGGCTCCGGGCCGTTTTGTACAAAACTGAATTGTAAATTTCCGGCCCGTTTACAAGGCCGTGAGTGAAATAACAACATATCGGCCTTTTGTTTTCAACGCTTGTTGGCCGTTAGGGAAAGCAATTGTCTTCGGTGCATAGTGATGTTAAGGCCAGCTTAACACACAAAAATGGTCAATTGATTAAATCTTTGGGAAGATATAGACTACGGAGCGTGTTTCTTTCAAAACTGAATTGTGAATTTTCGGGCCATATATAGGGCTTGTTAGTGAGAACCTCGACGGTATTTTTTGTCAGCTCTTATAGGCTATTTATGAACAAAGTCAATACGGATGAATACTAAAAATTAGATCACTCTTTCACCTAAAAAATTCCAGATCGTTCGCTTGAATCGTTTGGAAGATATGGGCTCCAGTCCCTTTTTAAACAGAGTTAGAGGGTTTGTATGGGAAAAAGATCGCCTTTTTTTCCAGGCGCTAATACGCGGTTACGGAGGGAACTTTTTACGAATAAATATACCGATAGTAGTGTTAACGTCACACAAAAAAATTCAGCTCACTTGAATAAATCGTTGCACGTTATGGGCCTAGGTGCCGTTTTTTTACAAACCTGAATTGTAAATTTCCGGCCCGTGTTATAAAGGTTGCATGGAAGAACATGTTCCACAATTTTTTCCTAGCTCTCATAGACTGTTGCGATCAAAGTTAATACGAATAAATACGGACACATATTTCACCCTTTCACACAAAAAGTTCCAGGTTATTCGGTTAAATTGTGAGGAAGAAATGGCCTCCTGTCCGTTTTTTTACAAAAAGTGAATTGATAATTAGCCGCCCAATCTGTAAGGTTTGTATGGGGAAAAGATCGGCCTTTATTTCCAGGCCCTTAAAGGCGGTTATGAAGGGAACTTTTTAGTAATAAATACTGATAATTGTGTCTACTTCGCACACAAAAAAAATCAGTTCATTTCTTTAAATCGTCGGCAAGTTATGGACCAAGGTGCCGTTTTTTTACAAAAATATATTTCTGTAAAAAAACGGCACTGTTACAGGTCCGTTTTTTTACACCACATAACTGCATATATATATATATATATATATATATATATATATATATATATATATATATATGTAGAAATGAGGAGCTGTATTATTTGGTCCAAGACATTTAATTGCTACTCAGAGTTTCATGCTTCTTCCGAAACAATCATCAGGCAACTGCCAGAAAAAACGGTTACAATCAGAGATATTTCAAAAATACAGAACAATACATACTAGGTGTGGCGCGTGGCGCGTCAAGCGGGATCTTATCGCTAATTAAGTGATGACATTTTTCAGCAGGAATTTCCTAGAATGTCTACAGCACGATGTTAGCTCGTTTCTGTTATTGAGTGTTGACATTTCAGGTTTACAAATTATGAAATATTTCTCCCACAAACAAAAATTACATTTCTTAGTAACGTTCGAGTAAGAGCGAGCTTGTTTTACTTTACGCCATTTGATGTCGAACTTAATGTTCTGGTCTTTCAGGTTCCATACGTGCTTACTGAGCTCGGTAGCGTTCCTGTACCGTTCGTTTCGAAATGAGCATATATGGTTTCTATATCTTAATTTAAATGTGGTGTCGCAAAGTCCGATGTATGTTTCTCTTGTGGCTGGTGTAATAACTTCAGCTTGGTATACGATGTTTTGGGCGTTGCAGCTTCCATCCATGGGGCACGTGTTTGGTTTACGGCAGTTACAATTTTTGTTCTCTTCATCATTGTGTGTGGGTTTGCTGATTTCGGCTTTATTGTGGTTGGATATAATTGTCTTGATGTTATTCATGCAGCTGTATTTGTACGGCACTCATCAGATAAAATTGCCAAATGTAAAGATTACAACGCTACACTGGTATATAAGAACGCTCGATGAGAAGGAAAGTATAAAATTACAATGGTTTTTCGGGACAATGAAAGCTTATGACAAAATTTATGATTAAAGGAAGCTTCCTTTAATCACCCGAGCAAGAGACTCAATACCGAGCTAAGCAAATACGTTTGACAGTTGAAAGACACCAAAACAAATTTTCAAATCACATGGAAGATCCTAAAGCAAGCTGCCCCATACAACCCCGCTTCAAATCGCTAAAACTTGTGCCTGTGGGAGAAGTATTTTATAATCTGCAGACCTGATTTGGCTTCACTCAATAAACGAAATGAACTAATAACCTCCTGTAGACACGCAAACAAATTCCTGCTCAAAAACTTCAAACCCGTCACGCAATAGCAAATGTTTATTTTAGATTTCAAAACTTCCATTGTCACGCATTTTTTAAGCATTTATTGTTTCGAAACAGTAACCGTTGTAATTTTATACTTTATAATTATCTTTGTCATAAGCTTTCATTGTCCCGAAAAACCGTTGTAATTTTATACTTTCCTTCTCATCGAGCGTCCTTATATACCAGTGTAGCGTTGTAATCTTTACATTTGGCAATTTTATCTGATGAGTGCCGTACAAATTGTGCGGTACGAAACTATTTAGTAATAAAAATGGCAAGACTAATCTTCAGTTGATCAGACTGTCTTCTAATATATAGATAGATAGATAGATAGATAGATAGATATAGGAAATCGTTAGATGTACTTATCGTTGACATTACATGAAGTTAGTTTTTCTGCGCGCATGCGCTGTGAGTTGGTGTGAGAGCACGTGCGAGAATCAAGAAGATAAGTTTCGATTCGAGTAGATTCTGTGACATCTTGTGAGTTATTGAAAGATTCTATTACATTCTTGAGTACGGTCCAAGTTTTGAGTTTTCTGCATGGTCCTTGTGAGCAGGGTAAGAAATGTCTGAAGTGCCGAAGGAGAGGAAGAAACAGATAAAGGATGAACTGGCGAAAAAGAAACGCGTACGGGAGGCCTACCGAACCTACGTCAGCAAAATGCTACACACAACAGAACAAATCTTGGAAAATCTTGTGCAATCGTCGATGGAAGCTCTCCAGTCAAACGTTTACTTGCTAAAGGAGAAGGCTGATGGAATCGAGAATCTTGACAGCTGTATTCTGGAACTCTTGTGTGAAGACGGATCTGCCGATTTGGAAAAGGAAATCGAGGAAACAAGCGAATTCGCACGTCGAATCAAGGATGATGTCTGCAAGGCCGAAAGACTCTCGAAGCCTGAAGAAGTCAAGGGGACAAGGAACCGCACCAAAGAACATCAGGTGGGTCCATTCCATTACAGTCCAGTGCGAAATTACCTAAGTTGTTTATCAAAAGATTCTCTGGTGATACAAAAGGTTGGCAGTCGTTCTGGGATTCCTTTAACTCTGCTGTTCATGCGAATGCATCTCTGAGAGATGTTGACAAGTTCAACTATCTTAGAAGTCTGCTGGAGGGTGTAGCCCTAGCCGCTATTTCTGGTTTATCGCTAACTGAATTGAACTATAAGAACGCTATCGAAATTCTGACCGAAAGATTTGGAAATAAACAGCTAATTATTAGCTCACATGTGGAAGCCCTTCTGCAAATGCCAGCTGTAACATCGATCACTGACATTAAGCGGATTAGAATGATTTATGTTAAGGTTGAGGCCAATGTTAGAGGACTGGAGGCTCTTGGCATAGCCTCTGACACCAATGGCAGCTTACTGGTGCCCGGGATGATGAACAAGTTGCCTGAGGAACTGAGACTCATCATAACTCGGCTTTTTGATAGTGGAATTTGGCATCTGGACAAATTGCTTAAGTCATTTAAGGAAGAAGTTGAAGCCAGAGAGAGAGGCAGTTTTACATCTATGAGTAGACCCAATGAAAGAAGTAATGAGCCTAAGAAGGCTCGAGGACCAAGTCTTCAAACTGCTGCAACACTTGTGTCTTCAACTACTGGGCCTAGCCAAAGTTCTCCAACTTGTACCTTCTGCGGAAATCTGCATCCTTCTCTTAATTGTCAAGTAGAAGCAGATGTACCTACACGGCTGAGCATCTTGAGAAGGAAGGGAAAGTGCTATGTGTGCCTGAGGGGACAGCACTTAGCAGAAATTGGCAGTCAAAGCTGAGATGCAAGGCTTGTGGGGGTCGGCAACATGTTAGTATCTGTGACACGGCAGTGGGAACTAGCCAGCCAGAAACACCACAGCCCACATTCTCACAACCCTGTCATGCTGCAAATCGTGAGCAGGGAGAAGGATTACATGTAGGAAGCGGTCACCAAACATCGACCCTGTATGTAGATGCTAAAACCTTAGTGCTGTTGCAAACTGCTCAAGCTATGGTCTCAGGAACTGGTCATCTGTGAAAGCAAGAGTAATCTTAGACAGCTGCAGTCAAAGATCATACGTGTCGTACAGACTGAAGGAATCCCTTAACCTACCAGTTATTCGCACTAAGAAATTGATGATTTAGACCTCTGGATCAGACGAAGGTCAGATGCAAAACTGTGAGGTTGTGCTGAAGGGAGTTAGCACCGATTTGAACTTCTACCTGACAGCCTATGTAGTACCCGTGATATGTGCTCCCTTGCAGAATCATGCCACTAAAGTTGCCCACCAGTATTACCCTCACTTAAGGGGGCTGAAGCTTGCTGATGATCCTGCAGAGAACCCTGCCCTTGAAATGGATATCTTGGTGGGTTCAGACAGTTACTGTTACCTAGTCACAGGAAAAGTGAAACGAGGACGTTCTGATCCTGTAGCCTTGAACACGAAACTAGGATGGGTGTTGTCAGGCCCTGTGTATCAGCAAGGTGCTGCTTCATCCCTTACAGTCAATTACGTGAGTGCTCACACCCTGAGAACAGATATCCAGCATGTCAACCTTGACGACCAGCTGTCAAAATTCTTGGGGCTTAAATTTATTGGAATTAAGTAGAGCTGTGACCCTGCTCATGACAAGTTTGTGGAAGATTTGACCTTCAATGACCTTCAGTTGCCCCCCCCCCCCCTGTATTGCCAGACAACTGTGAACGGAATTTGAGCAGGCTTGGCAGCAACTTAAGACGACTTAGACAGCAGCCTGAAGTTCTTAGTGAATATGACAACGTGATTAAGGACCAAATGGAGAGAGGAATTGTTGAAGGTATTCTACAGGTGAAGCCGGCTCCTCTGGGAAAGGTCCACTATCTGCCTCACCATGCGGTCCTGGGACATGACAAGGATACAACGAAACTCAGAGAGGTGTACGACGCTTCGGCATCCACTAACGGCGTTTCTTTGAACAGTTGTTTGCATACTGGCCCATCCCTTCCTCCAAATCTGATGGACATTCTTGTGTAGTTTCGTCTGCATAAGATTGCATCGGTAGCTGATATCGAGAAGGCATTCTTAATGGTGTCAGTGAATGAGGAAGACAAGGATGCAATGCGCTTTCTGTGGATTGAGTAGTCCAATAAAGTTATGCCAGGAGGTGAAAATGCTTGCAACATAATTTTTATTTTTACATTGTTTGCTTTTGAGGCATGTATGTTAACATACTAAAAGTCAACAAAAATCAACTAATGGGAAATACGAAAAAAATCCACGTGTTGACGACTGCCATGTTTTTATGCTAATTAGCCACTGAAAACTGTCCCATCAAGACATTTACCACTTTTAGTTTCGCTTAACATGTAAAAACAAAGGACGGTAAAGTAAAGTGTACATTTAGGTTCTATCATGGACCGTTTTGCAAAACATATTCAGCAAAAAAGTGTTTAAAGGAACTGCGTCACGGATTTTAACCAAATTCATGCATGGGAAATGTACATCAAATTCGGTGAAATATAACACAGCAAATACAAAAGAAGACACGGATGGCTAAAAGTGAAGAAGATTGAAACGGATTGCAATATATGTTTGTGAAATGCTGTTGGGCTGAACAGTTTTCAAAGTTATCCTCATTTGTTTGTAACTTTAAATTAATGTCTCAAACATATAGCATCACCTGATTATCTATCGGTACCTTTTTTAGTTAAGAGTACTGAAGTTAAGCAATAAGGCATTTGACCCGACGTCCTCTGTATCGCTATCTGGATCTGTCAGAACGTGGATTGAAACAAACACTTCCACGACACTCTCCACAGGCAGGTGAACAGTCAAGTCCGTGCTTTCTGCAACTGGATCGAGCCGTGTTACAGTCCACCTTGCAGTAACATCTGATAACTCGGAGGAGAGTTTCCGGTGCAGGTGGTTTGTCGGTCATTACCGGAATTAGAGTACCATCTGTTTCTTTCCATCCCCAGTCACACGGTTGAAGCTCTTGATTTCAAGTCCAAAGTTGAACCTGGTAATAAACGCGAAGGGAATGAAACTTCGGAGACGTCGGAGGCAAGGACGTCACTTTGACTGCAGTTGTGCTTTTAGCTGTCGTTTCGCAAAATCGTCAATATCGAAAGCCCTCCAAACTGTCGCTCACCTTGCCGCCATACACCTCTACCAATGCGCGTTCTCCTGCTTTGATAAAATCTTCTTTTTTCAAAGAATTGGCATGATAAAATACTTCGGCATGCTGTTACAACTGTGATCTCTTCTTAAGACCGACGGCCTTTCCAATACTAAACAACCGTGACGTGGAACCACATCCCAGCAACGCGTGTAGAAATGGAAGATGCCTGCAGAGGTTTGACCCGAGCACAGAACAAGTAGCCTGGATGTCCCAAACCTTGCCTTGCGGGGACCCTCGTTTCGGCTGTGGTTTGAAGAAAATGTTCTTTTTGGAGTTGTTTCCTTGGTGGCAGAGTAGATTAAAATGTCTGTGTCATCTGCAATGACGACAGTGTCTCTGGTAGCAGATACAGAGACCGCAGACTGACCTATCAAGAAATCAGCATCGCCTGCAGCATGAATGGTGTCACACCCCGCCTCCTTTTACTTCTCACTCAGCATATTGATGAAACGTTGTTTGTTCTGTTTGTTTAGCAAGAAAACGTCTTTCTTTACAGTGAGTGTGTTCACAAGATCACAGTGTACAGCTACAGTGTTGGTTGATCGTCTTTTTAAGCGAGTTCGTCTTTTTAAGCGAGGGCCCATAGATATACATATAACCTTTATTTAAACACGATAAATATTTTAGCTTACAGCTTGTGGGGTCGTGTGGGAAAATAAAAATAAAAATTTAAGTTTACTCAATGTTTACACGTTTCTAAAACTGATCAACATTTACAGATTCGTGTGCTACAACTCCTGATACTATGCTTCTTAGTGAGGTATCATCCTCGGAAAAGGAGTTCCTAGTTACTCTGTATCCTTCCAGTCTCTCTTTTGTCAAGTATCTGAAGCTTCTACGTGTTGCTCGCTAGTGTTATAAGCGACGCCGGTGAAATCTTGCATAGAGCTGTATACGTTGCAACAGAAAGACATAGACTTGACCCACACTAATCTTTGCACCACATTCTTTCCTATGTCTCTTGGAAGGCCACCAGTTGAGTTGATGTTGCGCATTAGCGTCTGTTCGATTACCATATAAGTTGAAAGACTAGCCCTTAATCTATCAGTGTGGCGGACAACATGCAGATTATTTAGAAAAAAGGAATAGATATCTCGATGGTCAGTTTGTAGTATAACAATTTGCTGAAGGTAAACGTAGATTGCGTTGGTGTACAAATTATGCCCAGCTGTCCAATTCTTACACGGCTATTAAAAAAAACGTCTATTTTCTCATAAGATGTGAACCGTAGTTTGCAAACAAAGAAGAAATTCTTGTAAAAATTTGCTGCACAGTGCACGTGGTCTCAGTAGTGTTTCTCTAGAAATAACAATGTTTAAATTTTGCGAACAACTGTAGCTTTAAGCACTCCAATGCAAGGACTCCAGCCGGAATCGTCTTATGCAAAGCGCACAACAAAAGTATTACATGAAATACATAGTTTTACCTCAAGGTTGGATAACGGAACTGGCGGGACTTGCTCGCCATCTGTCGTATATAAACTCTGCCCTACCAACATGTACTAATCTTCCAGGGAACTGGTGTCGACCTTATACTCTATCGTCATCTTCGACGCGAAACTGAACCGAACTCAATCTTTTCGTTTGCTTACATTGATTAACTGTTCTTTACACTACTTTGCAGTTGTAATATCAAAGTGCTCTGTGTGGGCTAAAAAAATATAAAACTTCGTAACACTAACCGTAATAATAGTAGTAATAGTGAAAGTAATATTTCGTAGCGAGAATATTCGATAAGCAAACCAAAGCGTTAATTCTCCCTTTAAAAACACTTTACTAAAACAAGTTAGTTGATTAATGCCACTTAAAATGAAATTTTGTTGTAAAACTTGTCTGTGATAAGGCTAATTTGCATAAAAACATGGCGTCTAAAAGGCAAAATGACAGAGGCAAAAAACTTACATTTTTTTCATATTTCGCCAGGGTTGATTTTTGTTGACTTTTAATATGTTTATCTGGAGTCCTTAACGAAAACGTCCCTGAAAATAAAAATTCTGTTGCAAGCATTTTGACCTTACGGTACCAAATCGCGTTAACTTTCCTGGACTAGAGCCCCATCATCATCGTGAAACGATTTGCCCGAGTCATCTTTGGCGTTAATGCGAGCCCCTTTCTACTTAATAGAACACTTAAGCATCACATCTCAACTTACAAAGGGGTTGATCAAGAGTTCGAAGACAAAATGCTGCAGTCACTGTACGTGGATGACCTAAGCACTGGAGTGGATGGTGTGCTAGATGGGTTTGAATTCTATAAGAAGGCCAAGACCAGGATGAGTGACGGAGGTTTTAACCCTCGAAAGTGGACATCAAACTCTAGTGAGCTGATGAAGTTGACAAATGAATCGGAGGGCAGCTGTGAAGTGCCTGCAAGGTCTGTTTCGGAGGAAGATGAGATGTATGCAACATCAATGTCTGGACCCTGTGGAACAGCAAAGGGCCAGCATGAGCACAAGACCTTGGGGGTCATTTGGAACCTCAGGGAGGACACTCTTATTATGAGACTGAGCACATTTTCTTATAGGGCAGTGAAATTACCTGCCACAAAGCGCAATATTCTCAGCATAACTGCAAGCGTCTATGACCCTCTGGGACTTATCTTCCCAGTCCTGATATTGATGAAGATTCTGTTTCAAGAACTCTGCCGAGACAAGAAACCATGGGATGAACCTCTTGAAGATAAGACTGCAAAAGGGTGGACCAACTGGATTGCAGACCTGCAAAGGATTGAAGATATCGCAGGCCCACTGTGTTACCTACCAGACGCAGCAGGACTCATTCTATTAGCAGAGTTGCATGGCTTCAGTGATGCATCGAACACCGCCTAGGCAGCTGTAGTGTATCTGAGGGTGGTGACGGAATCGGGAACTGTCACGAGAATAGTTGCTTCGAAAACCCGAGTCGCGCACTTATCCAAGCAGACTATTCCTATGCTTGACCTGCTTGGGGCTGTTATTCTGTCAAGGCTAGCTGTGTACATCAAGGAGATTCTCAAGAAATCTCTCATCATTGATAGACTGTGTTGCTGGACTGACTCGTTAGTGACATTATATTGGTTAACGGAGGAGACAAGGGAGTGGAAACAGTTTGTTCAGAACCGTGTCGATAAAGTTCGTCGTCATGTCCTACCCACTCAGTGGAGGTTCTGTCCAGGAGTTGACAACCCTGCTGATCTGCCATCACTAGGGGTCAAGGCTTTTGTTCTCAGTGCTGATGTAAAATGGTGGGAAGGGCCTCACTGGTTGAAGTTGTCTGATGAAGCCTGGCCATCCTTCAGGAAGATTGAGAACCCTCCTGTCGGAGCACGAGAGGAAATGAAGGCGGAGACCAGGAGGTGTCTTGAAGGTGCAACAAATGTGACCACTTCTACATCTAAGACTGTAGGATGGAAGTACCTGATCTCAATTGAGAAGTTTAGCAGTGCTTCGAGGCTTTTTAGAGTTACCGCTTATGTTCTGCGCTTTATTTACAACACGAGGGCCAACAAGCTTAAACAAGAACGACGACTGGGACCCCTGTCAACCAAAGAGATTCTGGATTCTGAGGTCGTCTGGGTGGAAAAGCTGCAGAAAACCCTAGATCAGCAGAAGCTGAATGACTTGAACTCAAGTCTCGGACCTTTCTTAGACAGTCATGGAATTACAAGATGCAAGGGGAGGCTGATGAAGTCCGATCTGCCTTATGAGACTAAGTGTCATGCTCTTATTCCTCCAAGTCATCAAACAACCTTGATTATAAGGGACTGTCATGAGAGAGTTATGCCCAACGACGTTAAGGAACCCCTAGCAGAACTTCGCACCCGCTACTGGCTATGAAAGGCGAAAGATTTTTAAGGCAGTGATCTCAAGTTGCAACAAGTGTCGCAAGCTAGAGGGGCTGCACTATTCTCCTTCACCCACCGCTCAGCTACCCCATTTTAGACTTGAGGACCAGCATCCCTTTACGAGCGTTGGTGTAGACTTCTTGGGTCCACTTTATGTCAAGGAAACAAATTCTTCTACTGTTACTTCGAAGGTATACACTGCCTTGTATACTTGTGCAACAACAACATGCATGACAACA
The DNA here is from genome assembly GCA_964017195.1 of Siderastrea radians. NCBI lineage: Eukaryota > Metazoa > Cnidaria > Anthozoa > Scleractinia > Rhizangiidae > Siderastrea > Siderastrea radians. The sequence goes on from OZ024888.1 coordinate 57,599,310, forward strand.
AGCATCACAACGCAAGCAGTTTTACAGAGTCTGATAAGATTTGTTGGAAGACGAGGCGTCCCAAAGTTGATTGTGTCTGACAATTTCAAGTCATTCAAGACTGTGTCTCTTACTTTCAATACACGTTACATTACTTACAATAAATCCCTTACAAGAAATTATTTACAATACACTACTTTTTTAACAATGCTTTATTTAACAGTAAAAAAAACACTAATTAGCTAATCAGCACAAGAAGCGAAACGAAAGGAAGCAAAAAGAATAAAAAAAATAAAAACAAACAAACAAAAAAACATTGATACATTTCTGTAATGCTATGGTGCAAAAGTGCTACCGGGTTGAAAGGACCAAGAGGTTTTGTTAGGTTTAAGTAATGTATTGTGAGTACTGTGACGTGTATTGTAAGTAAGTTACTGCAAGTAATGTATTGTAAGTACTGTAACGTGTATTGTAAGTTAAGTGATTGCAAAAAAATATATATATACGAAAAAAAAAAGACTGTGTCTAGCAAACTACAGGCCCTGTTTGAAGCTCCAGAGGTGACGTCTTTCCTCAATGATCGAAGAATCGAGTGGCGGTTTAATTTGGCGAAGGCACCCTGGTGGGGAGGGTTCTTCGAACGAATGGGGAAGTCTACGAAGAGATGTCTTAAGAAGCAACTTGGGAACGAGAGGCTCACCTACGAAGAATTGTTCACGGTTCTGATTGAGGTAGAAGCCGTTCTGAACTCGAGGCCCCTAACTTACGTCTATGCACAGGATATCGAAGAACCCTTAAACCCCGTGTCATCTTTTGATTGGAAGGAGATTGCTGACACTTCCTGCCCCCCAGCAGAGCGGTGAAGTTCCGAGCAGTACCCAAGAGATCGTCACTAGAAGAGCACGATATCAACGTGTACTGGCAGATAACTTCTGGAGAAGGTGGAGAAATGAATACCTGTTAAGCCTTCGGAAACATCACCACCCAGAGGCAAGAAAGCAGCAATCCACCGCCATTGAGGTGGGCGATGTTGTCGTCGTGGAGGAAGATAATGTGCGGAGAAGCTTCTGGAGACTAGGCAGAATCGAGAGACTGATCACAGGGAGTGGTGGAATTGTACGTGGAGCCGCGGTGAAAATTGGAGAACGAGACAAAGCGAGCACTGTCATTCAAAGGCTTATCCAAAAGCTGTACCCACTGGAGACGCATCAGACCTTACCATGCAACCAGGAGGAACTGAGTACTGCCCATCGTTTGCCAAATCGAAGGGCTGCAGTTAGGAGGAATCAGAACATTTAAGCAGAAACATTTAGGAACTGAACTGTCCACGTTTCTAATGGCCAGAGCTGAACTTGTTCTCTTATTGTAATTTTGCTTTGGGACATTGCGGGGAGTGTAGGAAATCGTTAGACGTACGTTTCGTTGACATTACATGAAGTTAGTTATTCTGCACGCATGCGCTGTGAGTTGCTGTGAGAGCACGTGCTAGAATCGAGAAGATAAGTTTCGATTCGAGTAGATTCTGTGACATCTTGTGAGTTATTGAAAGATTCTATTAAATTGTTGAGTACAGTCCAAGTTTCGAGTTTTCTACAATATATAACGTCTTAGCAGTCATAAATTCTAGAATAATTTCTAGGGTCTGCTGGCTTGGAGAATTCAAACCAACGTGAAGAAAACAGCACGCAACTTCTTGCAACGGTCTCCTCAAATTTACATGTAGATGTACAATTTCCACTGTTGAAGCTGTAGCTTTTCCTCTCTTCTCACGTACAGATTGAAGTGATATGGATTTGTAATTAGGCGGCGCGACGTGCCTAGGCACGTCGCTGCCGTCTCATAAAATTCAAGGCACATTCCTGTCGGAAGTCAGTAGACTTAGTCTCCGCACGGGCTCTAAACAATCAGGCTCGTTATAATGACGTGGATTTTACGAGATTGAAAGCTAATGTTCTCAAATACCGGGCGATTTGTTGGTGACATGACCATTCTTGCATGTGAAGCGTAATTTTGTTGTTTTGAGTTTCGCGGCGTATAGAAGTTGAGTAAAGGTAAGCGTTGAAATGTTTATTTCGCTGTTTTTGAGGACATTTCGCTTTTAAGGGGCAGTGTTTACAAAGGCTAGCGAGAACTCAGGAGTTGTGTGCGTCCAATGCCCATCTGCGCTCACGTGCGTTCTCTCAGTCCACGAGACGGAAAGCAATCTATACCTGCCACTGTAAACGCAGCCCTCTCAATCAAATAACAAACAAGGCCTGAGTATCACCAATCTAAATTGATTCCGTCGCACCAGGTCAGAAATACATTTCTGCTTTTCGGTTCTGCCCAATTTTTAGAATTTTGGTTGTCTAAACTTGTCTAAGACCTCTCAGTCTTTCGTTTATGTCTTTCCACGGTTTCAAACTAATTTAATAAAGTTTCATTCATTTTAGTCTGTATTAGAGCACGGGTTAACACGCAAAAATATAAACGTCACGAGTCGGTTAGCTATCTCAGCATTGACGTGAATATGTCTTCCAGATGTCTCTAGAAACACAGCTTTCTGGCGATGAAAAATTGGTCTGAACCCTACGTGAAGTTTGAGCTCAAAAGAGGAGAAGTAAAGCTTTTTGAGCAAAAAGTGTTTCCGCCTGTTGTAGCTTAAGGACATCACGGTTTAAGAACGATTTGAAAGAGTCGTACAGAGGTCACTGGTTACAAACAAAAAAAAGTTCTCAAGTTGCATACATACATTTAATTCCTTACATACCGGAAGTGCAAATTGTCCATAACAGGTCACCGGAAACCACGAACTACTAAAGTTAAGCATTTTTTCCCTAAGAAAAGGGGAGGGGGGTGAGAGACTATGCGCCGCCTGTAAATTCTTCAGAATTTCTTGTTTTGAAAAAAAGACACTAACTCTGGTTTGTTTTGCTGTACGGTGTTTCTACCACTGCAACAAGGTTGAAGGAACTAAAAGACAAGTCTTCGGTGAGATGCCTGGTTCGCAAACTGTAAAATTAAATACAAACAACGGGAAGACTCAAGAGTGAAGGAATTGCGTTACTGGGGTGACCTTCTGACATTGAGTAAAAATTAACTACAATACAGTAACGTGAGTGAAACACCTATCTAGTTTATACAATAACATAAATGATTACACAACAAATATCATGAACGATACACTGCCTTTTTATGATTTAAATGAAGATCAATTCCAAGATGTAATAATCCCGTCAAAGCTTCACATGAATGATCAAGAATTTCAAAAGTTAAGGAGACTAATTCACATCCCATTTTCAACTAGTGGCAGAGGAAAAGAGATCCTGACAATAAATATTGACTTAGACCCTGACATCAATTATTACAATCAAATTATACAGCGTGTTGATGAATGTGATTACCATGATGAAGAAACGTTCAAAAACATAATTCCAGACAACACTAATGTAAATTTCTCAATTATCCATCTCAATATAAGGAGCATAGTTAATAAGTTTGGTGATTTTTTAGCTTATCTTGATTCCTTATATTTATTATTATTAAGTAATAGGATTAACTGAAACATGACTTAGCAATGAAAACGTGAGTGATTTTCAAATTCCCCAATATAATTTTATTGGAAAAGTAAACAAGGTGGTGGAGTGGCACCATACGTGAACCATGCAAGAATACCAATATAGAGAACGAAGTGATCTAACGATAAATGTTGATGACATAATATAATTAACGTTTATAGAACTATCAACAAAACCAAATAACACAATTATAGGAAATTATATATAGGCCTCCAAGTGATAAATATGAACAAATTAAAGAAAGTTTAGCTGAATTACTAAGAAAACTAGATTTTCAAAAAAAAAGATGTGCTTCCTTATTGGAGACTTTAATTTTGATCTACTAAGAACTGAAGAAAACCAAAATACAAATGACTTTTTAAATCAAGTGTTCTCTTCATCATTTTACCCCCTCAACTCAAAACCTACAAGAATAACAACTACTAGTGCAACACATATTGACTATATATTTGTAAGCAACTTAAAAGAGAACTACATTAAATTGGTTTACTCCTTACAGATCTCTCTGATCATTTACCGATATTTCAATTAACAAGTAACATAAAAAAGAAGAATACTGCTTGCAAAGATAGCAAATGTAGACAAACAAATGACAAATCTCTCAATAAGTTACGTCAACAGTTAGAAAATGAAGATTGGGGTGACATTATACAAAATCACTGACCCACAAGATGCCTATAATTCGGTTTACAGCAAACTCTATGATATGAATAATAAGAGTATACGGCATTAGTTAGTAAAAGTAGTAAAAACAATAATAACTATAGAACACCATGGATCACAAAAGGAATTTTGATTTCAAGAAAGTTTAAAAAATAAGTTATACAAGAAATTTATAAAACATATAGACAAAACAAATGAGGAAATCTATAAGACATGTAGAAATAAAATTAATAATATCAAAATGGCTGCTAAGAAAAAATATTCTTGCGAGAAATTCAACGAGCTAAAAAGTAATTTAAAAATCTCGTGGAAATTAATAAAGGAAATAACTAATAAAAACAAATTTAAAACAGAATTACCAGATAAATATAAAGACAACAAGAAAATAATTCCAGAGCCTACGGAAATAGCGAAAACGTTTAAGGAGTTTTTTGGTAACGTTGGACCGAATTTAGCAAAAAAAAAATCCTTGCAGGTAATAACAAAGCTTTTACATCATACCTTACAGAAACCTTATATGAAAATACCTTATATGAAAAAATTGTTAAAAGTATATCCAAACACATAATTAAACCACTAACTCATATCTATAATCAGTGTTTTATTACAGGTGTTGTTCCTAATGAACTTAAAATTGCACTTGTAATACCAATTTGCAAAGCAAGTGATAGAGAAATATTGTCAAACTATCCACCAATTTCAGTTCTTCCATGTTTTTCAAAGATTCTAGAAAAGTTAATTTACAAAAGAATTTTGCAATTACTTAACAAGCATAATGTAATATTCCAAAGTCAGTATGGATTTCGAAAAAAAGCACTCAACAAACCTGGGAATTATAGAATTGGTGACCAGAATTTTACAGGCTATAGAAAATAATGAATATACTATTGGAGTTTTCTTGGATCTTTCCAAAGCATTTGACACAGCAAATCATTAAGACGATTTCCGCTCAACGTTCGAGCAGTAAGTGCAAAAATTAAGTTACCAAAAAAATACTTGCAGCACTGTCACATTTTGAGAACAGATAAGAAGAACTTATCGTTACTTTTGCTCCCAAGCTGACCCCGCGAGAGAAAATTGGATTTGAAGTTATCCATATTTCAATTCAAAAGACGCTTCATGTCAGTTCAAAACAAAATGGCGCCCGTTTTTAGCATACTTTTACGAGATTTTAAATTAATTTTCTTGGGAATGCTTGAGAATTTCATCGCGGGGTCACTTGGGCAAGTGAACTAGAGTGAGATGTTTCGAATAGCATTTAAAATGTTACCGTGCTATGAGTAGTTTTTTGGTAAATATTTTTTGCACTTATTGCTCGAACGTTGAGCGGAATCCGTCTTAAATACTGATGTGTAAACTTGAACATTATTGAATAAGAGGTGTAGCCCTAGACTGGTTCAAAAGCTATCTAACAAATAGAAAACAAATTGTGAAGTACAAGTCAACTTTTTCAGAAGGTTTAACAATTAAGCGTGGAGTGGCACAAGGTTCAGTCCTAAGACCGCTCTTGTTTCGTATTTATTTGAGATTGTATCTGGCTATTGCATATATTTTGTGAGGTTACCACACCAATCACTTGTTCCTAATGCAAAATTCTCTAAAGGTGATGAACACATTATTGAGATAGAAGTCAAAAAACGTCTTGAAAAAGGCGTAATAAACAAAACAACACACTGTAATGGGGAATTCTTTTCTTCGTTTTTTACTAGACCGAAGAAAGATGGGTCTAAAGGATATCTTAAAGTGGGCCATAGAGATGACATACTGTTAACTGCAGAAACACCAGATCAGTTATCCCAAGTAGTTGCTGATACAGTTGCCTTACTCAGGGCACTGGGATTCACAATCCATGATACCAAATCTGTCACGACGCCTTCTCAGATAGCTAAATTTCTGGGTTCATACTTAATTCTAGGAACATGACCATCTCTATGATCCATGAGAAAGCAGATTTCATAAAATCTAAGTGTCATAGCCTTCTGCAAGGCCCTGTTCAAATCAGAGAGGTGGTGTCAGTAGTGGGACTGACGGTATCATCCTTTGAAGGGGTACAATGTGGGCCATTGTTTTGTAGATCCCTAGAGAACAACAAACTGATGCCTTGCAAGCCAAGGGCTTGGATCTGGAGGGGAAAGAGCACTCTAACCACTGTGCAAACAGGACCTTTTGTGGTGGACAGCCTATGTTGATCAGTTCCCCAAAGCCATCACACCACAACCCCCACATCTAACCCTCACGTCCGACAGCTCACTTACGTGCTGGGGCGCTGTGATAGAAGGTACCTCAAATGTTGCAAGTGGTCAATGGTCATATCAAGAATTTCAACTGCATATTAATTACTTAGAGCTAAAAGCCATCTTACTAGGACTGCAGTCCCTCTGTAGCCATCTGCAATCTTGTCATATAAAAGTTCTTTGTGGCAAAACAACCGCAATTTCATATATTCGCAGCATGGCTGGCACCAAATCCAGAAACTGCAACGACATAACTAGGGAAATTTTCATGCGGTGCATGGAGAGACAACTGTCAGTCTCTATCTCCCACATACCAGGGAAACTCAAAACAGAGGCAGATAAGGCTAGCAGAGAATTCCACAACAGTGACACAGCGTGGTCCTTAGATCCCACCATCTTTCATGAACTTAAGTTAAGGTGGGGTGACCTGAAATAGACATGTTCGCATCAAGGCATACGTAGCCTGGAAACCAGACTCCGGGAGCTGTAGCCATCGATGCATTTACTTTAGATTGGTCCAGATATAACTTCATTTATTGCTTTCCTCCTTTCAGTCTCATAGGCAAAGTCCTCCAGTTTATTCAAGAAAGCAAAACAACAGCTATACCAGTGTGTCCTTACTGGCCAACCCAGGTTTGGTACCCACACCTTCTTCAGATGCAAAAGTCCTCCCCAGTGTCAGTCAAAAAGTGAGGGATATAGTGCTGTTGCAACTGCCCGTAGTGCCTTGAACTTCATCAAAGTCGATGGCGTAAAAGTGGGTGACCATCCTCTAGTGTCAAGATTTATGACTGGACTATTCAATCAAAAGCCAGCTCTCCACGCTACACTGAGACTTGGCACCCCCAAATAGTACTCAACTACCTCAAAACGTTGCTAGCCATTGATAATATGTCGCTGAAACAGCTCACCCTGAAGCTTGTTATGCTTATGGCTCTCCTGCCCGCACAGAGAGTTCAAACCTTACAGTCCTTGTCATTGGAGGGAAGGAGTACTTTACCTGGAAAGTATATATTTCGCATCTCTTCTATTTTAAACCAAACATCTGCCAAAGGTGGCCAGAAAAGACACCTACTACTTATCGCTTTTCATAGTTACAACTTGGACAAAAGACTGTGTTGTGGAACTACTTACAGCTTACCTCAAAAGAAAAGCTCCACTCAGAAAGGAGACAAAGCAGTTGCTTATTTGTCACGCTGAATCCCATGGTCCAGCATCAAGGGGCACCATATCACGATGGATTAAACAAACCATGAAGGCTGCAGGTATTAATACTACGGTATTCAAACCCCACAGTACTAGGGATGCAGCCACCTCAGCAGCGAAAACTTTGAACGTTCCTGTTCAGGTCATAATGAACACTTCCTGATGGCGCTCCGACTCTACTTTCGCCAAATTTTATGACTACCCTGTTGTAACTGAGAATAACTTTGCTGTTGCCATTCTTGGAAATTTGAAATTGTAATCGCTTTTTTTTACTCTCGATTACATGTTCAACTTTCACCTAAGCTAGTTTGGCTGAGTGTTGTTACCTTTATATGTACTATCCACTGTATGCCACAATTCTGGCATTTAGGAGGATTACCATAAAATACATGTTATGTTTCTGTTTCTATTTGATGCCTAAGGTTTTTTGTGGCCTTGAGCTTTGAAGTCTCACGTGACCTCCGATTGTAGGCAAATGCAAGGTAGAATTGTAAAATTAAACGAGACTTACCTGTAAGTCTTGGTTTGATTGAGATTCTACCGTAGCATTTGCAGGAATGAGGAGGTCACATCCCACCCTTACCCATCCCCTTTTTGCTTGTGACCCCTCATTCCTGCCTCCGTCAAAGCCCCACAAAACCGCTTTCAAGACTGAGCTCAGATACCGCATGCTTGCTATCTCACGTGACCTCCTCATTCCTGCAAATGCTACGGTAGAATCTCAATCAAACCACGACTTGCAGGTACGTTTAATTTTACAATTTTACGGCACTTTTCATGTACTTATATATACTTAAATAATAAACTCCCAACGTCTTTCTATAACTTTTTTTTTAAATTTCAAACCAGCGCATACATACCTACAATACACGATCAGCTTCAAAAATACATATTAATTGTAACAGAACGAATTATGGTAAATTTTCCCTTAAATATAGGGTAGCAATCATATGGAGCAGTCTCCCAATTAAATTTAAAGAAATCCAAATCTTACAGAGCGTTTAAAAAGTCATTAAAAGTATATATACAAGATAATTATATTGACCAAGTACTGGAAAAATAAGCTATTTAGCAACCTTGGACAATTAATGTTGTAATTTAGGTTTTTGAATCTACATCCACAGCTTTGTATTATATTTGTCTCCTATTGTTAACTTACTATAGTCCTGTAAATATGGGGGTCTTCGTAGAAAAGCTCAACCCAACATCTAATTCTTTGTATGTTTTAAACGTAAAGGATTTAACGTGTGGATGTAAGGCAAAAAGGTTATTATTACCACAAAATAGACAAAAATAATCAAGTTGATTTCAACGTCGTGTAAACATTTCGCTCCCATTTAAAAAAAAATTCATTTGGAATTGTTCAGTCGCTATCTTCTATGCAGAAAGCTTACAATCAAGATAAATGCCCATGAGCCGCAATGGCAAAATAACCAACAGATTTATTGGCGAATGCGAGTTTCGTCACAACATCCAGTACTGGAAATTAAAGATTTCATACAGTTCGGAAAGGCAGTGAATGGTTTATCTTCCTTTTCAAGGCTCCTTTATTCTTCTCTAATACCAAATAGTAAGCAAAGTGGTGATCTGCAAAGTTTGCGGGAGAAAAAGAAGAGAACTTCAGCTCCACCAAGTGTGGAAAAGGAACTGTAGGGTTTGCGTGACAAGGAAACCTTTGCAAGGAGCTGTGCGCGTCACGCAAACTTCATGCTCACTGGACGGAAAATGTGGCCACTGCAAGACTCTCCGCACAGTAGCATAGCGAGTTCATGGTATGCTCAGGCTCAGAAACTTTGCAAACTGCAATTAAACGCCTGGCAAACAAATATGAAATACTCCCAGAAGGTGTGAGTTGTGTTATTTATTATTTTTTTGAGAACTGGATGGACCAAATAAAACTAAAGACTTAACGTTAAGTTCGACCTCGTGGTTTTTTCTAAGCTCGCAATTCCTTTCGGGACTGGCGCTTTCGGGATGGTCAGCGAGACTGGTCAGCGGCCGCTCAATTCTTCGCCGCTCCAAGAACCAAAACTAACCAAGTGCCAAGCTGCTGGAAATTTAACACGACCAAAAGTGAAAAGTCTTAAAAAGTAGAACAAATCAAAGTTTACTTTACTCGTCACGTTGTTTTGAATTTTGGAGTTTTCGTTCACGCGTGACGTGATCAACTGTAACAAGTAATACTAATAATAATTTATTTACTTATATTGCGCAATTTTCATGACGTGAAGGTCAATTGCGCATTACATCAAGTTATATATAGCTACCTAATAAAATAAAATAAAACTACAAAGAAAAAGGAAAAAATACATGTGTACAAGTTTAGTATTAACAAACCTTAAGTATTACCGACAAGCTAATGATTAGTATTAAGTGAAATGAAAAAAATATATATTGCTAGAAACGTCATAATTAATTCAAATATATTCTTTCAGCCAAGAGCGAGGCCAGTTTGTTTCGTTCATTAGCCAGCGACCGCTGCCCGCTAGATTTAGTCAATGCAAGACATTATGTTACAAAAAATCCTGATTCCCTTCTCCGCGTGACTAAAATTGACCTCGTGAATGAACTCATGATCAGTTATCGCTTCATTTCAAAGAAACAATCAATCAATCAGCAATTTGGAACATGATATGGAAATGTACTTTATCAACATCAAAATGTTTCACTCGTCCGAAACAAGCAACATTTTCTAAAACTTGTACGGTAGTAGTGCAACATTTACTTGGCCATTAAAAAAAACTACTAATATATACACCCCAGATATACACAAAACGATAGGTAGCATCTCAGCCCTGCTAAAAGTTAAAAGTTCGTGATCTTATCCTCGTATAAAGCTAATTTTCAGTGTGTGACCTCTTGTCACAAATGACTTGTTCGTTAGATTGAACCAAACTCATTAACTGTAGAAATTGAAAGTTGTTATTTCGTGTTTCTTCAGAAAGACCATCTGCGGACATGTAGTTCAGCGTGATAGATGTTTTGGTTTTATTTTATCGGTGCAAGTTGCTGTCGCAGTACATAGACTAAAGCCTGGTTTTTCATTGATTAGCAGTGCAAGCACAAGAGCCCATATTAGCACAAACGCAACCCAAGCTCGATGATTAAAATATTCTACTACATTTAGTTATAATTTTGGTTGCGTTCGTCAGTTTTCGCCTGCCCCAGAACTTTTGTGCCAGTGCTTATGCTTTCGTTTTTACCAGCGTCGCTACAGAAAACGGAGCTTAAACCGGCGACATAGTTTTGAACCTGACTAACTCGGTAAATAAGTAAATAGCAGTTTAACAAAGCGATTGTTATCCTTAACTCATGTCATAACCTACAATTCAAAAGCTATAAGTTTGTGATACAGACAACCACTTACGTAGGCCATTGCTGATTCAAATTAATGCGTGTTCCAGTTCCTAGAAATGATAATCCTGTAAATGAGAAATGAGACGTAAAAATTACAAGCAGATGCTATCACCCGTGCGGATTTGTTGCATTAAGAATAATTATCTACACTCTCGTGCTCTTTAGAAAGTGCATCGCAGCGGGCTTATATCACGGCAAAGTAACATCGGTAAAGACGGAATGATGACGAACAGAAAGTACCAAAAATTGAGAACACACAAGATGACGCCCTTACGAATCAGTCATAACATGCAGACCATACACAATTGCAATTGCAATGACAGTCAAAAACTTTGACTTCAACAACTACTTAAAACTAACTTAAAATACGTACTGAACGCTAATTTTTGTTTTATCACTTACCACTTGCTGTAAAAGCTCACTTTGAAAGGAAACTGTGACTAGAAATGTCAGTAAATTCGAGGCCAAGACAGATCGAAAAGTTATGTTTAGCGGAGCATAATTTAATGTTAAAGGCGGAAGTCGTTGTTATTTTTAGTTCGGTAAAATATCACCCGATCATCCGGGAACTTCTTTTGCAAAACTTCTTAAGTGATTTTAAAAATCACCAGTTTCTAATCGTTTCGTCTGAAAGTAATAAAAATAATATAATATAAATAATAATAATAATAATAATAATAATAATAATAAGTCGGAAGTCGTTGTTATTTTTAGTTCGGTAAAATATCACCCGATCATCCGGGAACTTCTTTTGCAAAACTTCTTAAGTGATTTTAAAAATCACCAGTTTCTAATCGTTTCGTCTGAAAGTAATAAAAATAATATAATATAAATAATAATAATAATAATAATAATAATAATAATAATAATAATAATAATAATAATAATACATTTATCTAGAGCTGTTCCCCGGTGGTTTAACAGCGCTTTACAAAAGTTTAAAAACTTGCTTAAAAAAGGGGGTATGAATCTTAGCCATTGCGGTCTAAAAGACTGACGTGAGTGGGAATTTTACAGACGAGGTTATGGAAATGGAGTTGGATTTCAGAGGCGAGGTCCGAAAACGGGTATTGAGAAATTACATATTTTGATCTGAGTTACTGTGTGGAGAACGGGGCGGCACTACTCGAGGAAATATTCCAAGGGGCACCCCGAGGGTTTCAATTAGAGATGGTGGGATCTACTATAGATCATTGTTTGATCCTCGACTCAGTTTCATCTGAGGAGAAGAAAGCCGGAAAACTCTCCTAGACCAGAGCACCACCTGCACCGTGCCCCCACTAGGCACCCTGTGGGGCGCAGTGGTGTAGTGATTAGCACGCTGAACTTCAGATCTGAAGGTCGGTGGTTCGAGGCCCAGTCCCTGCCATCGTGTTGTTTCCTTAGACAAGAAACTTTTCTCCACTTTGCCTCTCTCCACTCAGATGTATAAATGGGTACCGGCGACATACTGCTGGGGGTAACCCTGCAATGGACTAGCATTCTATCCAGGGGGGAGTAGCAAAACTCCCTGTTGCTTCATGCTACAGAAACCGGATTAAGCTGTGGCCGTGTGGGCCTCCTTGGCTTCTGTTTGACTTAACCATAAAGACACCTTTACATGCTTCAGACGGCTAACTGTTGGTCGCATTTTGGCGACATCCGTCACGTGACTTGCATCCTTTTGTACGCTGTTGGACCTGTGTGAGTGTCGTTTCATAATTGAGTAGATACAAATAAAAACAGTATTATTTTGAACAGGATCGTCGACTGAAATTTCCACAATTTTACGGTTGAAAGTTAAGGGGTTTCTGCTTAATTTGCGGGATATTCACAGAAATCATTTACATCCCAGGTACTACCCCTCCCCTCCCAAGTAAAATTATTTTTGTTTTGCAATATGTACGTCACCGATTCCGTGACTCACTCTACGAACACACAACTGGAAATCTGGAAATGGAGAAATGTCGATTTCAGTGCCGATTTCAATTTTTCTCTGAAAACTCCTTGTTAGTGCGAATTGTTGTCTTTAAAATGCGACAGTAGATTTGATGTAATTTCTTGAATTCAACGACGGCTTAAATGTTGTAAATGCTACTTTCTTATGTTGGTTGTCCTGTGGAATGGCACCAGTCCGTCCGGGCATTTAGGTCACGTGATTTCACTGATGTTCATTCCAGTTTAGGTCAAACCTCTGCGCTGAACGTTTTCTTTCGCGTCATTGATATTTGATATTGTATATTGTATACTAAAGGAACACTAACTGGACATTTGTCATTTGGATCGAACATTGCGTAAACTCGTGGATTTACGGTTACGGTAACACGGATTTGTGCATTGTAAATCGCCGGACAGTATCGAGCGCCTCGTTGATCTAGGCGAATAAAAAACGGATTTTACCGCTGTTACAAATGTTCTGAGCTTTCCTCTGGAGTAATTCATGTCAACGGAGCTGAAAGTTCATGAACAGTTTTGCCAAAGACTGTGATCCTCTTATCAAAAAAGGGTGTTTTAGGTCAATCAACTTGGTGTGGCTTGTTTGCCTACTTTTTCCAATCTCTTCATCTTACTGGTGGCATTTAAACCAGATAAACACCAATATTTGCTACACTCCTCAAGTCACCCATATCACACAAAGAAAGCCATCCCCTACAGCCTAGCTCTTCGTCTACGCCACATTTGCTCTGCAGACAACTTCTTTGAACACCGTTCTGCCGAACTGGAAACGTACCTAACAAAACGGGGTTACAAACGGCCCTTCATTCAAGACCAACTCGAGAGCAAAACAGATACCTCGAAACGAATCCTTAAAGGAACACACAAACAAGCCTCAAAGGAAACACCTGACCGAGTCACTTTCAAGATATAAACCGCGGGAACCAGTGTATTCTGCACTTCACAAAACGTTTTAAAAATATCTTCTCAGTTTTCATTAATGATGTGTTTATTTTTCATCGTGGTGTAAGATAGGAAAGATGAACGCATATTCGTTTGTCTCACGATGGAATCGCTTTGAGTTGTTGATCGCGACGTTTCGACTGCAATACTGCTAGTCTTCATCAGGAGTTGAGGTCGATTGCTTACGTGTCGCTATTTGTAGCATGTTGGTTCGCTGTTAATGGTGCATTTCGATCCTCATTATTATTCCGACTATTAGATGTTGTTCCCTCACAGGTCCGCTTTGTGGTTGATCGTCTGTTTTCCTTTTTGATCGTAGGTATCCAAGCTTCAGGAGTTTCGATTCCACTATCTCTATTGATGTTATTAGGATGAAGTCTCATGTGGATAGCCTCTTTGACCTTACGTGTGTACCAGTGAGGGTCACAATCAAAAAACTTAACTTCTTTCCAAATAGGAAGATGCCCCGTTTCGTTAGCGTGCTCCGAAACTGCGGAGGTTTGAAGTCATGGTATCTTCTGTCCTAGAATTGTTATTTACGAACGTGCGGATGGAAGGTGCTGTAAAAGCCGCATTATGCAAACTAGAGAACGATCCTGGTTTTGCAGACCGCATAAACCTTACACCTACACGTGAAATTGCCGACCTTTTAAACTTTGTCTTAAGATCCACGTATTTTGAATACAACGGGCTGATTTACGAACAAAAAGACGGAGTAGCTATCGGGAGCCCTGTCCCCGCAGTTATTGCTAACCTTTACATGGAAGAGTTTGAGGAACGGGCGATAGCAACAGTGACCTTAATATAATAAACCTAAGATTTCGAAGGTAAAGACTATGTAGACGGCTTTTTACAACATCTAAACAGTCAACAGTCTACTATTCGTTTTACCATGGAAATCGAGAAAGATAACACTATTCCCTTTCTCGACACTTCAGTTTCAAGGGATTCAGACGGTCTTCTCATCACCGGTGTTTACAGAAAGCCCACCCACACTGACCAATACCTAGCCTATGATTCACACCATCCTCAAACAGTGAAACGTGGTATTGTTAAGTGATTATACGACCGAGCCAAACACCTCCCAACAAAACATCAGTTATCTCTGAAGATCAAGGTCGAAAATTCAAGTTCGAATCACTATCTGCCACAGATATTTTATTCGGTGACTGGCAGAGGAAGGATGACTTTGTGTTATTGAATCACATTATTCTCATTGCTAAACAGTATATATACTATTATTAAAAACTGGACTAGGTATATTGGATTTCTACCATTCTGATTGGCTGAACGGAGCCAGGCTATCAGCTCATATACCTGCTGTGACCAAATATGGACAATGAACACTCAACAACAAAATGAACAAAGTGAGCTGGAAGTTTTTTCCTCGCCAGCAACCCGGCGAGAAAAATAGACAAGAAAAATCACTTGACAGCGAATTTGAATTAAGCAGAAATTCCAACAGCGTCACTAACAGCGTCGTCTAACACAAGTCAAAATTGTTTGAAGAAACTGTGCAGAAAAAGAAATTAGAAACTTAAGCATTGAGCGTTGTGTTTACAATTAATTTCTTTCATCGATCGTCACGTCGATCATTAAAATTGAACAAACGGTAGGTTTTATCAGGAAGCCTTTCCACTTCACAATATCAAGACAAGACAAAATAAAACACAGTGAAATGGAGCAGAAGCATTTAATAACAACTGTCACACATTCATGACGATTCGGTGCGAAAATTATGAAGCAGTCTAAACAAGTACTAAACAAACTACAGCTGCAAACTACCAAGAAGGCCGCAGGAAGGGCGAAAATGTTTTTCGGCTTTAACACGCAAAATTGACACTGGTTTACCTGCACTCGTTGTAGCTCTGTGTTCCAACAGGTCCAAATGCTCAGATAGAAATCGGATGCCATGTAAACGGAGTTGAATCGCTTTTCCAGTTGTTTGAATGTTGTTTTTACCTTTCCGTCCGCAACCTCTAAACCGAGAACAACTGCATTTTGTGCTTTGCATTAAACAAACTATGATGGTGAATTCTAATGTTCCTCGCTACAGTAATCTTGCTTCTGAGCTGCATAGAAATTACTTCTTCAAGTTCAAATTGGTTCTGTCTTCATTTCGATCAAACACGCACATGATGGCTCCCTTGTGCGAACAGATTACAAACTTGTTCTGTTTCAACTCCAGCAGCTAATATGGTGAAATTGTACAGCTTCAATCCGCTTTGAACGATGATTACAACAATGTTTCGGGAAAAATCAAACATGTACCATATTTCAGAGCCAATGATTAGAAGATTTTTTCCCAAACTTGTGCCACTTCGTTCACTTTCTAGCAGTTTTTATTGATTCATTCAGCTTTGCAATGAAACGCTGCAACACTTCGCAAGGTTTTGGCGCCTTTTTCGTTCAGTCATGTGATCGATTCTTGCTCCCTTTTTATCCCTTTTCTCATTTTTCTCTTTCTTTCTTGATTTTTTTAACAAAAATAGTAGTTAAGTTTTTAATAAAACAATTATTCTACTCGGGCTTGCTGGATATCAAATGATTATAACCAACTCGGCGCTACGCGCCTCGTTGGTTATCTATCATTTCATATCCAGCGCGCCCTCGTAGAATAATTGTTAATTAAAACTGTAAATGGTTTGAACCCAGGAGTCATATCATAATTCGGTAAATTGTGATCGTCCGGGTGAGTGTAGTCCTGAGAAGGACTGTTTGAGGTGACATTGACTGACGTTTCGACAACCTGAGCGGAAGTCATCATCAGAGTCAAGTGAACTGTGAATCGTCAGTAGATGTTATAAGTCTCTGGTCGTTGTCCTGATTGGTCGACGATCTCGTGATGTTATTGGTCGTCTGTCAGTTAAGCCGTGATGTTATTGGCTGTGAAGACTGTTAAACGTGATTGGTGCGTTTCGATCCGTCTTTTGTTAGTCAAATGTCCGTTGGTCTATTGTTAGTCAAATAAGTCGGTTTGTCTATTGTTTGTCTGTCTTGTTATTGTCGGCAATCAGTCGTTTGTAAGGTGCAGGTAGCTGTTGGCAACGGTTCAGTGGTGTTTGTTCTAAGTTAGTAAACCAGCTTTCCAGAGTGATTCGTTGATAGTAGTCCGTACTGTAGGTAACGCATTCAGCAGAGTCCCAGTCGATTCTGTGGTTTGTTTTTAAATGGTGCTCAGCAATGTGATTGTTGATATCACCATTTCTAGTCGCTCGTTTGTGTTCAGTCAGTCGGAAGTTCAGATTTCTGCCGGTCTCACCAATATAAGTGGCCTGGCAGTCGCAGCATTTGATTTTATAAACTGCTTCCCATCTGTCGCTCGGTTCGTCTTTGTCTTTAACGTTCGTCAGTAGCTGTCGTAAAGTAGTGATAGGTTTGTGAGCAACGCGGATGTTGTATGGTTGTAGGATTCGTGCGATAGTTTCAGAAGTCCCTTTGATGTAAGGTATGGTTGCAGTTGTGACAGGTGTCGCGTTAGTGTTCGTAGCGTTTGGTTCGGAGTTTCTGTAAGTGTTGTGTCTAATAAAGTCCCGGTTGTAATTGTTCTTGTTGAAAATCTGGCTACGTTGAATCCACTCTGGCTACGTTACGTTGACGATACCTTTACAGCCGTACACAAAGACGAACTCGACGAGTGTGGGAGTGAGCGTATGTGTGAGTGAGTGAGTGAGTGAGTGAGTGAGTGAGTGAGTGAGTGAGTGAGTGAGTGAGTGAGTGAGTGAGTGCGTGGGGTAAAAGTAACAGTAACAGTATATCTTTATTGTGCCTTACTCTCCAAGGGGAGGAAATGGTAGCATATATAATAACAAGATAAGCTATTGTTTCAAAATCAATGGTTAAGAATCTCTTTCCTTGTTTTAAAGATAAGTAAGTAATAATCTAAGGAAGAAAGAAAGGAAGGAAGGAAGAAATGAAAGAAGGAAGGAAAGCAAAATTTCTAACTGGTGTATTCTCCCTTTCTGGTACTCTTCGGGCAATTTTTTTCATCACTGATGCCAAACCGGTCAAACTTAATTTTCCGGTATCCCCCTAAAGACTGGCGGTACTCTTTTGTACTGTTATCGCCCGCGCGAAGTAAGAACCGCTAAGATGGCGGATTTGAAGATGGACCTTGGCGGGAACCGTTTCAGACTGTTTTTCGGCACCATACAGCTCAACATAAATCTGAAAAATAAGAAAAAAGGTTATAGCGGGAAAATATTTTACAAAATTTATTTTTGTTGGGTATGAGTACACAATAAATGCTTTTGGTCAATCTCGAGTGTATGCAAGAAGGGACACACATAGCACCCCGAGCACAGAAAAATCTGCAGACCGTACTCAGAACATATTCGTGAAAGAAGGGAGTTACCGATGTTTGGGCAGCGTGGCTGCTGGAAATTGTGAAATATCGGTTACTGTTCATGGTTAAAGATAGCTTGGAAAGCTTTATCGGTAAACGTTTTGTCGGCAAAGGGCGAAGGCACATTACCATTTACATTTCTCACCACCTTCAATATATACATTAAAAATCCTAGTGACCTTTCTTCGTTTCTTTGAGGAATGTTTCTTGGTTTCACGGGGAATCTGACTCCTTAGTTGAGTCTCGTCGATACAACAGATCACGCACGAACGGGTGTAGGGCTAACACGACCCCAACAGCTTTGTCGTTGTTTGCAACTGCAGTGTTTTCTGAGGGCGAGCTCAGTTTTCCAATGCAATCAACTTCTGAATATATTCTTTTTCCACACGTTAAGCCGACTTAGCGACCCATTAGTGATTCTTACTTGTGAAGCCTGTCATAAGCAAAATCGCTGACGCTTAATTTGGTGAGCCTCATCAAATTAAGCATGCAGTTTGTTTTCTCTCAATAAAGACCCTTTCATATCGAGAGTTCTCTTATAACATTCATCCAGTAAATTCTGAGATTAAACAGTCTTTCATTTCCTTCGCTGACTTTCAGATTAAAACCGAGCGAAATTATATAACCTACCTTTACTACGTGGATTAAGCTCCATTCCTACTTTTTAATCAGATATTAGCTTAATCAATTTTCAGACGGTCCTCTACGTCTTTCTATGACCAGCGAAACTTTGGATTCATGTAAGAATTGGCTACTTTTCGGATCATACAAGGGTGTAGTTTCTAAAGATACTGTGGTGCTGCGTCGATGAGGAAGTGAAACATAAAACTTTGGAAAAAATTTCTTTAATTTGGCCAGTTTACCTCATCCACTCAGTTGATAAGTCCAAAGTTTTGTTTTTACTTTTCGGAGAAACTAATTAAACCGGCCTTCAGGTTAGAGGGATTCTCCTCCAAATGATCGAAACCCTTACTTCTGAGCAACTAACTGGCGAAAGAGCGCAAATTGCAGAGAAGTGATTTTGACATCAGCTAGTCCTTTACCTTTAACAGGCGCACGTTGTAACATGAGTGACAACTTTGATCAATATTGATCGTAAATGTCGTTGAGCCTTTGCCAAGTTCTTCAAACATCTAAAAAAATATAAAATAAAAAGACATAGAAGAGTGAACCCAAACTGGACCTGCTGAACATGTACATTTGTACATTTGACACTATCAATCATGCACTTTTCATTTCTTGATTGTGGCAGGAATTGTCAAAGACATTTGAACGTTTTTGGGAATTGGATGAAATAGAAATGATTAGAAGAAAGAGAAGAACGTTTGGTTGAAATTGACAACATTGAAATAGTTTGCAATTGCATACTTTTTTTATTCCGGTCAGTTTGAAATAAATTTGTAAAAAAAGGCATATAACCATCAGTTTTAAGTTTGATTATCGGGTGGGTGCTCCGTTTTTAGTTGGATTTCTCTACCATGATTAGAAAGATGGATGCAAAGCTCACCACTTTGTCCTTAACATTATCAAAGCTCCATTTCTGGATGTCCGTAGCGTAAACGTTATTAGTAAAACACACCACACCTTTATATTTGATTTCTTTGGCTTTCTGAAGTTCTCCCGTGAGCTGAACAGCACCACTGAGTCGTCCAATTCCGCGCGCACTTTCAGTTGCCATCCGATGGAACGAGACTAGCGGATTGTTTTCTTCCCACAAGGTACGGAAAGCGAAGGCCTTGTGAAGCTCATAAAGGTGCTTCATGAATGATCTCTCCAGCTCTCTGTATGTGCTGAGTAGATTTTCCGTGAAGGTCTGCCGGAGACTTGTGCTTATAGGAGCACCTTTATTGAAAACAGAGAGAAGTGCATAGAGAGGAATGTAACTAAAACTTAACTGGCAATGACATGATCATTAAGACGCAAAGATATAACTAAAGTCAGGTTAGTAGACCCCATCCCTATCCCCACATTAAGTTGCAGGGCGTTTCGACGTTTGCCGTCAATTTTCTAACTACGCGGCCTTTAAAGGCAGATCTAACATACCAACAATTTTTATTTTCAAAATTAAAAAATGGCAAAAGCCCTTTGTTTCTATTCGACAATAAGTGCTAATTTTAATCACCGCGAAATGCAATAACAACGGTAAATGTAACAAAACTTAAACGCTTAATGTGACACCAACGGTAAATGTAATGAACTTTAACACTTAATGGAATAACTTACCCAACCGTTAATGCATGTAGTACAAATATAATAACCGCGTTTTCCTTTCAATATGGCAAGGGCTACTTTACCTACAAAAACCGACATTCATAGCCATGTTTTTTTAACCGCTCTTTGTTTTCAATTTTATTGTAGTTTTCTTTTTCTTAATTGCTACCTGTCAAGAATTAGCTTAACGTGGACGATCTCGGATGGCATTTCCAAAGTACGCGCCTTTTTCTAATTATCATCACCTTACTCGTAAGTTTGTACCTATTAGTCTTTGCTCAAATTAACTCTTGCGTGGATATATAAAGGAGCGTTTTGAGTGTTGATGTTTTTCATGGCACTACGCAAATAATTGTTGAAGCTCAAATAAAACTACAATTTCAATGAAATTAATGAATAAAAAAGAAATAATGATAATAATAATAATAATAATAATAATAATAATAATAATAATAATAACAACAACAACAATGTCACAAGCAATGTAAAATTATATCAGGAACCTTGGCAGAATACTTTGCACCTTAAAGTTTTCACTTCCTTAGTTTGAAATTGGGACGGTTTCTTCACAACATGCAGGTATCAACACGTGCCATAAAATATCATTCATTCATAAACGTTGTATGTTGGAAACATAAGTCATGTGCCTAAGAAGACGTTTTAGCTCGCTTGACATATGACATTTATTAATTGTAAAACAATAAATAAGGACAGAAGGACACTGGAAAGGGCTATTAAGCATTTTTTTTAATGTAAGGGGAGATAATTCATTATTTGACAATTATTCACCGAAGTGGAGGAGAAAGTGGTGGATATTTGCCGAGCCGCGAAGTGGCGAGGTAAATAATTGTTCTAGTATATACCAAACTAGCGGATATCCAGCATTAGATAGTTCCTTTTTGCTAAGAAATGAGGGAAAACTCGCGCGTGAAATCCTGAAAAATGCTCGGGAGGTGAATAGCAGATGCTATCCAGATGTTATGGGCAGTTAAAATAGACGTTAATTGGAGGGAAACCATAAAATAATAGTTTGCCAGGGCAGATATTAAATACCAAAGATGAAAGTGAGAACACCAGCGACAAAGCATAAGCATAAGCATAAGTTGACTAAGAACAACGAACGCGTTTGTTCTTACCGTGCTTATGCTCCCAGTTTTCACCAGTAAGAACGCCGGCGACACAAGCACGTGCAAAAGCACAAGCACAAGCACAAGGCAGTCAACCAGGCCCCAGTTGTTCAAAAGTTGGATAGCGCTATCCACCGGATAAATCACTATCCAGTGGATAAGTATTAGGTAAACCAATTGCGTTATCCAGTGGACAGAGATTTATCCAGTGGATAGCGCTATCCAACTTTTGAACAACTTGGGCCAGAAGGATACAATTTTCGTCCGCAATCATGTTTAGCATCGAGGGGAGCTGGTGTCTAGATTTGGGTCAACAAATGGTTTTCTGTGCGTGTGTATATCCTTATTCTTTTGTCGTTTGTGCTCTCACTGTCTTAACTTTATGCTTATGCTTTATTTATGTCCTGCTGAAATCAAACCTTTAATCCGACAAAGTGCTCACACACATGTAAAATTTTAAACACTCTCGGTCATCAGCGAAACTTTAATTTTTAGAATTAATCAGGGATTCTACAGACACGTCACAAAAATAGATGAATGTCATGTGATATCAGGTGTATGCATATGGATCTTGTGTTTGCTGTAATTTATTTATATTTTATAAACAACAACTATCAGGCAGATAGTGGGTTTCGACAAAGGAAGAGCACCAGAGAAACAAGAGAGAAAGAGGGATAAGGTTAATAAATTTTATAAAACTGAACTGTGATACAAAACCCAAACACCATTTTTTTTTGTCACAAACATGTACAGTTACCCATTCGCCAAGGACCTCTCATCAAAACTTTTAGGTAAGCTTAGAGATTTGAAGAAATGCCAAGGTAGAGAATGGTCAGACGGGTCGACTTGACGAAAAACAAGTCGTGTCGATTCATTTACATTTACTATCCTCTCTGTTTGCCATCTCCGTGTATTTTCTCGCATATGAACTTCCGATTTGACGGGTCGACTTCAAGAAGGAGGTCAGTGCATGATCTCAATTCGAGTCGAATCGAGTCGATTGCCGCCCACATTTTCCACCCTCATTATTTGCCACCTCTAGGTAATTTTTAAAGTGTCTTGCACATTGACTTCTGGCAGACGGGTCGACTTCAAGAACGTCCGGTCGTCTCGATTCCCACCAATGACTTCCGATGGGTCGATCTGTCAATTACCTTAGACGAATCGACTCAGAATGGGTGTATCAGTGCACTTACTTGTGAGTGGAATTCTCAAATTAATCTCGCTAGGTCCTTCATATCTTTTATGCTGCTCCTGTGCAACCCATGTTGGTTTGCTCGTCCCTGCGTATCCCACAAGAGCAAATAAACCTCGGAAGTCGGTCAAGATGGGATCAGAGGCGCCGAGTTTTTGAGAGCGGGGATAGCTGGTGAAATGTAAACTGCATGATCCCTCGTCTTGAATGGCCACTAAAACGACTTTGCTGCAGCGAGAAAACGAAGACTGTCAGAGTTATTAAATAAGGCAAATGAAGAAGAATATTTTGATGAATATTTTATTTTCAGAAAAAATACCTTAAACAACAATGCCTGTAAAAAATACAGAAATAATTGAAACTTAATCTCCACTTAAGTCCCTAAGATAGTCACTCAAGCTGTTGCCAGTGGTGCTGTCTCCGTAAGTATCAAATGCCCTAGCTTCAAGAAAAGAACCTGTATAAACAAACCACAATTCATTTTAAAGGGCATTGTTTCGCTTAATAAGGTAAAAGTACAGGGTATGGGAAAAACAACAACAAAACATCAAAATGCCGGAAAAAGCAAAGAAAAACAAATAACAGCAAAAAGCATGTAGCAATCATTTATTTGTATATATGAATTTCATAAGCACTAGCGATCCTTTTCTGGGCCTTATATGTTTTCTCTTTTTTTTTTCTAATTCACAAACCTGTCTTCGCATCCACACTAACAATGTTATGCTCTCTGCGATGAAGCGAGTGATCCTGGCCATTGACCTTGATGTAAGCCAAACCACACCCTGGGGTCTTTCTTGGATCATCACAACCTTCACTTCGAACATGAATATCCAGGAAGGAGACTTCAAACGAAGAAAAGCAATACTAAATAGACTAATCAAATTTCTTTTTAATCATGGTTTACTTTTAGTCTGTTTCACTTGACGATGATAATAATAATAATGATTGCGATTATGGTGATAGTGATCACTATAATTGTACAAGAGGATGACGTCATGGTTGCTTGGACCTATGGATAGTCATGGGGAGGAATAGAATCTAATGGAAGAACAGCAAAGAGGTCCGAAGATCGAATATAGCGGGACGACAGACCACCTATCAACCCTTGGACGTACAACAAAACTCATCAAACTCATACCCACCGTACTACAAGGGAGCAGGGGGAGGGGAGGGGAATTTTATCAGTTAAATATTACAGGATGTGGCTCTGCTGAAGGCTTGTGACGTCAACCAAAATAACGGCCAACATGGCCACCACCTTCGATTTAACTCAAACTTTGAAATTACCAAAAAATGGCGGGAATTAAAAATTTTTCATGCTGGAGAATATGACATATGTAAACACATTGCTGCTTTTTGTCAACATTTTATACCTTTTTTACCGGAAAGTTGAATATCATGCAGTTTTTAAATTAAAAAAAACTGGCATGACCACATAGCGCTTATGACTTCAAATCTCCTAACCGTGGCGGTGTCTACGGGATATGCATACAGCTACCAAACCAAGGCAGATGCTGGAAAAAATCCTCCTGAAAAATTGAAGAAGATCCTTGTGGGATGCAGTGGCGTCCCCCGTTGTACTAAGTAAACATACATCAAGGCAGCTATGAGAGGGGGTTTAAAGAACATGCGGCTGCCCAGGGACAACAGTCATTGGTCAAAGGAGCATCTATATACGCAGAGGAGTGAAGTATCTCGTTAGGGTTAAGTCACCTAAGCCCAAACTGTCGCTACAGCAGAGGACACAAAATCTCACAGGAGGAAGTTTAGAATCTCCTAAGGGAGGGGGGGGGGGCGTGAAAAGTCAACGCAGAGGAGTTAAGTATCTCGTTAGGGTTAAGTCACCTAAGCCCAAACTGTCGCTACAGCAGAGGACACAAAATCTCACAGGAGGAAGTTTAGAATCTCCTAAGGGAGGGGGGGGCGTGAAAAGTCAACGCAGAGGAGTTAAGTATCTCGTTAGGGTTAAGTCACCTAAGCCCAAACTGTCGCTACAGCAGAGGACACAAAATCTCACAGGAGGAAGTTTAGAATCTCCTAAGGGAGGGGGGGGGCCGTGAAAAGTCAACGCAGAGGAGTTAAGTATCTCGTTAGGATTAAGTCACCTAAGCCCAAACTGTCGCTACAGCAGAGGACACAAAATCTCACAGGAGGAAGTTTAGAATCTCCTAAGGGAGGGGGGGGCGTGAAAAGTCAACGCAGAGGAGTTAAGTATCTCGTTAGGATTAAGTCACCTAAGCCCAAACTGTCGCTACAGCAGAGGACACAAAATCTCACAGGAGGAAGTTTAGAATCTCCTAAGGGAGGGGGGGGGGGCGTGAAAAGTCAACGCAGGGGAGTTAAGTATCTCGTTAGGGTTAAGTCACCTAAGCCCAAACTGTCGCTACAGCAGAGGACACAAAATCTCACAGGAGGAAGTTTAGAATCTCCTAAGGGAGGGGGGGGGGGGCGTGAAAAGTCAACGCAGAGGAGTTAAGTATCTCGTTAGGGTTAAGTCACCTAAGCCCAAACTGTCGCTACAGCAGAGGACACAAAATCTCACAGGAGGAAGTTTAGAATCTCCTAAGGGGGGGGGGGGGGGGCGTGAAAAGTCAACTGCAAGAGAGGATCCTAATTAAGAAGTGACATGGGAGGCTTTTAAATTCGAGGTGCGACGATGACTTTGCATGGCTTAAGACAAGAGCAACTGCATGATCCTACACATACGGTAGCAGGTATGGTGGAGTTGTAAGCACAAAAGATACGAACAACCAAACCTGATGACGTCAAGTGTAGGTTGTGTGGGGTAGAGCCCATCTGTAAGCTGGCTGCCATCCCTCGGCTCAAGATAATTACCTATCAAGAAACAGTGCTTCTCCCAAAGTCTTGTTCTTCGAGATAGAACTCGACCTAGCGAATACAGTACCGCTATGGTAATTTCGCGCAAGGCGCACTATAAGTCTGGCAAGGCAGGCATTCTGAGAAATTCCAGTATACGCAGAACACAATTATGTAACAACAAAAAGAGTGGATGCCAGGTTCATTGATCACAAAAGCCGGCAAGGAGGTGTTTGCTATAGAGATGACTCAGAGCTGCCCGTGGACAAACAATAGGACAAATGAGGCTAAAGAGAAGAGTTTGAAATATCGATCACTCAGATGCGAGCTTTAACATCGATTCTCGGGCTTCGCCATTAAGCAATATAATATCATCGTCGACTAATTAGGAGGGGGGTCCAGCGATGTTGATGAAAGCATGAGGGTGCTGTTTGGATCTCATGGGAGAGAGATCTTTTTGAGAATGCAGAAGGCCGCAATTTCCAACACACTGAACATCGCACGGAAATTTAAGGTCGTTTCGGGGACGATATGCCCACCAAGGGTTCATGAACTGATAATACGGAACAGTTATTTTTATAAAGGAAACACTACATTTATCATATATGTCTTGATATAATTTTAGTATGCGATTGTTGGTTGAAACGTATTTATTAATTAACTATTAAAGACAACCCCAGAAAAAAAAAAGAAAAGAAAAAAGAAAAAGAAAAAAGACCCCCCCCCCCAAAAAAAAAAAAAAAAGTATGTAAGTGTAGATTTTCGATTGCTGTTTTTAAGGACATTCACCTAGGATGGTTTTTACAATTGTAAGCTTTGTACAAGTTTTCCTCCCATTGATTTTTAATTAGGTTATTTTTCGTTTACTAATAAATATTTTTCACATGTATTTCTAGCTGTTAGAATTCTTACATGGCTTATTGGTTGCGTTATGTGGCCTTATGTATATTGTGTAATAATAATAATGATAATAATAATAATAATAATAATAATCCTACTACTACTAATAATAATAATAATACATGAAACTCACTGTTATAAAAATAACAGCAAAGCTAGGTTTGGTGTTTTGTACTATCAAGAATTCGGCGTATATTTTTAAGCTGTAAGTTGCCAGTCAAGAGGCCAAGTATGACAACTGAATTTCTTTGAGGCTATTTTCAATTAGGTCAATCATGCTAGAAATGAGTTGAAAAAACACCGAAATAAAAAGGTAAAAGGAAAAAAGGAAACAAACCAAATGAAAAAGAAAATAACAATAAAGGAAGGGAAGGAAACAAAAGTATGATTGTCATTAAAGATGTGTTTATTGTTCATCGTGGTGTAAGATAGGTAAGATGAACGTTTATTCGTTTGTCTCACGATGAAATCGCTTTGAGTTGTTGATCGCGACGTTTCGACTGCAATACTGCTAGTCTTCATCAGGCGATGAGGTCAATTGTTTACGTGTCGCTATTTGTAGCATGATGGTTCGCTGCTATTGGTGCATAATAGCAGCGAAATCGAAATGCACCAATAGCATAATCAAAATGCACCAATAGCAGCGATGATGAAGACTAGCAGTATTGCAGTCGAAACGTCGCGATCAACAACTCAAAGCGATTCCATCGTGAGACAAACGAATAAACGTTCATCTTACCTAAAAGTATGATTGTCGGCTATGGGAGATGAAGTAGCCCTTGTCATATCCACTGAAGAAAACAAGGTTAGTAAAATTAGCGTTAGGTTGCATTGCATTTGCGTTAAAATGTTCTATATTTGCTGTTGGGTATGTTATTACATTAAGTGTCAAAGCTTACCTTTAAGGCTGGTATTACACTTAGTGTTAACTTGTGTCCCATTTATATTTAGCGCTGCTTTCACGTTTAGCGGTGATACAATACTTTACTTGTTCACCAAAACATCTGACCAACGCTAGCCATTAGGTAGCGGATATAAATAGCTATAACTGATACCAAGAAAAGTGAAACACATATAAGCATTTAGGTCCCCTTCTTCAAATAATGAAATCTCTATCGCACCTGTTTCTGTACCGACATCAGCTATTGCCTTCTCGGTCGCGTTAAGGAGAGGAATATCAAAGTTATGTCCCCCTATCGCATTATCGAGGTCCATAATTTTCGCTATCAGGTCAATACGAGCCGCTGCTGCGATGAAGAATGGCTCTATTTGCGCTTTAAATTCTGCGATGTCCTGCGGTCTAGAGGCTACATGAAGAAGACACACCAATTCGGCGGCAAACGTTTCCTTGTTCATCTCAAGTTGGGCCTTACAATAAAAGAAAGAACAGAGATAGGAGAATGAGCGAGAAGCGAGTTTTTCACCAAAACGAGGAGCGGAGCAGGTAATGCTAAAAAAAGTAAAACGCTGTATTTCTCTACTGCGAGCAACATAAGAATGAATAAGGATGCAATAGCAAACAGATAAATAAAAAGAAAAGCTTAAGCATGAACATGTGCATACAAAAAAGGAGCATAAGGAAAAGAACAAGGGGAAATTTTAATCAGTCTGCTTAATGCTTGTGCTTGCAGGTATGCTTATATTTGCGTTAATTTGTAGTAAGGACGACAGTCTGTTCGTACTTCATAAGCACGCACTTATGCTGAAGCCGTGGCTTTCCCTGCCAGTATCTTATACGTATGAGTTTGCTTGTGCTGCGTTAGTGAAACTCTTAAGTTGTATGATTTTGTACATTACATTGTACATCTAGCGGCAAATGATATGACCGACAGAAAAACAAAAAAGGCGTTTTCTTCTAAATAGAGCAGGAATGTGATTACTTTATGCCAGCTTCAAACAGACTGCTGTTAACGTTGTTGTTCGACTTTCATTTCTAAGCAACATTGTCTGATGTAAACATCGTAGCGTCAGTTGAACACGCCAAAGCAAGAAGGAGAACTTCTTAGGTACCACGTGACTGGTGGTATAAAGCAGGCATGGCACGTTTCGTCATCGTGCATACGCGTGCATACGTAAAAATGCAGTGTTTGCGAATCAGTTGTCAAATAATGTCCGTAGATTTTTTTAAGGCTCGGAATCTACAATCTTAACAAACATCTCTAACCTGCATAATTTCAGGGTCTGAAGCCACGTCTAGTTTATCAAAGTCCAATTCACTGGAATCAACCAAAGGTGTGTATTCCTTGCCAAATGTCAGCCATTTCTTAATACTGTCAAGAGAAGATTCAAGTGTTGGAAGACATTGTTTCCCTAACAGTGAGGAGCCAACACCGATGGCCGAATCAATGGAGCTGAATGGGTCTTTTCCTAGAGCGCCGCTAGAAAATCCTGCAACACCCTGGAGTACTGCCAGTAGGTCAGCTATGTTAAACTTTGCTTTCCGGTAAGCTGTCTGGTAAACTCTTCTTAATTTTTTTAAGTAAACAGTTCATCTTTTCTTCTTGTGTTTGAATGGCCTGCAAAAGGAAAGGAACACTGTATAAACATTTTTATAAGGATCCTTGCTGAGATACATTTATAAAAGATGAAATCGAACTAAGTTGTTTCCACAAACGAATCGGTTTTTTCATGTATTTTCAATGAAATGCAAACAAACAAATGGTTATGCTGGTGTGAACCATCTTACCGGAATTCCACTGTTGTCGTTGTGACTGGTAGATGTCCATCTCACCCAGACAATCCTACTTAATACAGACTACTAAGACTCCTTTCCCACTTTAAATTATTTACCTGTTAAAAAGATTGCTCGTATCTCTGCCATTTTTAAGCAAACTTACTGTTTTGTTTCAGGTAAAAAGGAAACTCAGAAATGCTAGCTCGCCTGTTACGAACACAAATACGAACACAAATTAAATACTAATTTTATCAAATGTTTGGTCCCAATGCACGAATTTGATGTCAGTTTGCTGGAATATTACGATGTGAGAGCATTTGAATTCAGTCGGCAGAAAATGATTATGCCATGGACAAAAGCATAAGTCATTTCAAGCTACCTCAACATACAATCTTTTTTCACTTTCCGCGATAGCTTTGGCCTGTACAAGTCGCTTCTTTTCTCCATTCACGTGCAATGATGATACTTCTGACATCTTTGACGCCATCTAAGAGAAACTCCAACAACAGTTAATATTTAAAAAATATAGATATATAAAGATAAATGTATAAAATTAATAGGGCCCGCAGAAAAGTAACGAGATCAGATTCCAGCCAACCAGGAACCTCTCACAGATGTGGCTACTAGTCTCTTCTGTCTCTCTTGCATAGGACTCATCAGCCACAGTCGATGTTGCTCCATCCGCGATGACCCGACCCCCCCCCCCCCACCCCTCTAAGCACATTATGTGGAGGCCCTGTGACCTACTGGTTAAAGAAGTGTGCTAGTAATCCGGTGCACTTCATGCACTCCCCAAATTGCACGCCTTAGAGTTAGTTATTTAACGATGACGAATTGTTGGATCGCTGACCTCTTGGAAGTTTTCGTTGTTTGTTTCGGTGGAGATGATATCGTTGAACGCTTTTTCATAACTTTCAGCTGCAGTCTTGACATCTTCCACGATCCTTCAAGAGCCTCCCACTTAACGCGAGGAGCAAACATTGCGCTATTTCCGAAAATGTCATAGCCTTGTTTTCCTAAGAAACCAAGCTTCCTTTGTGCATCTGAGAAAAAGTAAAATATTAATTTGCCTTATGGTCAGTATTAACTTGCAGGCTTTAAGAGTGATCTTTCCGTTTATAGTTTCATAGTCTTACTAATCTTTTCGATTAGGAGACTCAGAGGTCTTCGCGGTGATGTTCAAAGGTTTTAGCAGACAGACAGTACCAGTTCGATGGCTTTTAGTTGCCGATCCTAAAGTTTCAATAATAAAAAAGCCCGATGTGAAAAGCAAGTCATCGATTCAAAAGATAGAATTCTTAAAAAAATATATATATAGTTTTCAACATCGAAAAGCCTTCCTTATTTAAAAGGAAACCTTTTAAAGTTGTCGACAACCAACGCGAAAGTTTTATCGTCGTCAACGCGTTGTTTCTGTCTGTGAGGCAGCTGTCAACAACGACGTCATTGTCAGTGTTGTTTTTGTATTTAGAGATAAATAATGCCGGTTATTAAGCTCTCGTTAAAGATACAAAGTCATCGACATTGTTAATTATTTCTAGCTATGTATGGAAACACTCTGTTGAGCACTGATGGCTGTGGAATCTATCTAGTTGTCGAGTATACATAATCGTCTGTGGGAGGGCCTTTAAAGGTTGTTTTCTAGAAGTACTTGAAACTAATGCAGTTCAAATGGTGAAACATGATTGAAAACATCCACATTGACGGCATCACATATGCAAAGTGTGAAGCAGTATGGAGGATTAAATGATGAGAAAGAAG
This sequence comes from Siderastrea radians, assembly GCA_964017195.1. Lineage (NCBI taxonomy): Eukaryota > Metazoa > Cnidaria > Anthozoa > Scleractinia > Rhizangiidae > Siderastrea > Siderastrea radians. Next base: position 57,630,213 of record OZ024888.1, read on the forward strand.
TAGCAAAATGGTCAAAAAAAGGACTGACATACGAAATATATTCTGTAAAGAATACACCCAGCACCCTATGTTTTCCTCGCGTTTTTTTGCGAATGTGGAGTTCATGATCATGACTGAAAATTAGCCCAACGTATGGCCCATGGCTGTTCTAAGAAAACCCACCTTTCTTTATCTGATCCACATCACTTCTGTCACTCGCCAAACTGACTATAAACCTTAGTGCATCTCTCCCTTTTTGATCATTGCTGTCTCCTAGCAGTAAGTCCTCTGCCTGTCTTCTCATGATGACGAGTAGTTCCACTGGGAAGCTTTGTTTACTTGCTGCGTCTAATGTTCCGGATTGAATTAAAGACATAGCCACCGAGCCATCTTGTCCTCTTGTCCTCTGGAATCAGGAACTAAAATCATAGACATACATTTTTGCTCAGACACATGTTGCTGAATGGAGAAACGTGCGTTTCTTAAATCTCCAAACGACATTTCATGTCGGATAAATATTTCCTGTTATCCAGTGGTCACAGTACAAAGTTGGGGGGGGGGGACTATTAAATGTCACAATGTTGCAACTGGTTTCTAACTATCATATATTGTACACTTAAGTTCCCACAGATGAGCGGCTTGGCTACTTTTCTTTTATGGAAGAGGTTAGATTTTTGAGTCACAACCATATTTGGATAGAAAAAAAAAGCCTAAAACACAGAAGGCCTAAGGTTTTGGTTAATAAAACAGTGCCAATATTTAACTGAATCACCAAGATGCAAAACGAGACGATTTCTTGAAATTCCCATTACTATAGAAATTATGACGTCACAGTACCTGTATTTATACATTTTCTATTGTAGTCTTACCTTTTTGTGTGTAGACAGTAATTGCTTACGTCAGATTATAAAGAAGGCTGACTTATTCGTTTGAAATATCGGAATTACACCTTCTTTTCTCCGAGTTGTAGAAATTTTCTTTCTATAATGTGCGGTTGGGGACTGGCTCTAGCTACACACGCGCAATCTCGATTTTTAAAATTAAGTTGGTTACAATAATACATTTTTTCAACCTAGCGGCACAAAACGCTGACAAACAGCATATGACAACCCCCCCTACAAAAAAAAATCCCTTAGCAACAACGCCAGATCTGTAGTTAGAGTTCTGCCCCCTTTAGGACGTTCACTGCTATCGTGTATGCGAATCCTTACTGCGCACGCAATTTACATCGCAATGTCAAACCACGACGTCAGACATCTGACGAGTGTGCTGCTGACAAATAAAATAGCGCTGGTGGGCTTTTGTGCCTATGTAAGGATGTACCTCGCTCAAATACTTGATGACCCCAGGTTTTCTTTAAATAGGTCACTTTCTTTATTGATTACTTACGTTTCAAAAAAAAATATATATTTTTCCAACGTTTTTGCTTATGCGCTATCAAATTTTGCTATTATTTGAGCCTTAGGCGTTTGCAAATATCTACTGTTTAGGTTGTTTAATTGTAGGGATGACACCGGTTTAAAATTATTTTCTCAGTAGACCTTATAATTAAAATAAATAAAATTTATGCGTCTCCCGTGAGTATTTTAAAATAGCTTTCAGCACTGAGGTCATGTCGAGTTATGAAGATCCCTTCATCTCTGAAGGGAAGTTGATGACCCCCTAAATGCATTTCTGATAAGAAATATAATTAAAACAATTAATTAAAATAAATAAAATTTATGCGTCTCTCGTGAGTGTTTTAAAATAGCTTTCAGCACTGAGGTCATGTCGAGTTATGAAGGTCCCTTCATCTCTGAAGGGAAGTCGATGACCCCCTAAATGCATTTCTGATAAGAGTGACTGACTCATTAACTGATTAAAGTATGGTGAAAATCTGTCTTGTGGAAGACTTTCTCAGCGACGTCCTTAAGGGAAAACTAGCTCAAGTTCTAATATAATATCAATAAGACTCGAGTATTTAACTTTGGAAGTCAATTCTTTGCCGGAACAAAAGCCCGGCTTCAAAGCCCCATGGAGTAGTTGTTTTTCTTACTTGAGCCCGGGTTTCCGGTATGACCACGTGGTCCACTTGATGCTCTTCCTCCAAGGCCGTTGTCACTACAATATTTGCTTGCATCAAACCTTGTATTTTTGCTAACTTTGCGACAATTTTTCCTCTTCCTCCCTGACCGCCTTGACCACCTGAAATTGAACACAACACGCAATTAATTAATTGTTTGAGGTTTTCAAGATTCAGGTTCTAGCTTAGCATGCATGCATGTAACATCACCACATCTTACTTTAAGGTCATTCCCCTGTATTGCATTACGCATCTTTACTTCGCACGATTGATTGCGTCATTAGCGCGCGCACTTCTAGGGAGTAATAGGTTTCCTATGAGGCTAAGCTCACCAGAGAAAAGAATGGTTATTTACTCTTAAACAAGCATGGGGACCTATCTTTTTTCCAAATATTTTTGACCTACCATTCATCCTCTTTTTGTTTAAAGAGTCAGAAAACACATGTTCGAAAAAGAAATTATTACTAGAAACGCGTTACTCACGGAGATGAAAACACAACCTCGAGAGCACGCACGTAAGGAAGATTTTAAGTCAATTTCGTCTGATCGTTCGAGCATCTGCCATAAAACGTCTAGTAAATTGTTCCTTGTTATCGATATTTTACATCTAGTACATTATTTCAAGATTTGCTTTAAACTTGTGCTTCCTCTTCCTACCGAAAGTAGCGAAAACTGATCAAACAAACATGTGCTCGTTAGGCGAAATTGAAAGGAATTATGGGGTAACTTGAGACGATGATATCTCGTAAACGAACAAGGGGACCTATTCTTTTTATTTTATATTTCAAAACATTGCGCGATAGATAACAATTTGTGAAAGTTTAACAGAAATCGTATGTTTAATTCTATTTCGGGGGGAATGACCTTAAAGCATGTGGCCTAGCTCGAAAATAAGGGAAGATGACTTAATTAGTCGAAAACGTTTGGTTTTTTCCCCTTTTTTTAACGTTTTTTAGCCTTCTAAATAGTGTTTTTATATAAATAATTCATAATTCGATTAAATTCCAGACTATCGACCAATCAGGTGAAATCTGTCCATCAATGCGACAACCCCTTCATTGCGCAAGCGCAATTCACGAGTTTAAAAACAAAGAACGCAGGAAGTGTTAAATGATGGCATTCGGGATCCGTAATTCGGATTCCGGATGCTGATTAGTGCTTCTTTCGGGTAGTAACGAGCACACAGAAAATTACAACAACGAAGTCACACGTATTTTATACATCTGTCAAACATGGCCGATCTTTCAACACTCGCCACTGCGCATGTGTTGCGCCTTACGTTTACTTTCTCGCGGGCTCATGACAAGTTGAATATGTCGACAGATTCCCGATTATAACTTTCCGCTATTGACTAGGAAACGAGACTGAAAACTGAAGCACGATCATGATTCAGTAAATACGGTTTACAGGCGTAACCTTCGGTTCATTCACTATTTATAACGGGGGATGACAACTCTAAGAAGGGCTGTTTGAGCAATAGCACGTGTAAATGAAATAATTTTGTAGTATCCTCCCGATATTTTCAGAGACGGTCTAGCAAAATTTGAAACTTTGCGAGATTTAACCTTATTCAAGAAAGTGTAGTTAGAGTTTTGGTGCTTTTTACTCCTGTATCCGTTCCTATTCACGTGTTACTCGCATGTTTATCAAGAACTTTCATTACCACGAATAACTTGACAATTTATTTGACAGTGTCGTACATGGCAATATACGTAACATATGACGTACCATAAATTTTCGCTTCTTTGTAAAATTAATATACTGAATGCACCGACTACTGAGCAACGTAACAAATTTGCTACAAATATTAGTTGAATTTAACCCGCAGAAAAAGGCAATGTATCGATGATAAAAGTAAGTAAAAGCATCACAATGTCAGCAGTATGTCGGTTTCTTTCATCAGATCTGTTGATGCTACACTAACACCATGTTTGCTTGAAGTCTTTTTGTCAAAGCGCAGAAATTAAATCTTTAGAAATCCTACAACTTACATCAAATAATGACAATTTTCTAAAGAAAATTTCTCACGTGATGCCTTCAATCAGTTAGTTTTAATAATCAGATAGCGTGTTCCTTGAATGTAGGAAGTGCATTTGGGTTGACGTTTCGCATCGAGAAGCCCTCTGTCGTCTCGTGTAAGCTGTCACAAGAGAGGAGTCCACATTTTCTCTTGGTGTCTATAATCCTGAAATATCGGGGTCTTGTGGACTCCCAAGTATTCCTAGCCGTCTTGGGTCACCCAATGGCCTACAACCACCACAATGCTTTCCAGATTAACTAGTGATGACCTTGCAGGTGGCATTCTCGAACTTGAAGTTTGGTTTTTAGCCCTTCTGACTCTCTTGTGTGCACTATCTTCTGTAACTGAATTCAACCATTGTAACAAAGAGGCACATTCTTTGTCTTGTAGCGTAACTGTGGTTTTCGGCTTTCGACAGTACAATGCAAGTGACCCAGGCCGCTGTTTGTGAATCTGTCATATCCCATTGACTTTTACGTCCTTCCCATACATTTGACAAAAGCCACGCATTTTCGCGACCTCTTGCTTCACCCCACGAACTGTCCTTAATGAAAGTGCGATAATCTTTTCGCTTTGCGGTGTAGGTTAACGGAATTTGGCAGTCGTCTTTGCGTTCATAGCATGTTTCTAGCTCTCTTGCTCTTAAAACTAAGCCTCATTGCGGATTTTGCTGCGCATTCCTGTACACTTCGCGAGGAGAGATACTTGAATTCAATAGCAGAAGGAACCACCTGGTCTTGGTTGCAGACAAACATGCCTTCGCGGTACGCAGATTTGTCACAGACGTGAACTGAAACTTATTCAATATGCTTTCAAGACTCTCTATGCCTCTCTTGCCTTCTAGGGATAGCCTTGTGTTTTCCATGGGAGCAGGTGTTCCGAACTTTCTCATGCCCGCGGTTTTTATTTCCTGGTAGCCTATCGGCGACTTCATTTTGCCAATTTCCGAAATAGCCCTTTCTTTGTTCCGGAGCTCCAATCCTTGCATCATAAGGAATTGCTCTGACTACAGGTTTGTACTTGTCACAAGTCTTTTTTCAGCCAGAACATAAGCTTCGTGGCCCTTTCGCAGAATCTGCATCCAATGTTGGAATTCTGTAGTTGGCGTCTACAAATGCAACTGCAGGTTACTGCCATCAGCGACAAAACAAGCTCGTCCAACATCACATAGGCCACTTATGCTTGATAGCTTAGTTGAAGCGGCTGGCAGTTTACAAGCCGTGATTTGAGGTTAATTTACCTAACAAAATAAAAATTGTGTTCCATGTCCCGATTTTTTCTTGCAATGTCGCGGAAAATTTTTGTCTCTCCCAGAAAATTTCTCGAGTCTCCCGACTCCCGACAAAATCTCCAGATTCCCCAAAGAATTTTGCTTTTCTCCCGAAACAGCCCATCTTAGAGTTGTCACCCCCCGTATTTATATGTGTAGTTCGATCTGCTCATATTTTAATCTAAAAACCTTACATTAAAATGTTTCATCTCTCTTCAGAGAAATTAGATCCTAAGTTATGCATTAGAACCATGCAATTATTTGATTAAGTAAACGTCTGTTCCATTATTGAAGACGCGTTGTCTAAGTACAACACGAAGTTGACCGGAACTCCGTCAACGTAATAACGGAAGAAATACTGCAACGCCTTGGCACTAAATTAAATTTCTCTTACCTTGTCCACCTGCACCGTTTACGGCTGCTTCGGCACCAGTTCCTCTGCAAGACCTTAGTTGTACTTGTCCATTTAACTCTCTGTAGTGGATACTCACACGACCAGCGTTTCCACCTTTTCCTAAAGAGGTTTTGAAGAGAAATATTTGAAATGTTTCCATTAACTGGGGATCAAAAATTTTAAAATGTCACGTGTTAAAATACATGGAAGACTTTGCAGTTTTTAGGGAAGAGAAACATAACACTGAACTACTTACATAACAGAAAATAAGCCTAGAAAGAAAAAAAGTAAATAACAAAAAAAAGAGTAAAAAATATATTAGGACAGACTGTATGTATGTACAAGAACTGAGTAAATCCGATTTCTAGTTAGAGAAAAAAAATTGGTCAAGTTAACTTCTCGATTTTATCCTTAAAGTTGACTTTATTACTAAATTCTGACAAAAAATAATGGAACCATCGTTAAGCTTGCTTAAGTAGATATAATACTTCATGAATAGGAGAGTGTAGTTGAATTTCTTACAACTCCTGCAGCGAAGTGTTGCGCACTTAGACCAAACAGAGTTTCTTTGATCTCAGGGTTAAACTCAGTACCATTTGAAAAATGAAACCACTCCACGACTTTGCGTACAAAGAACTTGGTGAATTGGCAGTCGATCGATGAAGGTATGTTCAATGGAGTCTAACTCTCCGCCATAACTAGCCTGTTCCAGGCGTTCAGATAGTGGAGCGCGAGCGAAAAAGAAAGCAAGCGAAAGAGCGGGAAAAAAAAACGAGGGGAGACTGGGGAAGAGGACGAGGGAACGCCTGTGAAATTAATTTTAAAAAGTTCATGACGGTATACCAGTATCTGGTATACCCTCTGATTGGCCAAATTTGACACCTCCTGTCAACACCAGAGGGTTGTTGACGCAGACAAGAAATGCAATATGGCGTGCCCGTGTGAAAGTCATCCTCCATCGAGTCACGCACGGTTGAATAACTGCACGGCAAGCGCTTGACGATTTCCCAAATGTGGATACTTTACAAATGGAATAAAAATGTTGTCTTCAAGACGTGTTTCTGGGAAGAGGTCTCATCGCCATTCTTCCAACAGGATTTGGAAATAGCTGGATCTTTCAACTTATTCCAAGGTTAATCAACGCATTGCAAAGAAACGCTGTTTCTAAGATAATTGTGGTCACTCCGCTTGTCGCAATCATGAAAGACCAAGTAGAACAGCTTCAAAGCATCGGAATTAGAGCGCTGGCTATCGGAGTAGACGAAGAAGAAGACGAAGAAGGAGCAGGAAGAATGGATCGGCTAGATTGTTTATGAAAGTCCTGATAGCCTGCTGTCTAAGGAATGGAGAAAAGAACAACAACAAACATATCGTAGCCATCGCAATCGATGAAGACGACGAAGTTCATTCCGTCAGAGAGTGAAAAGCTTTCTATTCATCAATTTGATAAACCGATGTGTATATAAAGTCGTCTGTGATTCACGTTACCTTTACTGGTCCAGTAGTGGAGATGACATTTGCGTTTCCGTATCGCAGAAAATTTTGCAATGTTTATTCCGATCGGCATGTCAGATTTCTTAAAACATCATCTACTTTTCCCAACGCTTCAAACTCGGGTGAAACCTATTTCGGTGAGCATAATTACATAACTTTCTTGTTTACTTTGACCTGACCCTGGGTTCATGTTTCTCTGCCGCTGTCGGCGGTCCAAAATGGGCGGCATGGGCTTTTTAAAATTAATTTCACAGGCGTTCCCTCGTCCTCTTCCAAAGTCTCCCCACGTTTTTTTCCCGCTCTTTCGTTCGCTTTATTTTTCGCTCGCGCTCCACTATCTGAACGCCTAGAACAGGCTACACCGTATAAGCAATCACTTTTACTATTAATGCCATATCTACACAATACCTTTTTGGTAACTTTAATGCGGTGAAGAAACTTGAATTGAAATTCTCTTAGCTAGCTTATTTTTTTGGATAATTTTGGAACAGCCTTAAAAAAAAATCATTCCAAGAATCTTTAACAATTTTACATGTTTTGCTCCATCTTTTTGTGCCAGTTGGAGGTAAAGGTATTAATTAATAAAAATAATAATAATAATAACTATAATAATAATAATAATAATAATAACAATAATAATAATAATAATAATAAGATTTTGAGCGTTCTCTGGTTAAAAATTTAAAAGATTTGAGCTTTCGATTGCCAGTCTGCAATCTTTGACAAGTGATGAATAAAAAGCGCGAACATTAAAATACATACTACAAAAAGTGTGAAAAAGAGAAATTATCATAAAAACAATAAAAATACTTTAGTGGGAATAAAATGCTAATCAGAAGATCATAATAAAATTGAATATTGTCTAGGTAATTGTTTCGCATTATTGTCTGCGTCGCTTGTAATTGCTGTGTGCCAGGATTCCAGTGTTTTTCTAACGCGGAAATTTCCCTTGTCGATTACATGAGCACTTTTAAAGTCAATGGAGTGGTCGTTCAACCATGCGTGTGTTGCAACGTTGGAACCTTTTTTAAAGGCTTTTGTGTTTCTAGTATGTTCCTTCACTCTTGTTTTTAAGCACCTTCCAGTCTCTCCAATATACCTCCACGGACAGTCGGCACACGGAATCTTGTAAACAACATTTGTTTGTTGATCAACCGGTGGTCTTGACTTGGGGGAAACAAATTCCTGTTGTAGGGTCTTCAGGGGTCTGCTTGTGGTTCGGATTCCGTTATTTCTGAGTAGTCTTGAGAGTGGCTCGGTTAGACCTTTGATATATGGTAAAACTGCGAAACCGCTATCTGAGTTTGAAGGGTCGGCCCATTTAAAGAACATTCCAACTAACTCTTCTGGGGATGTTGTAGTTTCAGGAGATGGTTTCTTCTTCAGGATGTTTGATATGAAAGACTGGGGGTAGCCATTTGATTCCAGGGCATTTGAAACGTAAATCAATTCTTTTGATTTACCCGCAGAGGTGCTTGGTAGGTTAGAGGCACGATTCAGGAGAGTGGAGGCAGTACTTATTTTGTGTTTCTTCTCGTGGTGCGAATAAAAAATCTCAGATAGCGGTTTCATCATCATCATCATCATCATCATTCGCGATTAACGATGCAGTGCTCTACCAGCAGAGTTATCTAGCCGACTAGGAAAGAGGTTTAACTGTGTCTACATGCCCGGCAGCTTTTTGAAGCTAAATTCCTGGCACTCTGGTTTCGGAGAATTATTCAGGTTTGAGATAGAGTCAACTCTATCATTAAGAGATTCCTACATTTGTATGGCAATAGTAAATGATTCGAAACTATCGTGGTTTTTTGGTTTTTTTTTTTTCATGAAATATGCTCGCAACGTTTTCCTCATTTTTTAAAAGTAATTTTCCTAAAGTAACTCTTACACGTCTAATTCATTTTCGTATTTTATATTGATTTTGATAATTTTTTGGTCATTTTTTGTGCATTTCGGAGGTTTTGGAAAAATCAAGAAATTAGTCCAAGATGGCGTTTCCAAGATAACCGTCCTTTCAGAACATGACCTCTTAATTCTTACGTCACACAACGGCATCAGCTCGGGAACAGTTTGGGACGTAATAGACGTAATATCTGCCCTTTAAGTTCGTTATTGAGCACTTAACTGACCTAATAGAGAATAACTGTTTCTACATGCCCTGCAACTTTTTAAACCTAAATATCCGACACTCTGGTTTCGGAGAATTAGCCAGGTTTGAGATAGAGTCAACCCTATCATTAAGAGATTCCTACATTTGTATGGCAATAGTAAATGATCGAAACTATCGCGGTTTTTTGGGCCACAAATTTCTGGCAGGATAACAACTCTACAGCATCGGTGACAGGTACAACTGTGATGGCGTGACCAATTTCTATCAGAGGCAAAACCACATTCAGTTCTATTGTTGTGATTTATTAAAAAATTCATCTTTCAAAACCTGTGAAATTTTATATCATACATGGACGTGGGTTACATTTTCCAGCATGGCAAGAGGGAGCATTCCTGATAGGAGTAAGAGAACTAAAATGTACCTGGATTCCCTGCGTTGCCGCCATTTCCTCCCGTTGGTCCTCTTTTTCCTGTTTGACCACCAATGCTATGGCAACTCTCGTAACTCTGACTGCTGCAGACATAGGATGACTTGTCCGCTTGCTTATAGAAATAGTTTTTTTATTTGTCAGAACAAAAGTGCTACTGTGCATTACATAACAACATTTCAATGAACTAATAGTTTTAATTTCTATTGCGTTGTTGCATTATACACGCACTCAACTCCCGTTATATATTGCGAACACCTTCGGTAGCGCGGTTTGGTGTGTGTGAAAGCGAAATTCTGTAAAAGCGGGGTGCGAGAAACACTTCTTACAAAATGTATTTGCGGTAGGGGAATTATATAATGTACTTGTACTTGCACCTATCGATTGCAGTAACAATTCCATGGCCGCTTTTGCAAACAATGAGCATAAGAGAACAGAAATTCCATACGCTTTTTGGTGTAATAGTACACCAAAGAATCTATCCTTAATTAACTGATGGTTAATTTCGAAGTGGTTTTTAACAATGAAATTTTTATTACATCTTTCGAAGGATTCAAGTAGGAACCTGAGCATTCTCTCAATCCGGCTCAGTAAACCATATACCCTCTCGTCCATCATCACTATGCAGTTAAGGTTAGGGAAGCTACTGGGCGAATACCAAGTGTTAATGTCATCGATTTTAAATACTGCTAGCCACAAAGCGACCTCAGAAATTTATGGAAAAGAACTCTTCTTGTGCTCGGAAATTGCCGACTTCAAATCGGATGCTTGCACCGACTTGTGGTTTCCATTAAGCCTAGTGCCCAGCCTCCTCGCGTTTTACCAGACATACTCTGCACCTCAAGTTGTAGATGACCCTACACTTATTCTCATCCAAAATGTGATATTTTGGCCTTACAAGATGTAGAGGAAGGGTGCAAAGTAGCTTAAAACGCACCTGAACTCTATGTTTAATGAAAATTCTTTGGAACTATTCGTAGACAGCGCTGTAGTATGGGAGTACCACCGGTTGGAAGTGTGCTCCGGGCGGCAAGGTTGTTTAATTTTTCAGCGTTCAGGGTACTTAACATTCGGTTGTTGCTGTAACGATAGACCAAGTTCTGAAAGCTTTGACGAACTTTCCGATTATGTTGTTGGTGTTCAAGAATAGTACTGTAACACGGTTGTCCAATATTTCAGTTAGACAAAACTAACCTTCATCAGGGTATAGAAAAGCTTGAGAAAAGCTTGAGAAAAGCTAATTGTAAATGGAAGCGGACGTTTAATTCCAATATTTAAAACAAAAGCAAGATAAAATGATGCTTCATCTATCGTTGAAAAGGGTAACTATACAAACAAACAGGCAAGTAATCTTCACGCTGTTAATAAAATTGTAGCCTCCACAAGTCCGCAATTGCGAGAATCCATAATAGCGAGAGTTCTTTTCGGTTAAACGCCTGTAACTTTCATTGGGGATTTAGCTGCTCTCTGTTAACTAACGAATTAGCAGGGTGTTAATGATAGCAGAGAGTCCACAATTAAGGGGAGCGTTGACTGTGCTCTGCAGTGAACCATATAAGGATCTCCACCACCAGAATGGCTCAGTTTTCTTTGGAAAGATTTCTTGGAATAAAAGTGTACCTAACAAGCAAGAACTGATTGCGAGTGGCGAGTTGCGAGTGTCGTTCTCCCAGAACTCTTCATTCTGATGATGACTTTCGTTCAGGTTGTCAAAACGTCCGTCAATGTCGTCATAAACAGTTCTTCTCAGAACTACATTCACCCCGGTGAGCATACTTCACCGACTTACGATATGAATCCAGGGTTCACGTCAAATACGTTGTTAAAACTTAAAAGTTTTTACCCGGGAATGAATTTTTTTTACTTGAAAAATAGCTTTATATATATATGGAGTAAACAGCTTCTTACAATATGACCGCTATCCCGCGCAGTAGCACCTTGCGTTCCATCTTGTCCTTTATGGCCATTTCCAGCTTTAGAAAAGACTTCAAATGCTCCATTGACGACGTCACAAAATACGTCGACTGAAAACAAAAAGAATTATTATTCAAAAAATCGTCACTTTGCCCATATATGGTCAGGAAGCCCTCAATATCTGTCATCCGTACATAACAGATGTCCAGCGATATACGTAAATGACCATATTTGAAAGTGCATTGTAGATCTTCTTTCACGGCTTGTTTGGGTGGCCATTTTGAAAAGCGGGGGTGTTTTAGCAGTGTTTTCCAGAAATTTAAAAACACCCTGAAATAAATTTTCCAAAATTTGATGCTCACAGAAAGTCGACGAGTATTTGCTTCAGCTTACGAGGATATTCAGCGGTTGATTTGGTATTATCGAAGTAAGAACTCAACCAAGAAAATACTTTTGGTAGCGAAGCAGAAACTTTAAACTTGCTCACGGAAAGTTGTAAGGTTAAAAAGATTTTAATTTAAAAGGAGTGTACTTATTCTCGGTAAGGTAGCAATACTTTTTCTACTTTTGCCATGTCATTGCCAAGCATGAGTTTGGAAATAAGTCTACTTGAAGCGAACGTTCGCAAACTTTGATTTCTTGAAATTTTGCTTTTGTGCTTATTATTTGTTGCAAGCTTCAGGTGTTTTTATCATACAACTGAAGTTTTTCTTGTTATGAAAATGGTAGACGATGAGAATTTGTTGAATAATAAAACAATTATCCTTCTCAATATTGCGGAGTATCCCTCGATTTAGCCTACTCGGCCTTCGGCCTCGTCGGCTAAGTATCAGGTAATATTCCGCGCGATTTCGATGTGTTGGCCAACAATGCACTGGAATGTTTACAGGGAAGGGACAAGCATTTAACACAATGGAAAAATTCTGACGGGCAGAAAGACAGGCAGTCAGATAGATAGACAGATAGACAGATTGACAGACAGACAGACAGACAGGAAGGTAAGGTAAAGTCACACACGAGCCACAGTTTTTTCCCCAAATTCTGGAGCATGAAGCAACTAAGAGAATTGACACCCCCTGTAAACTTGAGGTCTCAAGGTCGATGGTTTGAGGCCAGCTCCCTGCCATCGTGTTCTTTCCTTACACAACATTCTCCACATTGTCTCTATAGGTCCACGTGTTTAAATGGGTGCCGGCGACATACTGCTGGGGGTACCCCTGCGATGAATGGGCATCCAATCCATGCGGAGTGGCAATACTCTCAGTTGCTTCATGCTACAGAAACTGGGGATGAGAAACTGTGGCTCATGTGTGACCTTAAAAGCTCTTAGTGATACAATATCTCAATTTTGCGTAGCGTATAAAACAACGTTTTTGGTAAACTTGACTTACCCCGAGGTCCGTGGACGCCATGGTTACCGTCGTCCCCGTTATGTCCTGCAGACACCGGGCTGGTATACTCTTGATTCCAGTTTGGGGCAGATATCTCCAACCTACTTCCCGTAGAAGCAACAATCTCGCGCGCGTAGATTTTAACATTTCTGATGCCAATAAGGACAACGACTCACTGGAAAGAGATACACACATAGGACGAATGAGTCAATTAGAGTGTAAATATTTGGGACCAAGAAAGTCCAGTACAGCCCTTCACTCAATCTCTTCACGTTGATGGTAATGTAATCTTACAAATCTTAATGCACTCCTTGCGACTCCGCACCATCTGGTCTGCTGCTGGGATGGTAGCAGCAAAAATGTATGTTCTGCAACTGTTACAAATCCACGAATTAGGGTCCAATGACCCTTCCAGTTTCTCTGGTTTTATTAATATAACACTTACTTTGTCGATTTGAAGGAGCAAGTGACTGTGGCGATTTTCTGTCTTTTTTTTTTTTATTTTGTTTGATCAAGAGTTTGCTACATTTATGTCTTTAACGGAACGATATCAAGTGAACGTTTAAAAGAAGAACGAGCCAATCACGTCTTATTAATTTCATCTAAGACACATTAAGGTAACTTGAAAACGTTGGTTCGACTTTTGCAATTCTTTTCCGTGCTGGCCCTTTGTAGCCAAATATATACTTATTGACAGTTTCTTTGACCTCGAATATTCCTTTGTAACGTGATCATTAATTTTAGGCGTCGATTGATGTTTTTGGTTCTTCTCGTTAAGGGTACATCTAGATACAAGCAGACCTTTATGGCTAGAGTGGCGTCTCAGGGGAAGCAGCCCCACATGTTCCACTTTCGTCTAGTCTGACAATCCCTTGTGTTATCTGTGTCCCGCTGTTACGACGTGGTCGCGGGAACACTCGGGCTATTACGTTTTAAACAAACGTGCATTGCAGGAAACATTGAAATTTATTCCTAACAATCTAACAGTGTGCTTAACCCTTTGACCCCTGAATTTTCCGCGAAAAAATTTGACAGAATCACCAGTGTCCAGTAAAACGCTCACACAGGCTGATAGTCTAATGTAAGATACAGATAAAACGATACATTTTTCAAAAGTAGAATGATAGAGGATTTCATCGCGTTCGCACAAGTTGATTTCTCGACCTTTTCTGTGTCGTTGTAGCCCTCAGTTCCAATTTCGCACTGGTACACGACTTTCATAAGTTGAAGGTCTTTGGTTTTTACTAGAAATGTCAGCAAAATCCTAATCCTGGGCCTACTTTGACTTCGGATGGGTGAAACATGTCTTCTTCGATCGTGTCATTCTCAGTTATGCAGTAATCAGTCGATTTATTCACGATTTTCGATGTCTGTACAAAGGTTCGCCACCTTTATATCCCGACGTAAACAAATTTGAAACTCGGCGTGGAGAACTACCAAAAAAAAAAAAACCCGAGAAAATATCGCAAATCTGCTTCAAATCGCCGCCATTTTGAATCATGTTGTTTGTGGCCATATTTGAGGGTACCTGGGAACTAAAAAGAGCCCTTATGTGCCTTTTTAGGGGCAAAATGCATACCATACCTGAAAGCGCGCCTAAAAGCGTCTTCAGGGGTCAGAGTTTGGATGAAAAGTTATAATTTATTTTCCCTAAGTGGAACAAAAAAAAAACATGGAATCAAAGTTTCACAAAACTTCTTATTTAGTATGGCGAAAAGGAAAGCCACGCTAGCTGCGAGGTCTGAATTTTATAAATGTTCTAAAAATAGTAACAAAATGGCGGAAAATTCAAACTTCCGAACTTTATATCTTCAAGATGGATCGAGCTTTTTCAATAATTTCTTCGAATTTCACCTTATCTCAATGAGTTCTTTCAGAATCATATACTTTTTGTGCCATAAGAGACAATTGAAAATTTGCCTTTAGCATTGTGACGTCATTTCCCCGCCAAAAACCATTAAAATGAAAAAAACAAAACCGATACGATTGTTTGGAATAAAAAGTTCTATCATTGTGCAAAGTTTGAGCTCTATAGGATAAAAGACGCAAAAGTTTTTCCGAGCGTGCAGCTTCGTGCCCTCTGCTGGCCCGGCGTGAGCCCAATGTTCTAAGAATTCAAAAACCTAGAAGCCCAGGTTTCCCTGGGCTTTCCTGGCTTTTGGTTAACAGTGTTTGACAAACGTTCCAAGCAATTCTTATGTGCCTCAATGATAATTTTTATTGCAAACTGTAGTGCAATTTCTAATACATATTCTATGGAAATTCAAATGGCCAGGGTACAAAATATAAACATGCACTAATAATAATAATAATATACAAAGCTTACATAGCGCTTATTACAACGTCTCTAAGCGATTTACAATTCTAAGAACTAGGTAACAACTGAAACAAAACTAATATTGATTTAAGAAGTCCAACTGGCGGTAGGCAAACCAGTTGGCTATTTACAAGCGCAGCCAAAGGATTTCTAACTCGGGACTGCCGTGAAACAAATCCATGAAGTGCTCAGAGTGGGAATCGAACCCGGGACCCATGGACTCAAAGTCCAACACCCTAACCACTCGGCCACCCTGCCTCCCTACAATTGCCATACCACCAAAACCAACAATTTACAGTGAATAATGATTATACAGTGTATATCTTAACATCTAATACCAAATCGATTTTAAACGTGGAGCAACCCTATAAACATCAACTGAACTTTAAATTGGCTTATGACTTTTCAGCTTGACAAGTGACGGCCTAGGGATTAAAAATGGTTGTGACATTCGACACATTTACAGGTACACACACTGTACTTTGCAAAATTTTACTTTGGTTGACTGAAATATTTTAGTCTCTACTGAAGAGCCAAACAAAAAAAAATACAGTTAAACCTAAAGTGTTGCATTGCACTGTTGTGTCAATTTACAGAGATTTCATGATGCCCTGTTTGTGTCAATTTACAGAGATTTCATGATGCCCTGTTTGCGTCAATTTACAGAGATTTCATGATGCCCTGTTTGCGTCAATTTACAGAGATTTTATGATGCCCTGTTTGCGTCAATTTACAGAGATTTTATGATGCCCTGCTTGTGTCAATTTACAGAGATTTTATGATGCCCTGTTTGCGTCAATTTACAGAGATTTTATGATGCCCTGTTTGTGTCAATTTACAGAGATTTCATGATGCCCTGTTTGTGTCAATTTACAGAGATTTCATGATGCCCTGTTTGCGTCAATTTACAGAGATTTCATGATGCCCTGTTTGCGTCAATTTACAGAGATTTTATGATGCCCTGTTTGCGTCAATTTACAGAGATTTTATGATGCCCTGTTTGCGTCAATTTACAGAGATTTTATGATGCCCTGTTTGTGTCAATTTACAGAGATTTTATCATAAAATCTCTGTAAATTGACACAAACAGGGCATCATAAAATCTCTGTAAATTGACGCAAACAGGGCATCATGAAATCTCTGTAAATTGACACAAACAGGGCATCATGAAATCTCTGTAAATTGACACAAACAGGGCATCATGAAATCTCTGTAAATTGACACAAACAGGGCATCATGAAATCTCTGTAAATTGACGCAAACAGGGCATCATAAAATCTCTGTAAATTGACGCAAACAGGGCATCATAAAATCTCTGTAAATTGACGCAAACAGGGCATCATAAAATCTCTGTAAATTGACGCAAACAGGGCATCATAAAATCTCTGTAAATTGACGCAAACAGGGCATCATGAAATCTCTGTAAATTGACGCAAACAGGGCATCATAAAATCTCTGTAAATTGACGCAAACAGGGCATCATAAAATCTATGTGAATTGACACAAGCAGGGCATCGTAAAATCCAAGTAAATTAAAGCAGATTCTTGCCATTTACGGAATCTTTTGTTGTCCGAATCTTGTGTTTTCCTTTTCAGCTGGTAATTTTTTTCCTTTGGCTGCACACCCTCGTATTGCGTTACTGCATTGCGTCACTGCATTGCGTTACCGAAGTTGCGTATTTCTGCGTTCGACCGCTGCCCTACTTCTGCCCGAGTGAACAACGATTTTCGGTCAGCGGTATTATTTTAATATGGCGGCCAAGGACTTGAGGACTCACAGAAACTTGCTGTCTATTTCAATGGCAGAAGCGGTTAAGTGGTGAGTAAATCCTCCATCTCTAAGTTCCTACATTATTTTTGTATTTCTTTCAACATACCAAATCCATGTTTTGGTATCTTAGGTCAAGGGCAAACCTTCGTGAAGAGTCCAGATGTAAAACGGAAGTGAGGCTTATTTTCTCAAAATTGAAGAAGGTAAATCCCTCCCTGTCCAATAGAGCATTAGGAATGGCAATAAGACGCGCCTTCCCAGCAGTCGTTAGACGTAAAGTTGGTCCAGTGCATTATTATTTCGGTTTGAAAGTTATTTCTGCACATTCTGAAGAGGAAGTTAGTTCTTCAAAATCTCCAAATAATGTAGCAGACCCAGTAAGGAATGAAATAACCTCTTCGAGAGACCTGCCTGGCAAGGGTACTTGTGCTGCCGGTAGAAATAGACATGATACTGAAAAGAACAAAAGAAGTTCAATGGAAGGTTGTGAGCAGCATAGAACGCATGCAGTAACAAGTCTTAACATCAATTTAGCTGAATTGAAAACAACAAGCCTCCCTTGTCGTTGAGACCCTGGGAACGAGGCTGGATTGGTGACATATGTGTACCACAATGCTCTAGGAGTAGGATAACCCACTGCGACCGTATTCCCGCTCTTTTCGAATCTTTTACTGGCTTTTACAGCATCGGCTGAAGATCTTGTCTGCTTTCATTTGCACTTCTAGCCTTATCTTTCCACAGCAAAACGTAAGTAGGTGTCGATGTTTATGCTTTGGTATTTTTTTCTCGCATAAACCCTAGATCATGGTGCTCGAATGGCTTACGGTGACTCAGTTATGGAAGCTCTTGCTCGATCGCCTAAACCCAACTAAAATGTGGAAAATAACAAGGTAAGTGTTACATATTTCTTCTTTGTTAAAGATAATAATGCTCAAGATGTACAAGATCTCTGATCCTGTGATGTTCACCGGCGAAGTTTGTATCCTTCTGAAATCAAGCGTATTCGTTCATGTATGCATTCCT
Organism: Siderastrea radians; assembly: GCA_964017195.1. Classification (NCBI taxonomy): domain Eukaryota; kingdom Metazoa; phylum Cnidaria; class Anthozoa; order Scleractinia; family Rhizangiidae; genus Siderastrea; species Siderastrea radians. Next base: position 57,648,385 of record OZ024888.1, read on the forward strand.
TACGAATAATTTTGAAAGAAAGGTTATGTAAACTTATAATGCAATCTGATGGGGTTTTGCTAAACGCAGGCCCGCGGCCCGGCGGCCCACGGCCCACGGCCCGCGGCCCGCAGTCCACCTCACGGCCCACGGCCTGCGGCCCGCGGTCCACCTCACGGCCCGCGGCCCGGCGGCCCACCTCACGGCCCGCGGCCCGGCGGCCCACCTCACGGCCCGCGGCCCGCGGCCCACCTCTAGGCCCGCGGCCCGCGGCCCGCGGCCCACAGATTTTTGGTCAGTGGTATATTAAAGCGCATGCTCAGATAGGCATCAGCGGAGTGTGGTCGACTGTGGTCTAAAATGGACGATGGTGAGTTTTTGGTTTCTTTGCAATTTCAATCATGTTAATCCTCTGCAATCCTTGTATCTCTTTGACGCTTTATGCCAAAAAACAAACATTTGATTGTTAATATTCACATCCGTCTATTTTCACAGAACCCGATAGCACAGTGGACGTTTGCTTTCAAACAATGTAAGTTTCAACAGATCAGACATAAAACGCTTGTTTCTTTCTTTATAATTTTTGAACTTACTCGCTTCTCAAATATTTTTTTCTCTCCCGGGCAGACGTGTACACAAAGACGCTGATGAAAACGTAAGTTGTGGCGTAAGTTGGTGGCGTTGAATATTGTTAAATTATGTTGCTTTCGTTCATGTACATTGGGATAACTGGGAATTCTGTAAACTTCACTTTACGTCCGATATTTGCATACAGTTTTTGATTGCGATGCTTTTTCTTGCTAAAGGGAAACGGCGAAAATGTCTCAAATCCACAGATGCTATGGAAAGACAGGTACTGACTTGCAGTTATAAAATGAAAAATATTTGTGTGTTGCTCTTAAGCACCTTTCCTATAAACTGAAATATTTACTTACCATTTATTCGTGATTACTTACCATAACCTGTGTGAACTGATGTTTGGAACAACATCTGATATAATTAACGCAAAATTTACTTTAACCTTTAGCATCAATGGTCCTTACTGTGAAAGTGAAGCTCTCAGGAAAGCACTAGTATTGAGTGTTGAAGAAAATAGGTAAATGACATTTTGCAGTGAGAAGCATATCTTAACTTTTTCAAAACTCTAAACTTTACTCTTTTTATCATTTTAGCGATGCACATAGAAACTTCAGATGTCCCACTATTGTTTCTGTAAGTACTCAGTACAATGCACTTATGAAACTTTTTATTTCTTTACACCAAAACAGGTATTAAGAAAAAGTGCTCACTAAAAAGTATTTTTTATTCATTTCAAAGATTGCAGCATCTTTTATATTCATATAGTATGTAATTTAATGAAGGTGTTATGTTCTTACTTCAGCAACCAATGGTCCCTGGAACCTCCTGCAAACCTGATCCTGATATAATAATAGTCAGTGATGGAATGGTGAGACAAATTTACTTCAGTTCTTACAAAAACATCATGTGTAATTGATTATTTTAATGTCCAGTAAAACAGGTTTGTAAGTATGTGCTAAGAAAAAAGGAATATGATAAAACATATGTAGTTTAGCGTGTTCCAGGCTCTTGGTCTGTGGAGTAAAGCAAGCAAAAGTGCGCAAGGGAAAATAGGGGAAACAGAGAGAGAGAACAAAATGGCACAAACCCTTTAAGCATTATTTTAAACAACTTATTCTGCGTGTTGATGTAAACTGTCAAAAATTAACCAAAACCAGGGTATACCAGGAGCTGGTATACCGGAATGAGGCTTTTAAACAATGCTTACAGACTCTCCTTCTCTCTGCCATTCCCCCCTCTTTTTCCTTCACTTGCTTCGCTCGCCCACTTTCTCTTGCACTCTCCGCACTGATAGAGAGCCTGGCACAGGCTAAAATAATTTTAAGAGGTCACCCTTTGAGGCCTATATAAGTGGTGTTGCATATCAGGTCATATTCAGTGACTGATCCCCTCCCTCCTTCCCAACTCAAATTTAGGATCACGAATTTACTCTTGCTGGCATCACAATAAAATCTCAACAGTACTACAAAATATTCTCTGGAAAGCACAAGCAGCACAAGTGGGTAAATTTGACCCCACGCACTTGTAGTGTCTTTTTAAGTGACAGCCCTTCACTATATATGTAGACAATTTTATTTTATTTGGCTTTATCCTACTTTGTAACCCACACCCTACTTTGTAATCTCCTACTCATGACAAATGTACGATCCTTAATCATTCACATTGTCTATTTTTAGTTAGGAGGTATGATCAGAGCAGTGCCATTCAAATGTACAATTGCTATCACTAAATACTTTCAGAATTCAAGTTCATATCTTTTGAACACTGTGTAATGGATTTTTTATTGAGACAAGGGTTGAAAGTTTACAGAAATTGATTATTTTATATTCATTATACAAGACAGTTTATTAATTTATTCTACAGGACAGTGATGACTCCATTAATGAACTGAATAAAACCTTTCAAGGACTAAGCTCTCTATCTAAAGATGACCGTACATCAGATTCATCATTCCCTTGGTGAGTTGTTAAAAAAGGCTTGTGAGATTGTTTTCTGGTTCTGCAGGTATGAGATGAAGCTTTTGGTGCCCTTGCATATACAGTGTCTTAATTGAAACCTATCTGTTGTAGCTCATGAAAAGGGGAGAGATTACTATTATGCAACTGAAATTACTGCTTGCCTATTACAGCACTCTTGAAGACAGAAAGAGACAGCTCTTCAGAGACAGTTCCGAAAGTTCTGACAGCTCAAACAGTGCATTTAAAAGCTTGGACAGCTCTCCAGAAAGGTAATGGAATTGTTATATATTGGTGCTTAGTAACGTTTAATCATAAACAACGATTCTCTGAGAAGATATCTAGAAAGAATTTATATAACAAAAGTCATGGAAGGTGTACAGTTAATAAATGGAAAAATCCAAGAGGTTAAACTGAACTGGTTATTTGTTAAGTTTAAAGTAAATTCAACTTTTGAAAGGATGTTAGTACTGGTTACAATTGTAATCTTTAATCATTTTATAATTAAAAGGTCGTGTATTACTGGTGACTTATCACCATGCCATCAGCATGTACCTGGAATTTTTCATGGGAGAAAGGAACCTTTAACCAACGAAGAGGTGGTGGAAGTTATGGCTTCTGAGGAAAGTAGGCATGTGTACTCCAGCATCCAAGTGAGACGGGTTTCATGTAACGTCAGCTTCCTGATTAGCACAGAGAACTTGAGTCCATCGGATGCTGCTATTGACGCTATGGGCGTTTGGAAGTTAAGCAAAACAAAGGCCAAGAAGTGTAGGGGTCAAATGGTGCGAAGACGAACCTATAGAAACAAAGCATGCAAAGATCTTGTCAAGGCCGTTGTGGAACATGAAGAACAGCAGTTCCCATACGTATTTATTCAGTACCGATTCGAGGGAGAGCCCTGCTCATTTGATTTACTGCCACACTGTAACAGTAAAACAAGCCAATCGCCATATGTAAGGGTTAATCCTTCAACCATGCAGCTATTGAAGGAGGAGACTGATGGTGTGGCCTCTGCTAGAAAGGCATTTCATAACGTAGAAAAAAAGGTCGGTGGCCTTACAGGAGCCTCTGCAGTTTCTCAGCTTCCACGAAACACAAAGCAGGTATATAATATGAAGAGCAGGAAACCTAAATCCATGGGAAGCATCAGAGAAGATCCTCTATTTAGGTCCCTCAATTCAATGGAAATGGAAGATGACCAAGATCGCTTCCACCAGCAGTTTATTAAAACAGCTGGTAGTACCACACATCTCCTTTTCAACCGCAGGCAGGTGAATGACATCAAAAGCTTCTGCACAGAGTTCGGCAAGAGTTCCGTTCTTTCTGTTGATGTAACCTTTAAACTGGGACCATTCTGGGCGTTGGTGACAACATACCAGAACCTGATCCTGAGACGCAAAGGCCAGCAGAACCATCCAGTAATGATCGGGCCTGTCGCTCTAGTTAAAGACAAGACAGAAAAGTCTTACAGCCACCTCTTTAAAGCTCTGGTTTCCGAAGAGCCCTCCCTTTCTCAGTCTTTAAAAGGCTCTGGGTCGGATGGAGAGATCAATCTGGAAAAAGCCTTGGATTCCAGCTTTCAACAAGCCTACCGATTTAGATGCGCTAATCATCTTTTCAATGACATCTGAGAGAAAGCGAGGCAGATAGGTCTTCCCAGGGCTACTGTTGAAAGCTGCATTGAAGAGCTGCGTAATTCATGTTTGACGTCAACACGAGAATCTGGAGCCACAGATTTAGGAAATCTTGTAGAAAGTTGGCAAAAATCTGCTGATGCTGGTTTTAAGGAGCCAATGATCCGCTTCTGCTCTTATGTTTTGCGTTTTGTCATCCCAGTGATTCGTGACAGGGTGATGGCTGGAAATGCAGAACTTGCAGGCTTTCCGCAGTTCAGCAAAGTCCTCTACACACAGAATGTATCAGAGTCTGGTAACGCCATGCTGAAGAATTGGACAGGGTTTAAAGAGAGTGAAGTCGACGCCTTTATCCTGGATTTGAAGGAACTGGTGACAAGAGAAGAAGATGACGTCGCAAGAGCCCTTGTGGGGTTGGATTCGCCGTATGAAGTGTTGGAGGAGTTTCGTCTCTTCGTTTCAAAGAGTGCAGACCACTTGATAAATGCCGACCTGACCGAACTGGAAAGAAAAAGGAGAAAGGCAAAGCTGCTAAACCAGGATTTTTCTGTTGTCTTAAGCCAAGCGGACGAATTCCAACCACTTGGAATACATGATGCTCGACCACAAGAGGAGGATACGAATCTAAAAACCAAGGGAATGCCCCAGCTTGACGATCTAGCGGGACTTGGGTTTTCTGAGCCTATGATTAATGGCATCAGACAGAAAGCCCAAAAATTGATTGCTGGCGATCTTGTAACTCGAGCCTTTTCCGGAGACCAGAGTCGCTTTGTAAAAAGTTACTCCTCCAATAAGCCCCACCTTGTTCAGCCTCATAAACAGTTGGGATACAGATGTGACGAGTCATGTCTACAGTACAAGGCGAACAAAGTATGTGCTCACACTGTTGCAGCAGCATGTGACAACAACAACTTGGAAAGTCACATTCAACTTCTTGTGAAGGCAAATCCCAAAGGAAGCTTGGATGCGCTGTGTTCTGGAAAACCAGATGCAGGGAAGAAAGCCAACCACAAAAAGAAAAGGGCACGAAGGAGATCACCTGTACAAGGATCCGAATTCCCAAAGCGCACTTCGACTTATCCATGGCGCGAGTCCTGCCAGCCTTTCGTTATAACAAGAAAACAAAAGCGACGCGTGCGAAAGTGTCCGGGATGCCGAAAAGAATTTGACGAAAGTCCTCCAGAAATGGACATCATAGTAATCCATAGAGAGAAGGACTGGCGAGCAGGAACTGACAAAGTTACTCCAGTTGACAATCCAAGAGGGTATCACCTGAACTTAGCATGTATCAGAGCACGACATCCAGACTTCTTGAGGAATCCACAAAACTCAAAATTGGTGAAAGACTTTGACCCAAACAAGGAAGAAGAAGACCTGATCGTGAATGCACTTGACCTTGACATGATTCCCCCTTCAGAATAAGCAATGATTTGCATTTATTTAAGTTGCGTTACACTTTGGCTTGTACCCGTGCATCGTTGTTTTGGAAGTCGCCAAGTTCGCCCGAGCTAGTCAGTTTCTGAGTCGGCTTTACATCTAAGCCCAAAAGTTCCATTTCTGAACGATTTATTCTGCACGGCTCCACATAAGACGTCCGAATGTCATCCAGACTTTGGAGGAATCCACAAACTTAAACTTGCTCATGGACTTTGACCCAAGCAGGGATAAAAAACCCCTAATCCTGGCTGCACATGAACTTGACATGTTTACCCTGTCCAAAAAAGGAACGATTTAAAGTTTATTTAAGTTGAGTTACACTTTCTCTTTTACCATCGTTGTGTTGGAAATTGCTAAGAAGTATTCATTTTTCGATCCGGCTTTTCGTTCAAGCCCAACAGTTCAATTTATTAACGCTTTATTTGCCACGGTCTTCATAACAACCAGTATGGCGAACAAAAGATTGCGTACTTACATTGCGCGTAGTAACAACTTATTAGCTCCTTTGTGAAAAAGATGACTCAAAGATGTTTTGCTTTTGTTTATCGAGGTAAACTTTGGTATTGTTTATTGACCTAAAACGAGCATTGTAAGCAAGCAAGTCATTAAATAGCATTGTTTTGGTTTATCGAGTATACAATTTTTAAAAAGGTCTTGAGACTAGTTTTGCTTCGGCAAATGATGCCACATTACTACCCCCCCTCCCCCCAAAAAAGGCTAAAACCAAACCCCTATACTAAAAAAGCAGTGGTAAAAATGAGAAAAAAAGGAGTCAATACGCTTTTTCACACCTCCCCCCAAGAAAAGTACGCGCTTCCCGTCTCCACTGTACATGGGAACCCTCCATTGTGGGATTGCTATGAACCCGCAATGTACTTGTTAATGGTGGGTGTTTGCCCCTTAACCTGTCGCCATGTTGGCAGTATACAACTTGCAAAAACAAGTAAACACGAAACACATGAGATAGTTCATTACATAAGAGTTTCAATTCTGTTAAAACTTACATTGTTGTAGGACGAACGTCCGCTGTGTTGACAAAAGACAAAATTCTGTGGGCCAGCCCGCGGTATAGAAGTACGTACTCGTACGCGACATAGAAGTACGTTCCCTGAGCGAAAAGCATCAAAGAGATACAAGGATTGCAGAGGATTAAAATGATTGAAATTGCGAAGAAACCAAAAACTCACCCTCGTCCATTTTAGACCACAGTCGACCACACTCACCGATGCCTATCTGAGCATACGCTTTAATATACCACTGACCGAAAATCTGTGGGCCGCGGGCCTTGACGTGGGCCGCGGGCCGTGAGGTGGGCCGCCGGGCCGCGAGCCGTGAGGTGGACCGCCGGGCCGCGGGCCGTGAGGTGGACCGCCGGGCCGCGGGCCGTGAGGTGGACCGCCGGCCGCGGGCCGTGAGGTGGACCGCCGGGCCGCGGGCCGTGAGGTGGACCGCCGGGCCGCGGGCCGTGAGGTGGACCGTGGGCCGCAGGCCGTGGGCCGTGGGCCGCCGGGCCGCGGGCCTGCGTTTAGCAAAACCCCAATCTGATGGTCTCAATTTAGGCAAAAATCTAAGTTAAATCATGCCTGCGGTATGTTAAATCCACATATATTCAGGGGTGGATTTAGGAGAACGGGGGGTGGGTGGGTTGGTGAAGGCCTGGGTGGCCAGTACAATGTAATTAAAGTGCTACTATGATCAAAAATATGAATTTTTTGTTTTCTTCATATTTCGAAAATATAAGTACATATTACTCACCGGGAAAAGTTTTAAGTCGAAATTCGTACGGGAAGTCCGATTATGTTAACTGTAATTTTCGAATTCGGCTTGCCGCCATTACTTAATTCAAAAATGACCGGGACGAGTTGGGCCGAGTTGGCCCAGAGAGGAAGTGACGTAGAAGTCTCAACGCAACAAAACAAATGTGGCTACTTTCTTATGCATTCGGAGAGGTGTGAGGGTTTGCAAGATTCATTTCTTCGATTTTGAGCTGCAGTATGCGTGGTCGGCGCTCTGTCGTTGAAGATTACGGCAAAGTAAGCGTCGATGAATCGGAAATTTCCATTCACAGTTCACCGACGAGTGGGTACGTTTATTTTAAGCAGAAAAGCTTCGTTTGCGTGCACCGGAAGGACTTCAATCCTGTTGGACACTGTTTGCTCTGTGCATTTTACGGCTGAATGTTTTACTCAAGCATTTTATGAGAAAGTTACAAGGAAATATTTAAAACCAGGATCAGTTCCAGCCATCAGGAAGAAAAACATCAGCAGTCATATCTGAGCAGGATCGTCGAATGGTGAGCGAATATTTATTTGCCGTTTGACAATGTGTTAAAATCATATGTGCGGTAACATACACATTTCCTCACACACCTAAGAGATACTTCGCTCGGTTGTCTTGTGCAGATACATGTATAAGTCCCAACAGATTTCGGCTTAACTGCATGATATATGCCCCTTCACATGAACTATTTTCTGTGTCACCGCCAAGGCGGCTCCGCGATACGCAGAAATTATTTTTATTCAACTTGGTACGTGGTACGCGCTAGTAAGCAGAAAATAGGAAAACATTACCGTGTATTCCGCGTACTATGAACGTTCCCCACTTAAACTTCCGCTAAAAGAATATTATTTGAAGTTCCTACAAACTAGTGGATCATAACAGAACATCACCTTGTATTCCTCATTCTATAAACGAGAATATTACTCGAAATTTCTTTGAATTACTCGGCCACATATAACGTGAAAATATAAACAACCGAGCTTAATCGACCATAACATATATATTGCTTGTTCTTTTTACTGTGTAGCCAGCTCCTCACATCCCTCGTACATTTCAATTTCTCTCTCTCCACGTACCGCGTAGCCAGCTCCTAATATCTCTTTTATACTTCAATTAATATCTCTCAAGGCGTACGGCGTAACGAGCTCCCAAAGTCTTACATAATTAGCTATAATTTCTTGAGCCTTTCACCGCGTTCGGGGTAGCCACATCTCTCAGTAACGCTTTCGATGTGACGATGTATTCTACAGTTTATACCTAGACTTGTGATGGTAAATCAGAGTTTATCTCTGTTAATTCGCATTTGCTTGTTTACTAGGTAGTAAGATTACAGTGTTCGCACAAATGCACGGGCGATTCGCGACTTCACTTCGTTTAGGTGAATTTATTTTCCTCGACCTTTTGTCTCATCTATAAAATTCAGAATGTATGTTAGGCTCAGGGCTCTCCATCTCAATTAAAAAAACTTTCATGTAGCATTATGTGGGCTTTTCTTTTAGAAGGGAGAGCTTATTATTATAGGATTTATTATTTTAAGGTCTAAAATCTTTCTAACTACAGTTCAGTGTACTGCAACAAATCTGTGAACGCAATAACAACAAACTCAACCCGTATCGGCAAGAAAAAAAGCAAGAGTAAGAAACAGCTGACGGACCCCAACACAACAGACATGTGAAACAGTTAAATTTGTTGTATTATCGGAAGGATTTCAGTGTTTGTGAATATTTCTTCGGCTTCTTGATCTATTCTTGCATTGTTTGAGACGGCTTCCTCTTCGGTAGCGTGAGGCTCAAAACTGTCATCGTATGGCGCGACTTCTGCGAGTTCGCCGACTTCGCCAAAAAGAAAAACTTTGTTCTAAATCGCTCTCAAAAGAACTGGACGACAAATTCGGCGGAAAACACATCCATATAATGCAATGTTTGGCTCTTCATTATACTCTTCTCCGGCCTTTGTTGTGGCGATGGTTGAGACTTCTACGTCACGAGCAAAATTCACGTGGTTAGAAATAAGACCGCTTCCATGAAATTCGCGGGCTTCTCTTTTGCGAACTGAGTTTAACGCGGTTTTCGGACATATATTTCTGGGCCGTGTAAGCATATATCGATCTAATTTATCGCGATTCATATAATATGGCATCTATTGAACAGTTTGAAGTTTAAAACAGTTGAAAACAAAACAAGAAATTTTCATCGTAGTAGCACTTTAACCTATAAACATTGTGCTTGATTTTAGCTAAAACTGTTTCTACTTCCTCCCTCCTCCCCTGCACACACACACACACACCCTCAAAAATCCTGTTTTTATTCCAGTAAATTATTGTTGCAGTGGTTTAAAATTTAGAGAATATCTTTTTTTATTTCAGTTTGAAACCATAGAGGATCTTAAATTGCTGGCAAACAATCAAAGTTTTTTAGAGTCCATAAAGGTCCCTAAAAAATGGTATGGAAAGTAGATACAAAACAGTCTCTTGCATACTCCATTTTTGTTCTATATTTCTACGTCATTGGCTGAAAGCATACATCTTTTGGCACTTTTAATCAATAGTTTTTATTTTGTTTTTTCATCTTGTTCATGGTGTTATCAAATCTACATAGACTATGAATCATGCACGGCAAACTTTGTGACAGCATTTATACAGAAAGTGAGTGATCAATACAGACACAAGAAAGTATTTTCATTTACTGAATCCAGAGATTTTTCTTCTTACAGAGCGTTCACCTCCTAAACCCCATTTCAAGGTTTTCTTTGTATTTTAAGATGGAATCCATCAGGAAATTGAGTAATCAGTGGACAAAAATCTTGTACCAGAATAATTTAAAGTATATCGCATTCTTTTTTATACTTTTAAGAGCTATAGACGTAATTAGTTATCTGTAATAACACCAAAGACAATTTCTTATGGGAGCCCGTGAAATTAAAATTAAAATTTCACAGAAAGTGTGTAAACACAGGTAAAATAGATGAATTTTTATGCGTAAGATTTCATTTTGTGAAAATTGAAATTTATTTTCTCGGGCTCCCATGAGAAATTGTATTTGGGGTTATTACAGATAACAAATGACATCCATTGCTCTCAAAAAATGTAAAAAAGAATGCGATATGCTTTAAATTATTCTGGTACAAGATTTTTGTCCACTGAAACTTAAAATTACTCAGAAAGAGGACATGACTGCACAACAATCAACATTAAATACAATGAAATGAACAAACTTTTACTGACTGAAATGAGGCGCGCTCAAGGAAAAGTGAGTGAACACCCTGTCTAAGAGTTGTTGCCAATATTTTTGTTACATTGCATTTTATTGTGTTACTGGACATGCTTGTTACATTGTGGGCAGTGAAACATTAATTTTTTATGATGGCATGTGGTAATTGTTTTCTTTTTTGTCTAAATTATGGTTCATTCATTAGTTCACAAAATTCAATAATTTGGAGGGGAACCCTTTTGTCTACAGTGTTATGTATGATTATCAAAACTCAATAGTTGTTTGTAAAAATTATAGTTTATTCATGTCGGTGGCTCTCTTCGTCTTTCTAGTGGAAGGGAGCCGGGGGCCTGAAACGTTGTGAAAACACCGGCGAAGATGACGCCAAGGCAAATATGCAACTTGCCGATGATATTGTGGACAACCCTATTGTTAACAAGTGGTATGGGTCCTATCCAATAGGAGACCATGGGGTTTTTGTGATCAATCGTGCCAAAGCCAAAACACTTCTAGCCAGGAAGTTGTCACAGGAACGAAAGCCATCTGCCTATAAGCGAAAGGTACAGGTAACCATCTGATAATTTATTGCTATCATTCGTTCACTTCATAATTTATGATGTGCATGTACAGATTGGGAAAACATACTTTGTTTGTCAAATTAGTAGTGAAAAGTCAAGGCAGATTGTTTTGAATATCTGTCAAGAGAGTTAATACATGTGTGTGGACATAACAGTGATTTCAAATTATTGTGTCAGTGTTTGTTGTTCTGAATAAAGAGGAGATAATCTTATGATAATGACTGCAGTTGCATTAGATTGTAAGGCCCTGATTACAACAGACTGATATGACTTCAGATTGGACCCACACTTATGGTTGCTTACAATGTATGTTTACATCGATGCAGGTATGAAAAATCTTCTCACATTGGCTTGATTCATTCAGGTTGTTGAACCAACCAACACAAATGACTTAGACCAGTCTGGGGAACCATGTAAACATAAACAGAGTGCAGACCAGTCTGAGGTTTTTGTGTTGAACATTGCAAAAGTGGTTTTGAACCACTCCAAGCTGGCAGATCATAGAGAAACCGTAACCTACCCATTGGATTTTTAAAGATGAAATGGTTGCGGACCATGTGAACAGGAACAGAATTCAGACCGGTCTCATATAAACACTTCATGCCTACCAATCTGAGTCATACCAGTCTCATGTAATCAGGGCTTAACACTTTTCTTGGTCCATTTGAAAAGATCAGATGATTTCCATACAGTGATTGACAGATTGCTGAGTTTAATTTACTGTATGTACGTGTATGTATGTAAATGGTACATGTGTATCCTGGGTGGTGCCCCAAATAATATTATTGCTTGTGAATTATCTCGCTAATTACTGGTTAAGAAAAATAAAAGTGAGAAAAATGCACTCACAAAATACAAAATTTGTGGTTTGTGAGTGCATTTTCCTCACTTGTGCAAACAAGTCATGCATGGATGTGCGTGTTCGCACAAACATTATTTGCTGCATCACCTGGCAAACAAACAGCGAATGTAAAATGTTGAAATGTATGGTCTCCTATAAAAGAAAAGAATTTGGTGCAATCGATATAGAAATTTCTGGTGTCTTGTGAAATGGACCAAGAACTTGTGTGACACTCAAGATAACACTATTGTGACCACAGCCAATATCAGTCTTATCAGAAGTCAGCATAATTTATAACCAATGCAACGATAAAGAGCATACCATAAAATTCCAGTAATAAGCCCTGTCCAAAAGGCTTTTTGGTGGGCTTATTTTCAGTAAAGCTTACATGTATTTTCGGAGGAGCTTATTACTGGGGAGAGTTCTGCATTTTAAAGTGGGTTGGGTTTGACACTAAAAAAAGAAAAATACAACTGCTTCAAACACTATAATAGCAGCCTAGACATGTAGCTTTTAAAAGGTATCCCTGACAGACCATGGGCCTATATATTTCAAGGGGCTTATTATCAGAGGTTTTTTGCATTTGTGATTTGGGATGGGTGTGGGAGTTTACATGTATTTTAGGAGGGGCTTATTATTGGAATTTTATGGTAAATATATTGCATATTACTGTACTGAAAGAGAAAAAATGCTGATGATAAATGGTAAATAATTGTTTGTCTTTTCAGGTTAAAGTTGACAACTCAGATGACAGTTCAAACAAGGTGATAATTATTGTAAATTGCATCCACTTTATATGTGTTGTTTATTCTTTTTAGTAGCCCTTGCATAAACCCATGAAGTTGCAGAATTAACCCTTGAGAAGTGTTTCCATGTTAACGACTTACAAGTGTATGGTTAATCTGTAGGTCTTATTCACTCAGAGAGCTAAAGAGACGAGGGATGAAGGAGATGATGAGGTTCAAGCTGAGGTAAATTTTCTTTGGCTACTATTTTATAAGAGGGCCACAAGTTTATTAGTGCTTTTGCGCTATCCAGTGACACCGTCTATAAATAAGGCTTTCTTATTGTTATTATTATAACTCATTCACTAATTTAAGGATAAAAATTAGCGGGCGAAGTTTAACACAATGTTTTGATGTTGCCATGACATCATTTTCAAGAGACAAAATAAAATTCAAACTGACTTAATATGTACAGTCTGTGTTAGGTGATAAAACTTAACAATAAGCAACACGTTTACCATAGTAAGTGTGTGTGTATGGAGAATAGGTATGTCTAAACAAATAGTTTTGTGTGGATGGAGTCCGGTTGTGTGTTTAGGCTAGGCTTTTTCTTCTTTGTGAACAGATTTATATTATTAAGGAGAAACTAAGCAGTCTAGTTTTCTGTTGCATTTCTTGAGGACAGAAAAGTTACTGTATGGTCACTGATGGTTTTGATACCTTGGTCGACCACGGTATTAAAACCATCCGCAACCTAACCACTACCTTTTCCATCCTCAAGAAATGCAACAGAAAACTAGACTGCTTAATTTATGAGATGCTGTTCATAAAGAAGAAGAAGTGTAGCCTGAACATGCAATCGGACTCCTTCCATGCAAAACTATTTGTTTAGACATATTTACCAATGCTGCACACACACTTACAATGCTAAATATGTCAGTTATTGTTAAGTTTTTATTTTGTCACTTGAAAATGATGTCATGGCGACATCAAAACATTGTGTTAAACCTTTCACGCTAATTTTTTATCGTTAAATGTTTATCTAAATTTAGTGATTCATTCACTTATTAAATTTCATCTGGTCTGACAACTGTGGTCTGCATTTGGAAGTTGATTATTTTGTGCACAGGAACTTAAACTATTAGGTGTTAGCATTTTTTGACAAATCCATTTTGACTGGTTTGCTTTAATACAAATTTTTACAGTATGTGTAGGTACACCACTGTGCTGCCATGTGTGCAATGGTACTGTATGTTAGCCACCTTATGTATTGGCAGGAGAGAGAAACCTCTCTGATTTGTTTTCCTTGTATGCACAGTCACTGTTTTTGATTGTAAAATTCATCACTTGTACTCTTGTCATATTTACAAGTGAATGAAATGACATGCACACAATGAAACAGTTATGTTATTATTCTGCAAGAACAATGTGTATCATGTCAATTGACATGTTCTTTTCAATGCAAAATGCAGGACAATCAGGTAGAAGATCCATGCATCCATGATGAAAATGTACAATGTAAGTATATTGTTATTTAAATTAATTGTCCTTCAATTCAAGTGTGACAAAAACTCATGCCTCAAACAATTATCAACAAACCCTAAACACACTGGCAATCTTTTCAGCACTGTGGTGTTATTTCTTAGGTACAGTAAACTACAAGACAACTGTGACGTCAAAGGATAATTATAGTGGGTCTGAGTTTTAGAGACACTGAAGGGTTTGAGTTTTTTCAATCTGAGGTCTGAGTTTTTGTGTGATTTCTATCTTCATAATTTTCATTAATAGCTTTGTGATAAGTGTCAGTCATCATTAAGATTTTTGACAATGAAATTCTGTGCTGTGCTTGCATTCAGTCTGCGAGTTCTCCCTACAATTGTTACAACACCCCCTTTAATTCCAATGTAAAAATACTAGGCAAATAAGAACATTTCAAAAGAAGTATCATGGCACTGTGCATATCTTTAGGGAAACTATAAGGTAAAACTTGCACTCAGGCCACAATTAACTGGCAAAGATAGGACGCTAATGGATGGAAGGTTACTCCAAGCCATTTTGTTAGGTCTCCCTGACAGTTCATCCAGTCTAACTGATCCATTATCATCATTGTATAACCTCACAATCTTCCCCTGAGTTAACATGATTGTTTTGTTGTTATTGTTGTTTTGCTGTTTTGTAAGATGGTTTTAATCTGGTTGCACTGGAAAAGAAGACAATCAGCTGTAAAGAAACTCAATGTTTTGTATTTATACATAGAATACTTTTCTTATTCATAGCCTCTGGAAAACTCTATATGTGACCCGAAAACCACCTTGTCAGTGTACGAAAAGGAGCGTGAAAAAAGAATGGCAGAAAACAGCCTTGAGCTGCTAAAAAATGAAGTGGTAAGTTAATGCAGTTTTAAGCAAAGATGACAATAGGAGTGACAATGATTATAAAATAATGTAAAATGGAATAATTATTTACAAATAATTTGGTCATTCCGGCAGTGTTTTATGTTTAAATTCTACTGAAGGTGCTTTTCAATTCGTGGTTTAGACTCAAAGGGAAGCCCTATAGATCACTGTCTTGATATTTATCCAGCGCATCTGCTGCCTTGATGAGTGACATGTACTGGGTTCTTCCTGGCAATCCCTGGCTTTGAATAATCACTGCATTCGAATACACCCCCACCGCCGAGGTAACTCTAATAATCGCCTCCCATGAACAATAGCCCCATTTCGGACCACAGGAAAAGAATAATCTCCCCCAGCTATTATTTGAGGAAATTCAGTGTTTTGATTTTATAAAGTGCCAAAGCATCGACCACGCTAGGGGAAACAATATCCCTAGCTGTTTTCCCATTTTTCCTGTCTAGCTACATAAACAAATTACAAGTAGAATACATTGCTTTGCATGTTTTCGTAGTGGATTAGGATATTACTGTTGCTAAGAAAAAGGTAAAAAGGCTCAGTCAAACAAAACACACTGTTACAGCTACACATACAGTGTGTATATACTCTTGCTTTAGCTGCAAGGCTGGTTTCATCCAGTTGCTTACCAGGAATGTTATGCAGTGTACATTTATTTGCATATGTATTGTACAGTTACCAGAAGGCGGTATTTAAATTGGGCAACATTTTGTATTTCTAACATATTGTGTTTGGTCTTGGTCACTTTCAGATACCCCAAAACATGGCAATAATAACAGGCCTGTTTTATTTAAAAGCAACCAAAATCGGCGATCTCAAGGTTGTTTCAGTTAAAAAGGAACTTACATGTACATCACTTGGTGTAAGACTGCCTAGTGGCCAGCCATACAACAAAGAGCAGATGGTTGTGCTTTTAGGCAAAGAACTCTTTGCGAAAGGGAAGGTAAAAAGAAAGGATCCTGCAAAAGTGACTACTAAAGACAATCTTGTCCTAGTTAACTGAGTAGGGCAAAAAATATATATATTTAAAGCTACTGGGACAAATTTAATACAATGCCTGAAGTAATCATGTCACTACATGAGTTAAACATACTGCACTTGTACTGCATACAAATTTGATTGGAATAATATTAAAGAGTACTTCGATACTCCAGTTTATTATTCAACAAATTGTCACTATGCCCATATATGGTAAGGAAGCCCTCAATATCTGTCATCCCACATGACAGATATCCTGCGATATACGTAAATGACCATATTTGGAAGTGCACTGCAGATTTTCTTTCATTGCTTGTTTGGCGGCCATTTTGAAAAGCGAGGCAGTTTTAGCAGTGTTCTCCGTAAATTTTAACTCTCTGGAAGAAACTTTCCACGACTAAATGCTCTCAAAATGTCAACAAGTGTTTGCTTCAGCTCACAAAGTTATCCAGAGGTTGACTTGGAATTTTCATAGTGAGAACTCAACCAAGAAAATGCTTTTGCGAACGAAGCAGCACACTTGCTCACGGAAAGTTGTAAAGACTAAAGTTGAAAAGATTTTAATTCACAGGAAGAGGACTTATTCTCGGTAAGGTAGCAATATTTTTTTCCTTTGTCTTGTAATTTCCAAACATGAGTTTGTAAATAAGTCTTTTTAAGTGAACGGCAGTAAACTTCGATTTCTTGAAGTTCTGTTTTGATTTTTATTAAGCTTTATGTGTTGCTAGCTTTTAGCGTTTTTATCATAGAGCCGTAGTTTTTCTCGTTCTGAAAATGGTAGTCGATGGGAATTCGTTGAATAATAAAACAATTATCCTGCTCAATCTTGCGGAATATCCTCTGATTTAGCCAACTCGGCCTACGGCCTCATCGGCTAAGTATCAGGTGATATTCCGCGCGATTTCGCAGGATATTTGTTAAGTATTTGCAGATCATGTATGTTTCTTTTCTAAGTTTTTTTGCCCTGCTCAGTTCATATGCCTGTGCCTGAAAATGGTGCAAAAATCCTATAGAGTAGAATATTGGACGAAAGTGTAATTAGATTGTGTGACGTGATGCATTATAATCCTAACCAGTGTGTTCACATGTTGTACCCAGTGATGCTAGATCATAACCAAGGTGTTCATATGTCGGACCCAGTGATGGGTCACTGTGCATGATAAGCACCACCTATTACAATTTAGCATCAGCGGGCATGATATAACAGCACACCAGTTCCGATAAAACGTCACTGGCTACAATATACATGTAACAGGACATCAGTAATGGTATGGCATCACCAGGTATGATATACCTCTACATCAGTTACAATATAGTAACAGCATCATCGGATATATTGTTATAATTACACAGGGATTTTATTATAATATTAATATAATATTCATAATAGATTATCTATTTAAATTATATGTTGAAATAAATAATTATCCTTATTTATTTTCAAAGCATGTGATTAATTCAATTGACATTTTAATTCCCAGTGAAAAGTTATACATTTTGTGCTCTGATTTTTGTTCACTTTTTACATAGTTTTTGTTGGGATTTTGTGTTCTTGCTATTACATCCTGTTTTTCTTTTCATGCTCCTTTTACAGAGAAAATATGAACATTATACAGAGATTTAATGTGTTAAACTGTAGACATTTTACAAACATTAAATGCACTTTTCGTTAACTTTATGTGTTCTTTTTTTGTGTACATTTCACTGACATTTTATGCAGTTATTTTGGTTCGATTTTTACAGAGTTTTTGTTGGAATTTTGTGTTCTTGCCATTACATCCTGTTTTTCTTTTCATGCTCCTTTTACAGAGAAAATATGAACATTTTACAGAGATTTAATGTGTTAAACTGTAGACATTTTACAAACATTAAATGCACTTTTCATTAACTTTATGTGTACTTTTTTTGTGTACATTTCACTGACATTTTATGCAGTCATTTTGGTTCGATTTTTACAGAGGTTTTATTGACATTTTATGTTCTCTATTTTACAGAGTTTTTTTTCGTAGTCTTTTTTACAGAGAAAATGTGGAGATTTTACAACGATTTTTAGATATCTTATAAAATCTCTGTAAATTTTGGGCACAATTTACAAGGAAAACAAAGATTTCACAAACATTTTATGCGCTCTGGATGCGCAAAATGTGGTAAAATTTACCGACATTTTATATGGTTTATAAAATCTCTGTAAGTGTGCACATTTACACACAGCATGAAAAACAAAATTTAATTCGGTGTAAAGCAGGGATAAAGCTTGTTTAAAGGCCAACTTTACACAGCTTTAACCTCTATTTACACTTTTGTAAAGATGACCTTTATACCATCTTTATACTAACAAATAAAGCCGAATAAAGAGACTCCTTTATAAGCGATATAAAGTTGTGTAAACCTGGTATAAATCCTAAATTTACACTAACTTTATTTCGTTGTACAGGGTTTAAATCTGGTTTAAATGAAACTTTAATATGCTTCAGATTTGTGTAAAAAAAGGGTAAACTACGCTTTATGCGAAATTATGTTTGTGTAAAGGCAAAATATACCTCTTTCAAGCCGTCGCAAATTGGTTTGTTTATCAGTTACCCTTTGCATGTTTTTTTTTTGTTTTAAACCAAGGTTAAAAAAAATGCTTTTGCATGGCTTCTGCTCGCTTGTAAATGAACTGTGTTATAGGCCTATTGAAACCACCAACACCCAGAATGGTAGCTGTTACAGTAAATTTCGCCCATTTCTCCCAATTTGCTCTTGGTCTGGTTTTTGGGATAATTGAAAAGGGGGGGCCAAACTTAAACTAAAATAAGAAAACAAGTGACAAATAGATAAATTTCAATTGACAATGTAGTTTATTTACTCGCCACTGTACCTTAAAGATGTAATAAAGAGTAAATGACAAGCTTGTAAAATTTCACACCAGGTTTATTTAAAAAACTCTTGAAAATGGGTTTCTGTCACCCTTAACTTCTAAACCTGCTAAACACCAAAAGGGCAAACTTTTTTATTGTAAAAATATAAAAGAGAGAAAATTAAAAAACTAATTCTAACAGACTTTAAACTTCAAATTGCATCTTAAATGCACATCTTAAATTGTCATTGAAAGAGTTTAGATTCAAGATTGAACCTATCAATTTTAACAACAACCATGACTACTTCTGTTTTGTTTTGAAAAATACTAACAAAGTGAAAAATCCTTAATGCAACTAGAACAGTTCAATTTAACACTACTATGCAGGGCTGCAAATAATTTTTTTCACTTGGAAGGACACGTCCTACTAAGACACCATCATGGTCGGACAACAAAATTTTGGTCGGACATCACTAAAAACAAAAGGCTTAATTTCATTCACTGTTGCCGTAAAATGATTTTTGATCAAAAAATTGTCTGGACATCATGTCTGAACACACTTGGTATTTCGTTGGACATGAGCAAATTTTGGTCAGCCGATGTCCAATGACCGACTGTTATTTGCAGCCCTGCTATGACAAAAATGTCATGGAAAAGTACGCTGCATGCATGACTTCGATATTTTTCTGGATAAAAGCCGGGTGCTCAAATGTTCATAATGTCTAAACAGGCACAAGCCTAACTAAACCAAAAATTTAGTAAATATAAATTGTCATTTTGAAATCAAGAACAAAGCTTCCTTTTCGCAGTAGTTTTTCTTCTTTTTGATGAATCAGTGTTCTTATGGTAATTGTTCGGAGGATTTACCAGCGAGCTTCTTACTGGTTGAAGAGGCCTTGCAGCTCTACTCACTAGTGCCCCATCGGCATCTCTACGCGAACATGTAGTCGGTGTGATTGTTGCTGGTCTACACGTGGAGGAAGGTAATGTGACAGCCAATGGGGATTCAGCCTCTGGTGTCACATTGGGTGTGGGGAGGGAATCTGGTAATGGAACCGATGGAAGTGGAGTCGATGTACGAGGCAGTGTAGCCGACACAGAGGTAGATGTCCCTGATGCGCTGCCTGTTGGCAGTCTTGGTGTTGGTGTCCCAATGGCTGCTGGCCTCACCGCCCAATCTAGCGGATCAACTGGGCGACCTCTGGTGGAAGGCCTGGGATGCGGACTCCTCTCAAGTATGTTGGCCCTGAGTCTTGGATGAAGGGTCTTTAAGTAGGCTTCATCCAGGCTTTTTTCACTGTGGTAAGAGCTGACCTCTCCCAAGGCAGCTTCCTTACCCGGTATCCCTTCAGCTGCATCACACCATTTTCATCTTCTGATAGGTCTGATTCATCTGAGCTTGTGTACTGTGCTGTCATTGCCTTAAAAATTGTCGCCTTCTTGGTTTCTGACCAAGGCATTAACTCTAATGTAGAACTCCTCTTTTGAAGTTTCTAAACAAAAAGACAATAGATAAAAGATCACCATCAGTTGCATCTAAGCATATATTAAATGAATTATGTAAAACTTGTCCCAAAATGGATTTAGCCCTCTGACAAACATGAGGTTTTTTTTAGGAATTTCAAAAAAGATAATTAACCCTGAGGAGGAGTTAAGTCGATGAAGCGAAATATAACTGAATATAACTTCCATTCTTGACTCTTGACTCCAGTAAAATCATTGGCTAAGAAATTTCTCGTAATTTAGTTAACTTTGAGGCCTGTTTTCCTTGTTTGGCAAAAATGGTGAATTGAAGCAGAAATGTCGAACAGCTGTTTTCTTTCTGTTGATCGACTGCCTTACTATGATTGGTTGATCATGTTTATGACGTAAAACCGCGAAATGAAGAGAATTTACATTTTGATGTTACATGTTAATATAGCTCACAGTTTTACTTCGTTGTGCGTCATTTTCTCTGTGCTATATTCTTAAAGAAATAGAAAACATGTTTTCTGTGTTTCTATCGAGTTATAGAAACACTTGTGAAAGTTTGGGAGAACTCAAAAAAGCTGTGGAAACACTCGCCTATTGGCTCATGTTCCCACAGCATTTCTCGTGTTTCTATACCTTGACATAAACACAGAGCATGTTTTCTATTTCTTAACAATAACACTTAAAAGGCAGAAAAAATTGCTTTTGTTAGAACAGTATATGCAGCTATGGCTCAAACATGTAACTTACATCACGCACTCTCCCTTGCCTCCTGCAAAGTGCTTTATGGGCCTCCTTTTTTCCCTTTCTTGCTCTCTCAGAGGCAGTATACAAGCTCTTAAAGTAGGTGGCAGCAGCACCTAAGGAGAGTTAGAACATGTCAATGAATGTATGCCCCAAAACTGAAATGAGTGCATGCCAACTTTACATGTTTTGTGCTGCATTTTGTTGAAAAACATGAAAACAAAACTAAATTGTAGAATAGACATCTTAAAAAAATTTAAGCTCTAAGGAGTGATCTAGCAAAATATAATTTACTCAACAAAAACAACAGCTGTGTTGGAATAATTCAACAATTTCTTAACCACTAAGCAAAGTGTGAAAAATATAATGTTTACAAGTACATATGTACACTGAAGGCACGTTTACACGTTGGTGGAGGAACAGTCAAATCAAAACAGGGCCATACACTGTACATGTAGGCACCTCTGGCCCCCTTTTTGATTCGACTGTTTCTATACAAAAGTGGTCAGGTCCGGACCAATTTTTTGACGGGTCCATACCCAATATTCTCTGTCATGTCAGGGATGTCACTAAGGGCCGGCTGCCGGCTAATTTAACAGGCTGAAATAGAACTTCAATCCGGCTTAAATTTCACATGAAAACAAAGACTTAGGTAAACTTTTAGAGCTGCCAAGGCCAGAAAAGCCAGCTGGGCTTGTTGATGAGCCAGCTTAGTGTTTTCTTAGCTACATCCCTGTCATGTACATGTAAACGTGCCTCAAGTAGACACCACACAGTGGTCAAACGCCGCGCATGTGCACAGTTCCTGTGCAATTCCTGCCAAAATTCTCCACACAAAGTCTTAATTTTTTTAATGCTTTTGCTTTAAACCCAAAAGTTAACACCGTCCCTGGGAAGTTAAGGTTTATTCACCGCCTATGAATGGGAAATTTGATAATTGATCTCCACTGAGTTTCCCAGCTTGAAATTTTCTTTTACTGTACTATTTCTATAACAATTTCCTACAAAAGTTTGCACTGCTTTCAAGTCAAATTCTTAGAAAAGTTTGAGTTTTATGACCACCAGTTGCTTTTAACTACCAATCAGATGCGTTGAAAAATGGAACAACTTCATGATTTGTCATCAAACGTCAGAGTTTGAAAGGGTTTCCAATAACATTTCGCTCAAGGGATTATGACACATTCAATTGGCAACAAATACATTTTATGCTGACAAAACTTTGGTCGAAGTTAACTTTTCAAACAGGAAATGCATTTTAACAATTTCTGTGAGACCGTGGTTGAAACTGAATGTTTCATAGATCCTATGTGCAACTGGAAGCCAGCAAACTAATCAAAAACTTGTCAAGGTTCTTGACTGTAAGTGAGGTTAGTTCTTGGGGACACCATCAGAATAAGCATGTATCACGACAGCATGCACTCCTGGACATATCTACATGTATAAAAGATTACCAAACATACTTTTCATTTCAGTTTGAGTCCAAGGGCACCTCTCATTTCCGCCATTGTCCGCCACCACTGCATCGATAACCATCTTGATCACATTTTGATTGGCAAGTGAAGAGATGCTGAAGGAAGAAAATAATTAATGCTTACAGTGTACAACCAGTTGTGGGTCTCTATAAAAAGTTTGCAGGCAGACCATCATTGCTTAATACTTGTCACATTGCAGCCAGTTTCACAGCTGCATGCATACATGTATAGTATCTGTTTATTTTTTTAAAGCATGATTCAAAGTGATGAAGGACATACATGTAAGCAAATTTTTTGCATGCCTGTTATTTTAGAAAGTGGGTATTTCTTTTATAACTTGTTTCATCCAAACATTTCAAGAGTGATTTTGTGACCTTGAGTAAATGGTGATATGCACCCAGCGCATTCAATCGAACAGAATCGAACCAAAAATCAATCGAACCCAATCAAACGCCAATTGTTTGATTGGGTTCCATTGCACAAGTTCTGCATACATTGGGTATGCAGAATCGTGATCTGCCTCAGACCCTAACTTTTCACCCACAGTGACAAAACCTTTGTGTGTACTGGTAGTTTCCTAACTTGACATGTGCACAGTGTAACATTGAGTCTATTTGGAACTACACAATCTCATGATCACCTTTACATGTTAATTTACTTCTTTGCTACAAACCATCAAACAAAAAAAAGTTCACATCCTTAGACTGTAGTAGTGATTTTCCGGTTCCTTTTAAGATTTCATTTATCATGATAAAATTAATAGCAACGACAGGTATTTACCTCTCACTCAGGATGAACCCTTCAAAGGTTTCATTCATTTTTAGTGTGTTGAACATCTTTCTTACGTCTTGCTGTTGTTGTAAAGAAACAGAAAATTATGCATTACATAGGTACAGCTACATGTAATCGCACATGTGTAAGTAAAATAATGAACAAATATGTTTACTGTGGTAATGGGATTCTGTTGATATTTTAATTGGGGCTCTAAGACAAAGACAAAGATTCTGACCAAAATATTGAAATGTTTCCTCACTTGTTATGAAAGTTTTTGCCTTTTTGGCCTATCAAATAAGTTCATACCAACAGTTTTATGTTGCAGGTAAAATCAGTTAAGTAAATAATAAAGATGGTAAATTTTAAGCTTGGTGATTAATAATGAAGATGAATTTTTTCAACAATGACTTAAAGCATGGGACAAAGAAAAATTTTGAGTCACCTGACAGGAATTGAACCCATGGCCTCCCAGATACTGGTTGGGAGCTCTATTTGGTTGAACATGGGTTCGATTCCCGTCAGGGACCCAGAATATTTCTTTGTCCCATGCTAGTGTCATTGTTGAAAAAATTCATCTTCATTAAAATCAGTTTTCAGGTTAAATCCGTTCCAGCCTGGTTTATATGTTTCAACCTGAAGATAACAATCTATGGACGTCCTTTAAATAAATAAATGTAAATCTTACTTAGTCACTGATAACCTTTCCAGGACATGTGAAATTCAGTATTTTATGGAGGATTTTTCTTGGAGTGCCTTTTTCGTTTTCAACTGGAAATAAAATGGCAGCAAAAGGGAGAATAGGTTGAACTACATGCAATGGGATTGAAATATTGAAATACCGAAGAAGCGAAAAAGATCTGTCAGAACAGTGACAGATAACTTATGCGCACTAATACGCATGCTCATTGTAATAATCACACCGACGTGTGACTTCTGAAATATTTCTGAAATCTTTCGGCTTCACCTCGAAATATATCGGCATAAATGAGGAGAATTGAATAAACTCAAGGATTAATACCCGAATTTGTAACAAGAGTAGCGAAAAAGATTGATTACATCAAGCTACTACTAGACAGATCACAGATATTTTCAAAGCTTTACTGTCACGACAGCCGACTCGTGACAGGCGTTACGAGTCAACTATTCGACCGATGAGCACACCAAAATGATATAATACTTACACGACACTGTTTAGAAACAGATATTTTTCTTTTCCTTTGTCTGCTTCCTATTCTTGGCCCAGTTGCTGTCTGCTCCTCCAACTTCGAGGAAAGTTCTTGTATAAGCCGTCTTTGTTCGGAATCCCGCTCTTCAATTGTTTCTCGAAGACGCCTGTTTTCAGCTAGCAGAGCTTCATATCGGTCTTCCGTTAAGTCTCCCATACTCAAGGCAAAACAAAACACAAAACCGTACTTCACGAATCTCACAAAGACACTGAGTACAGACGATTGTCGATTGCACGAGTGTAGCTGCTTGAAGCTGCTTGTGGAGAGTGTCGTTGTCGTTGTCAGACTTGTCACGTTTGGTCTTGCACGTGAAGCATGACGCTAGCTGCGGCGCAAATGATTGGCTCATTGGATTCACGTGGGCAGTGTCACGCGTGAAAAAACATCTTCGGCCAGCCTCGCTCTCAGGCGGAGAGCGAAACGCGCGAATATACGAGTGAGAAAAATGTCTTCTCGTTTGAGAAAGCAGAATAGGCTATTCTGTGGCCATTGCAGCGAATATCTTTCTCGAGCAACTTTCTGGAAACACCGCAAGGCCTTTTATGACGTGAAAAATGAATGTTGGACGACAAAAGAAAATTCTGAGAAGGAAGCAAAGAGAGCAAGGCACGATTTCGTTGATCCAAGTTTATCAGATTCTTCGCAGTCCGAGTCAGGAGACGAAGAACTTGAGGCAGCTATATCAACTGAAGGTATGAGCTTAATGTTTAATAAGTTTGTGCGTATTTTGGGATCCTATCTTTGCGCAGGCGAGCGGATGCTCGCAGATGATATCTGAAAAGCTCAAATCGATCAGACTCACACTTTGCCATTGTATTTCGACGGCAAATAAGACAATTAAGGGCCCATTACAGTATCTCGTTGCCAAGCTACGTGGTTGCCACGCAAACTTGTGCAATTTTATTTCCGTTTTTTTCGCATTCGTGATTCAGCTTAGCGGCTAAATTTTACGTAAGTTTAGTTCCTTTTCGGTTAGAATCACTTTCCAATCACAGAAATTTGGTCTGCAGTAAAAGCAAACTGGGTGAATGGAAATAAAAAACGTTTGTCAGAGTCTTCCAGGGGGATATGTGGTATACCAATGTACCTGAAAACATGTACCCAGTATACCCAAAACTTCCCCTAAAAATCATGCATAATACCAAAATCTGGAAAAACCCAGTATACTTTATACCCGTAAAAGGCCCAATTTTAGCGTTAAAATACTGGATACCCAATTTAAAATCCCCCTGTATACTTTATACCTAAAAACCCTGGCTGACCCTGGTTTGTCATACTGAATGATTGCAAAACACATACAAAGCCCGAAGCAAGTATCCGAAACCGCCAAAATACTTTTTAACAGTTTATGTAGTGGTGATGCATTAGAAAACATGCGAATGTGCGGCGCTGCGGTGTTTTCATCGGTTTTCCCTTCAGCTCACTGAAGAAATCTGTGAAAGCCACGGGCAAAAATTAAAGCATTGTCACTACATGTAGAATTATATGAAGCTCATAGAAAAAGAGCGATTCATTTTGTCCGCGAAACGAAGATAAGATAATCTTTACACAATTACCTAATAGTTGTACATGTGTAGGAATGAACTCGATTTATCTGCCGTAAATTGCTGCAGAAACGGCTGAAATGATTCGTACAGCAGTAACTGTAGGTTAGCCAGGGCACCCACCTTCCACATAAACAGGCCCTTATACAAAAAAACAACAACAACAACAAATAAAACAACTGCAGAATGGTGTTAAACTTCAGAATACCCAAGCACTTTTTGTATCTTATTGAATACCAACAGTATTCTGACAGCAAAGAAAAAAATGGTATTCTGTATTAAATTTATTGGCTGAAATCTGTACTTGAAATAAGATATTAATTAATTTTACATGTATGTCCACAGGTGCCCATGTAGATTATGAAGATACTTTTGGTGATGACACAGAGTTTCTTAATGCAATGGAAGATGATTTGGAAGGAACTACAAATCAAAATAATGGGGTATGTTTTTTTACTGTTGGCCATCCAAGGGGCATTTGGGTTAGGCATTTCTAGCCCAACGTTTGCATAATGTCTGTTATGATGTACATGGATCATTTATTTTTCCTTGAGTTCAACAATAGACTCGATTTCTAGCCGCTTCTCAGGAAAATGAGCCTGCGCTCCTCCCCCAATCAGAATTCTGCCTGCAGATTTTTGACAGGCTGGACAGGCCGCATAAATAATCTTGTCAGCCGAAAGATTTTCAAAATGATGAATGTTGCATGTGGCACACAAAAAGATTTTAGAGACGTTTAAGATCGAAAGATTGAAAGATTTACACAAAAAACGATAGAAAAACAGGTTAGAGGCCAGGATGTCTTTGTAATTCAGCCAACAGGTCCGGAAAATCGCTGATCTACATTCGAATCATGTACAGTATGTGGGGCCAACGTAAGGCAACGTACAGGTAAAACCTACAGTGTAAACGTTAAGCTCAAAAGGCAAAGTGCCCGATCAAAATAATGCGAGAAGCATATCCTTTACAACACAGAATGTCTTTCTGAAACCGACTTTCAGCTTTCTAGAAGTAAAGCTAGAACAGTCTGGCGAAACCGGACAAAGATTAATCCGTGATAAGCCAAAATACATCTTGCAACAGTATTGATTAAAAAATGCTGAGCCCAGTATCAATTAAATGCAATAATCAACATTTTCATGGAATATATTATTTAAGATCTTGTCCTTCCAGAGCGAACACTTTGAAAGCTTAAAGCATTATTATCTTGCAAATAGAAATGAGCCAAAACAAAGTACACAAGCAAAACAGAGCCAGAGGTGTCAAACTCTTCAAACGGGAATTCATGCAGTGCAGACCTATGACCTCTAGACATTTGCTAGGCCACAGTGTTTTGGCTCTATTTAAATCAACACATACATGGATATGATACATGTATCTCCAAAAAATACACCATATAGTGCTCTTCAAAAACGAGTGGGAAGCAAAAAAGGTTAAAAAACCAAATTTAATATTAGCCTCAAATGTACGATTTCACCTCTGATGACATACACCTGTACAAGAACACATAAATTATTATTTTTTAATTACGTCACAGACATGGTAGGCCGCTCACGGGTCCAGTTGTCTCTCTTGGGGAGGAACAAAGACCAGACTCAAGAAGGCGGTGGAAATCGAGCCTAGTTCAACAACCACACAAATAAATATAAAAACTACTTGGCAGTTAAATGGGTTAAGCTGAGGGCTGCAAGTACAGTGTAAATTATTTCCCTTGAAAAGGCATATGTCCAACTACATGTGTAAGTCACCATTTTGATCTGACAAAACAAGTGAGATTGGACATCATATGAACCTGCTAATCTAATGTGCTGTTGACGCAAAAATTGGTGTTACATGTACACTGGAAAGCAAAAAAATAATGTTGTCCGGACATTCTGTCGAACCACAGTTGGAATTTCTTCGGACATTGGCAAATTGTGGTCGGCCAATGTTGCGGATGTCTGACTGTTACTTGTACATGTAATTGCAGCCCTGATTATGGCAGGGTTGAGATAAGTTTCTTGTACTAGGATTCATTCACAGGGGGCTCAAGCTCATGCCGAGAGGAGTAGAAATAATTTATATGATACTATTTATTAAATTTTTCGTGATTCGAGGGCAGCTTTTATTAGAGGAAGGGGTTTAATTGAATAAATAATTATAGTACATGTACATGTACTCTTTTGAAATACAGTCAACTCTCTTTTAACGGACACCTCTATAAGACGAACACCTGCTGTTGGTCCCGTCCCTGCCGTTTTCTAGTCATTTTACTGTTACTAAACTTCCTATAAGACAGACACCTCTCAAGACGGCAGTTGGAGCCAGTCCCAGCAGTGTTCGTCTTAGAGAGAGTTGACTGTAAACAAAACATGACTCGCCTGGTGGTATTTGTTTTAATTAAGTGACTTTTTTGCACCTTTTTAAGGTTACCACTTCCAGCACTGATGACTCTGAAAGTGATAGTGACTCCACATCTTGTCAAATGGAAAATGAGTGTGATAGCCAGAGCTGTGATGGCAGTGATGAAGAAGACCCTTATGTCTGGAATGGAGAAGGAGAGGATTTTCTTCAAGATATTACAAATGATGAACCTCTGCCAGAACCTAAACACCACCAGTCATCAATGCAGACCATAACTATTTTGCTTCAGTGGCTTGTGTATTTTTTATTATTTTGGCAGGCTACTTGCAAAATAAGTGACAATGGGCTAGAGTGGTTGCTACGGTTTATGTTCAAGTTTTTGCATTCAGTAGGAATTACTTGCAATAGCCAGTTCCTTTGTCAAATGGCATTAATGTTTCCAAGCTCATTGTTCCTGCTTCGGAAATTTGTCCGTCTGAAGCGTGACAATTTTGTAAAGTTTGCAGTCTGCCCAAGATGTGCTGCACTTTACGACCTGACAAGTTGCACAAGACATGTTGGAGGACAAATCGTTTCCAACATTTGCACTAACAAACCGTTTAAGAAAGGAAGAAAGGAATGTGGAGAGGCTCTGGCAAGGAAAGTGGTCTTGAACAGTGGGAAAGTGTGCTTTTATCCGTACAAACTTTACTGTTTTAACAGTGTCATTGACCAGGTTGAAGCTTTGCTGAAAAGGCCAGGGTTTCCTGAAATGTGTGAGGAGTGGCGAGATCGTCATGTAGACGACCATATTGTGGCAGATGTTTATGATGGCAGCATCTGGAAAGACTTTCTAAAGTATAAAGGAGACAATTTTCTGAACGTCCCCCAGAACTTAGCATTTGCAATTAACGTGGACTGGTTCCAGCCTTTCAAGAGACGAAATGATAGATCTGTTGGCGTTATTTACTTAGTTCTCCTCAATCTTCCAAGAGAGCAAAGATTTAAATGGGAAAATGTGATTGTGGCAGGCATTATTCCAGAAATGAAGAAAGAACCTAAATCACTTAACACTTTTTTAGCTCCTATTGTTGACGAACTGAAAGCACTGTGGAAAGGAGTAAAACTTTCTACCAGTCTGAGTAAGGAACCACAAACATACCGTGGTGCTCTTCTTCTTGCATCAGCCGATCTCCCAGCTGTGCGGAAACTCTGTGGGTTTAAAGGGCATTCAGCACATCGGGGATGCTCAAAGTGCTTTAAGTACTTTCCGGGAAGCTTTCATGAG
Organism: Siderastrea radians; assembly: GCA_964017195.1. Lineage (NCBI taxonomy): Eukaryota > Metazoa > Cnidaria > Anthozoa > Scleractinia > Rhizangiidae > Siderastrea > Siderastrea radians. The sequence goes on from OZ024888.1 coordinate 57,678,172, forward strand.
AGGACTGACTACTCTGGCTTTGACAGGGAGAATTGGCCCCCACGCCACAATAGCAGCCACCGCAGACATGCAGAAATGGTTAAGAAAGCCTCAACACAAACCAAGCATGAGACATTGGCCACAAAGTATGGTGTTTATTACAGCTGTCTGCTAGAACTTGAGTATTTTGATGCTGTTAAGTTTACGGCCATCGATCCAATGCATAATTTGTTTCTGGGAACAGCTAAACACGTCTTCAAACACTGGACAAAGAACAATTTCTTAACAAAGAAAGATCTTAAGGTTTTGGAAGAGAGAATTCACATGCTTGATGTTGGGACAGGAATTGGTCGTTTACCTCATAGAATCGCATCAAACTATGGCAGTTATACCGCTTCACAATGGAAAAACTGGACTTTGCTTTACTCAATGTATTGCTTGAAAGGTCTACTCCCAGAAATTCACATTAAATGCTGGCAAACTTTTGTCCTTGCATGCCAGTATTTATCATCTCCAGTTTTGACCAAGACTGATATTCTAAAGGCTGATATGCTTTTCATCAAGTTTGGAGAACGTTTTGAGCGTTTGTATGGGAAGAAAGCTGTAACACCAAACATGCACCTCCATTGTCATTTAAAAGAATGCATTCTTGATTGTGGGCCTGTACATGCATTTTGGTGCTTCAGTTTTGAACGTTTCAATGGCATTCTTGGTGGTATGCAAGTCAATGGAAGGTCTGTGGAACTGCAATTAATGCGTAAACTTCTGGCTGGAAGGTTTATCTGGGATGTGGAATTTCCCAAAGAATTCCATGATACTTTCATTCCATTTTTTGCCCAAGAAAGGAATGATTCAGCTCAAAGCTTGATTGTGAAAACGGCCATCAAGTTTCATCTCAGTGCAAGCTGCTCAAATGCAATGGCCTTTCATTGGTGTGACCTTGGTCTTGTTAGCATACCAAACACGTTCAAACATTTTGCATTGGATGCAGATGAACTGAATCTACTTCTTGCTTGCTACAAATTTCTGTACCCTGGATATGAAATTGAAATCACATCAAGTGTTGGACGCAAGTATCCTAACATCACACTTGGAAATGAGAAATTTGGCTCAAAGATGGACTGCCGAAACCTCCGATCTGCTCGAATAATGGCCGCTTGGAGTGCTGATGACGGATCTATTGATATGAACAAAGGTAGAAGACCTGGAGTAGTTCTTTTCTACCTTGCACACACTGTTAAGATCAATGGACAATTTTATCAACATATATTTGCTGTTGTATGGTGGCACCAGGCTGACGAGGACAAGGAACTTTTTGGCAAGCCGGTTCAAGTTTGGAAGTGTGAACATGCACCTTGTGGACCTGCTTTGTTTATGCCAGTGCAAAGAGTAGCACAAAGATTTGCTTCTTATTCGACTGAACTCAATGGGATGAAAAAGTTGGTAATCAGTCCCATTCCTAGGTCTTTTAATTAGTTTGAATTTTTATAATAGTGTAATTCATTTAAAATATTTCCTTTTTGTCTGATTGGCTTACAATCCTCGGCTCGATCTAGGCAACTGGGCTAACACCTACATGTACATGTACAAAATTTGGAAGAACTTGCTACTAATGAGTGATTACTGAAATAGGGATTGGACAACTGACAACAATAGTCCAATATAAAAAAAATTATTGGATGGTTGATGTCATGTAACAACAGCTGGAAAGCGCAAACACGGTCACCATGTTTAAAAATATCAACAAGATAATTTCAATATGATTGAAAAAGCAAAAACACAAAAAACCTTTGAAGGGAGTTCTACGCCGAGGTGAGAACCCATTTGACTACATTTTGTGGTGCAAGAGCTCTGGAAATATTTTGAATGAATGATAAAACAGTTACAAGTATTTTAAATCAGCTGTCTTTTGATATAAAGAATAATGCAGATTTAGAAGGTTTTGGTGGATAACATTATCCTCAATCTGCATAATTCTTATTCAATACAGTAGACGGTAACTCAAACTCGGTTAACTCGAACTAACTTCCATTTCCTTTGGATTTGACCCCACTTTTCAGTCATTTTTACCTGGTTAACTCAAACTCGGATCACTCGAAAACTCCGCAAACTTGAACTACGCTGTAAATGTCTTTTCCCTTGATCAAAATTTTTGTCAAATTTACCCCGATAACTCGAATTCTAGTTCTTGCAGCTCACCACGGATGCCCATTGATTAGATTATTGTATATAGGCTTGATTTCCAGCTGCTTTTCGGGAAAATGAGCCTGCCCTGCTAACTCGAACTGTTTTTTGTTTCCCTTCAGAGTTTGAGTTACCGGGGTTCTACTGTAGATGGTAAACAAACTGATAAAACTCTAACTAGCATTGTGTGGTTCCAGAAAATATCCATACCCCCCATGGAAGGGATTTGCCCTATGACCACCCCACCCCTCTGGAAATTTCAATTTAGCTTCATACATTGCTTTAAAGTTTTGGGTCTTTGTGACCCCCCTCCTCCCCAGAAATTCCAATCCCTTCTGTGGGGGGAGTATGGATATTTTCTGGAACCACACATTTATTTATAGCCTTTTTGGAAATTACAGGTTCATTTGAAAATGCAATCTTATTTAATTGGTGGACTAGTCAAGGCTAATAACTCCCATATGTGACCTGTTATGATGACATGACTAGCCAGCTTCATTTGTTACTATCTTAGGCGAGCTGGTATTACTTTCTGGGCATTATGCCCATATGCAATTAGTGACAAAAAACGCTTTACCTATTACAAAATTGTCCAGTAGTGCACTCTTTTGAACTTGCCTGCTGTGTTTGATATAATTACATGTACATGTATCACAATTACCTGTTGGGCCAAAAAAGGTATTTTTTGTTTCCCCTAGACGGTCTAAATAGGGGGATTCAAATGTATTTTGAAGAAGGCTGTTAGCCTACTGTATGTCTGTTCTTACCTAGCCTGTTCCAGGCTCTCAGTTCTTACCCCAAGGGAAATACAATGTACATGAAATCAATAATTATGTGAATCACAAAATAATAAGTTTCCCCTTAGTGCACCATGGACCGTTCACAGCCTCTTTATTTTTCAATGCAGGTGCCTCCCATTATGCACCGGTGTCCATTTTGCTGTTCTTTCCCCGCAAAGAAAAAAGTTGGCTGTGAACAGTCTATCTGCACCATAAAAGTAGTAATACATTCTCCCCATTCCCTCCCCTTAGAATTTTCTATGGGATGAATGATAATTATTACTTTGAACTTTTCACTTTCAATGTTATTGTTTATATTACTCGAGTTCACATGAGACAAATGGGTTTGCATGTTTATAAATAAGTACATGTCACATGTCTGAACCAGCCTTAATCAAGGAACAGTAAGTTATATTTATTGCCACTTTTTAAGATTTGACATGCTCTGTACCATTGTGATCGAAAACAATTTTTGTAAATAAAACCATGATACCTAGAAGAAAACATGTATGCTCCTTGAGTTGTAACTGGGCATTGGGCTGAAATGAAAAGGGGAGTAAAGCTTTCACTTGTGTTATAAATCTTACATGTGATGCAAATTGCTTCGAAAGAAAGTTTTGGACCAGGAATATCTGAATTGGTGAATTTCTGATTTTGATCTTGAGTTCTTTTGAGACAGGAATTTAAAAGTTTTGTTGATCCAAATGAAAACCAATTCCAATTAACTAATTAGTTGTGAGTGTAACTTCATCAATTTATCTTTTTTATTCACTATATTTTTAATCATCGGTGCCGGAAGCAGTGATTCGAAACAAAAAAAACGACTTTAGTTACTCTATTTTAGACACTGTCCAATTTATCTTGTGATACTAGGAAAAACGCATACGCAGAGCTCCGAAAAACTTGCTACCCAAATGGATTCGCGATTTCATAACGCTCATCTTTATTCCAGCCCAAAGTTTGGTACTGACCTTTACCCCAGCTATACATCAACTTAACATCGCACCATATAAATGTGAGCTTTACACAGCTTTAACCACCTTTAAAAAGTGGTGTAAAGTTGGTTAACCACCTTTACATCAACTTTATACTAACTTTATTTTGTGTAAATTTCGTTTTTCATGCTGTGACAGACATTGCAATTTACAAAGGAAATGTAGACGTACATTGTGTGTACATGTTGACTTCAATTTGGTTTATTTTGATGTCTCATTATGCTGGTTGCCACCTTCATCATGCTTGCTGAACTTGATTTTTAATTATTACATTCTTTCCTTCGCAGCCCCAGTTCTTTTTTGAGCCTGGTTTTTTTGCCTCTTGATTCTTTTCCTCATTTATAACTTTTTGTGGCAAAAAAAGAACATTTTAAACTTATCATTTTGATCTGAGTTTCATCATGTAAAAATCTTACAAATATGTCTGAACTGCTAATGTGGCTTAATGTGTACACGTAACAAGTGATCCAAGCAAAAGTGTCTCACCCTACAGGATTGCTCCATGTTTAAGCTAATGCCTCTGTTCTGTTCTGTTCAGTTTCAGGTCTAATTGAAAAAGTAACAAAAGTACACTGTACATATAAAGGGCCAATTTAGACTATGTTGTATGCGACATTCTAATGAACAGCCTACAATGCAAGTTGTTCCATGCAAATAAAAGCTAAAACTTTCACATGTCTGTCGTGCATGCCATAAAAAATGCTGGAGGATTTTGAAATGTGTTAAAACCTTACGACAATCATAGCCAGAGGCAGTGATAAATGAAGTGAACTCGTTACAATATTTCCAATGATATGCGAGACCAGCAGCATAAGCAAAACTCAGACTATCTAAATAGGCCCTGAACTGCAAATGTTGTGGTGTTTCTTATCTGCTTTGTTGCCAAGGATTCCCTCTTAGACTTGGAAGTACTGTTTTCAGTTTTTAACAAATGCACCTGGACAAAAAATACAAAGTAAAATAAACATAAATAAAATACCAAGGGAAATAATAAAAAAACTGCAACCATATTGTACAGTTCCTCTCAGAGGAATAGGAGTAGCTAGTGCCTTTGGTATGGCATCTACATGCACACCTTTTGCGTGCTCTTATAATTACGTACATGCAGCCCCTAATAAATGGTGTATTTTTAAACAGTGAAAAATACTATTTTATGCTTAACAAGCCAAATAATCACTGAATGGACCCGTATATACATGTACATGTGTATAGTATATATTCTCAGCCACTGACAAAATTTGAGGCAAAAAAGTACTGTAACATAACAGAAGTTAATTGGTGAACTGTAACTAGAAACACCTACTCAGTGACTTGCAAAGGTCTTTGAAGGGCCAGCTCTACATGAAAGAGTGGGTGGACTGGCTAGTTTATTAGATTTCTCACCCAAAAAGGGTTAAAGTGCTTGTCTTGTCCTTTATGTATACATGTAGCCACCATTTACATGTAGTTACAAAACTGAAACAGTTGATGGGTGACCATCTTGTATGTACAGTATTTAGCAAATAACAAAATAAATAAATAAATAAATAAATAAATAAAACATAAATAAATAAAGTAGGGTTATTCATCCAGACAGGAAATCCATGCAAAGAGGCCCCACATAAATACTTTCCTTCAGCAACCATGCATGCTAAAGTATGTTTAAATAACAGTTTCAACTAATAGAACTTGACAGTACTGCTATTGCAGACCACCAGAAACTGAATTGGAAGTAAAATCTGAGGTTGACATATGTACATTATTTCTTATATGACCAAAAAGTGACATGTCAATAAAGGTTATCCTAAATTAATAGGTGGGTTCATACTAGCGGAATAAGTAGACCTTAAGTATGGCCGGAGCTCAAGTACACTTGAGATCTTGCATGTTTACTTACCATGATAAGCGTTCACATTAGAATTCAAAGTACAATGTATGCTTTCAAGGTAATCGGGTTGTCAATCAAGTTAAGCAGCAAATTTTCCACTTGTATTCATGCGACCTCGAAACCTTCAAATTGGTTGCCTTTTATCACGGCTCACAATTATTTTACTGCAACAGTGTTCTCCCTAGTTTTCAGGGTAACAGGTAAGTCAGTTTTTTGGACCGGTAAAGCAGCTCTGTTGAAAATCTTTTTCTACCCTGGAGTGGAATTGTCGTCATGAGACCCGAAATGTTGCCGACATGACACTAGGCTAACACACGTCTCGAAAACCCTTCAAAACGGTTGACGTTTGTAATTCCTGTCACTTGGAACGTATTAACGTACAGATAAACGTCGAGAAGAAAGAGCTTACAGCAACCTAGAAAACGTACTGAGAAACGCCTAGAAGATGAGATATAATCCTTACAAAGGTACAAACGAAGAACTTCGAGGAGAAGACAAACCTGAACAAACCAACGTACGGATATAGACGTCAAGAAAATAACACTAGTATCTCACGACAATGCTAACGTACGGAGAAATGTTAAGGAGATACAGCTAAGAACATCTAAATTACGAATATACTAGTACACGGACAAACGTTGAGAAGATAACAATAATAGTTTTCAAATGTTTTAACGTACAGAGAAATGTCGACAGTCGAGAACATAAGACCGCGCCTTACACCACTGACGAACACACTATCGCATGGAAAATGTCCAGAAGACTAATACCTTAAGAATGTACTGGCATACGGAGAAACGTTAAAAAGATACGACTAACATCGTGCTAAGGTAGAAACGTGCGGAGAAACGTAGAGAAGATGAGACTATTATCTAACGAACTCAGAAATGTCGAGATGTAATATTGTACAAACGCATGGACAATGAGAAAAGATACTAAAACTACACTTACGTGGTACGCAGTAGCCTGCGTCACAGACGTAATCTAACGGTCATATTCCGTCTGCGGCGCAGTCTAGGTACGCAGTACGACGGACATAAATCCTGTCATAATACAATCCGATAATAAATCTTTCACCATCCCAAACTGTTGGATGTTTCTAATCCAGGCCTTTATCTGTTTCCGGCTAACCGGTAACAAGCGGTGCTACAAGCGGTAAATTTTACCGGTTACCGCCTGATAAGGAGAACACTGTGCAATGTCAGAGAACTTTGCTTTTCGAACTTTATCACTTTCAGGTTATGGAGGAAGAATTTAGAATTAGGCGGAGAAACAGGCAAATGTTGTTGCTGATGATTATGACCCATATGAATCAACAAAATGCTCAACGGAGACGAAGAGCTTGGGTTTGGCCTCGTCCACAGAACTGGCTTCGATACTTGATAGCAAGTCCAGGGCTTAATTTTATTTGAAAGGAACATTTCAGAGTCACCCGAGAAACATTTGAATACTTGTGTGACCTTGTAAGAGTAAACTTACAAAAACAGCACACAAGAGCGTGTTTGATTGACGTCGGTTTCCGGAATGTGTTTTGATAGAGCATAAGTAGGCTCGTAAGGATGGTCTGAACCAGACTTGAGAGTCTACTTCGGCTCCTTTGAAGGAAGTGTGTTACCATGGCCACAAGGTAGGCTACTTGAGCTGAAATTAAACCCGTTCACATCTGAAGTAAAGCTCAAGTGTACTTAAGGTCTACTTACTACCCTAGTATGAACCCACCTAATAATTCCCAGTCATTCATGGTAGAAGGAATGCAAAAACATAATATCGGTAAGTTGATAAAAATTCACATCAAAACTGGTTCACTTTGATTTTACAGAAGGTAATGTTGATTGAGAAATTTTAGAATATCCAGCCACCTATTTACTTGTGTATTAATGTTTTATGAACAAAAGACCATTCTTATTCAGTGACATGCAAATGGCTTGCCAGATCTCAGATTCTAATTTAGCTTGTCTATATTTGCTCACCAAGTCCAATTTTTTGACTGAGTTTGAGTAAAGAACGTTTGTCCTGAGTCGACACTGTATATCAAGCTGTTGTAAAGATCGTTCCAATTGGCTGCAGAACGAGAGTGCTGCTTGACTATAACACAGTCATTGAAATTTATTCGACCTATTTACTTGCAAGAAAAGTCAATATTATTCTATATTCTTGCAAAAATCCAACTTATTTGGTAAAATTCGAATATGTTGCAAATGAAGCTCACTTTTTTCACTGGACATTTATGTCTGGTCGCCAAACTCGGCCGAGTAACTTAAACTTACATGTACTTTTCCGACCTCAGCCGAACCGAACTAACCAAAATGGCCGCCAAAGAGGAGGTAGAATCTATTCAAGAAATTTAAGATTAATACTGTACCTTTGTGTAAGGGAGAGTAGCTCTGCATCGAATCCCACAACTCTTCAACTACTGGAGTAAAAAACTGTTCACGTTTCACTTTCTGGCGCACACAAACACGGAGAAAACCAGCCACATCTTATCCTGCAGTACAGCTCCAACATACACATTCACCGGTTACTTGAGCCTGCAATTCTCGAGCGTGCGGTTGTAAATCACATGACCCCTTGAAAGCGGCCCGGTCGCATAGCTGGGTACCGGCGGCGAGGTTCAAATAAAATGGGGTTGTGTCGAATAGAGCTGGCTATCGTACGTGAAAGTGGTTTATTACGCTATTCTTTAGATTATTTTCGCTTACGATTAGCAAGGCTCAACTCAGAACGTGCTCTGTTGGAAGATGATTGTAAAGATGGTTGATGATTGCTCGATTCAAGTATGAACGGACTGAATTACCAACGGACTGATCGATCGATTTCAAGGCCGGTGAGTACATGTATTAAAACTCATTCCTCATAATACGTAGCTGGTATGACTAACATTTCATGTACATTTAATTTTCTATGGAGGGCTTAAAGTTCCTTTCTTTGTGACATTCTGCCAAATGAGTGTAACAAGCTTTAACACACAGTGTTAGCGACGCTTACACTGTGCAAATTTGCACGTTGCAAATCATAATAAAAAACGGCGTTTGTGAAATTGACCCCAAGTGGGACAGTGATATCAAGTAACAACGAAAGCCATTGTTCACACATGTGGCATTCTGTGACTTACACTTTTCACATCAAAGTGTGATAAGCCCGGCGTAGTAAAACAAACGTTTACCGACCAAGAAGTAGACGACGTACCACTATCAGAACTTCGCAAATCCGAATTGAGGAGTAGGGAATGCCGGTCGTTTCGATACAAAGTCGTTTCGATACAAGTCGTTTCGATACACACCTAAGTCGGTTCGTTACAAAGATGAATTCGATTCGATACAACCCCAGTCTAAATAATTTTGTCTTTTATTGTCTATTAGAGTCTCTGTAATCTATTTATTTTACACGATTTGTCTATTAGTGTCTTGTGAAAAGTAATACAAATAAATTCCCGTGAGCACGCTCCCTGAGGTGGAAAAAAATCTTGTGTACGATTTCAGCTTTGCGTGCACAGATGTAAACAACTTGATTAAAAGTTGCGTGAAGTCTGGAGCAAACTCCATGCGAGGCGCTGGAGAAGAAGTTTAGAAAACAAGCAGAGGGGGCCCGCGTGCTTAGAAAACATAGTTTTGAATCTATAGGATAATAAAATAAGTCGGTGCACGTACCAACACTGAACGTCGCTCATTAAAACAAGATGGAGGAATCAGATGTATGATAATATCTCCGAAGTAAACTGCACACATCAAGTACGTGTATCTATATTTAATTTAATCGATTTTTTACAATGTTCACAGCTAGAAATATATGCGTTATCTTAGAACTGAAAAGAAAAGAAAAGAACACATCAAAAACGAAGGTTAAACGAAAGTACGTGTCAAAATGTACGACACCAAGACATAAACGGGAGCTAAAGAAAGAGGTTCTGAATATCTTGCAATAAGCTTATAGTATATAAATTACACTACCCAGTCAGTATAATTTCTTACTGAAGAGGTTGTATCGAAACGACTGGGGTTGTATCGAATCGACTGCATGTTTGTAACGAAACGACTTAGGTGTGTATCGAAAGGACTTGTATCGAAACGGCTTTGTATCGAAACGACCAGATACCAGAGTAGGCATTTCACATGTAAGCACGTACGTGCATCTACAGGTATCATTGGTGATTAGTTGTAGGTGATTTCACAATGCCTACACGCTAACCAACAGTTCAGTTGAAATGCGTTTCACTCAGATACGTGTACACATTAACTTGAATACAATGAAAGCCTAAATTTTTCTTTAATCACTCGTCAAAGCGGAGTAAACATGAAATGAAACATGCATAATTTGCCAATTAGTGAGTTCTTTAACGGTTTATGATTGAGATTTCTTGATTTTTTTTTAAGCAAAGATAGTGATGTGTACTAACATGATCAGATTTGATATTATTTGAATAGTAACAACTCCAGGTCTTGACACCATAGCATTTTTATTGTAGTGGCATAAGGTTGAAATGTGTGCATTTCTCAAAGTCCTCTTTTCAAGGGAGTTTGCATATGGGAGTTTTTCGTTGCAATCAACAGTTCTAAAATGGTCACCAGATTTATGAACTTTCATCCCAACCTAATGTCCAATGTATGCCTAAATACTAAACAGTAATTTATCCATGACAGACTCACAGTGGAGACCCTATACATGTAGTAGTAATACACTAAATTCTCAATGTCAGGCATTGAATTCCTTCCTTTTGTATACAGTAGATGCCAGAGTATGAGGGGACGTGTTGCAGGGACGTGTCACAGAGACACACAGCAGTGCGACACTGCAATTGTTATGCTAAAGGCATGTACTGTAGCAGGAACATTAGCAGAGAGGATATCGAAAGGTGCTTACATTTTTGTAACAACATGTGACACCCTTTGGTGTGTGGCTGGTGCTTTTTGAGCTCATGCAACACAAATTTCAACATGTCCCTTCATGCACTGGCACCTTAAATTTGATTTTACTGCATGCATGGAAACTGCATGCCAAGTACCATGGCATTCAAAATAGCATATCGTCCAAGTAAAAGCTAGAAGCTTGTCCAAAATACAGCCACCCATAATTCAGAAAAGATAACTAAAGTTGAGATTTAATAAAGGAATATTATTAATTGTGTTGTGCTCGTTCAGGATATGAGGTGATTTTTATCAACTTTGTGCTATGCACTTTGTTGGATACTTACCACCCTATACCCAGTACATACATGCTCATCGAATAAATGTTAAATGTCACAGACATTAAGGTGAATAATGGTTCTCTCAGTATAATAATTATTATGCCACACAAGTTAATATCCAGCCCCACGGACTGGTACAGGTACATGTAACTTGTTATCAGATATGGACAAAAAAACTGTGGAGGTGACCACTGTTGTGCTCGGAGGTGAATGGCATGTGATATACTAATTACACCTGTAGTGTGCAGAAAACATTATGAAAACAATGTACCTACTTGTTCGGAGTAGTCTACATGTAGATGAAAGAACTTTATAAATCCAGGAGGGCATTTGAGTGTCTCATGAATGTTAACTTTTTTTGAAAATCATCAAAACTGCTCGATCATGTTATGGGAAAACAGCCTTCAAAATGGCAACTTTTCAATTTTTGGCTTATTTCTAATTCAAAAAATTATGTGCTTACTGACCTAAAGCAAGGGCTGAAGGAAAAAATTATTTGGCTTTAAGGGGATGGTGTTCAGTGTGTCAAACTGTCTCCAGTGAGTTTTTTGCACTTTTGCCAAGAACCAAATATTAACTTACTGTACATGTAGTTTATCACACTATTTTTTTTATTCTTGATTTGTTTGCAAAATTATTGAAAGGTCAATAAAACAATCAACTGGGCCGGATGACTGGCGCTGTTTAGTTGCATCCTATATAGAAGTTAAATTTCAGTTCAAACCTGAACCTCATATATCTACATGTACACTGCTCCTTCAACATCTCCTGGGATCTGTAAAGTAGTCCATGTACTGTGGTATAGATGAAATTAAAGTATGATTTACATTCACCTTTATAGCTACATGTATGTGAGTAGTAAGTTTATTTTTTATGATCCATTTATTATTTTACTCTCAAATTTTTTTATCAGGTTTCTACATTTGTACACATTGTATCAGTATGACTCCAAGTTCTACAGCAAAACAGTTTCTTGATGCATGTTGTACATAGCAAAGGAATACATCACACATGGTCAGGTAAGTTACTCAAACGTACAGGTACAATTAACGTTGTCGGAAAACCTACGCAATAAGACCACAAGGTGGTACATGTATGGGTAAATTATTAATAAATTTACTAAACTTAGCTGTGGCTCACCCCTACACAAATTAAATCACACAGGCAAGTGTTTATCGTACTTTCACCCCTCCTACGGTAGCGACAACTGCGAAATTACAGCCGAATCACAAACGATTTTCAGCTACCCATACTACATGTACCTTTCGGTCTCCTCGTGTAAGCTCAATGCTGTAAAATCAGACAACGTTTTAGCTGTATAATTAGAATCCTCATGTAACACTTCAAATTTGTGTTGCTTACATGTAGATCTGTTTTCTTTAAACAAAGAACGTGTACATTGTACAGTGTATTGGGCGTTGGTTGCAGGCATTCCTTTTAAAGATTTCGACAGAATGGCCTATGGATTCATGTCATATGAAGACATTATCTCCTTGATGATCATTGAATGCTTGAATTTTTAAGGCATGAATACTAGATTATTGTGGACAAACCACAATCCCGAACAGTACACTGAAACAAAAGGTCTGCTGATATAAAGCCATGGTTATTAATATTGTAAAATAATTACTGATGTTGTAAATAATTACCAAGATTGGTCATTTATTAACCAAAAGAATGATGATACATGTGTTCAACATGAAGCAATTGTGGGATTAGGACACCAAGTTAAATCCCTAACTGAAGTCATACCCATGACCTTCTGCACTCCACCTACATGATTATACTAATCTACAAGAAAACTGGTAGTGAAGTAGGTCATCTTACTACATGTAGGTTCATACTGTATCATGTCCTGCATAGTGCTAGAAAGGGCAGTGTTGAAGGCATCTGACTGTATGGTGACCTTGTACTGTAAGTAATGCCCTACAATACAGCTGTACACCTGTACTGTAGCTCACGTCTAGACTCCTATGTAATCTACATTCCGTACAATGTAGGTTACTGTACATGTAGTGGTTAGAACTCCTGACTGGTATAGGGAACACCTCAGGTTCAGCTTCTCTTGGGGTCTCATTTCATTTCAATATATAACATCTACACCCAGTTACAACCACGTTAGACCACTAGAGGCTAACTGCTTGGGATAACAGGGTTAAAACTACAATTATAGTAGCGTACATTGTATTTCCTTGCATCTGGGCTTTGAATTTCTTGTCCACCATTTTCATTTTTCAGTCACTTGATAACTCAACTTCTTATACCAGTGTACATCCCCGCCAACACAATATAATAAAAAAAAAACTAGCTGGTACCCATGAACAATTCACCACTCAACGACATGATATCTTGAAAACTAACATCAATTTGCAGAAGCAGTTGAAAGTAGTCACACATCAACAGCCATGGCACAGTGGTGCACATCCCTGCCAGGAAAGTATAGAAGTGGTGTGGTTTTGGCTTTTTGTAACTAAGCCGTTTTTCCATGATGGGTGGACAACAGATCTCTCTAAGTGTATTATATACGATACAGATGTATTCCAAGTTGATGTGTGTAGGGCCAGGTGGGTTGATGCAAGCCAGTCTGGAAAAAGCCGTCCAGTCTTGCACACATCATCGGTTCATTCAACATGCGTGCACTTTAACATGCTTTGAGTATTTTTAAGCATAGTTTTGAAATTTTCCAAAAATGCATGTATTTACATGTAGCGTGAAATTGGTGGTATGATAAATGTGTATTGACAGAGTTGGACAAGCCGGTCGTGGCACACAGACCTCGCTGTGCTCAGTCTGTACACCATGACCTTAAGCCAAATATTTTCCTGTCTAGTCCTCTCACTCAGTCAATAGGCACATCATTTTTGGAGATTTGTTGGAACCTCGTACATGTACATGAACATGTGAAAACCAGATCATCGTGTATTCACTGAGTACAATACATGCAAACAGGATGTGTTCTGTTATGGTGTACTAGGAAATTGTATTCTGATCAGGGTTATTAAGGTTTTGAAATGGACTATCACTGTAATGGTTACGATGTTTGTCGATGTCACTAAAGTGACAGTTTATTTTAAGAAATCTTTCTTATTTTGCCACTCCACGGCTTTGGAACCCAATACTTGACTAAAAGTCATTAAATTAATATTTACACCTTTTACTAATTTTGCTCACTGCTTGAACTGTAAATTCATAACATTATTGTAAATTTACACGAACCTTTATATAATGTCATTGAGAATTAACATTGCAACCTAATAATGTTGAGTGTATGACAGGCCTAGAACTTTTTTGTAAGTTCTTCTCAATATTTTTTTCTAGGACCACGTCTACATGTATAAGGCCATAAGAGGACTGAACTCAGAAGATTGTTAACCGCAAGTGAAATGAAGGCAGCCAAAACAGATGAGACCATAAATGTAAAATCAGTGAATGTGTATACTCCCTGTTACTCAATGATTCTTTTCATTTGGTTTTGCCTCATATGCACAGATACACTGTAAAATAATATTAAATTGATTTTATCTTTTAACTGATATTGGAGATTTGTCAAAAAATAGACATTCTGAGGCAAACTGAATGTGGCCACAAAGTGACTGGCAGAGAATACAAAGCGTCATACAGTGTACATGTACATTTAATGTACACTGGGCTTGGGGTTTGCTGTAGTAGTCTTGAATGCAGGAAAAACCTGGACAAATATTATTTTTTTTATATTTTAACATTTCTCATTACAACCTACAATGTATCCCTTGTACTTGAAGATTAATTTTAATTAATTAGGTAGTATGCTGGTGCAGTATTGTTTAAAGAGCCAGTGTCACTCAAAGTGCTTTGCGTGGTTGTGCTTTTGTTTTGAAGTTTGGCTGGCGCGTTTGCCGGACGTTTCGCAAATTATACCCTGCTACACTGGCCTTTCAGCAAGCTGATATTCTCAGTAGTAGCCCCTGAAAATAGTAATGTCTTCCTTGCTAGATGTTACTGGAGAAAACAACTCTAGATCTGACTTTGTAGTCAACGTGTATGGAGCTTTTATAACAACCGATCGATCGATCTCGATAGACGTAAAACCAGAGTAGCCACTTCCACTCGATATAAAAATAATAAGACAAAAACAAGTAGTAAGAATATTGGCGTCGCTAGATGTCACTGGAGAAAACTACTCAAGATCTGAGTTAGCCTGCGTAGCTGGCGGAATTGTATTTGCGTGCGTAGTTTTGGCGGCGAAGCCGCCTTTCTCGCGGCTTTGTGTTTGCGCGCGTAGTTTTGGCGACAAAGGCGCCAGAAAATTCCGCCTGCCGGATAACTTGGCTTTTTTAAATGCCGCCCACTTTTAGCACTTCGTTAAGACTAATTATAACCAGCCAATCAGAGTAAGGGTGTAATGCAAAACCCACATGTATCAATTACCTGTTTGCCAGGGAATAAATGAAGGCGATGCGAAAATAGCAGCATGCAGGCGGGTGTGTACATGTAAATACTGAATTGTTTCGGCGCGTACATGGCGCGCGTAGATACGCCGAAAAAGCCAGCAAAACGAGGACGGCCGTCAAGCAAAGCTGCAAATGATTGTTGTAGATTATGTGCATGTCATCTGAAAGTGAAATTCGGGGATTTCAAAAAGACAACGTATGTTTCAACGGAAAACTTGTTTCAATCCAAGCGAGAAGGAAGCGAGTGTAACAAAACTTTGGCGGAACTGTGCTCGCAGATGGGCCTGCACGTTGCTAATTCTACTGCCCTGTCTGATCGAGTCTGCAGACCTTGCGGGAGAGAAAAAGAAACGCCTTTCAGTTGTATACTTTTATTAAAGGTAGTTTACAGAGGGCACTTTCTTGAGATACACCATGTCAGGATTCGGCAAGTGAGGATTCGACATTCGCGAGATTCAAACGACTCCTGCCATCCTCAGTTTCGTTGCCAGATCGGAGTCCTCGACCGAAAAAAGGCCAGAGAAGATGTTTTGAAGCCAAAAAATCTCTGAGATTTTTTGAAAATTCGGAGAATGAACTTCCGAGCGAAGATAAGAACGAGGAAATGATCACACCTCAACTGAACAAGCCTCTAGTTGAACTTAATTTGAACGTGGACGATTTGTTGTCATATCAAAGCACGCAAGTAAAAGTTGCGATCGTTAATCCAAGTTGCCGTGTAGACTTGCAATTTAACGACTCCATCTCGGCTATTTGTCGTCTATAATCATTTTCAGCGGCGAAACAATGATAGCACAAGTATTCGTGGACATAATTTCTTCTCTCGCCAAAGCGAAGATCGTGTAAATTAAACTTTTATCGAAACCAGTCGGCAGAACAGCCAATACATCATTGCCGGATAGCAGCTCCTTTGTAGCCATTTCCTGCTCTTTCTTTAACAAAATTCTGCCTTCTCTTTGAATGTTCAGATAAGACGGAGCTTTCGATATGCCATCCTCGATGGTCAACATTTTACAGGAACAGCGAAGTTTACACAAATGCTATGGTTTTCGTTTCCCATGGGAGGCATCTGAGCTCTCAAGTAGCATTTGATTGACGTGTTTCTGTTCTTAGCCAATCAAAATTTTCTGTCCGCACAGTGATCAAACCATTCAAAAAACGCTAGTCTTCCGGCAGGCGGGATTTCAAAGCATCTCCTCCCCATTCTCTGTGCGGCTTCTTCTCCTCTACCATGCCAAAACTTTGCGCGCGCGAACGATCCCGCCGGCTACGCAGGCTAGATCTGAGTTTGCATTCAATGCGTATACATGGATCTATTACAGTCCGATCGATTGATTGCACGATCGATCGCATCGACCGATGTCGATGGACGCAAAACCAGAATAGCCACTTACGCTTTTTGTAAAAATAAAACATAAACAGACAGTGAACACAAGGAAAAATTAAGCAAAACAGCACAAGCTCACGACCATAAGCATTATTTTGGAGAAGCCCATAGCTACTGTTATTTTGTGGTAAATTAATGTTCCTTCTGTTTTCATTCGGCAACAAATGTAGCACTATTTCGGCAAACGCACTGTCAGTAGTATTGCTGAAACCTGTAGATGTTTTTCTTTCCCTCCGCTACTGATACACGGATTCCTTCAGCCGTACAACTTTGGCAGAGCCCGGAAGACTTGGCCTTCACCTCAACTTTCCTGACCCCTACGAGGAATCCAATTTTAAGATCTCCTTCTCCACCGCGAAAACACTTCAGAATTTGGAAATATACAACGAAATCGAAACGGCAACACTTAAATGTCAAGTCAAAATTCACACTTAAGTGCTTTCGGATCGCTAACGGCAGCGATGGAAGAAGATACAAATCAGACTTCACGACAATCAAGAAAATGGCGCATTTTTCATACATGAAAAATGTACCTCGGTGCGCAAAGCACTTTGGGTGACACTGGCTCTTTAAGTATTGTGTGTGCACATGTACATGTGGGCCTTTCATGATACAGGTACTGTGTAACTCCTAGTATTTGCGTTTAGTTCACCAGGGCCCGGCTCCATAAAGCAACTTAAGATTAAGTGCGAATTTTCTGCAACCATTTCCTTTGTTCTGGAGGACTTTTTGGCACAGTATCGCGGATAACTCGGCCGAAGACAGATTAGTGAGTATAGAGTAGAGTACTTTAGGAAACACAAAGAGAACACGAAGAAATCCTCCAGAACAAAGGGAATGGTTGCAATAAAACCCCTTTTAATCTCAAGTTGCTTTATGCAACTGGGCCCAGGACTATATCCATGTTATCCATAGTTAAGGATACTGTGCTTTTTAGTCTTTTTAAACGTTGGATACAAGCCTCAGTTTACTGGTTTCCAATGCTTTCTTGAAATTTCCTAGCATCACCAGGCTTCTTAGAAAGACCAAGGTTACCGGGGTTGACCCAGATGTTAGAGTAAAAAATACATGTTATGTACCTGGGTAACCCTGGTTATTCAGACAACCACGGTTACCGGGCTTACCAGGGAAACCGGGGTTAACCAGGCTTTTTTGCACATAGGGTCCGAGTCTGGTAAGCCTGGTTTTCAGTAAAATGTGCTAACCAGGTTCACCAGGGTTACCCTGGTCAACCCAGACCTTAAGAGCCTGGTTAAACCCGGGTAACCCTGGTAATTTAGAAAACCGGGGTAACCAGGGTAACGAAGGTTAGCCCAGACTTCTCAGAGTCTGGTTTAACCCTGGTTACCCTGGTATGTCTGGTAACCCTGGTTTTCTAAATAACCAGGGTAACCAGGGTTACCAGACTTTTTTGCACATGGGGTTTGAGTCTGGTAAGCCTGGTTTAAGAACTAGGGTACCCTGATTTTTTAACCAGGCTTGGACCAGGGTAAAACCCTGGTTTTACCAGGCTCTTGGTGCAAGGGAGCAGCACAGCACGCGGCTTTTCGCTGCTCCCCACAATCTAAACGCCCAGTCAATAAGGGCCAAAAGGGACGAAATTTCTTTGCTGTTCTCGCCCGCCTTATATAAATTCTCCTCATTTACACCACCCCCTCATTTTAATCTGTCCATTCAAATTATTTACCTCGATGTAAAGTGTGTCTGCGAGAATATCCAGTTGCTGAACGAGTTCCATAATTTGAAACCTTTCTGTTCCTGGAGTTGCTCCTTCAACTAGTTGGCGTGAATCACCCGACCAAGTGCTCGATAGTGACCTAAAAGGGCATGTTACAGTCAAAATTACACCAGAGAGGAAGCTGTCATGTGAAGGTTATCTTATTTTCCAGCACTCAACAACAACAACAACAACAACATCTACAACAACAAAAGATGAAGTTTCCAGGGTGGTCGGCCACATCAAATATGTTAGGGGAAGTACAATTTTGTTACTGAAATAGACTGATATTTTCCAGGCCATTTTTTTGTGGCAAACTCTTGCATCAGTTGACATAAATAGAAGTGAAAGGGTGAAAGCATTTCACGCATTTTCTATGCCGCGCAGTAAACAAGCCTCACTACCGTTTGACGTAAAATTTTTCAGTATCCTGGCAATAAAATTTCTATCAGGTGTGTGCAAGTTGCAAAAGAGGCCGCAGGAGGTCGGACCAACAAAACATGCCTAAAGCACAAAGTCAGTCTTCGGCCGCATAATTTGCTTTTTGCTTGAAACAAAAGCAAACAAAATCAAACAAATAAACAAACAAACCAACAACCAAAATAGTAACCTCAGATGCGAAATTTGTATGTGAGTAGTGGCCATATGCATCTTACCCGTGCTGATTTCGACAATCGATGGAGTTTGGAGCCAAGTTGGTTGAGGTATTTCGTAATTCGCTGCGTTTCCCGAGTTTGTCCATACACCTAACGCACATCCATTGTCTATGTTAACTGTGGCTTGGGTCGTGAAAAATACGGCGGGCAGTAAAAACACAACATTGGCGTACATGGAAGGCATATTGCCTAAGAACAAGCAGACAAACTATGCACGAAGAAGAAACTGGAAAACGAAATAAATAAGTAAAGGATAAATGTTTAGGATTGCACAACGATTTAAACATTATCAGGCCCCTAGAGAGTAAACTTGTGGTATAAGAACCACCTTACATTCACAGACTCCAACGTTGGAGTCTGCACAGGGAGCCATTGCATCGCGGCCAGCTAGGGCGAGGTCTGGAACAGAGTAAACGTGAGGGCTAAGGTGACTGAGAAATTCCGTAAATTCTTCTGATCTTCCAATCGCGCGAAGATATTAATAAAATGACAAAGAATTATGCGGGAACGATGGTTAACAAATATTCTACGAAGGGCCGTGCTGGGAATGAAATGATAAGTATCCAACGAGGGGCGTAGCGCCGAGTTGGTTATAACAAGAGAGGACATTTTATCCTCTTTTGGTTATAGTTATTTGACATACAGCAAGCCCGAGTAGAATACTTGTTTTATTAAAAACGCAATCACTAATTGTTATTAAATCAAGAAAGAGAAAAAAACATGAGGAAAGAGGTAAAAGGGAACAAGAATCCATGACATAACTGAACGAAAAAGAAGGAAATGAACGCATAAAAAGACAAATGAACGTCTAAAACTAAATTTTAATGATCGACGTGACAATGAACGAAATTGAAAACGCAATACTAACCTCCGGAATAATTTCGGTTTGTGTCTCAGTGGCGTTCAGTTTTAATTTCTTCTTAATTTAACTTCGCTACAAAGTCACTTTTGACTGTAAATGGTTTGAACATAGGAGTCATATCATATGTCGGTAAATTGTGATCGTCCCGGTGAGTGTAGTCCTGAGGAGGACTGTTTATGATGACATGGACTGACGTTTATGTCTCTCGTCGTTTTCCTGATTAACGGTCAGAGACTTATAACATCTACTGACGATTCACAGTTCACTTGACTCTGATATTGACTTCCGCTCAGGTTGTCGAAACGTCAGTTAACACAAACAGTCCTTCTCAGGACTATACTCACCCGGACGATCATAATTTACCGACAGATAAAATGAGTTCAGCTTACTTTTAATTTGTTGTTGAGCGTTCACTGACCATACCTGGTCACAGCAGGGATATGAGCTGAGAACCTATCTCCGATGAGCCAATCAAAATGTTAGAAACTAGTACCCGATAATAGTAGTACCCAATGCCAATAATAGTGGCAATTATTCTGTTCTTATTTAAGATCTAAGCCATTAAATTTAACCTGCAGTCTCCTTCCTACCTGAAATTAACCCTTGTGAAATGAAAATTGACCACGTTAACAGTATAAATTTCCTTCAGGTTCAGAGGAGAATGGAAGTGTAGCATCAAAGCAGATTACAACAGCCAATATGTTTGCTGACTGTGTGAAAGAAGAAAATGTTATCATTTGTTTGTTATTCAAGCATTTTAGTAAGAAAAATATCATGATTTTAAGACGGTTTACTTCGAGACAAATGAAAACGGTCTAAGAAGAGTGCAAGCTACGAGAAGAAATACGTTGCAGGTTCAAAACAGGACGATCGAACTTTCCATTTCCCGCTTTAATTCTGTCAATCAAGTATTTACAGCTGAAACTTTCGTGAGCAGGCGTGCTACAATTTAAAAAATTGGCAAAACGATTCGAAAAAACATATATATATTTTTAACATTTCGTCAAAAGTTGCCATAGGGTATTTAGCTCAACATCTTACTTGTTGCAAGCGTATTTCCGAGCTATTAAGAAAGAGGTTTGGCTCTGTAATTCCTCGATTTTTGAAAGCTTTTGCTTTAGTTTTATCCCTTGTTGTTCCGAACAGTTTCCAAAGGTTACTCAGTCCCAGACCTCCCATTTATATTAGAGGCCCGCATCGGTTCCAGACGTCGTTCAAGCCTCATGGTTCAACTGGAAATCAAAGTGGCGGCTTCACGTTAATTTGCAATTTAAGACAAGGCAAGGGCTCCCTGTGAGTCTGTGAATGGTATTCTACCACGTGACCTGTTGACTAGTGTGGTCTTTCTTTGCAAGCATGGGTATAGCATTTACCATTCAGTTTCTCGTCTTCTTTTTCCCATAATGCAATTCTGTTTTCGCGAATTGCTTTAGCTTTTGTTTTCTCGCAGCCTCAGTTCGGGCGGATACCAGTTCTGGAAGAAAGTGTGACGTCACATTTCTTTTGTTCTTGCGAAAATACGCAAAAATCGGTAAAACAATAGAGAGAAATTGGAGCCCAATGCTAAAAGCTCCTTACCAGGCTCTAGGCGCAATATCCGGGAACTTTGAGTAGCAAATCTGGTAGAAAACAAGATGGCTGCTAGCACGGTTGCATTTTGGCGACGAAAGTAGAGTTAACAACGGATATTTCAGCAACGAAAGTTTGTGGATCGTGGACAATGCCGCCATGTTGGCGGACATGAAATGTAAGTATACGTTTTTTTGTTTTGTTTTCTCTGTCATGGAGAATTTTCTAGTCCAAGAGAACAATTTTCCTCCATTGTGCCGTTAATAAATGTTGTTTTTGGAAAGTTTCGTCGCTGGTAACCACCTAGGAAAAATGGTAATCCATTTTAAAGTTGACTACTTGGATGCTTTGCTCATACACTGTATGCATTCCTTGATACATCGCTTCGATCTGGACAAGAGCGCTTATGTTCGCTCAGTTATTAGCGTTTTGAGGCATAATATAGGCATCATTTGAAGGTGTGATAAATCAGTGATATAGGGGAACTTAATTATTTTACATTTTTACGACTTCGAAATAAATTTGAGAGTGTTTGCCAATCGCTGTTTTAAAATTTGCTGATGATTTATCTTTCATGCTCCTACTGTACATGTTACAGTTTTAATTCCTTGCTAAATTTAGTTTCATGTGTCTTGACTGCCTACAGAAATTGACTGTGTGATAAATCAGTGAGAGTATAGGAACTTTATTTATATTTTTACTACTTCGAATAAATTTGATAGCGTTTGCCAATCGCTGTTTTAAAGTTTGCTGATGATTTATCTTTCATGCTCCTACTGTTACAGTTTTAATTCCTTGCTAAATTTAGTTTCATGTGTCTTGACTGCCAACAGAAATTGTAAGAAATGGAGGTTCATCATCAAATTATAGAGAACTCTTGCTGCATTTGTGGAGCTAACCTTCAAGTTAAAGGAAAACGAAAGACAAAGTGTAATCTCTTCTGGCAACAAATCTCTCAATTGTGGCAACAAAATGTGGCTTTGGATTCCCCAGATGTACACCCTTTGCATGTGTGGCACAATAAATGTAGATCTCTGTGCGCCAAGGTTTTCTTATCACTGCTTGTTCACTTTGCAATGCAAAGATTCTGATTATCTCCGTAACAAATTACCAGTAATTATAATTTTAAAAGTTATTCCAAAACATAATATATTAAAAATTTCCCTTGAGTAGGAGATAAGCATTTTTATATAACTCATAACCAGATAGTGGGTCCAAAACAAGCAGGCAGGAGGGGGGGGTACATCCCTGTGAATGGGTTCTCCTCATTAAGCATAATTTTATGGATGAGGCTGTGGCAGCAATAACAACAGGCCTGACAAATGTTGAAGAAGGAGGGGAGATGGAAGTACAGGTTTGTTGGAAAATATTAGTTAAAGTGTACTTGTATGTGCAAGAGGGAAACTACAGGAAGAATAGTTATTTTACTTTTCTCCTCCATTCCATCTTTCCCAGTGCCCTCTGCTAAATTATCTTGGGCCATTATGTGCATGCTGGGGACAAGGCAGTAAGATTACAGTACCTGTCAGGAACATTTATAATGATATAGTTCTTGTTATTAGAGAATCAAAAGAATCTCTGAGTTGTGCCAGATATGACTTGGCAGGGCCGTAGCCAGTATAACTGTGGCAATGGTTAAATTCTTTTCCTTGGTATTTACTTTCCCCGTCAAAAAAAATAAAAACAACGTAAAAAGAGACTTAGGCAAGTGCCTCGGTTTGCCTTAAAGCAGCTACGGCCCTGCTTGGGTATTTTCACAAAGCTCTCCTAACTAAGATATAATCCTCAGTGTATTGTTTCATAACAATAGGCTTTTATAAAGAACCAATACTTAGGGTACATCATAGATGAGAAGGGCTTTGTGAATCCTCCCCATGACTTGCTCAGTTATGGATGCAAATTAAATCAACAAATTAAAAATTGTTTTTGTGATTTGTTTCTAGGTGGATGGAGGAACAAAGAAGAATAAGATGTAGAGTGTTGACACGAAATAAAATAGTATTAACCTGAAACATTTTGACTGCTTATTTCTTCTTTCACATTTGCATTTTTGTCTCGATAACAAGAACAAATTAAACGTTCCCAGGCTTAGGTGAAATATATTGCAACCAAGGATTTTTCAATTTACACTCACAATAAACCCTCTGACACCCTTCAGGATCTGAGATGACTTTTAAAATTATATGAATAATGTTCTGCTAGCAATACATGAACATAAATGTACTTTTCTATGTACTTTTACACTTTGGCAATCACAGGATTTATATCACCACAGAATCAAATTTTCAGGTGAATCCTGCAAGGGCAATTAAGTGTGACTGCAAAACAATTTCAAAGACCAACATTTATTGTTCCATTTCACCTTTCTTGGTACAGGCATTTACAAATCACTATACTGAAATGCAAACTACAGTATTATGGCACCTTTTCTAGCCATGCTTTATGTTTTACAAAAAATTAAAAAATAAAAAGTCTGAACGAAATGCGATAATATGACAAGCTCACTCCATAGTTTTTCAGTCTTAGATGAAGGGGCGCTTTCAATGATACCTCGCATTACAGGCTCGACTTAACCATTAGCATTTAACTTAAAATACAATGAAATGTGGGCACATTCGATAAAAGAAAGAAAACACACAACTTAAGCCCGGGCCAAACGAGTAAGAGTTGATGAGAATTGAGAGTTTTCGTCGACTCCCATCGACTATCATCAACTCGGGCCAAACCAGAACGAGAGTTATCAAAAGCCCGTCACGAGTGACGCGTTCATTTCGTTATGCTTTAGAGAAAACTCTCGACGACTCTCATGACAAATTTAAGCATTTTCAAAGTCAAGGAGAGTACAAGAGTTCAGGCCAAACCGCCCAAATGCGAGCGAGAGTTTGACCTCTCATAAACTCCGTAAACTCTCTTCGATTGACCAGTGTAGACTTACGAGAAGAGAAAGCGAACTCCGACCATTTTTATGTTGGCAATAAGCTCGTTTACAACTTCAGAGCTGCAAACACGACAAAGAAAAAAGGTTACGGCACGAAATTAAATATAAATCATATGTACTTTCCTCGCGCTTGTCCGCCATCTTGAATTTGGCTGCAGAGAATATTGTTATGAAATGCGATCCAATGTTTTGATCGATGACGTTTCGTGACGTAGAACAATTGTTTTCGTTTCTTCCAGAACTGGTATGCTCCCGAACTGGTCAGTATTCTTTCAAACTCAGCCATCTCGTCTAGGTTCGGTCGAAACTCTACGACTTTGCTAACCTGCGATCTCTATTCAAGTTAACTTCTTGAACGCTATTGGACAGTAGTAATGCCGTGTTGACACTTTGCACTGTGATGAACGCGACATTTTTATGAAACATGAAAAGCTAAGAAGATGAGTTATTTTCCTCGATATTATGTTCCTTTTTACTATCTTGTGGGGTATGAGAATCTTTATTGATGTCTGCGCGACTAGGCGAAACATGTCCCTCGAAATAGTAGACAATAGGTGTCGTGAATTTGTGTTGTTTAATATTTTATTTCTCACCTGTAGAGTGACTTTTAGCGCCTCTTATGTCTTATGTCGTCTTATGAAGGCACTACCCCTTCTTATAAGAGATTTACGCCTTTTTTAAAGGGATTTCTAAAAGAAATTAGATTCACGTTTGTCCCATTGTTGTTAGACGTCCACTTATATGGATTTTATTTCTTCACTATTTTCACTGCGTATTAGTTGAATGTTCCAAACACTAGAAAAGAAAAACAGTTAATCTAAATGTAATAAAGCCTCAGAAATCATACTTGCACACTCTAGTAGAAATTTTGAGCCATGTTTCAAATTGATACTAAAACCTATCTGTTACTCATTGCTGATGAAATCCACAAATTGCAGTTACCTTTTAAAAGGTTGAAATTTTACAAAAGTTGAAGTATATCCAAAACCACAATTTATTGAGAAAACGTTTCCATGAATTTATTGCCAGTACATTTTAACATAACAAAAAGTCGGCTCATTTATCAGTTACCTAATGATGATTTCATCAAATTAAACAAAAACTGCTTCACCTTCATTTAATGCTATAATGTTGATTTCGATTTCCTTTAATCAAAGAGGTTGGGATATAGGTTATATTATATTTTCTTATATTATTATATCTTAATAATATCCTCACAACATGGCAAATAAATATATGAAAGCGATAAAACTGAAAGTTACCTCAAATATAGCGAAATCCCTATAGAACTAGTCTGCAAAGATGTGGACACAAAAACGCCTCTTAACAATTCAAATGCTGTAATATTACAGCGGAGACTGTGATCTAATTTAAATACCAGCTCTCATCTGTTGAACCCTACTGGGTGAAGTAAAAGAATTGTAGACACCTTAACAGGTCGAACTTTCACAAAACGGACGGTTCAATAAATTCACCTTGATTTAAAGGGAAAGAACAAATTAAAGAAAACGTTTCCTTGCCGGTATATACGTTTTACCTGTCCTTCAGTTATCAGTTCATTACAGAAATTTGTGCTAGTTGTCAGTTGTTCAGTGTCTAGCCACAGGCAACCCAAAGTAAAGATAGTAGTGTTAGCAGGTGGAAGGATTTTATTATAATTAGGTTTTAAATTACAAAGTTTTGTAGGAAGACGTAGCGTATTCGCTTTAAAGGGTAAAAATGTACTGAACCTGATGCTACGTTGCATTATTTGATTGTTGACTGCCGGATGACTTGAAGCGATTGCGGTGAGATTTCGTTTCTCATGATTCTTCTATCGTGAGCTTGGGTTGTCTGTGGTCGAAATATATTTATCGGCTGTGCCTTAAAATGTTGGATGATTTGTCAGTTGTTAGGTAGAATAACTTGTACCCAGCCTCGCACTGTAAGCGTGAGCTTATTCAAAGCAACCTTTGTTTATTCAAAGTAACCGGAGCTATATGAAGCTTTTCTGTAAACATGGAGTTTGAACTCAGCTACCTTTACAACACGCCCATCTCACAGCTTGACCAAACACGCAAAAGCTGATCTAGAGGATTCAAATTATGTAAAAAAAAGTGAGGTAGTGTTAAAGTTATGGCGAACCTTCTTGGAAAAAAGCATAATCTCTTCATTCTGTTCCACAGTTTGTAAGCCTTACAAGCCCAACAGAGTTAGAGTTAACGTTATCGCGAGTTTGTGCTGATTGACTGGTTTGGACTTCAAGATATGCTTGTACCTTCTTCCAGCAAAGCATTCTCTTCATTCTGTTCTACAGTTTGTAAGCCTTACAAGCCCAACAGAGGTAGTGTTAATGTTATGGCGAGTTTGTGCTGATTGACTGGCTTGGACCTCAAGATATGGTTGTGCCTTCTTCCAACAAAGCATTCTCTTCATTCTGTTCCACAGTTTCTTGTACATGAACATATAAATGAATGGGTTGTAGCATGCAGATGACTTGGCAATGTATGCTGGAATCGAAGCAGCGATCTCGCTTACCAGGCCTGGGTCAGAAATCGCTACCAGTGAGGAGATAGTGTACGGCGTCCATGCGAACAAAAACCCCGTTGTCATGGCAATTGCTATCCACGTCATTTTCCTCTCCGCTGCAAGGGTGTCTTGGGTAAAGATCGCGTCTTCTCCCCAGAATCCCTTTGCTTGCTCACTTAGCTGACTCATTACTTTGTAAGCCTTGAAGTGACAAAACATAATGAGGGAAACCGGTAGTAAAAAGCCTGCCACCATTAGACAGAGGGCGTACGAGGCATCACTTGGTTCTCTTGACTTCCAGTTTACAGAGCAACTTGTGCCAACTCCCTCTTGCGCGTAGCTCGACCAACCAAGGACTGGTATCAGACTCCAAAAACATGAGTAGCACCACAGCAACGAAGAGAGCAACAAGGCTTTCTTTCGACTGAAACGAACTTCGCCATTGTCATAGAGTTTGCAGAGTGTGACGTACCGTTCATAAGCGGCATCGGCTAGGTTCATCATGGAACCAAGCGCAAAGAAGGTGGTGAGAAAACCATATGCGGTGCATGCCGCTTCTCCGAACAGCCACTTGCCTTGTGCATTGGAAAGAACTACCAGGGGGACCGCCAGTAGTGAGTACAGAAAGTCACCAATCGAAATGTTGAGGATGAAGATGTTGGGGGCATCCAAGAACTGTGGATTTAAGACGTACACAAGGCAAACAAGAAAGTTGAGGATCACACCGCAGCTTCCGATGATGGAAGAAAGAACTGCGAAAACCGTGAAGACAGTTCTCATCTTCTAGGTTTGCCTGCGTGGAAAACAAAAAAGTGAAACTGTTATTCAACCTACGAAGCCGTATCCTATCACATGTGTCATCAACCTTCTCGAACAAGTTTCTTGAACAATATCAGTTTCTCAGTTGAAGATAAAAGTCCTAAAAATAACGTGGTTCAAATGGGATTCGAAACGAAGACCCTTAGAATCAGGCAGGCATTGCAGCTCAACTATCTGACAACATATCTCTTATATCCATCTTGGTGTGATGACGTCATTAGTCACGCGACTATTTCCGAAAAATACATTTTAGCTCACTGTGAGAACTGGTCGCAATCAGTTAAAAAGCAATAAACGCGGCCAGAATCCGCATGCTATGGGTCATTTGGAAATGGCCATTAGAATTATGGATATCAGAACTGTGTTAGCTATAAAGAGGAGCATGAAAGGAGATTGGGCACGAGTTTCTGTAATTTGATTGTGTAGAAGAACAAAGTGCTGAAATTTTGCATGATAATAGATGCTTTAATAGTAAAGATTTTCTTGACAACGACTTATGTTATGACGTCATAAGTCACGTGACCAGAACGCTTTGAAAATTTCAAGTTGCTTTAAAACCACATTAAGCTACATAAACCAGTAACTTCTTCCAAAGGAAACCCGGGCAGTTAACTTTATTAAATATCTGATAAAATTCCCCACTTTGTGGGCTGAATGTACAATGTTAAAAGGCTACATAAGTTGTTGCTGATTACAAGGTATAATAGAGATATGGAGCGCAAAATCTACATAAACCAGTAACTTCTTCCAAAGGAAACCCGGGCAGTTAACTTTATTAAATATCTGATAAAATTCCCCACTTTGTGGGCTGAATGTACAATGTTAAAAGGCTACATAAGTTGTTGCTGATTACAAGGTATAATAGAGATATGGAGCGCAAAATCTTTGTCACCAACTGTGACTGCTGACCAGAAGAAGAACGAATAGTATCCCAGAATCCTTTGCCTCATGGAATTTCATGAAGATGGCGAACGTCTTGTGACACATGGCGGATTTGCCTGTTTTCGCTTTGGATTTTTTCACAGATAAAGCGTTTCGCTGAGCACACGTCAAAACACAAACTTACAACTTTCATTCTCAATTAGGTGTTGTTTATTTGAATTTAGCACATTAGAAATAGGTTTTCTAGATAATTTGAATAACAATGTCTCACGCCATCCGTTACCACCGCTTCAATGAGTTGCACGAAGTTAATTATAAGTCTCTTTATGCTTGAGTTATTTACAGAAACAGTTAAAAACTGAATAATTAAAAGATATTTGGACAACTTTGTACCATAGTGACCCTTAGTGACCCGACAGTTTCAAATTTCTGAAGGTTCGAAAATGGTCCAAATCCTGCAATTTCGAGTATCATGTTTTAACTCACATGGCGATTCCGCGACAAATGTAATAGAGTAATAAGCAGGGTTGAAGGAGCTCAATTGCGCTTTTTCTTTATTGTGCTTTCTGTGCGAGCAAGGAGTGAATTAATCGCTTTTGTTTTGTTAGATAAACTCAAAAGGAGCCGTGAAGATTACCAGTTATTAGCAGTTGCTCACTCCTTGAGTATGGTCGACTGGGTGGCAGATTTATCACTATTTATGTCTCTTCTTGAAATGGTTGAAGTAGTTTGACACAAAACTTCGAGAGCGCAAATTATTGTTCCAGTTAATTGTCTAATGTCCTGTGCATTTCAAACTACTCGAGGAAGAATTTGAGGAAGCGATTTTTGAATACATTGCTTACAATCATCAACAGCATCCTCGTGTAAACACATGATACAACTCGCTGGATCTCGTCTTTAGCAACAAATTCGAATCGATGATCGGTACATGACAATTAAGAATGTACTCACGGCGATGCCGCAACTGTGATTTATTTGAATCAAGTAGAACTGCACAAACCGACGAACTGTTCTTCAACTGAGCGGTCATCGATATACTTCAAGAACAATAAGACCCTTCATTTGGGCAAACTTTCGAGGACACTCTAGCAAATTTCCTTGCAATAAAGTGCAGCAAAGGCAAAACCTTTCAGGTGAACACTAAATTCTTCCATTGATACGCAGTAGTACTAGACCAGACGCGTTGTTACGAAAAAGAGCATTTTGCACTGCAACACGTTATAAACAAAGCTGCCGCCATTTGAGTGAAACTCATTCCATTGATCCCTCAAGAGACTGATGACGGCACTTCAGATTTTAATAATACAGTTGCAAATGCAAAGGATTGTGGGATACTATTCATTCTTCTTCTGACTGCTGACCAAAATGTTGTCAATGGACAAATGCCCGGAGGCCTCAAATGTGCCACCACATGGAGATGAAAGAAATGTTATTAAAATCCATTGGGGTAGGATATAATATTTTGACACCGCTGTTTAATTAAGTTCAGATTCATTGATTGGCAACACTGCGAGCTGAAGATTTTGGTCCTGGATTTAAATCTGTTTGATTGCCTGGTTGATTTTTTGATCGATTGAGTGATTGATTGATTCGTAATATTAAAAGGGTAACTCATTAAGCAAATAGAAAAGTACATATACAAAGCTGTGACTACTACAGGAAAAACAACTATTAAAACTACAGTCAATTGATTGATTGATTGATTGATTGATTGACAAGTTGACAGATTGATTTAATTTCCTGGTTTGTTGATTGAATGGTTAATTGGCTGATTGATTATAACCTACTGCTGGTTTGCACGTGACGTCATAAAATTCAAAAATGAAAACTCGCTAGGCCTGCTAAATTTCTATCCTCACCAGGTGTAGGAACACCTAAAAAATATTAACTTTTCACAACTTTCCAGCTCGGTATCTTCCTTTGTGTTTTAAGCTGGCTCGCGGCTATTTATTAGTGCGGAGGCTCCATTTTACATATCGAGTTTTCGGCAAGTAAGCGTTAACCGATTTCAGTGATTTTTGGTATTCTAAACAAAGAATGTTCGAATTTTACGAAACTTTTACTTTAAGGGCAAACAAGTTCTACGATTAAGAGATACAAGCGCTATTCGAAGACCAGCCTTTTCACGGAAACGCGAATATTTCCATTAAACAACGATAGTTTCCATTTCTAATTAAGCCCAATAAGTTCTAAGACTACAAAGTTAACTGTGAGCAAGTTTCTACGAAATCGGCTGGGTAGAAATTTCTGCACAGCAATAGCTGCGAGCCAAGTTAAATACAGCACCTTGAATTTTCGAAATTGCTGCCCAGTACGTGACATCAAGATAGCACCGTTACAAAGCTGTCTCGTTTAAGTTGGCGTCGCTGTTGAAAACAGAGTTTAAATTAAACTCAATGGTTGGGTACAAAGTGCGAAAAGTACATGTTTTACGCAAATGCTGCAAATGGATTTTGCTTTAGATCTTTCTTCATTAACTATTGTCTGTACTGGAAAGCGGCAAAGACAGATAACTGATTAGTCAAACGGCTTTTACCACAATCCCTTAGTGAAACTTAGCACTCAGTCCCATATAATTATTACCACTTATTTTGAAGATTGTCGGTTCAGTGAAACAAGTTAAGGCTCGGCTACAGATGACCCATGATTTTTAACGGAGGTAAGCGTGGCTTAGTGGTTGAGTCGTTGGATTTGTAAGCCGAAGCTCCCAGTTTCAAATGCTCCTTCTTGTCACTTGATGGATCATTATCTTTGGTAATCTCCTCCACGATTTGTAATAGCTAGCCAACTGGCCATTCCCCGGCCAGTTGGAACTCTTAGATATACTATGCTTACTGAAATATATTTGCCTTAGACACAAGGCTCCAAAAAGCAAAACAGAATCCGATTGCAAATAAAATTTCATTACCTTTAAGCTTCTGCACGTTGAATGAGGACGCCGTGAATCGAAAGATATCGAGACTTTCTAATCTAATGCATGCAGTAAGATGAATGGTCAATAGTCACAAAAAAACTTGTTTTAAAACTGAGAGTAAAGAAAAATTGTGACAGAAATAGATAAGGTGTAATTAGTTTTGCTTTGAACGTCTTTATTATTAATGGGTTTCTATTGTAAGCACTAGAAAATTATTTCGACAGAAGCAAAAAACAGCCAACTTGTTAATTCTAAAAAGCTTTTTACTTAATCCCCCACTAATATGAAAAGGAAATCGGCGTGTGATCTACAAGCTCCTTTTTAAGAGAAAAGAAAAGCGATGTCCAAAATAATAGTCTTTCATAGTTTTTGTCATGAACAGTAAAGTCTCAAAATTCACTATTAAGTTTTTGGTCCGGGGGTACTAAAAAAATATTCGGGTAGTCTCAGCTGTAGTAATTCACCAAAATATGTACAGACTTTGTTTATCACCGGTTAGTCCATCTATTTCCCAAAGGTTAACCGGCCTAAAAATTGAGTTGGTTTTCCTTAAACCTTTTAATACGTCGAACTACGATGTAGTCTCGCAGCACGGTAATACCAGAAAACGTTTTAACATTTTAATCCTGCTTAATCCTGGTTACGCGTTCATTTTCAAACGCCAGGAGCCCGTAAAAATTGCGATGGGCATACTTGAGGTATAACTGATTTTGGAAATTCAAAGGAAAGTTACCGATATGTTATTTTCCTGGAAATGCATCAGAACCGTCACTCGTTAATGAGTATTGCCCACTGCTAAAGCTAAAGACTATACAAATGCAAATGGAAACGTTTGGAATATAAATTTGTGTTTTTGTCCCTGCTAGAATAGCAGTACAGAGATTTGGGTTGCATGTAATAAGCCTTGAGGGCTTAAAACGCAAAATTCTTGGAAAAAGATAACTTCTTTCTTTAATTAACACTCTATTTGACCCATTCTTCGTTCCCGTTCTATTAGTAATTTTGAGTCCAGTGGTTTAGCAAAAAAAAGTTGTCAGGGCTATTTTAAGCTGCCACGTGTTCCAGGTATCATGAGCCTTTTTTCATGCTTTTTTTATGTTATTTTTTTTAATTTTTAATGAAGTGCTTATCAAATCGCTTGCAATGCGTCTTGTCTAAGGCATCAAATTCACGAAGCTCTAATGAGTCTTAAATCTTAGCTCCCGGATATATCTGGATTTAATTCCCATGAAAAACCAGTTAGCGTTAGCCAAATCCCTTTGAAAGCGTTCATAGGGAGGGAAAATATAAGCCTTTTGTTTTCGGAGGATTAAACGTTGCTTACGGTGTTGGGTGCGGAAGAAAAAGGTCTGCTGAGAATTTGTCGGAGAGATAACAACATTTCTTAACTCGGCTAGAGCTCAGCGAACGTAAAATTCCGTTTGCATTTCACCAAAATAATATTTAGCTGGGAGTTCAGAAATGATGATAGTGTGTTAGTTTGCAACAACAAATTCATAAAATAACGTAGACGATCTACGAAACCATACCATATTAACCATACCAGTCCTCATTACATTTGGGGGATGTCTTAGGTAAAGGACGTCATGGGTTAAGTAAAAACTGGAATAAACTGGTTGAGTATTTTGCCTGGATAGTCAGTTTTAATTATTTGTTCTCATCTAAGGCTCATATAAGACAACGAAAAGAAGATATAATAAAATAGAAATAATAACACGAATTTAGGTACCAACAGGTACGGAAGTTTTAATTTTGGCCGGTGGGATTATGCCGATAGCAAGAATCAATATTATTTTTGTAACGATGGTGTAGGTCAACTCCCATCTGCCAAAAAATCCTTTTAACTGCACACCAACAAGGCTTCCTTAACAAAAGTTTTGACATTAATTGGCATTCGAAGGGGCCACCTGTCATTTTTAATGTTTTTGTTTTTTGAGAGTGGGAAAGCGCGCTCCTCAGAAGGATACACTGCGTACTGATGGTCTGACAGGGAGGGCTTAACTTGTTTATCTGAAAGTATGAAAATTGGTGGATAATTGGTCTATGTTAGAAGACTGAGTGGCAGAGAACTAGAGAAATGAACCGAAGGTAAAATGAATATGAATTGAAGAAACTTTGAGGTCACGTCCGCTTAAGCAAAGTCTCACTGTTAGGATAAAAGAGATTGAAATGGATTGAAATCTCTCTTCCATAAAAGGGATATCATTAGGTTTAATGCATTTTTTTGTGTCTGTGTCGCCCAAAGGAAAAAAGAAACAGTTGGTTAGTACACTTCGACAAAAAAGCTAGGGTCCAAGGCAGCACAATGAAGTGCACTCAAAGGTGTTGCATTTGAACAGTCTTCTCGGTGTCACAGGGGCCAAAAGCAAGATGGCGACAAAGAGCATATCAAGCGCCCCTTATTTCCCTCGCCGCAGTACCGCTGATATCTGTTGTAAGGCAACGGCCTTTAAGTACAACTTTTGGTTATTCAGCTGCCAAGCTTTTAAAGTCTTAGTTCAACCCTCATAAAAGCTCTCGTTACATCAGATCCCTTACCGCCAATAACTGGCTGGACTCGTCTAGATATTAGCAATATATTTATTTATTTTGTTTTTATTTTGTTAGTTGTAGTAGAACTATTATGAAGTATTATAGATCTAGATGTGTTATGAATTGTTTTGGTTTCTTTGTTACTTGACACCTATGTTACTTGAGATCAGCTTCATTGTAAGTGTAAGCTTTACGAATTTTGTGCCTAACTGCGTTCAAGTCGCTACGAAAAAATAATTTTGGCTTTCAATCACAAACAATGCACTGTTTTTGTTCACAACAACCTATTGATATTTATTTAAACAGAAATAAAAAAAAAAAACAATCCTGCAGGTCCTCATATTTTCTTGACATCTCTAAGAGGTTTTACCCCAATCTCCAAAGCAGGCCGTTACCACAAATGTAAAATTGGAATAAAAATTAATTTTTTATAGCTGATACTGTTTGGGCTAACCAGAGAACTAAAATTTTATTCAGGTATTCTGGGAATAATCCTTTGTGCTTGTTTGCATTTAAGTTTCACACCTAATAATCAGAGCTGTTACTGTTGACTTTTTTCTCTGTTTACTAAGTGAAATCGGATAGGAATTCAGCTGTGATTATCAAACGGTTAATTGGATGTTGACCTTATTAGCTTGGTGGTCTGCTTACATAACTCATTTCTTACATTTTTTGTTTTTTTTCTGTTTTCAGAAAATAGATTTAAATTTCACGGAAAAATCTTTTCTCTAGCCCTCTTGTGATAGTTTCTAGTGCAGTTACATGGCGTATAGGCTGAATCCACGTTCCTACGCCATGTAAAACTTCTTAAAGCGAAGTAGATCTTTTGTTCCTGGACAAAAAGGGACTGTGAGGGCAAGCTAGCTATTCCACTTCCCCGCACCAACTTTCTAAACAATACAGCTTCAGCTACAGTGGTGCGGTGCTGTGTAATAGCCTACCTGTCAGGCTGCGGCAAGCACAGACTCTGTCTAGCTTCAAATCCGGCTGCAGCTGTTTCTTCGATAATTATGGTTATTTACAGTCAAAACACGGCATTCATGGAAAGCAGGCATCCTTTTGTACATATTATTAATTTATTTGCCGACAAATAAAAGTGTTTATGACTCCTACCCACTTATGTTGAATTAAATGTTTAACGTAATTATTAAAATTTAACTAAGATGGTAAATAAGGGAGGAATGGCAGGGAGCAGGGTTCAACCGGAGGGGGATGGAGTGTATTTTGTGTTTAACGTAATTCGACGCACAATCCACAAAAAGAGATTGAGGAATAGTCACAAGACTATCCGGTGACTTAAATAACATTAGAAAGTTTATTGGGCAATAGTCACAAAGTTTGGACGGGAAAATACATAGCCTCGTTTTCATTTAGAGCTATAAGACGTGGCGTGTTCCTCGAGTTCGTCCTCTTTGTCTCCAGACCTAACACTCTGCGAGTTCAATCCTCCTCCTCCCTTCCTCCACCTGTTATATTTTTATCTTACATTACTTTCCTTTTGTAATTTAGTTTGGGCCGCCTTGTTTCTCGTGCCCTCGCCTTTGCTAGAGCTTAACGAACGAAAGAATCGTTGCTAATTAATCTTATTTGACTATGTATGATTTATTCAATAAATCGGCCATCTCGCGTGGCCATAATTTATCCCAACACTTGGCTGGTTTACATTTCTTTCAGCGCTCTTTGCAAACAAAGCTCGACTGTTGACCAAAAAATTGACTAGAGTATATTCACTTAGTCGTATTAATTGCAACTGGGGAAGGAGACCTAAATTGTTATTAATTAATTAGGAACGGGTAATTCCGAGTAGTTATTTTTTTTTTTGCATTTAGAATTTATACTCAATTTAACAAAGACGATCAATGCTATATATTAGAGTTTCGCTGTTTTTAATTTCATTTGTAAATTTAAGGCATAACGTTTTTAACGGTGTTTAAATAAAATGAAATGAAATGAAATGAAACGCTCCTTCCAGCGTGCTGCACCAAAACTTTGGAATTCCTGCTTGATGAAATTCGTCGCTGTTAGACTATAGCTAGTTTTAAAACTAACATCAAAACTTAGCTATTTAACCAAGCTTATGATTAGTTTTGTATTAATATTTAACATTTATTGTGACCTATTCAATTTCATTTTTTTATATATTTGAACTGTTTTTTTTTTAATTTTAGTCATTTAAGATACCTGACTCTAAAGCGCCATTGGGCCAAACGGAAATCATCATCATCATCATCATCTTCATCATCATCATCTGTCAAAGTTTTGTGTCACGACTTTTGCATTGGCATTAAAATGACAATGACAATATAAAGATCTGTTCTCAAAAGTTGGTAGTTGATCTTGTTGGTTGGTTGATTTACCCAACCCAGTCTACCCATGACTGATCTGAACAGATCATTTCAAATACTGTAATGTTACTGTGGAGACCGTGATGAAACTTAAATACCAACTATTTTCTATTGAATCCCACTGTGTAAAAAGAACTCACTTTTGATTTAAAGATAGAATAAATTAAAGAAAACGTTTCCTTGCCGATACGTTTGGCTCTTTCTTCAGTTATCATGATCACTTTAAAACTCTGTTATTTTGTCAGTTGTTCCCAAAAATACAAATTGACCATTAAAAGAATTTGTACTACTTGTCAGTTATTCAGTGTCTAGCCACAGGCAGCCCAACCTCACGAAAGGAGTGTTAAAGCGTGTAGAATCAGGTTTTGAATTGTAAAGTTTTGTAAGAAGACGCAACGTTTTCGTCTTAAAAGGTACAATTGTACTTAGCCTGTACTTAGCTGATGCCATGTTGTGTTTTTTTGTTGTTTGCTTTCTCTTCAGGCCGATTTGAAGCGATTGTGCCGAGATGTCGTTTTTCACGAGTCTCCTATCTTGAGCTTGCGTTTTCTGTGGTCGGATCATTTATCGGCTGTAAGTTAATATGCCGGATGATTTGTCAGTTGTTAGGTAGAGTAACTTGTACCCAGCCTCACACTGAAACCACGGCAGTATAAAGTACATCACTTAATACTGACTTTCGCAGGAATCAAACAAATGAATTGTAGAAGCATAAAAAAAAAAACGAAAAACCTCTCTTTGTAATTGTGTCCGTGGAGTATTCCATGCTGTTTTTTTTCCTGATGATCTGAATTCATTCGAAGTTTTTGTGACTTTTAACAGGCGGAAATAATTTGTCAAAGCATTCCGGTCAATTTGGCCGACTTTGCTCTTTGCATGTTTGTGTTATTTACTTATACATGTAATAAGCGCCACCAAACCATACTTCAAATTTTTCAAGTGCTTAGGGTTTTCGATTCACCCGTGCGAACGCTGGTGACGACCCATATTCAAGCCTAAAAATTTTACACAACTTTAAAGATCATGTAGTTCAGCTGAACTAAAAAAATGTAATTTCCAAAAATTCCTTTTTTCCCCATTTAGTAGTGAACAACTGCTATTTTGCTTTCTGACACTTGATTGATTAAACGCAAAAACTAAAGTTATATGAAGCATTTATCTTGTAAATATTATTCAGGTCACGATAGGAGTGTAAGCGAGGGAAGGTTTTATATTAGAATTAGCTTTTGAATTTATAAAGTTTGTAGGAAGACGCAACATATTCCTTTTAAAAGGTAACAATTTACTGAGCCTGATGTTATGTTGTATTCTTTGTTTGTTGTTAGGCCGATTTGAAGCGACTCCGGTGAGTTTTCGTTTTTCGTGGTTCTCCAATAGTGAGCTTAGGTTGCCTGTGGTCGGACCATTTGCCGGATGTCAGTTAAAATGTTAGATGATTTATCAATTGTTAGGTACAATAACTGGTGACCCAAGCTCAAACTGTAAGTATGGCAATACGTAATCAAATTCGTGACTTCTACAATAATCAAGTAAGTAAATTCTAGAAGTATAAAAAATAAAATAAAAATAAAATGCCTTTTTTGTGTTCACAGAGTATTCCTTGCCAAGGCCGGCTTACACGCATTTGTCTGCTCTACAGTATCGAAGAGCGAATCGTACGTGCATTTTGACACCCGATTCACGACCGATTCGTGAAACTGAAAATCGGCCCGATTGAGAAAATCTGTTGCACTGCAACAGGTTAAATAAATATAAAATAAAGTCTACATGACATGAGATGACACGACATAACATGACATTGCATTACACCTACAGGAGTCAAAGGGTCAAACGTTCTTAATGTTCTGCGTTTGGGGCAAGGCAATAAAATAAATAAGTTGCCTTTGTTAAAGGTGGTTAGCACGAGAAGTTTCTGAGCGAGACAGAGGTTTAACTTATGTAGAGTGCACTGTGCCAGTGAGTGGGTGCTGGTGAGGCATAACAGCGGTAGTATTATGCCGTGTTTGTGCTGATCGACTGGCTTGGAACTCTGGATGAACTTGTAACTTTTTGCAACAAAGCATACGCTTCATTCTGTTCCACAGTTTCTTGTACATGAACATATAAATGAATGGATTGTAGCATGCAGATGACTTGGCGATGTATGCTGGAATCGAAGCAGCGATCTCGCCTATCAGGCCTGGGTCAGAAATCGCTACCAGTGAGGATATAGTGTACGGCGTCCATGCGAACAAAAACCCCGTTGTCATGGCAACTGCTATCCACGTCATTTTCCTTTCTGCTGCAAGGGTGTCTTGGGTAACGATCGCGTCTTCTCCCCAGAATCCCTTTGCTTGCTCACTTAGCTGACTCATTACTTTGTAAGCCTTAAAGTGACAAAACACGATCAGAGCAACGGGTAGTAGAAAGCATGCCACCATTAAACAGATGGCGTATGAGGCATCACTTGATTCCCTTGACCTCCAGTTTACAGAACAACTCGTTCCAACTCCCTCTTGCACA
This sequence comes from Siderastrea radians, assembly GCA_964017195.1. Classification (NCBI taxonomy): domain Eukaryota; kingdom Metazoa; phylum Cnidaria; class Anthozoa; order Scleractinia; family Rhizangiidae; genus Siderastrea; species Siderastrea radians. The sequence goes on from OZ024888.1 coordinate 57,717,222, forward strand.
TAGCTCGACCAACCAAGGACGGGCATCAGACTCCAGAAGAATGCATAGCACCACAGCAACGAAGAGAGCAACAACGTTTTCTTCCGACTGAATTGAACTTCGCCATCGTCATAGAGTTTGCAGAGTGTGATGTACCGTTCGTAGGCAGCACCAGCCAGGTTCATCATGGAACCAAGCGCAAAGAAGGTGGTGAGAAAACCATAAGCAGTGCATCCCGCTTCTCCAAACAGCCACTCACCATGTGCATTGGAGAGAACTAGCAGAGGAACCGCCACTATTGAGTATAAAAAGTCGCCGACCGAAATGTTGAGGATGAAGATGTTGGCAGCATTCAAGAACTGAGGATTTCTGACGTACACGAGACAAACAAGAAAGTTAAATATCACACCACAGCTTCCGGTGATGGAAGCAAGAGCTGCGAAAACTTTGAAGACAGTCCTCATCTTCAGCTTTACCTGCATGGAAAATAAAGAGGAGTGGAAGTTATTCAACTGCGAAGCTGTATCGTCTGCGTTTTTCATGTGTCATCAAACAAAGTTTCTTAAATAATAGCAGTTTCTTGTCCATGAAAATAATGAAGGTACAACTATGTCGTAATTCTCTTTCTATAAACGCTGGGCGGATCTTCCCAATGTTTATTCGACGCTGCCACGGGATCCGGCGTTTGTTTTTTTGGACACGGCTTTGTATAGCATGTTCCAGGGGCTCAGATTTTGTGGAAAAGAGAAAACGAATGGCGTTGCAAAGTAAAAACAGCACGAGCTCTGTAAGAATTGCGCAAAAACTCATGCTCAATTTTCCTGTCTAGTCTTCTACCTTTTTTGTTTTACCTTACATACTTTTTCCTAGCACGTAATCGTTTCCCAGAAAGATGAAGAAATATCAGGCTAACCGGAATGAAGAGTAAACGGAATTTAGTAAATTGTAACTGGTGCACTCAGTGTGGTTTAATTTGGATTTCTAGTCATAATATGGTCCACTTAGCCCTACAGACGTCGTCATCAGGAATTCTTATCCACTCTAAAAGGTAAGAGACTGAATAAAGCCTACTTGAGCCAATGGAAATATCTTTAATCACGTCAAGCATAATGGACAAATCAATTTCGAAATGACAAAGTAGCTCCGTTAGAATTTTTTAATTTGGACAAAATTATTTTAGGAATAAATAACGACTTGTTCAAATGTTAGCCAATATGATATGAGCAAGAGAAAATTAGGGGACAGAGAGGGACACTGCCAGTCCAGGCTTTGGGATATGTCAAGTTCGGTAAAGTTATTTTTAGACGGCCATTTGGAACGGAAGTCTGTTTTCCGGACGTCTCCATAAAGGCAACCTCGATCTGGTGTTTGAAGAACCATTCAAACTTTTGCTTGTAATGGCGGACCAAGTGGTGTTACGTTTTGTCGATGAAAACGACGTCGAGAAACAAGGGAAATGGTATTTATGCGGACGTTGCGGGAAACAGACTTCCGTTCAAAAGCCAATCTATAAATAACTTTTGTGGAATTGACATATCCCAGCCAACGCCCTCAGATTCCCTCTCTGTCCCCTTATTTGCTCTTGATGAGCAAACGGTGTTTAATATGAAAAAGATGTTCTCCGTTGAGAAGTGATGTCCCAGCCATGTCGTCCACCGTCGGCACGACTTGGTGGGACGTCGAGATTCTCAAGAATTCTAAATTCCATGGCCCCTTATACACCCAATCACAAGCGCATTCGCGTCGCTATTGAAATTTAGGCTTAAAACTAAATAGTTGAGTACAAAGTGCGAAAGTAACATATTCCACGCGCATATGCTGCAAATGGATTTTGGTTTAGATCTTCCTCTATTTACTATTGTCCGTACTGGAAAGTGACAAACACAATACTTAACAGGCTTTTCAATAACCCCTTACTAAAACTCACTCAGTCCACCTTATTGTCAGGTGCTTTCAACATTGCCGGTTCATTGAAACGGTTTTTTTTCCTCAGCTGCATTTGACCTATCATTTTCTAAGGTGGCAATCGAGACTTCGTGGTCAGATTTGGTAATCTGGAGGTCCCGAATCGAAACATCTATTCTCTCACTGGCTGAATCATTGTTTTTGGTAATCTACAATTCAACTCCCCCACGCTTTGTAAACTGCCAACTTGCTAGTAGCCAGATCAGTATTTGTTTTAGACACGAGTCCATACACGTTATGCTGCGAGATACAATCAGAGTGAAAATAAAATTGCTGTACCTTTTACCTTCTCTACGTTTAACTACGCCGACGTCGTCAATCAGCCCGGTAATGACAGTAAAAGAAGTTTGTTAGTTAAATCAGGTGAAAGATATTGAGACAGCCAGTCTATTGCAGTGTTAGATGAACGGTCGATGGTCTGAAAAAAAAATCGGCTTGTACATGTTTTAAAACCGACAGAGGAGAAAAAAATATGATAGGTATACTTAGGGTGTAATTGATTTTGCTTTTGAACATTTTAATTTTTTATGGTTTTCTATTGTTAGTTCTAATTTTTTGTTCGACATAAACAAAAACAGTCGCTTTTTTTCCTAAGAAGCTTTTCCCTTAATCCCCCATTAATATGGAAAGCAAATCAGCGTGTGATCTCCTCGCTCCGTCCTAAAGGAAAAGAAAAGTAGTGTTAAAAAAACAAAACAAAAAACAAAACAAAACCAAAAACAAAAACAAAACAAACGAAAAAAGCAAAAGAAAAGAATTTAAAAGAATTGACGTAATTCACTATTAAGTCATTTTCCCGGCTACAGAGAGATTCTGGCTGTCACAGCTAATAAATGTATTCTTTTTTTCCACTGGTTAGTCCATATATTTCACCCACAAGATGAACTGCTTGATAAAAATCCGCGTGAATATAAAGGTCCTTTACTCTCAACGCTTAACTGCGACGTCGTGCCGCAGCAGGATAATACCAGAGAACGTTTTTATATTTCATCGTTTCTACAACAAAATGCTCGATTGTGTTTGGTTCTCCGCGCGCCTTTTTAACACGTAATTGGAGGGTGATCAGGTCGGTGTCCAATTACAGCTGTCCAATTTGAACTTTTTGTAATTGGATAGTTGTAATCGGACAATTACGCCGCGCGCGCGTCAATCAGGTGCACTTAAATGAATTCTTTTTATAGCTGGTTCTCCACTGCTTGCAAAACTGGTAACTAAAAAAGATATATCCCCGAAGGGCACGTGGATTTTCTAATCTCGCATTTTGATATTGATACGATTAATTGGTAAATGGACTTCGTGTCGTACGATTCAGGGGTAATCGTGCTCGTAATTTCAAATCGTGTTCGCGCGGACAATTACTCCCTGAATTGTACTTCACTTAGTCCAGTAACCATTACTAATCACGCTTATCCCTGGTTACGCGACCATTTCCACACGCCAGTAGAACCGTTTGTTGGAAACTGACTAATCATGCTTATCCCTGGTTACGCGACCATTTCCACACGCCAGTAGAACCGTTTGTTGGAAAGAGACTTTCTAATCTGATGCATGCTAAGATACCAAAAAGAAAAAAATTTTGAAAAAAATGATGAGTGCGTAAAAATTGCGACAGGTATACTTGGGGAATAAATAATTTGCATTAAAATTCTTTATTTTAATGGATTTCTATTGTCGGTACTTGACTTGTTACCAAAAAGAAATCCCTGACTGAAATGTCCTCAGTCTCCTAGGTAAAGGAACACAAATAATTGCCAAATGATTACAAATTTTACGATAAGTGAGTACCTAAATATTGAGTGAAAAAAAAAACATGGAGAGCAAATCAGGGTGATATACTCGGACCTAAAAGAAAGGAGAATTTATGGATAGATTATTTTCTAGAAATGCATCAAAATTCTCGTCACTCGTTAATGAGCATTGCCAAGTGCTAAAGCTCAAGACTATACAAATGTAGATGGAAATGTTTGGAATTTTTGTTTTTCTGCAAAATTGTGTCCCTGCTAGCAGTAAACAGATTTGTATCACATGCAATAAGCCTTGAGCGCTTAAAACGCAAAATTCTGGGAAAATAATGACTTCTTACTTTGGCACTCTGTTTGACGCCGCATTCTTCGTTCCTTCTATCGGTGCATTTAAGTTCAGTGGTTTAGCAAATATTAGTTGTCAGGGCTATTTTATACTTTATCGTGTTTCAGGTATCAGGGTGCCCTTTTTTCACTTTTTTTTTTTCATTTTTAAAGTTCGGTTCCGTATGTCAATAAAGTGCTTATCCCATCGCTTGGAGCGTGTCTTATTTAAGACAACAAATTCACGAAGCTCTAATGAGTCCTAAATCTTAGTTCCCGGACATATATCAGATTTAATTGTCATGAAAAACCAGTTGACGTTGAAAAAATCTCTTTGGTAGCCTTCATATTGAAGGGAAAAACAAGCCTTTTGTTTTCGGAGGATTAAAAATTGCTTCAGTTTTGGGTACGAAAGAATTAAAAAGCCTGCTGAGAATTTAGTCGGAGAGATAATAGCGGGTCGTAACCGGAACCCGCCTAGCGCCCGGCGCTGTGAGCAAGTTTCCACGAAAGCGGCTGGGTAGAAATTTCTGCACTGCAAAAGCCGCGAGCCACCTTAAATACAGCATCTTGAATTTTCGAAATTGCTGTCCAGTACGTGACATCAAAATAGCACCGTTACAAAGGTGTCTTGTTTAAGTTGGCGTCACTTTTGAAAACAGGGTTTAAATTAAAATGAGTGGTTGGGTCGTTGGATTTGCAAGCGGAAGCTCCCAGTTTCAAATGCTCCTTCTTGTCACTTGATGGATCATTATCTTTGGTAATCTCCTCCACGATTTGTAATAGGTAGCCAACTGGCCAGTCGCCGGCCAGTTGGAATTCTTAGATATACTATGCTTGCTGAAATATATTTGTTTTAGATAATAATAATAATAATAATAAGAATAATAATAATAATAATAATAATAATAATAATAATAATAATAAAAACAATCTTTAAAGAGGAAGCGCCCGTCACGTAAATACGTGGTTTTCAGGGAGGTCCTCCTTAAAATAAAAAGTATTAAAATCTAAAATAAGAAATACAAATATCACAGATCTAAAATATAACATATACAATGATTAAGACTACTAAAACTACCTACTGTCCTAAAAAACTAATTACAAATAATTATCTATTAACAATACGTCGTACATCTAAAAAAATATTTATTTATCGTCTAAAAATGTTGATCCATCAAGAATCTTGTAAGGTTTTTCTTAAAAATTGTGCATGGCATTGGCTTTCTTGAAAATACTGGGAGAGACATCCAGTCATTTGTAAAACGGAAGTAGGACACTCTCTTTCCGCATTCCGTTTTAGGTTTAGGCAATCTAGGTAAGTAGCCATGTCTAGTATTGTAGCCATGTGAACTTCTTAATGTCAATTTAAAACTTTCAAAATGTTGCGGAATGTCTCCTTTGATTGCATTTTCTACGGCGGTACATCGGTGAGAAAGACGTCTTCCAGCCAGAGGGAGCCAATTCAGACACTTCAGAGCTTCCGAAGAAGACATCTTGCCTAATTTAATTTTCTTCGCAAATTTGTTCTGAAAACTTTGCAGTTTTTCCATTTCTGATTTTAGACCGGGTTGATCTCCCCACACTGTGTCGGCATAGTCTAGGTGTGGCAGCACTAGCCCATTGTAGAAGGCTATGCGAGTTCCATTGTCTAACATATGAAATATGCGATTAAACAAAGAAAGGCGATGACCTAGTTTCTTTAGCAAATTGCTGATATGTGGCCTCCAGCTCCATACAAGGCTCCACAAAGCAAAACAGATTCCGATTGCAAAAAAACTATCATTACCTTTAAGCTTGTGCACGTTGAATGAGGATGCCGTCAATCGAAAGATATCGAGACTTTCTAATCTAGTGCAGGCAGTAAGATGAATGGTCAATAGTCACAAAAAAACCGGCCTACATATGTTTTAAAACTGAGAGTTAAGAAAACTATGAATTGTGACAGAAATAGATAAGGTGTAATTGATTTTGCTTTGGACGTCTTTATTGTTAATGAGTTTCTATTGTAAGCACTAGAAAATTATTTCGACAGAAGCAAAAAAGTAGCCAACTTATTAATTCTAAAAAGCTCTTTACTTAATCCCCAACTAATATGAAAAGGAATTCGGCGTGTGATCTACAAGCTCCTTTTTAAGGAAAAGAAAAGTGATGTCCAAAATAATAGTCTTTCATAGTTTTTTGTCATGAACAGTAAAGTCTCAAAATTCACTATTACGTTTTTGGTCCGGGGGTACTAAAAAAAATTCGGGTAGTCTCAGCTGTCGTAATTCACCAAAAAATGTACAGACTTTGTTTATCACCGGTTAGTCCATCTATTTCCCACAGAAAACGTTTTTACGTTTTAATCATGCTTAATCCTGGTTATGCGTTCATTTCAAACGCCAGGAGCCCGTAAAAATTGCGACGGGTATACTTGAGGTATAACTGATTTTGGAAATTCAAAGGAAATTTACGGATATGTTACGCTATTAAAGTTAAAGACTATACAAATGCAGATGGAAACGTTTGGAATATAAATTTGTGTTTTTTTTTTGTCCCTGCTAGAATAGCAGTACAGAGATTTGGATTGCATGTAGTAAGCCTTGAGGGCTTAAAACGCAAAATTCTAGGAAAACGATAACTTCTTTCTTTAGCACTCTATTAGACCCATTCTTCGTTCCCGTTCTATTAGTAATTTTGAGTCCAGTGGTTTAGCAAAAAAAAGTTGTCAGAGCTATTTTAGGCTGCCACGTGTTCCAGGTATCATGAGCCTTTTTTTATGCTTTTTAATTTTTTTATTTTTTTTTTTCAATGAAGTGCTTATCCCATCGCTTGCAATGCGTCTTGGTTAAGGCATCAAATTCACGAAGCTCTAATGAGTCTTAAATCTTAGCTCCCGGATATATCTGGATTTAATTCCCATGAAAAACCAGTTAGCGTTAGCAAAATCCCTTCGAAAGCGTTCATAGGGAGGGAAAATATAAGCCTTTTGTTTTCGGAGGATTAAAAGTTGCTTAAATGTTGGGTGCGGAAGAAAAAGGCCTGCTGAGAATTTGTTGGAGAGATAACAACATTTCGTAACTCGGCTAGAGCTCAGCGAATGTAAAATTCCGTTTGCATTTCACTAAAATAATATTTAGCCGAGAATTCAGAAATGATGATAGTGTGTTAGTTTGCAACAACAAATTCATAAAATAGCGTAGGCGATCTACGAAACCAAACCATATTAACCATACCAGTCCTCATTACATTTGGGGGATGTCTTAGGTAAAGGACGTCATGAGTTAAGTAAAAACTGGAATAAACTGGTTGAGCATTTTGCCTGGATAGTCAGTTTTAATTATTCGTTCTCACTCTAAGGCTCATATAAGACAACAAAAAGAAGATATAATAAAAAAAAAATAATAACACGAATTTAGGTACTTACCGGTACGGAAGTTTTAATTTTGGCCGGTGGGAATATGCCGGAAACAAGAATCAATAATATATAGATTTAGCCAAGCCTAAAAGCGGAGCCGCGAAGGAATAACCAGGTGTTCGTTTCTCAAAAATAGTCCCGAAACTTTTCGGTCTGAAATACATTTCGGGGCTTTTTTTGGCTCGTTCGCTTTCGAAAAGTGTTTCTCAAAAAGCCTGAAAGTGTTCCGAATTGTCCTTCAATATTTTGGGGATCTGTTCTGTAAAACCAAGCTCGAAAGGTCGTTCTAGAGGCTGAGCACAGCTTGATTATTTTACTCACGAGCCGTCTAGCTTGGTGTTTGCAATGTTTCCATATCCTGTCATGTTCGCTTGAATGAACTTGAAACGGCGATAATTTACAAAAACAAAATAACAATTATTCGACTGTTTAAATGGGTTATCTTCATCGCGTTCGGGTGTTAACAAATAACATGAACTGCCACTAAATAAAAATATTAGTCTGGTCAAAAATTTATACTGACATTTCACCGGCATTTTACTGGGATTACCCGAAATAAAGGATCTGGGGAGCTTCGAAGCACTTGTAATAAACTTATCGAAGAAATGTCGCGTAGGTTTTAGCAGCCGCGAAAAAATTCAAGCACTTTGAGGAACACACATTACTTACGGGATAAAATAGCTTTAAACTCAAAACTGCTTCGCTTATATTTCGTTCTCTAACTTGAGACCATCGAGATTGAAAACAAACGAACAAACACCGTCCAAACACTCTTAACTCTGTTGCATAAGTTTTGCGGCTGCAAATTGTCTGAAATTCGAGCGCTTTAAAAAATGCACCGAACTGTTTTTGGAAGCTTTTCGGGCATAATAGGTTTAAACCGACAACTGCTTCGCTTATAGTTTTTCAAATAACTGTTATATTTCGTTCTCTAACTAGAGACAATCAAGATTCAAAACAAAGAAACGCCAAACACGCTTTAATTAAATTGTTATTATGCCGGCATAAGTTTTGCGGATGCGAAGTAAGCCTATATAAAGTTAGGCGCTTTGAGGAACGCACAAAACTGTTTTCGGAAGCTTTTCGGATAAAATAGCTTTAAACCGACAACTGCTTCGCTTAAAAGATTATTACTATTGAAAACTTCTAGGACAAGAAAATCGACAGTTGCACAAAAAGATGGACCGGACGGTGAAAATTGAAAGCAAAGCTTGTGCAGTTGTCTTGCGGCTGTGCTTAGACCTACTGTTATGAATAAACAACACAAAATAATGGACAGAGAAATCATTTTTGAAAAACATTTATTCGAAAACCCCTATGTTTATACTTAAATGCAACTCGCGTTACACTTCCAAAATCGTAGGTCGGTCCACGCGAGTGAAATCGGCACAGCATGGCAAGATATTCAAGAATCTGTCACAAATCTGAGCGCGTTTTCTAATATTTTTTTTTAAGTCAAAAGTAAATAACACATTTCTAATGGCATAAATCAAATTTACATTTCAAAACGTAATTTCTTTCATCGTAATACTCGAAATCATGTACCTTAGACCTTTTAAAAACTTCACTTACTCGGTTGTGTTTCAGAACAGGGCAAACTCTCCGCCGTGAAGAAAACAAAGCGATGAAGTCCTTTGAATGCAGCTTTCGTAACTTGAACTTTTCGCCTTCTACCAGTATTCTTTTGAACTTTTTCTTCCCATTTATATATATTAGATGTTTTTTTGTCAAGTATAAAACTTCATTACTCTCGAGCAATCGTTAAATGCTAAAGAAGCTTTTAAAGAAACCTCTTTTTCAAAAGCGACGATGGTCATGCGATTTCCCGCCAAGAAAAATGCCGGTTGCCCTAAAGCACCGTGCGATTTCCCGCCAAGAAAAGATGGCATTCTCTACCCCCGTCAGGTTGTCTTGGGACTCCCCTCCCCCTCCCACAGAGTGTGCGGACGGACGGACGTACGTACGGATGTACGGATGTACGGACGTACGGATCTACGGACGTACGGACGGACTGTCACGTGACTATTACGTCACAACCAAAATTTCTCGGATTGATAGGTTACTATATTTCCTTAGCAATGGAGCTCCGCTGGCGGGGTTTGCCCGCAAGCTCCGCTATTAATTTTGTAACGATGGTGTAGGTCAACTCCCATCTGCCAAAAAATCCTTTTAACTGCACACCAACAAGGCTTCCTTAACAAAAGTTTTGACATTAATTGCCATACGAAGGGGCCACCTGTCATTTTTAATGTTTTTGTTTTTTGAGAGTAGGACTGCGCGCTCCTCAGAAGGATACACTGCGTACTGATGGTCTGACAGGGCTTAACTTGTTTATCTGAAAGTATGAAAATTGGTGGATAATTGGTCTATGTTAGAAGAATGAGTGGCAGAGAACGAGAAGAATGAACCGAAGCTAAAGAAACTTTGAGATCACGTCCGCTTAAGCAAAATCTCACTGTTAGGATAAAATAGATTGAAATGGATGCAAATCTCTCTTCCATAAAAGGGTTATCATTAGGTTTAATGCATTTTTTTGTATGTCACCCAAAGGAAAAAAGAAACAGTTGGTTAGTACACTTCGACAAAAAAGCTAGGGTCCACGGTAGCACAATGAAGTGCACTCGAAGGTGTTGCATTTGAACAGTCTTATGGGTGTCGCAGCGGGGGCCAAAAGCAAGATGGCGACAAAGAGCACATCAAGCGCCCCTTATTTCCCTCGCTGCAATATTGCTGATATCTGTTGGAAGGCAACGGCCTTTCAGTACAACTTTTGGTTATTCAGCTGCGAAGCTTTTTAAGTCTTAGTTCAACCCGCATAAAAGCTCTCGTTACATAAGATCCCTTACCGCCAATAACTGGCTGGACTCGTCTAGATATTAGCAACATATTTATTTATTTTGTTTTTATTCTGTTAGTTGTAGTAGAACTATTATGAAGTATTATAGATCTAGATATGCTATGAATCGTTTTGGTTTCTTTGTTACTTGACACCTATGTTACTTGAGATCAGCTTCATTGTAAGTGTAAGCTTTACGAATTTTGTGCCTAACTGCGTTCAACGTTACGAAAAAAATAATTTTGGCTTTCAATCGCAAGCAATGCACTGTTTTTCTTCACAACAACTTAGCTATTGATATTTATTTAGACAGAAATCCAAAAAACAATCCTTCAAGTCCTCATATTTTCATGACATCTCTAAGAGGTTTTACCCCAATGTCCAAAGCAGGCCGTTACCACAAATGTAAATTGGGAATAAAAATTAATTTTATATACCTGATACTGTTTGTGCTAACCGGAGAACTAAAATTTTATTCAGGTATTCTGGGAATAATCCTTTGTGCTTGTTTGCATTTAAGTGGCTGTCTCCCTAAGATCCTCATAACCCAAATTGCTCACAAAATAGATTTCATTCAAATCTTGTATGTGAATTACACTTTGTCTGGGTACTTTAAAAACACTTTCCGTTTGGGCTCTAAATGCTTTCTTCGACAGTTTACAAGGGGGGGGGGGTCCCCTGGTAGACAAAAATGGACATTTTATTGGCACAAAAATGCCAATTTTCATTAACTTTGGTAACTCCTCACAACACTTCAAATTTGATGCAGGACAAAATTCTACTGTTGGATGTTAGGTACATCTCTTCCTCATCCTACAGTGTTACCGACATTTCCATGCAGTTGTTTTGAGTAGTTTTAAAATACAGTTCCTTTTAGCAACCCAATTTCACAGCTTTCAAAAAAGTAGGAAAAATGGGTAAACAAAAATACATGTTAACAAAAAGTGAGACCTCGTATAGCAAATTCCTTGCAGTCATGGGAAGATAAAAACTTGGTATTAATTATAATGAAATAAAATCGTGCAGCCAAATGGTTTAAAGAACGTGGTGCCGCTTTGAAACACCAGTATTTTTAAATGTTGCAAATTACGAACCACAACCTATGCGTGGAATTTAAGAGCAAATGTGATGCGAGCAATGCTCCCTAATTACATCAGGAAAACACAAAAATAGTTTCAAACTACAGCAGGACACAAATGTAAACTGGTAATATTTCGCATATAGCTTTAATTGAATTCTCAAATAGCTCATTAACTATGCTCAATTCACAAGATAAACAAGTTATAAAGTACATGCCACTCGATGATTGCTAATTGCGCTTAGCAAGTAACTTTACAAAACCACCTTGATCTAGAACAATTAATCTGAGAATAAATCAATAAAAGCAAGTCATATTGAGTATATCACAGCTTGTGTTTTGGAAACTAATTTAACGAACCCTTAATGCCTTGCAAAATAATGAAATCAACGAAGGGCATCTTGTTCTGTTTTCATTTGCACCCATTACCTCAATTATTCTGTCATCTTTGGTCAAAAACTGATGCGTGCGTTTCAGCGATCATCTTAGGAGCGTCAAAACAGTTGGTTTTGGGAAAATTCTTTCTTCAAAAACCTTCATTTAGACCAAGCTTTCCATGCATCACTTCTCCCGTGTTAAATTTTTCAGGCAGTAGCCGCTGACCAGTAGCTAATGTCAACAAAAAGACCTGGTACTGCTCCGTTTTGCACTCGCGTTCCTCTTTTAAATTTTAATGCATGATCGCTCACCAATGAAGGGTGAATTCATTTGAAAATAAGGGTTGGAGCATCATGGGAGAAAATGCAAATTTTTGCCCTTAATTTAGAGCTGCAAGCACATAACCACAGCTTGTGACATGGTTGCTATTTTTTGTATTTTTAGCAAGGTGAAATAGAGTGATAACTCGGACTTTGGGGGTGCATCGTAACATGTTTGAAAATGAACTTTTAGTTTCATCCAAGCTGTTAAATTCTAGAATCTTCGCCTGGTGAAACGTCAGTGTAGCAAAAATATTACTACTTGATAGAAATATCCTCCGTTGAATACTTTCTGTCCGGTAAAACAGTTGTGGGAGCTTGGTTCATGACGACTTAATGGTTATGTTCCAATTTGCAATATGTAGCCCCCAGAACCACCTGATCGTGGGGTACTGCTCTACCAAATGTGAACATATGATACACAAAAACGTCTTGCTTTTGAAATTTCGCCTCTACTCAGTTTTGCTGCGCTTTCTGTAGATTAGCAATATACCGCCAAACATAGTGAATGTCACTTCCAGAGTTGATCACAGACTAGCCTGGGTACGGTATGAGAACCAGGCTTAATGAGTGGAAATTACCAGTATCCTCAGATTTTTGTTACGGATTGAATAGCGGGTGAGATACGCGAGCTCGTGCAAAATTACTCTACTATAAGTACTATGTCTACTAGACTACTCTTAGTCTAACTGTACAGTAGACGTTCGTTACCTAGAACAGAAACTCGTTTCCTCTTGAATACTGATAGAAACCCTACTTTATTTTAAATTAACCCTGTTAACCCTATAATGGAGGCGGGGGGGGGGGGGATGAGAGGTGCACAGATTCTGCCTTTGCGGACTTGAAACGTTTCTATTATTTTTTAATATGTGAAAAAGCACCGCCAAAGTATTATTTTAAAAAAAATTATTTGGGAACAAATTAGTGTGGTACTGGTCAATGTACAATCGGATTCACGTTGCTAAGGCAATCAAACTTTGACAGGTGTGTTTTTTCTGAAATAATTTGATACGTTACTGTTTAAACTGCAAACAAAAATGACTTTCTTACTGTAGGTGTCATGTTATTAGATGATTTTAGAGTTCTTTTATTTTTGTTCACTTTTTGGTCAATTGGATGGCTTTCCGAAGTCTCAGGGAAATCACGAAATCTAATACGGTGGATCCAAGATGGCCGCCAATTGGAAATTATGACGTAAGCCTGACGTCTTGTGACGTCATCAGTATCCCTTGCCGATCTCAAAGGAAACATTCTTGGACAAAATTCTTGAACATACTTTTGACCCTCCAAGTTTCATTTTCATTGCTTTATTGCTATCGGAGTTTAATGGAGGCCTGCCCCACAACGGCGACAGAAGACCAAAGATTGGCCCAGTCTAGACAGGGTTAAGGTTGTCTCTTAACTGCAGCTGAATACTTTCTCAAAACTGAAGGAATGTTTCAAACCCCGGCAGTCAAAAACAAGAGCTGAGGGTTATTTTCAAATCTATGAAGACGTGCCCAGCTGTACGAGTTATTTTACGTAGCTGAAAAGACAAAAAATTTGAAACCAATTGGCCCTCATTGTGGTTGTGTGCTTGCAGATCTAAATTAAGGACAAAAATTTGTTTCTTCTCCCCATGAGTTCCAACCATAATTTTCAACTAAATTAACTATTAATTGGTGAAGGATCAGGAATTCAAATTTTAGATAGCTAAGACCCAAAACGCAAGTGCAAAACGGAGCAGTACCAGGTGTTGTTGTTACTGGTCAGTAACAACAATTATTAGTTACTGGTCAGCGGCTACTGCCTGAATAATATAGTTTTCTATTTTCGACACGGCTTTGTGTAGCATGTTCCAGGGGCTCAGATTTTGTGGAAAAGAGAAAACGAATGGCCTTGCAAAGTAAAAACAGTACGAGCTCTGTAAGAATTGCGCTAAAACTCATGCTCAATTTTCCTGTCTAGTCCTCTACCTTTTTTGTTTTACGTTACATACTTTTTCCTAGCACGTAATCGTTTCCCAGAAAGATGAAGGAATATCAGGCTAACCCGAATGAAGAGTAAACGGAATGGAGTAAATTGTAACTGGTGCACTGTGTGGTTTAATTTGGATTTGTAGTCATAATATGGTCCACTTAGCCCTACAGACGTCGTCATAGGGAATTCTTATCCACTCTAAAAGGTAAGAGACTGAATAAAGCCTACTTCTGCCATTGGAAATATTTTTAATCACGTCAAGCATAATGGACAAATCAATTTCGAAATGACAAAGTAGCTCCGTTAGAATTTTTTAATTTGGACAAAATTATTTTAGGAATAAATAACGACTTGTTCAAATGTTAGCCAATACGAGCAAACGGTGTTTAATATGAAAAAGATGTTCTCCGTTGAGAAGTGATGTCCCAGCCATGTAGTCCACCGTCGGCACGACTTGGTGGGAAGTCGAGATTCTCAAGAATTCTAAATTCCATGGCCCCTTATACACCCAATCACAAGCGCATTCGCGTCGGTATTGAAATTTAGGCTTAAAACTAAATAGTTTAACATAATTATTCCATACGCATATGCTGCAAATGGATTTTGGTTTAGATCTTCCTCTATTTACTATTGTCCTTACTGTAAAGTGGGGAACACAATACTTAACAGGCTTTTCAATAACCCCTTACTAAAACTCACTCAGTCCACCTTATTGTCAGTTGCTTTCAACATTGTCGGTTCAGTGAAACGGTTTTTCTTTTCTCAGCTGCATTTGACCTATCATTTTCTAAGGCGGCAATCGTGGCTTCGTGGTCAGATTTTGTAATCTGGAGGTCCCAAATCGAAACATCTATTCTCTCACTGGCTGAATCATTGTTTTTGGTAATCTACAATTCAACTCCCCCACGCTTTGTAAACTGCCAACTGGCTAGTAGCCAGATCAGTATTTGTTTTAGACACGAGTCCATACACGTTATGCGGCGAGATACAATCAGAGTAAAAATAAAATTGCTGTACCTTTTATCTTCTCTATGTTTAACTACGCCAACGTCATCAATCAGCCCGGTAATGACAGTAAAAGTGTTTGTTAGTTAATTCAAGTGAAAGATATTGAGACAGCCAATCTATTGCAGTCTTAGATGAACGGTCGATAGTCTGGAAAAAAAAAATCGGCGTGTACATGTTTTAAAACCGACAGAAGAGGAAAAAATGTGATAGGTATACTTAGGGTGTAATTGATTTTGCTTTTGAACATCTTTATTTTTAATAGTTTTCTATTGTCAGTTCTATATTTTTTGTTCGGCATAAACAAAAACAGTCGATTTTTTTCCTAAGAAGCTTTTCCCTTAATCCCCCACTTATATGGAAAGCAAATCAGCGTGTGATCACCTCGCTCCGTCCTAAAGGAAAAGAAAAGTCGTGTCAAAAAACAAAACAAAACAAAACCAAAAACAAAAACAAAACAAACAAAAAAAGGAAAGAAAAGAATTTAAAAGAATTGACGTAATTCACTATTAAGTCATTTTCCCGGCTACAGAGAGATTCTGGCTGTCACAGCTAATAAATGTATTCTTTTTTCCACTAGTTAGTCCATGTATTTCATGTACACTGTCCCACAAGATGAACTGCTTGATAAAATCCGCGTGAATATAAAGGTGCTTAACCCACAACTCTTTTTTTCTTTAGGGCACGTAGATTTTCTAATCTCGCATTTTGATATTGATACGACTAATTGGTAACTGGACTTCGTGTCGTACGATTCAGGGGTAATCGTGCTCGTAATTTTTAAATCGTCCTCACACTGTACTCGCTCGGCCGATTTAAAATTACTCGCTCAATTACTCCCTGAATTGTACTTCACTTAGTCCAGTAACCATTACTAATCATGCTTAACCCTGGTAACGCGACCATTTCCACACGCCAGTAGAACCGTTTGTTGGAAAGAGACTTTCTAATCTGATGCATGCTAAGATACCAAAAAGAAAAAAAAATGTTGAAAAAGATGATGAGTGCGTAAAAATTGCGACAGGTATACTTGAGGAATAAATAATTCGCTTTAAAATTCCTTATTTTAATGGATTTCTATTGTCGGTACTTGACTTGTTACCAAAAAGAAATCCCTGACTGAAATGTCCTCAGTCGCCTAGGTAAAGGAACACAAATAATTGCCAAATGATTACAATTTTTACGATAAGTGAGTACCTAAATATTGACGGAAAATAAAAAAAAAATAAAAAAAAAAACATGGAAAGCAAATCGGCCTGCATATGTTTTAAAACTGCGAGTTAAGAAAATTGTGACAGAAAGATTTTGCTTTGAACGTATTTATTATTAATGGTTTCTATTGTAAGCACTAGAAAATTATTTCGACAGAAGCAAAAAAAAGCTAACTTGTTAATTCTAAAAAGCTTTTTACTTAATCCCCCACTAATGTGAAAAGGAAATCGACGTGTGATCTACAAGCTCCTTTTTAAGAGAATTAAAAGAAAAGTGATGTCCAAAATAATAGTCTTTCATAGTTTTTGTCATGAACAGTACAGTGTCAAAATTCACTATTAAGTTTTTGGTCCGGGGGTACTAAAAATTCGGGTAGTCTCAGCTGTAGTAATTCACCAAAAAATGTACAGACTTTGTTTATCGCCGGTCAGTCCATCTATTTCCCACAGGTTAAACTGCCTAAAAATTGAGTTGGTTTACCTTAAAACTTTTAATACGTCGAACTACGACGTAGCCTCGCAGCACGGTAATACCAGAAAACGTTTTTACACTTAAATCATGCTTAATCCTGGTTACGCGTTCATTTTCAAACGCCAGGAGCCCGTAAAAATTGCCACGGGCATACTTGAGGTATAACCGATTTTAAGAATTCAAAGGAAATTTAGCGATATGTTATTTTGCTGGAAATGCATCAGAATAAAACAAAAATTCTGGGAAAACGATAACTTCTTTCTTTAGCACTCTATTTGACGTACCCATTCTTCGTTCCCGTTCTATTAGTAATTTCGAGTCCATTGGCTTAGCAAAAAAAAGTTGTCAGAGCTATTTTAAGCTGCCACGTGTTCCAGGTATAATGAACCTTTTTTCATGCTTTTTCATTTGCCTTTTTTTAATTTTTAATGAAGTGCTTATCCCATCGCTTGCAATGCGTCTTGTCGAAGGCATCAAATTCACGAAGCTCTCATGAGTCTTAAATCTTAGCTCCCGGATATATCTGGATTTAATTCCCATGAAAAACCAGTTAGCGTTAGCAAAATCACTTCGAAAGCGTTCATAGGGAGGGAAAATATAAGCCTTTTGTTTTCGGAGGATTAAAAGTTGCTGAAGTGTTGGGTGCGAAAGAAAAAGGCCTGCTGACAATTTGTTGGAGAGATAACAACATTTCGTAACTCGGCTAGAGCTCAGCGAATGTAAAATTCCGTTTGCATTTCACTAAAATAATATTTAGCTGAGAATTCAGAAATGATGATAGTGTGTTAGTTTGCAGCAACAAATTCATAAAATAACGTAGGCAATCTACAAATACCATGTGAACCATATCAGTCCTCATACATTTGGGGGATGTCTTAGGTAAAGGACGTCAGTGGGTTAAGTAAAAACTGGAATAAACTGGTTGAGTATTTTGCCTGGATAGTCAGTTTTAATTATTCGTTCTCACTCTAAGGCTCATATAAGACAACAAAAAGAAGATATAATTAAAAATAATAATGATAATAACTCGAATTTAGGTACTTACCGGTACGGAAGTTTTTACTTTGGCCAGTGGGATTATGCCGAGAGCAGGAATCAATACTATTTTTGTAACGATGGTGCAGGTCAACTCCCATCTGCCAAAGAATCCTTTTAACTGCACACCAACAAGGTTTCCTTAACAAAAGTTTTGACATTATTTTGCATACGAAGGGGCCACCTGTCATTTTTAATGTTTTTGGTTTTTGAGAGTGGGACTGCGCGCTCCTCAGAAGGATACACTGCGTACTGATGGTCTGACAGAGCTTAACTTGTTTATCTGAAAGTATGAGAATTGGTGAATAATTGGTCTATGTTAGAAGAATGAGTGGCAGAGAACGAGAAAAATGACCCAAAGCTAATATTGAAGATGAATTGAAGAAACTTTGAGATCACGTCCGCTTAAAGGAAAGTCTCACTGTTAGGATAAAATAGATTGAAATAGCTATTGATATTTATTTAGACAGAAATCCAAAAAACAATCCTTCAAGTCCTCATATTTTCATGACATCTCTAAGAGGTTTTACCCCAATCTCCAAAGCAGGCCGTTACCACGTCACAAATGTAAAATGGGAATAAAAATTAATTTTATATACCTGATACTGTTTGTGCTAACTGGAAAACTAAAATTTTATTCAGGTATTCTGGGAATAATCCTTTGTGCTTGTTTGCATTTAAGTTTCACACCTAATAATCAGAGCTGTTACTAACAAAATGTGACTTTTTTCTCTGTTTACTAAAAGAAATCGGATAGGAATTCAGCTGTGATTGGAAAACGGTTAATTGGATGTTGACCTTATTAGCGTGGTGGTCTGCTTACATAACCCATTACCAATTTTTTGTTTTGGTTTCCAGCAAATAGGTTTAAATTTCACGGAAAAAAAAATTGAAAAATCTTTTCTCTAGCCCTGTTGTGATAGTTTCTAGTGCAGTTTCATGCATGGCGTATAGGCTGAATCCACGTTCCTAAGCCATGTAAAACTTCATAGAAAGTCTTAAGCTCCGGCCGTAATAGCGATAAGACTGTATTAATGGACTAGTCGAAAGGCGGAATCCTTAAAGCGAAGTAGATCTTTTGTTCCTGGACAAAAAGGCAGCGGTTTCTTCGATAATTATGGTTATTTACAGTCAAAACACGGCATTCATGGAAAGTAGGCATCCTTTTGTATATATTATTGTTATTCACTGGAAAAGTTGAAAATTTACATGCACATGTAAATCGTAATTTACAACATGCAAATCCTAATTTACATGTTTTGTAAATTTACATTTACATGTTGGCATTTTGTAAATTGAATTTGCATGCTTTTTTACATGTTAAGGAGAAGCTGTAAATTTGTTGTAAAAATGGATTTACGTGGTCCCCTTTAACCCTTATAACTTAAAGAACCATGTAAATAACATGTAAATTTTTGGGAACAAATTTACAGTATCGTCTTTGTAAATATCCTGTAAATTTTTTAAACAAAACATGTAAAGAACATGTAAATGAGAAATATGGGGCTGTTCTATATACCCTGTAAATAACCTGTAAATTTGGTGGCCCAAATCCTGTAAAAATCATGTAAATGGAAAAAGGGAGACTGGCCAGACAATGCAAATAGCGTGTAAATTGGAAAAGGGATACATTCAAGAATATGTATCTAACATTTGAAGTAAAAAAAAGGTAAATCAAATTTAGCGTCGTAGTGTGAGGACCACACATCATGTGTAAACACTTGACGTCCAGGTTGAATTGGAATTTGGATGTGTTGGTTTTTGTGGAGGGAAAAAATTTGGAGAACTCTAAAAAGACCCCTCGGAGCAAGGACAGAACCAACAACAAACTCAACCCACGTGCCAACCACTGGAACCGAACCCGGGTCACAGAGGTGGGAGGCAAGTGCTCCCACTGCTACACCAACCTTGCTCCCCACAAATGTAAAAAAGGGAGATTGTAGAAAGAAAGTAAAACAGAGAGATTGCCTAAACCTTGTAAACGACATGAAAACAAAAAAGGGAGACTGCAAAAACCTTCTACATAAAAGCCAGATAGGAGTGGGCGGCCTCAAAGGTAATGATTTTTGTGTCGTTTTGGTCTGAATTAGGGTAAAGTTTTCGAGTTATGGTCTGGAATTGGGTATGGTCTTTAGACGAAGCTACTTTTTACTATTTTCATCCCTTGAGAATGGTCTTTTGATTAATATAGAGGATTTGAAGCCCTTCTCAAACGTCTTACGTAAATTGAAGCAGTTCCTAGGTAGTTGCGATCCTTTTTGGGACAGTTTTGATAAGGGGCGTTAGATTTTGGGTCAGGCCTGAAACAGGGTAAAAAAAAATCGCATATTGTGCTCCGAAATAGTGTAATTGTTTCAAGACATTTGCCGCACATCGCCCACCGAGATTTTAGGGGTTCCTCCCCACCCCCCCTCCCCCCACCCAAAGCTAAGTTTTTAACACCCACTTCAAGATGGGGGACATCTGCGTTTTTCATTATCTTGAACAACCTATTCACATGTTTAAAATTAAGCACTGTTTTACTGTTTGGCTTCAGCAACAAGTCGCAGTTTGTGTGTAGACGAATATTTGGTTAATTATTAAAAACTAACATTTCGGTAGTGCCAGTTGAGAGAAGCAACAGAGAATTGATATAAATCCAACTAATCTGTGAATTTTGAAGACAGATTGTTTTCCTTTAAAAACGTTTTTCGGCCGCCAGTTTGAAGTGGGCGTATTATAAACAAAAACATTGCCCGGTACCGGTACTGCTTAGAAGAGGATTGTGGATAAGCAAAAACAAAAGAAATTGAGCGTGATACAAAAACGCTGCAAAACTAGCCCTTCTCGCGAACAGGAGTCTACATTATTCGTTTTTTTTTTGTTTTAACACACAGACGAGAATCTCTTTAAGTACGGTTTTTTCCTTTTGAATTTCCACTAAAACCTGTTTGTCAGAGGTATTTCATGCGAACGTAGGTGCTACACCCTTTGAATTTCGTTCTACTGGCCTCTGCTGGTACATTGCGATGCGAACTTACCTCACCAAGTTAAATAATCGACCGTTTCCTCAGCGAATTTAGTTAGCATTTTCATGGAAAATCTCTAAATTACGTGAAAACAACACAGAACTGCAAAAACGCTGTTTTTTCAGGGCATGTTATTTTTAGCGTTCGTGTACACTAAGTAGCAAACGTCCGCTGACCACAATTCGTGCTCATTCGGGAAGGCAGCACAATCTTTTTAACGGTCGAGCGAGCTGGTATAGGACAAACCAACGTGCAAACGGCTTTCAATCTGATGGAAATTCAATGCAAATAATATGGAAGAACCACGATTCCTTCGTCTATGGCTCGTACATCATTTCAGGTATGTTTTTTTTTTACTCTTGGTTGGTAAATGTTTGTATTCAGTTATATTTCTCACGCGGTCCGCTCAATCCACGAGGACTTAGTATTATTTAAATAGAGGGTCATTGAAGTGAATTAATTGTCTTGATTCGATGCTTTTGTCTTGCATTTAACTTAAATAATGTTCTTTAATAGTTGTGTATCACATAAGTTATTGTAAGAACCTTTTCAGATTTAAACTTTCAATTCATGGACAGAACTTTGCCCCCATGTCCTCTGAATTCCATAATCATTAATCCCCATTCCTGCAGAATTGCCGTTTTCTCTCCAAGTTCCCTTTGGCTTTGGGCAACATTAGCTACTTAGGTAACTTTGCTTTTCAATTAAGGGCTGTCAATTAGCTATTAGTCACATGTTCATATGCATATAAAGAAACCCAATTGCTTTTTGAGTAAATAATTATTAATAGCAACAAAAGATAAGTTCATCCATAACACTGATCTATACTCCGCCGTAACACATGTTAGGCATTATGGCTCTTAATACAGTAAAACTATGAAAACCCTGAACACTTGAATTATTTTTGGACTGTTATTATGTCGGGAAAGAAAACCAATCAGATACAAGAAATTTGTGGTTTGCATTGATTTCACACTTGATTGGTTGGTCATGGCACAGTGAACATTTCAAGATAATTCTTACTGTTCATGGTTTTATTAGTCACATGTTAATCATACCCTTGTAAAATGGCTACCGGGATCCCGGCGGGATCCCGCCAAGAATCCCGCTTCCTACCGGGATCTTGCCGGGAAATGAAAAATCTTGCCGGGAAACGGAATTTCCCCGCCGGGATTCTAACGGGATCTTGGCAAGAAAAAATCTTGGCCGGGATCTTGGCAAGAATCCCGGCGAGAGTTTCGGTTCCCGGCGTGATCTTGCCAAGACATCGGTGATCCCGCCAAGACAACCGTAATCTCGGCAAGACAACCACGATCTTGGCAAGATGCGCAGATTCATAACTGACCGTGATGAGATTTCAGAAAAAATATTACAAGTTGTGGTATGTAAAGCCCGAGCAAACTTTAGCGAGGTCTATTGCAACTGATATTTTTATCAGAGTGCGTTTCAAACAGCGATCTTGTATGGCTCGTTATGTTGATGAATAAAAAACAGGGCGATCATCGTGCGGGAGTTCGCGCTGGCACGTTGTGCGAGATTGTAAAGACGATGGTCATTAATCCCGAACTCTATTAATCTTCAAAAGTTTATAATCTTCAAACGGGATTAAAGTGACAATTAACGCAGTGCTGTATCCGTAAGGAGAATCATTCCGGGTTCTCGATATAACTGAAAATAACAATCGACGAAGAGCAATGTTAACGGTTGTCCAGTTTTGTAGCTTTGCCGCTACGCGCGACATCTACCAAAATAACAACAATCAGAAACGCTGCTGGCTCTGATCGGCTCTGTTTTACAAGTCATTTCATTTTATCAGACCACTGATGTCTATTTGTTGTCACTTAAGCTTACCTTTTATGCAGAGGACTTCGTTTTCGCATCCCTGTATTTTAAATGACCACTTCTGTCTACGTGATGTCATGTCATCTCTTTGTTGAACTTTCTTTATAAGCCACCACGGAAGAGTTAAGCAAGGGTTTTTAAATACTGTTTCCTGTGACTAATATGTTGTCGTTCTGAATTTAACTTTTTTCGCTGCTTGCCGGCCATGTACCTAATACCGTAGTCGCGCCAAAAAATCCCGCCTTGACTCCCGCCATTGCGTTAATGGAACAATGTGATTGGTTGATTCAATCACGCCATCGGCGAGCGGTGCTCGCGTAAGCCAAAAAATGCGAGAACTTTTCCACAAAACAAGTTGAAAATGGCTTCTTTTTGTTGTATATACAGGGGACAATTGAAGCGTTTAACTTATTATTTTTACCGAAAACAACATGGTTCTGTCAAGTTTGAAGCAAGAGAACGTTTTGAAAGAAACTCAAGAAAGTGTTGTCAACGAGAGAACGGCCGGCATGCCGCGCGGAGTAAACCCGGCAAAACATGCCACACTAAAGTGTACTGAGAATGAACTTAAACAAAGGATGAGTAGATATTGTGGACAAAGCTACATTTGAGGAATGAACAATCGAATTAAATGCTTTCAAAAATTTCCAAAGGACGTCTATAGTCTCTACAGCTTACTAATTTGCCGCGATGGAAGCCGCTACTGAACTGGGTTTCTTTCCTTCGACGAGTCTGGTCGCTCCAAGCATTCAACATGTGAGGAAAAGGTCAGTGAGTTTCACTTTTATGTTTCACTCAAAAGCATCAGCGTGTACTGCTTTTCGTTGCCTTATGTTTTTTTCGCTGCAAGAACCCTTTTATATGTCGTCGACTGTTAACCTTTAATTTATTTTAATTGGTGATGTTGATTTCAGTCAAGTAAACTGACCATTGGCGGGTCTTTCACAGAAAGAGGCTCCTTTGTGCGAAAAAACCCACACTGAAAAAAAGCTTGACTTACCTATAAAAATATGTGAGGATGGTATAAATAAACTTACTTACCGGTAACTAATTTGCTCTTAGACATTACTTAAGCATTCATTTTGTGAGTTCAAAAAGTAAGCTTAATTTTCGCCGTCTTATCCAGATTTGCGTAAACTTGACACAATTTAGCCCGATAGCGAACAGAACAGCCAGGTGACAAGTCTGACAAATTTCAAAATTTGCGGCAAGTTGCAGAATCTAATACTGAAAATGGTTCCTTGTTAAATAGTTTTAGATGCAAAACAACAACAACAATATGTAAACAATTTGCGATCGACAATTTCACGAGCTTTGCACTACATGACCAAAAAATCGTGACTTGCGTGACCACAGTTTGGCGAGAGCCAATTTCTGCAAGACTAGAAGACGCCATAAAACAAACACTTTATTTTTACATTGTCATTTTCCTTGTTCAGTTTCTTTACTCGAACCTTTAAGGAAAATAAAAAAGGTTCGAGTTATTTGAAGGTTTGAGTTATCCAGGGCAAAATTCTGAAGGAAATGTTGTGAAGAGAAAAAAGCGTTCACCTCGAGTTATAAAGTTGGCGAGAGGTTCGATTAACTGAGGCTTCAAGTTACCGGGAAGTATAGTTTGTTTGTAATCCCTTGAATTCTATTTTTCTTTGTTCGGTGTCGTCGGTTTCACCTTTTTATTCTCCATAACGTGTTCTCCTTTTGTATTCTTTTCCAAGGCGAATAGTTGAGGAAGAACTACGCAAGATAAATTCCATAACAAATTGAGACAGTCTAATTAGATGTACATAGTTTTCATTTAAAAGGTCCTCGCACATACTGTTTTCAGTTGAACTATCCAAAATAAAGCACAAAGACAAAGGAAAATAATGGGATTATTTACTAGATACAATTTATTGGATTCTTAGGGTTATACAAAAACAGATGGTCATCCCTGTTCATCCCTGCATGATCATATTTCAGTGTTTACATTTATAAACAAGTTGAAGCGCAATGCAAGCGGCGCAGATGTTTTCAACAAATTCCCCACATTTGCTAGTATTTGGCGATTTAATTTGTGTTTTGCATAAGCTTCGCCCAATTACAGACCCTGCACGTATGTTCAGGCAGAACGCGTCAACAAAATTTAATACACTTACGTTTATTAAAGAGAGAGTAATCTTGAAATAACGATGTAGATTAACCTTAAATTTGAAACGGGGTGCATGTTATCTAATAAAACCCAAGCCTTTCCACCTGTCTCCTCCAATGGGGCGGTTCTGTGAAATTCTGAATACTTTGGAGTACCAAACAATATTTGTTCCTCTGATGACAACTGCAAAAGGTGCTTCGCAAAACTGCGTTGCCAGATACTTCAGATTTCACACGTTTCTTTCACTCAGCATTTAAATTTCCACTGACAATTCTCGTCCAGCACACTGTTCCTTTCTTAGATGATCATGAACAAACCCGAGTTTCTGCACGGTCGCTATTCCATGCTTTGTCAATGCAAGTGCGAACAAACACAAAAATGCTCACAACACCATCAAACTCTTCCTGTTCGTTGGTTATTCTCCTGCAGATGCTACGGATTTCACAGCAAATAAAGAAGAAAGACACTTGCCTCCTTCCACCAGCAACGCTCCTAGCACCACGAGGCTTTCATGGGGAACGTGGCAATCAATCAACAACGTTTAATTCGGCGCGCTGAAGTAACAACACATGCACGTGAACTATTCTTTGTCTTCTCGTTATTGTCACATCGAATAGTACCACATAAGGGATAATTCAATTAAGAAACACGTGCAAGGCTGATAACAATCATGTCAACAATACTTGGGACTGCAATATAGGACATAGTTTTGTCAGCGTCTGGTAGTTTGATTAATGTTAATTATGGTTCTCATCGCGAATTCCAGACAGGACCCCCCGAGATTTTGGCTGCCGGAAAGATTTTGACCGCAAGGAATTTTGTTTTCCGTCGCAAATCCCGGCAACACTCCCACTGAGATATCCGGTTACCCACCAAGAATCCCGGCAAGACTCCCGGCGGAATCCTGCCGAGATTTTGGCCGCCGGGATCCCGCTTCCCGCCAAGAATCCCGGCAAGATTCCCGCCGGGATCCCACCGAGATTTTGGCCGCCGGGAATCCCGTCTCTCGCCAAGTATCCCGGCAAGATTCCCGCCGGGATCCCGCCGAGATTTTGGCCGCCGGGAATCCCGTCTCCCGCCAAGAATCCCGGCAAGATTCCCGCCGGGATCCCGCCGAGATTTTGGCCGCCGGGAATCCCGCCTCCCGCCAAGAATCCCGGCAAGATTCCCGCCGGGAACCGGGAATCCCGGCGGCCAAAATCTCGGCGGGATCCCGGCGGGAATCTTGGCGGGATCTTGCCAAGATCCCGCCAAGATCCCGGTACCATTTTTACAAGGGAAGCCCTGAGGAATAACATGGTATGCTTCGGTGTGTTTATGCCAGGATCTCCGCAAACTGAGCCAGCATGGCTAAGCAGGCCAGTTTGGCTCATTGGCCTCTTAAGGTCCAGTAATACGGGCAACATTTTTGTGCAACCTTCCTCGCAGCAATGTTGTGTTGCAAGTTGAGATTGTTTGTTGCACGTATTACCACCTCTGCACATAACAAATTTTCATGTTGCAAAAAGTAGAAGCAACAAATTTGTTGTGCAAAAAGGTGTTAATATGTGTAAGAAACAATCTCAACTTGCAACGCAACATTGTTGCACAAGAAGTTTTACAAAAATGTTGCTTGTATTACTGGGCCTTAAGAGGCCAATGAGCCAAACTGGCCTGGTTAGCCATGCTGGCTCAGTTTGCAGAGATCCTGGCATAAACACACCTCACACACTTTGCAGTTACATAAGAAAATCTTAGTCCAGTTAGCTGCGATCCTGGTAAGGCAATGCTGGGATCCCAGGTAGCCAGGTAGAAAATGTTTAGTGTAAGGGTGTATGCTCAGCAAACTGGGCATACATGTACACTTCCTTGTGATTCACTTTTGCTTCAGAACATAACAGCTCACCAGTAAGTCGACAATTTTCTTCTCTTTCTATATAACACATAAAAGTTCATTACACCTTAAGGCTGAACCCAGATAAATTTGTATAAGAAGAGTACGGATTGGGTGCATCCTCACCCTTGGGGGGGGGGGGTACTCAATAAAGTTTCATACGGAGAGGCTCTGTCTGGAGGTTCAAACCCTTCCCTTTTAATATACTAATTTTTACCAAAATGGTACCGAGAGCAAAATTTGCACCCTTTTGCTATACCTCAAGGATAAACCAAAACCATAGAATTTTCTTTAATTGCCTAATTTTCCCCGGGCTTTCAGTCGTTCTGGTTCAGCTACTCAAAGGTTGCAAGCTTTTGTGTGTTTCGTGTTGTCATATCTACAGAAATTTGGCACGCTTTCCCAAACTTTTCTTTAAGCCACCATCTTGTCCACTTTTCAGTTGATTTTGTAACCTTTTCTTATACTAAAATGACAATTTTTTCCTACCCTTTAGTAAACTGTGAGCTTAAAAAAAGTCACCACCTTTGGCCAGAGCCTCCCCGTAAAACCATAAATAGGCAGTACCCTGCTTCCCCCCAGGATCTTCACTTGAAAATGTGTGGTAACCTAATGTAATATTCTAGATTGACTGACTGGTATGATTTTTTTTTTGGTATTTGTAGGTGTGATTCCATTTGAGACAAAAAGTATTAATACTTAGGGGCAAAAGGAACAATTTCAGGGTGAGTAAAGATAACAAAAAGATGGAAAATAAGGATGACAGTTTGACTCCCAAATGCGGATGAATCAGACACCATTGCTTGCATAATCTTGTGGTTTGGGAGGGAGAATTCCCCTTTTGTGGGGGCATGTCACAAATTATTTAATAGTATTTTACATGTAATGTAGTGCACTGATAGAGAAAAAGAGATGATGAAGATGACAAATTATATGTGTGTGTCCCCCATACATGCCCCATACCATAGGCTTTCCAGCTTAAGTTACTTTAATTTGGACCAACCACAGCCAGCAGGTACATAAATTACATTACATGTAATTGCAAAGTGAAGTTAAAAAGTTTGTTGGGCTACACTAGAACTGTATTAGAATCTCAGCTGCTTAGATATGAGCACTTTCTTAGCTGTTGAAATCATTCTTGTGTTTCTTAAATCTCCTTATGTTAATATTAATGATCCAAAACAATTGCATTTGTGTATTTATTACAAATGTAATATACTGGTTATGGCAGTAGGCCAAAAAGAAAAGCTTAACAAATAAACAACATCTCACTTCTAGCTGTCTTTATTCAGTCGAGGTTTGACAGTTATTCTTGCTATTCTTGACAAAACAGGAACAACTGAAAAGTGAATTTGCAGTACAGTAGTGGCACCAGTTAACAACTTTCTGGTTAAGGCTTCCAATTCTTCTCAAGGACGGTGTCTTGTTTTGTTACTGCGCATACCTTCTGCGCATCTCAGGATATTCAGGGTAATAAATCCATGACTACCGTCTCGAATATAACAAATCTAATCGCTGTCCATATAGGTAGGTGAAGTCAGTGTAGTGAGCATAGTTGGTGTAGTTGGTGTAGTCAGTGTAGTCACTGTAGTTCGTGTAGTCGGTGTAGTCAGTATAGTTGGTGTTAAAGGTGTAGTCATTGTAGTCTATGTAGTTAATTTAGTCAGTGTAGTTGGGGTGGTCAGTGTTGTCGTGACTACACTGACTACACCCACTACACCAGCTGACTACACCGACTACTCTGACTACGCTGACTAGTACACCGACTACACTGACTACACCGGCTACACTGACTACACCGACTACACTGACTATGCTGACTACACCGACTACACTGACTACGCTGACTACACCGACTACACTGACTACGCTGACTACACCGACTACACTGACTACGCTGACTACACCGACTACGCTGACTACACCGGCTACACTGACTACACCGACTACACTGACTACGCTGACTAGTTTACCGACTACACTGACTACACCGAATACACGGACTACGCTGACTACACCGACTACACTGGCCACACCGACTACACTGACTACATCAACTACACTGACTACACCAACTACTCTGACCACGCTGACTAGTACACCAACTACACCGACTACACTGGCTACGCTGACTACACCGACGACACTGACTACGCTGACTACACCGACTACACTGACTACGCTGGCTACACCGACTCGCTGACTACACCGACTACACTGACTACACCGACTACACTGACTACGCTGACTAGTACACCGACTACACTGACTACATCGACTACACGGACTACGCTGACTACACCGACTACACTGGCCACACCGACTACACTGACTACATCAACTACACTGACTACACCCACTACACCAACCGACTACTCTGACCACGCTGACTAGTACACCAGCTACACCGACTACACTGGCTACGCTGACTACACCGACGACACTGACTACGCTGACTACACCGACTACACTGACTACACCGACTACGCTGACTACACCGACTACGCTGACTACACCGACTACACTGACTACGCTGACTACACTGACTACACCGACTACACTGACTACACCGAATACACCGACTACACGGACTACGCTGACTACACGGACTACACCGGCCACACCGACTACACTGACTACATCGACTACACTGACTACACTGACTACACACGACTACACACGACTACACTGACTACACCAACTACACTGACTACACATGACTACACTTACTACAGTGACTACAACTTCAACAAACTACACTACATACAGCAAATACATTCGCTCTTTCAATTGCATGAGATAGAGATAGACTATGAAATGTATATTCGTGACAGTAGTCATGGATGCATTACCATTCAGGTTTTTTAAGGAATTTGCCCCCTTATACCAAATGTTTTGTGTGGTTTAAGACTATGTGGAAACAGCAGATCTTAGCAAGGGCTTCCAATAACCCTTGCTAAGATGCACCTTTTCCCCATAGTCATAACCTTTGCAAAAAATACATCTGTATTAATTAGGAGGCACCACCCTTAAGAAAAATTAACCTATCAACATGTTTGTCACATATGGTGGGTCAGATTTGTTGTATTACCACTATATTTTAGTACCAGTCTACTGGGACACGAGTTACATGTACATGCAACTCTGAACCATTATTTTCTTTTATAGACCCGAAGTGCTCTCATGTGCTTGCCTTTCCTTTTTTGTTTTGTACGATTTCAAAAGACTGGCCATATGAGCCTTCGAGACCGCCGCCATGTTTGTTGACAAAGTGACGGTCAATTCTCCAAGAAGGGGGTGGGGAAGAGATAATATTCGAACCACCATTTTGCACACAGACAAGACCCTGGTGACAAATGAAGTCTTTTTTAATGAAAACAAAGTAATATTGTTACTTGGTTTTCAAAACAATGGACATAACGTACAGCAGAGAACAATAGAGGCATTTTTCAATGAAGGGAAAAGAACTACAGGACATCATTTGAAAACTGTCTTAACTATCGATAATTAACTAAACTATCGCGATTGTCATCGATAGTTGAATTCTGCGATCAATGCGTCGCTATCGGAACACTCCAATCGCAATGCATTGATAGTTCGATCTATTGTTACACTCCTATGCATGTTAGGAGTCTATGCTACTTTTCATCCTGTACAATGTCTTACAAGGTAGTGATAAAAATATTGTCATTTGCCAACAGTACACATATAGCCCAGAACCTCATATGGGGTCACTTTTTAACGCTTCCATTATTTTCAATTCAGTTAAGTGTTATTATACATATTATCTTCTCAGGCTGTGGTTGGTACATGTAGATGTACCTGATGAATAGCACATGCATGGGGATACACCCTTATATCTTCAAAATATTAGTCAAAGTAAAGATGTTGCATTCTTAGCTAGGGTAGGGAATGAAAGAGCTATATGAAACTTGAACCGAAATGTCTAAAGGTGTTCTTAAGTTAAACTCAGATCATTACACCAGAGTTGCCTTTTACTACTTACTTACTGTTTGCATTTTTTTGTTATTTCCACAGGTCTCAAGATACAAAGCGAATCCCAAAACAAAAACAAAATAAAATACATGCAGTGGCGTAAGCAATATAAATAGCCAAGGGCATCACAAGGATTACTACAGAGTATTTTTAATGTCGTCACTTTTTGATACCCATAAGCGGTATCAATCACACAGATGTAGATTCATCAGCTTAGCTGATGCTGCTGGTGCTTGTTGGTGTAACCAATGTGCCTGCGTTATTTTTGCATTACTTTTCTTAAATGTCTATTTTAAAAGCCCTTTTTGAAGGCATGTATCCATGCCTGTTATGAGTTCATACAGTGTAGTGGTTGTAGACCAGTGTGTTGATGCAAACCTACTGAGAAGGTCTGCTTTTTAGGTTTTCTATGGTGGAATAGTTCAACACGTTGTTTCTTCAACAATAAAGATTACAGAAAAGGCTTTTTGTCTGTCATCTCACTACATGGTCTACAATGTAGTCGTCCTTTTTCAATTTACATGATATTTGCAGGCTCCTTTATTCGATTTACATGCTTTTTACAGGCTCCTTTATTCGATTTACATTGTATTGACAGGCTCCTTTATTCAATTTACATGAAAATTTACAGGCTCCTTTATTCGACTTACATGATATTTACAGGCTCCTTTGTTCGAGTTACATGGTTTTTACAGGCTCTTTTATTCTATTTACATGAGAATTTACAGGCTCCTTTATTCGATTTACAGGCTCCTTTATTCGATTTACATGGTATTTACAGGCTCCTTTATTTGATTTACATGAAAATTTACAGGCTCCTTTATTCGATTTACATGGTATTTACAGGCTCCTTTATTCGATTTACATGAAAATTTACAGGCTCCTTAATTTGATTTACATGATATTTACAGGCTCCTTTATTCGATTTACAGGCTCCTTTATTCGATTTACATGGTATTTACAGGCTCCTTTATTTGATTTACATGAAAATTTACAGGCTCCTTTATTCGATTTACATGGTATTTACAGGCTCCTTTATTTGATTTACATGAAAATTTACAGGCTCCTTTATTCCATTTACATGATATTTACAGGCTCCTTTATTAGATTTACATGAAAATTTACAGGCCCCTTTATTCGATTTACATGGTATTTACAGGCTCCTTTATTCGATTTACATGATATTTACAGGCTCCTTTATTCGAATTACATGATATTTACAGGCTCCTTTATTCGATTTACATGATATTTACAGGCTCCTTTATTCGATTTACATGAAAATTTACAGGCCCCTTTATTCGATTTACATGATATTTATAGGCTCCTTCATTCGATTTGCATGAAATTTACAGGCTCCTTAAAACCATTTACATGTTATTTACAGGTAACCTTTAGTCGATTTACATGCTATTTACATGGTTTATGTCCCTTGGTTTGAGAAATTTACAGGATCGTCTTCATAATTTACATGTTTCACTGGTGCCTTAATAAACTATCTATCTATCTATCTTAAAATATTTACATGTTTTTTACAGGAATATCTCAAAACATGTAAATGGGTAAAAAGTATGGAAATTACCATTTACAGTATCTTTTTGACGATTTACATGTTATTTACATGTTTTTTACATACTATGTAAATTTTCAACTTTTCCAGTGTATTAATTAATTAGGAACGGGTAATTCCGAGTAGTTATATCTTTTGCATTTAGAATTTATACTCAATTTAACCAAGACGATCAATGCTATATATTAGAGTTTCGCTGTTTTAATTTTCATCATCATCATCACCAATATTATTATTATTATTATCAATATTATTATCATTGCATAGTACGTGTCAAAGTTTTG
The DNA here is from genome assembly GCA_964017195.1 of Siderastrea radians. Taxonomy (NCBI): domain Eukaryota; kingdom Metazoa; phylum Cnidaria; class Anthozoa; order Scleractinia; family Rhizangiidae; genus Siderastrea; species Siderastrea radians. The sequence goes on from OZ024888.1 coordinate 57,749,624, forward strand.
TGTCACGACTTTTGCATTGGCGTTAAAATGACAATGACAATATAAAGATCGGTTCTCAAAAGTTGGTATTAAGGCGTTTGTCTATGATTTACCCAACCCATTCTACTCATGACTGATCTGAACAGATCATTTCAAATACTATAATATTACTGTGGAGACCGTGATGAAACTTAAATACCAACTATTATCTATTGAATCCCTCTGTGTGAAATGAATTCACCTTTGATTTAAAGATAGAATAAATTAAATAAAACGTTTCCTTGCCGATGCGTTTGGCTCATCCTTAAATTATCATGATCACTTTAAAACTCTGTTATTTTGTCAGTTGTCCCCCAAAATACAAATTGACCATTTAAAGAATTTGTACCATTTGTCAGTTATTCAGTGTCTAGCCACAGGCAGCCCAACCTCACGAAAGGAGTGTTAAAGCTTGGAAGTGTTTTATAAGAATCATGTTTTGAATTGTAAAGTTTTGTAAGAAGACGCAACGTTTTCATTTTAAAAGGTACAATTGTACTTAGCCTGATGCTATGTTGTATTTTTTGTTTTCCTTCTCCTCAGGCCGACTTGAAATAATAATTTGTAAAAAGCATTCCGATCAATTTGGCCGATTTTGCTCTTTGCATGTTTGTGTTATACACTTATACATGTAATAAGCGCCACCAAACCAATCGGATCAGATCTTTAAATTTTCGAGTGCTAGGGGTTTTCAATTCACCCGTGCGAACGCTGGTGACGACGCATATTCAAGGCTAAAAATTTTACACAACTTTAAAGACCATGTAGTTCAGCTAAACTAAAAAAAGATCTTTTCAAAAATTTCCTTCTTTTTTCCCCATTTAGTAGTGAACAACTGCTATTTTGCTTTCTGACACTTGATTGATTGCATTGATTAATTAAACACAAAACACTAAAGTTCTATGAAGCTTTTGTTTTATAAACATTTGTTTTGTAAACATTATTCAGGTCACGATAGAAGTGTATGCACGTGAAGGTTTCTTTTAAGAATTAGCTCAGGAGAATTATAAGTTTTGTAGGAAGACGGAACATATTCTATTTAAAAGGTAACAATTTACTGAGCCTGATGTTATGTTGTATTATTTGTTTGTTGTTAGGCCGATTTGAAGCGATTCCGGATATTTTTTGTTTTTCATGGTTCTCCTTTGGTGAGCTTAGGTTGTCTGTGGCAGGACCATTTGTCAGCTTTCAGTTAAAATGTTAGATGATTTGTCAGTTGTTAGGTAGAATCACTGGTGACCCAAGCTCAAACTGTAAGTATAGCAATACGTAATCAAATTAGTGACTAAAAAAATAATCAAGACAATAAATTCTAGAAGTATAAAATAAAATAAAATAAAATATAATATAAACAAACGCCTTTTTTGTGTTCACAGAGTATTCCCTGCCAAGGCCGGCTTCCACGCTACGATTTGACGCCCGATTTGTCTGCAGTATCGGAGAGCGAATCGTACATGCATTTTGACACCCGATTCACGGCCGATTCGTGAAAGTGAAAATTGGCCCGATTGAGAAAATCTGTTGCACTGCAAATAGATATAAAATAAAGGTTACATGACAGGAGATGACTTGACATAACATGACATTGCATTACACTTATGGGAGTCAAAGGGTTAAACGTAGTTAAACGTAGTTAAACGTAGTTAATGTTCTGCGTTTGGGGCAAACGCAGAACATTAAAGTGGTTTAAGGCATGAGAATTTTCTGAGCCAGTCACGGAGTCTTAACTCATGCAGAGTGCACTGTGCCAGTGGGTGGGTGCTGGTGAGGCATAGCAGAGGTAGTATTATGCCGTGTTTGTGCTGATCGACTGGCTTGGATCTCTGGATGAACTTGTACCTTTTTGCAACAAAGCATACGCTTCATTCTGTTCCACAGTTTCTTGTACATGAACATAAAAATGAATGGATTGTAGCATGCAGATGACTTGGCAATGTATGCTGGAATCGAACCAGCGATCTCGCTTACTAGGCCTGGGTCAGAAATCGCTACCAGTGAGGAGATAGTGTACGGCGTCCATGCGAACAAAAACCCCGTTGTCATGGCAACTGCTATCCACGTCATTTTCCTTTCTGCTGCAAGGGTGTCTTGGGTAACGATCGCGTCTTCTCCCCAGAATCCCTTTGCTTGCTCACTTAGCTGACTCATTACTTTGTAAGCCTTAAAGTGACAAAACACGATCAGAGCAACGGGTAGTAGAAAGCATGCCACCATTAAACAGATGGCGTATGAGGCATCACTTGATTCCCTTGACCTCCAGTTTACAGAACAACTTGTTCCAACTCCCTCTTGCACATAGCTCGACCAACCAAGGACGGGCATCAGACTCCAGAAGAATGCATAGCACCACAGCAACGAAGAGAGTAACAACGCTTTCTTCCGACTGAATTGAACTTCGCCATCGTCATAGAGTTTGCAGAGTGTAATGTACCGTTCGTAGGCAGCACCAGCCAGGTTCATCATGGAACCAAGCGCAAAGAAGGTGGTGAGAAAACCATAAGCAGTGCATCCCGCTTCTCCAAACGGCCACTCACCATGTGCATTGGAGAGAACTAGCAGAGGAACCGCCACTATTGAGTATAAAAAGTCGCCGACCGAAATGTTGAGGATGAAGATGTTGGCAGCATTCAAGAACTGAGGATTTCTGACGTACACGAGACAAACAAGAAAGTTAAATATCACACCACAGCCTCCGATGATGGAAGCAAGAGCTGCGAAAACTTTGAAGACAGTCCTCATCTTCAGCTTTACCTGCATGGAAAATAAAGAGGAGTGGAAGTTATTCAACTGCGAAGCTGTATCGCCTGCGTTTTGCATGTGTCATCAAACAAAGTTTCTTAAATAATAGCAGTTTCTTGTCCATGAAAATAATGAAGGTACAACTATGTCGTAATTTCTCTTTCTATTAACGCTGGGCGGACCTTCCCAATGTTTATTCGACGCTGCCACGGGATCCGGCGTTTGTTATTTTGGACACGGCTTTGTATGGCATGTTCCAGGGGCTCAGATTTTGTGGAAAAGAGAAAACGAATGGCCTTGCAAAGTAACAACAGCACAAGCTCTGTTAGAATTGCGGTAAAACTCATGCTCAATTTTCCTGTCTAGTCCTCTACCTTTTTTGTTTTACCTTACATACTTTTTCCTAGCACGTAATCGTTTCCCAGAAAGATGAAGGAATATCAGGTTAACCGGAATGAAGAGTAAACGGAATTTAGTAAATTGTAACTGGTACACTCAGTGTGGTTTAATTTGGATTTGTAGTCATAATATGGTCCACTTAGCCCTACAGACGTCGTCATCAGGAATTCTTATCCACTCTAAAAGGTAAGAGACTGAATAAAGCCTACTTGAGCCATTGGAAATATTTTTAATCACGTCAAGCATAATGGACAAATCAATTTCGAAATTTAGAAATTTAGAAAATCAATTTAGAATTTTTTAATTTGGACAAAATTATTTTAGGAATAAATAACGACTTGTTCAAATGTTAGCCAATATGATATGAGCAAACGGTGTTTAATACGAAAAAGATGTTCTCCGTTGAGAAGTGATGTCCCAGCCATGTCGTCCACCGTCGGCACGACTTGGTGGGACGTCGAGATTCTCAAGAATTCTAAATTCCATGGCCCCTTATACACCCAATCACAAGCGCATTCGCGTCGCTATTGAAATTTAGGCTTAAGACTAAATAGTTGAGTACAAAGTGCGAAAGTAACATATTCCACACGCATATGCTGCAAATGGATTTTGGTTTAGATCTTCCTCTATTTACTATTGTCCGTACTGGATAGTGACAAACACAATACTTAACAGGCTTTTCAATAACCCCTTACTAAAACTCACTCAGTCCACCTTGTTGTCAGGTGCTTTCAACATTGCCGGTTCATTGAAACGGTTTTTTTCCTCAGCTGTATTTGACCTATCATTTTCTAAGGTAGCAATCGTGACTTCGTGGTCAGATTTTGTAATCTGGAGGTCCCGAATCGAAACATCTATTCTCTCACTGGCTGAATCATTGTTTTTGGTAATCTACAATTCAACTCCCCCACGCTTTGTAAACTGCCAACTGGCTAGTAGGCAGATCAGTATTTGTTTTGGACACGAGTCCATACGCGTTATGCTGCGAGATACAATCAGAGTGAAAATAAAATTGCTGTACCTTTTATCTTCTCTACGTTTAACTACGCCGACGTCGTCAATCAGCCCGGTAATGACAGTAAAAGTGTTTGTTAGTTAAATCAGGTGAAAGATATTGAGACAGCCAATCTACTGCAGTGTTAGATGAACGGTCGATGGACTGAAAAAAAAAAAATCGGCTTGTACATGTTTTAAAACCGACAGAAGAGAAAAAAAATGTGATAGGTATACTTAGGGTGTAATTGATTCTGCTTTTGAACATTTTTATTTTTAATGGTTTTCTATTGTCAGTTCTAATTTTTTGTTCGACATAAACAAAAACAGTCGATTTTTTTCCTAAGAAGCTTTTCCCTTAATCCCCCACTAATATGGAAAGCAAATCAGCGTGTGATCTCCTCGCTCCGTCCTAAAGGAAAAGAAAAGGGGTGTAAACAAAACAACAACAAAACAAAACAAAACAAAAAAACAAAACAAAACCAAAAACAAAAACAAAACAAACGAAAAAAGGAACAGAAAAGAATTTAAAAGAATTGACGTAATTTACTATTAAGTCATTTTCCCGGCTACAGAGAGATTCCGGCTGTCACAGCTAATAAATGTATTGTTTTTTTCCACTGGTTAGTCCATGTATTTCATGTACACTGTCCCAAAAGATGAACTGCTTGATAAAATCCGCGTGAATATAAAGGTGCTTCACTCTCAACGCTTTTTTTCTTACGTTTAACTGCGACATCGTGCCGCAGCAGGATAATACCAGAGAACGTTTTTATATTTCATCGTTTCTACAACAAAATGCTCGATTGTGTTTGGTTCTCCGCGCGCCTTTTTAACACGTAATTGGAGGGTGATCAGGTGGGTGTCCAATTACAGCTGTCCAATTTGAACTTTTTGTAATTGGATAGTTGTAATCGGACAATTACGCCGCGCGCGCGTCAATCAGGTGCACTTAAATGAGTTCTTTTTATAGCTGTTCCTCCACTGCTTGCAAAACTGGTAGTTAAAAAAGATATATCCCCGAAGGGCACGTAGATTTTCTAATCTCGCATTTTGATATTGATACGATTAATTGGTAAATGGACTTCGTGTCGTACGATTCAGGGGTAATCGTGCTCGTAATTTCAAATCGTCCTCGCTCAGTTACTCCCTGAATTGTACTTCACTTAGTCCAGTAACCATTACTTATCATGCTTATCCCTGGTTACGCGACCATTTCCACACGCCAGTAGAACCGTTTGTTGGAAAGAGACTTTCTAATCTGATGCATGCTAAGATACCAAAAAGAAAAAATGTTGAAAAAAATGATGAGTGCGTAAAAATTGCGACAGGTATACTTGGGGAATAAATAATTTGGATTAAAATTCTTTATTTTAATGGATTTCTATTGTCGGTACTTGACTTGTTACCAAAAAGAAATCCCTGACTGAAATGTCCTCAGTCTCCTAGGTAAAGGAACACAAATAATTGCCAAATGATTACAATTTTTACGATAAGTGAGTACCTAAATATTGAGTGAAAAAAAAAAAAACATTGAAGCAAATTAGGGTGATATACTCGGACCTAAAAGAAAGGAGAATTTATGGATAGGTTATTTTCTAGAAATGCATCAAAATTCTCGTCACTCGTTAATGAGCATTGTCAAGTGCTAAAGCTCAAGACTATACAAATGTAGATGGAAACGTTTGGAATTTTTGTGTTTCTGCAAAATTGTGTTCCTGCTGGCAGTAAACAGATCTGTATTACATGCAATAAGCCTCGAGCGCTTAAAACGCAAAATTCTGGGAAAATAATGACTTCTTAGTTTGGCACTCTGTTTGATGCTGCATACTTCGTTCCTTCTATCAGTGCATTTGAGTTCAGTGGTTTAGCAAATATTAGCTGTCAGGGCTATTTTATACTCTTTCGTGTCTCAGGTATCAGGGGCCCTTCTTTCATTTTTGTTTTTTTTGTTTTTTCATTTTTAGAGTTCAATTCCGTATGTCAATAAAGTGCTTATCCCATCGCTTGGAGTCCGTCTTATTTCAGACAACAAATTCACAAAGTTCTAATAAGTCCTAAATCTTGCTTCCAAAACATATATCAGATTTAATTGTCATGAAAAACCAGTTGACATTGAAATAATCTCTTTGATAGCCTTCATAGCGAAGGGAAAAACAAGCGTTTTGTTTTCGGAGGATTAAAAATTGCTTCAGTTTTGGGTATGAAAGAATTAAAAAGCCTGCTGAGAATTTAGTCGGAGAGATAACAGCAGGTCGTAACCCGCCCAACGCCCGGCGCTGTGAGCAAGTTTCCACGAAATCGGCTGGGCACCTTAACTAAAAGCATTGCTGCCCAGTACGTGACATCAAGAGCACCGCTACAAAGCTGTCTCGTTTAAGTTGGCGTCGCTGTTGAAAACAGCGTTTAAATTAAACTGAATGGCTGAGTCGTTGGATTTGCAAGCCGAAGCTCCCAGTTTCAAATGCTCCTTCTTGTCACTTGATGGATCATTATCTTTGGTAATCTCTTCCACGATTTGTAATAGCTAGCCAAGTGGCCAGTCCCCGGCCAGTTGGAATTCTTAGATATACTATGCTTGCTGAAATATATTTGTTTTAGATAGAAGGCTCCACAAAGCAAAACAGAATCCGATTACAAATAAAATTTCATTACCTTTAAGCTTCTGCACGTTCAATGAGGACGCCGTGAATCGAAAGATATCGAGACTTTCTAATCTAGTGCAGGCAGTAAGATGAATGGTCAATAGTCACAAAAAACCGGCCTACATATGTTTTAAGACTGAGAGTTAAGAAAAATTGTGACAGAAATAGATAAGGTGTAATTGATTTTGCTTTGAACGTCTTTATTATTAATGGATTTCTATTGTAAGCACTAGAAAATTATTTCGACAGAAGCAAAAAACAGCCAACTTGTTAATTCTAAAAAGCTTTTTACTTAATCCCCCACTAATATGACAAGGAATTCGGCGTGTGATCTACAAGCTTTTTAAGAGAAAAGAACAGTGATGTCCAAAATAATAGTCTTTCATAGTTTTTTTTGTCATGAACAGTAAAGTCTCAAAATCCACTATTAAGTTTTTGGTCCGTGGGTAGTAAAAAAATTCGGGTAGTCTCAGCTGTAGTAATTCACCAAAAAATGTACATACTTTGTTTATCACGGGTTAGTCCATCTATTTCCCACAGGTTAAACTGCCTAAAAATTGAGTTTGTTTTTCTTAAACCTTTTAATACGTCGAACTACGATGTAGTCTCGCAGCACGGTAATACCAGAAAACGTTTTTACATTTTAATCATGCTTAATCCTGGTTACGCGTTTATTTTCAAACGCCTGGAGCCCGTAAAAATTGCGACAGGCATACTTGAGGTATAACTGATTTTGGAAATTCAAAGGAAATTTACAAATATGTTATTTTCCTGGAAATGCATTAGAACCGTCACTCGTTATTGAGTACTGCCCACTGCTAAAGCTGAAGACTATACAAATGCAGATGGAAAAGTTTGGAATATAAATTTGTGTTTTTTTTTGTCCCTGCTAGAATAGCAGTACAGAGATTTGGATTGCATGTAGTAAGCCTTGAGCGCTTAAAACGCAAAATTCTGGGAAAACGATAACGTCTTTCTTTAGCACTCTATTTGACGCATCCTTCGTTCCCGTTCTATAAGTAATTTCGAGTCCAGTGGTTTAGCAAAAAAAAAAAGTTGTCAGGGCTATTTTAAGCAAAGTAAAAACTGGAATAAACTTGTTGAGTATTTTGCCTGGATAGTCAGTTTTAATTATTCGTTCTCACTCTAAGGCTCATATAAGACAACAAAAAGAAGATATAATAAAATAATAATAATAATTTAGGTACTTACCGGTACGGAAGTTTTAATTTTGGACGGTGGGATTATGCCGATAGCAAGAATCAATACTATTTTTGTAACGATGGTGTAGGTCAACTCCCATCTGCCAAAAAATCCCTTTAACTGCACACCAACAAGGTTTCCTTAACAAAAGTTTTGACATTAATTTGCATAGGAAGGGGCCACCTGTCATTTTTAATGTTTTTGGTTTTTGAGAGTGGGACTGCGCGCTCCTCAGAAGGATACACTGCGTACTGATGGTCTGACAGAGCTTAACTTGTTTATCTGAAAGTATGAAAATTGGTGGATAATTGGTCTATGTTAGAAGAATGAGTGGCAGAGAACGAGAAAAATGACCCGAAGCTAAAGTGAAGATGAATTGAAGAAACTTTGAGATCACGTCCGCTTAAAGCAAAGCCTCACTGTTAGGATAAAATGATTGAAATGGATTCAAATCTCTCTTCCATAAAAGGGTTATCATTAGGTTTAATGCATTTTTGTGTGTGTGTGTGTCGCCCAAAGGAAAAAAGAAACAGTTGGTTAGTACACATCAACAAAAAAGCTAGGGTCCAAGGCAGCACAATGAAGTGCACTCAAAGGGGTTGCATTTGAACAGTCTTTCCGTTGTCACAGGGGCCAAAAGCAAGACGGCGACAAAGAGCATATCAAGCGCCCCTTATTTCCCTCGCCGCAATACCGCTGATATCTGTTGTAAGGCAACTGCCTTTAAGTACAACTTTTGGTCATTCAGCTGCCAAGCTTTTTAAGTCTTAGTCCAACCCGCATAAAAGCTCTCGTTACATCAGATCCTTTGCCGCCAATAACTGGCTGGACTCGTTTAGATATTAGCAATATATTTATTTATTTTGTTTTTATTTTGTTAGTTGTAGTAGAACTATTATGAAGTATTATAGATCTAGATGTGTTATGAATTGTTTTGGTTTCTATGTTACTTGACACCTATGTTACTTGAGATGGGCTTCATTGTAAGTGTACGCTTTACGAATTTTGTGCCTAACCAGTCCGGGATCGTTATCAATTTTGATAACTGGGAGCAAAACAAACCATCAGCCAATCGCCGCTCAAATTTTTGTGCACGTGACGCTATTGCGAGGCATCGGCCATGAATTCAATATGGCGGACGAACGCGAGACGATTTCGGAAAGGCTGAGAAGTGGCTACATTGCATTTTCTTCGAGTGAATTTAATGTTTGTATCACAGGAATATGGAAAGAAAATTACTTGGGAATAGTGATATTGTCCAAAAGTTATTTCCAAAAGCTGTGACGCGCGCGCGCGTGTGTAGTTCGCCCGCCCCACATTCGCCATCGCCAAAATTAGAGACTACTCGCAGTCTAGCTGTGACATGAATTTCGAATACTTCATCGTCCCAGCTCGGTATCCTACGAGTAGAGTCGCCCTTGATCTAGAAAAAGCTGAGGAAGATTGAAGGAGACTTTGCTCGCAGGATACGACATCAAATTTTCCCAAGCAACGACTGTTCTGAGTGAAATGACAAGTGAAGAAAGACAACGATTATTCCATTTAATACAAAGCGTTTATTCATTCATTTGATTACATTTTATTTTCACAGTGTTTGCTCTGTTCTTGCTTCTTTTTCTTTGCCATGCTCATGGCAGGGGAAGGTGAACGCTCATCAATCTGTAGTAAAAACGAAATAATCACCATGAATAAATATTGCTTTCATAAACGACGATACAGCTTATATATTGAAGTATTCTCTTGCACGGGAGGCGATTGAGGCTGCAATTGTTCATGTATTTAAGACTTAATTTGCATGTGCGAAGTTTGTTTAGAATAAAAGATATAAGCTAAGCTCTAAAGAAGCTACAACTTCAATTTCTTGACCAAAAAGGTCTATAGATCACACTCCGTGATGCGAAACACAACATCCTGCAACAGATAATATTTCAGATCGTTTATTGTCACCAATTTGGCCAAACTTTAGAATTATACCCGGGCACCTATTTGCATGTCATTGAATAACAATTCTTTCTTTTGTTTTCATATGGCTCGTTCTTCAAAGCATTGAAAGATATGTAGATAAGTGGCCGTGTATTCTGAAGTCGCTCAACAGCAGTATTAAAACCACACTTAGTCGCTTAACAGACGATCAGATTTGGTCAAATTTATCTAAGAATAACACACAGGCGTTAAGCCACAAGATATCAGAAAAAAGATCAGATATGACCTTGGGATCAAAGTCTTAAAAATGCGACGCCTGAAGTTATAAACGGCTCAATTCAGTCATCATTTTTAAAAACATCCACCAAACTAAACCCACTACAAAGGTACAAGAAGCAAAATTGGTCGAAAGACCGAGATATATCAGATGCGGCTTACAAAGATATCAAAGTAGGAGTCGTGCAGGTCCTGTAACCCCAATTTAAAGCCGTAAGAAAAGTATAAAAATTTGTCACAGAAATTCAAAAGCATCTGCGTAACAACGTCTGGTAATTACCACAAAAATCTAAAACGAAGCATCTTAGACACGAACGATCAAGTGACTCAGTCAATAGGGTTTTCCGATTTAGCGGAATCGGAAAGACTTTTTCCGCCTTGCTGGCTAATTGAGGATGAAAATGTGTTGTTGATTCAATTTCCACAATGCATTTTCAGTTATTCTTGTCCATTTTCTATTGAGATACTTGACAATAATAAAGCCTTTCTAAAGCAAATACAATAGGTTGCCTTGATTTCAAAACAATTCAAAAACTCATTAATAATTCATAAGCCCCATGAACCTATCAAATGAGCTCACGTGCAGTGACTTTATATCTAATTAAAAACACTCCTAATTAGTATGCGGTGTTTATCAGATATAAAGTCAGTGCATGTGACTTAATTATGAATATTAATTATCAAAACATAAACTGACACAAAAAATGGTGACTGAACATTTCATCTGATTCTTTCAAGTAATTTAATTACATTACACAGTGGATTTACGTTTTCAGTAGTCATTAAACGGCTTTCGCTATTCTCTTTGAAAACATCGTAAGTAAAGAAAAATGAAGCGACTATAACGTAACTCCAGTATCCAAGTGTTGAATTTTTGCCTTCACCTGAGACCACGTGGGTTCCACAGTTAATAAAAGAATCTGGTTATGAAGCTCAGCAAAGTCTTTTGTTTTATGTTTTTGTTACCGTTTTTAGCCTTGACCGTGCACAAACAACAATAGGTTTGAATTTTGTATGAGCAACGAACCAATAAAAATGTCACTGTTAAGTTTTTCAGCCCTAGGGTGCGAACGTAAAACAAAAGATTGTGCACGGTCGTAGAACTTTCAACATAAATTGCAGCACCTTTGTTTGTTTGTTTTTTTTTTCAGCACCTTTGTTTTGGCCTTTGAAACTTGCAAGGTTTCATAACCAGTCCCTCGAGTAACTATGGTGGGTTCTTTGCAGGCAATTTACTTCTCGTCGTTCTCTGTCGCTCAACAGAAAAATCAAACACCACTTACTCACTAACCAAGCAAGTTGTCTTTAAAATAGCTCTGTTTGGCGGGTTCCCCTTTTCTTCTTCAGAATTTTCGGCTCTCAAAACGTTCGACAAAAAGAAGCAATGTTGACTCCTTCGAAGCCAGAGCACGTATGAGACAAAAGATGTTTTTGTCGTATAACAATTTCTTCCTTTTCAAAAGCACATTGGTTTGAACATAATGAGCCAGACGCTCTTAGCAACCAAAAATTACCTTGGGATCCCGCAGAGATACGTGTCTTAAAGACACGTATCTCTGCGTGAAGCCCAGTAACTTACTAGCATTCCAATGTAATTAAATCAGTTTTGATGATCGTTTCTGTTCCACTTAGGCGTTAATTTTCGCGCGAATGTGTTATAATCTTTAAGCGTGAAATTCTTTCTTGCTTGTTTTAATTGATTCTAATGTTATTCATGGCGTTTGAGAGATACATAAACAGGTTTTAATTGCGGTGTGGCAGGAAATCGCTTAAAAAGGACTAAAAACGTATAGCCTTGAAGAAGAAAAATTTAGGCTGTTGACCACGCGACGGATCTCCATCGGCAAATCGAAAAAACTACACTCTACTCAAGCACACTGTCCTGGCGTTAGTTATACTGCAAAATAATTAAAAATTTCATCCCGCTTCACTCGATCGGCAAAGCCTGAAACAAGGATATCAACGCTGAAATACTACGTGAAATTATCAGCCGCTTAAATTTCTTCCAGACGAGCTCATATTATCCTTTTCCGGTAGGAGATTTATACCGCGTTTACATATTCCATTTTTGCGACGATGAGCTCCTACTGCCATGAAATAGTAAGACAAAGACTGAATTTTACCGACATAGGATTCTGGACCAGTATCTAGACTACGAGCAGTCTCTTTTCACTCAAGAATAGTCAGGCAAAAAGAACACCCTGACATGTCGAACGTGAACATGCTCATAACGCGCGCATCACGTTTTCACGCCCCAGGCGATTTTCGCGCTCGCTCGTGTCTCTCGCGTGTCCTTTGTGCTATGTCTTCTTGTGTACTTTCCGGTATCATGTAAAATAAATACAGAGCGAACCAAAATAAACTCACACCGGTTCGAAAGTCGCACCGGAATAATTATAAGCACCTCCAATTTTATTCTGGTTCCAACTTGCGAAATACGGACAACATTTGACAGCGCAGGGCTCCTGACTAACTGAAGTGTTTGGGGGTTCTTTTGGTGCACTGAGAATAGGCACAAGCATCAGAAAAAGGAAATATTTAGTCAAAAGAAAACAAAGTGACCATTAAGCAGGCGGGCGTGAAATACACAGGCTTTGCGTGCGATAATAAAATAAGGCAATAATTCCAAACCGTTTTTTCAGGGGTTTATCTTTGAGGTAGGATTGTTTTTGGGGGAGGGGGATTATTGATAATAAGACAAGAATCGCTTTTTTTCCCATTAAATTGGAGGGCGATTCTTCAGAAAAAGTACGGAGAATGTGTGACTTTTATCCCGGAAGTGCCTCTAGGCATACGGTGATGTCAGGACTCCAACTTGGGTAAACCAGAAAGGATGTACGACATTTGTCTAAAATTCTGTCTCAAAATGTTTGTTATGTTGCATATCCCAGAAGCGCTCAGGCATACGGTGTTGCCATGGACTCCAAACTGGGTGGACCAGGAAAAGATATCAACATTTGTCTAAAATTCTGTCTCAAAATGTTTGTTATGTTGCATATCCCAGAAGCACTCAGGCATACGGTGATGCCATGGACTCCAAACTGGGTGGACCAGGAAAAGATATCAACATTTGTCTAAAATTCTGTCTCAAAATGTTTGTTATGTTGCATATCCCAGAAGCGCTCAGGCATACGGTGATGCCAAGGACTCCAACCTGGGTGAACCAGGAAAAGATATCAACATTTGTCTAAAATTCTGTCTCAAAATGTTTGTTATGTTGCATATCCCAGAAGCGCTCAGGCATACGTTGATGCCATGGACTCCAACCTGGGTGAACCAGGAAAAGATATCAACATTTGTCTAAAATTCTGTCTTAAAATGTTTGTTACGTTGCATATCCCAGAAGCGCTCAGGCAAACCGTGATGCCATGGACTCCAACCTGGGTGAACCAGGAAAAGATATCAACATTTGTCTAAAATTCTGTCTTAAAATGTTTCACCTCCGTTATGTTGCATATCCCAGACGCGCTCAGGCATACGGTGATGCCAAGGACTCCAACCTGGGTGAACCAGGAAAAGATATCAACATTTGTCTAAAATTCTGTCTCAAAATGTTTGCTATGTTGCATATCCCAGAAGCGCTCAGGCATACGTTGATGTCATGGACTTCAACCTGGGTGAACCAGGAAAAGATATCAACATTTGTCTAAAAATCTGTCTTAAAATGTTTGTTATGTTGCATATCCCAGAAGCGCTCAGGTATACGTTGATGCCGTGGACTCCAACCTGGGTGAACCAGGAAAAGATATCAACATTTGTCTAAAATTCTGTCTTAAAATGTTTGTTATGTTGCATATCCCAGAAGCGCTCAGGCATACGTTGATGCCATGGACTCCAACCTGGGACAACCAGGAAAAGATATCAACATTTGTCTAAAATTCTGTCTTAAAATGTTTGTTATGTTGCATATCCCAGAAGCGCTCAGGTATACGTTGATGCCGTGGACTCCAACCTGGGTGAACCAGGAAAAGATATCAACATTTGTCTAAAATTCTGTCTTAAAATGTTTGTTATGTTGCATATCCCAGAAGCGCTCAGGCATACGTTGATGCCATGGACTCCAACCTGGGTGAACCAGGAAAAGATATCAACATTTGTCTAAAATTCTGTCTTAAAATGTTTGTTATATTGCATACCCCAGAAGCGCTCAGGCATACGGCGATGCCATGGACTCCAACCTGGGTGAACGAGAAAAGGTATTCAAATGCGCGTGTCAACTCAATCATGTTATTTTTGCTACAGAGTGTTTAACAGGGCTTCTTGTTTACTTGTTTATTTTCTTACGAGAGAGTTCATAGATGTTTAGTTTATTTATTTCGTTAAGGACCTCTTTGAAAACCGCATTTGTGAAAGAGCTACTTTTCTTTAAAAGTAAATATAAACGTGGCGTGCGCTTACAGAAGCAGCTCATCACGCGCGGCCCACGTTTCCACGCGGCAGGCGATTTTGGCACTCGCTGCTGCTGTGTTTTTTTCGCTCGATTATCCCTGAAAGGAGAGATTGCGAGCGAGCGGACGCAAGCGTTTACCTTATCTAAAGAAACGATCGAAGGAATAACTTACCTCGTTGTACGGTTATTTCGCTAGACTACCAGTTACATGTTACAGTGGATTCCTTCCATTACCTGAAGACGTTTCGCCGTAGTGATTTGTAGTCTGTACTGCATTGTTGTTTGCCGATATCACGCTTTGCTTGCTTTGCATTTATAACGCGGAATGGCAAAAGCAACACCAAATAAGAAACAGCTCTTCTTTGGTAACTCTCCGATCAGAAAGATCAGAAAGCCCGCCACGTTTGCGAGCTGGTACTTGGCCACTTCGTTCATAAAACTTGCCAGTGAACGGACTACACTGAAACGCCACATTTCACACATCTTCTAATTTAGTTAAAAACACTCCCTGAAGCGCTTGTAGAGAGCTCGAACCCGCCGATTATCGAAAGCATCCATTCGCAGAAGGAAAGGAGTGAAAGATTGAATAATCGAATTTTACCGCTCTTGTCAAAATATTTATGAAATCCAACCTCTTTAGAACTTTAAGTTAAAAGAGCCCGATAGAAACCCTGCGGGTGTGAAACCGCAAGTCAAATACGGTGACGGCTAACTTGCAAGCCCGTGACGTCACTCCCTAGCAACCAGACCTTGCGAATTTTTAAACTTCCTGTTCTCTCTGGCTCGTGATGTCACTGGGGACACGCCCTTTCGGTAAGTTTCGTGGGAGACAAAAGATATGTTTTTGTCGTATGCTAATTTCCAACTTTAACAAAAGCATCATTGTTATAAACGTTTATAGTGGGTGTTTGTTCCGAGGCAAGGCCGAGGAATTTTAGACCCGATAAAACACTGCTGCTCGTTTATTTAACATTACTTAGTTTCAAAAACTAAGCAAATGAATTGCAAAACTGTACTTGTATGCATGTATTCCTCTTTAAAATATCACCACCCTTCAGTGTCAACGAGATGCACGTGGACCATGTTAGCAAGTCATCAGAACAGGTCGCCTCGCATTTTTAATGAATTTTGTTTATTTTTCTTCACAATTAGCACCAATAATAATCGATTAAAATTATTATTTCTAAAAAGAACTTTCGAAATACCGAACGAATATAGGCTAGAAATCTGCATCCCTGCAAAGCTCTGACTGAACGACTTCTTCAGTATCTTCAGAGGTATTGAGATACCTCTACCGCGAAACCGGGAACAGAAATAATACTGATTAACTTAACTTATGCAATTTGTGCAGGCTCCCTGTTATGCAACAATGGACAAACTAAGTGATTTCAATGACATTTTCAATAGGCGGAAAAATGTGTTCCATTTAAGTGAATTTTCCGCTAAATCGGAAAACCCTAATAGAAACACAAAATGGCGGTTAGTGATGCAATCGGACTGCAAATCAAAATACCCTAGTGCACATTTTTAATAAATCGTGCACAACGATAAACAAACCACACATCGAAAGGAATAAGGTTAAAAAATACGACATAATTTTTGTGGATGCTATAAAATTCTTTAAACTACTCAAATTTAACGACAAAGTGGAAAAACATACCTGATTTGGACGCAGAATTTGAAGTGTTCTTTCTCTTTGCGAGTAAAATTCGCTCCTTCATCGTTTGCCTTTGTCCGCCATCTTTGGCACACGTGGAGTTCATTCCGTTCCTGGTTTTCTCGAATAGAACTATGGGTAGATAGCCCGAGTATTACCGAACAAATAACGAATAAAGCGGACCGAGTACGACAATCCGCGATTTCTGAAATGGCCGCCATGTTGTTTCGTAACATGGTTATCAAAATTGATAACGATCCCGGACTGCTAACTGCGTTCAAAGTTACGAAAAAATAATTTTAGCTTTCAATCGCAAACAATATACTGTCTTTGTTCACAACAACGTAGCTATTGACATTTATTTAGACAGAAATAAAAAAAAAATCCTTCAAGTCCCCATATTTTCTTGACATCTCTAAGAGGTTTTACCCCAATCTCCAAAGCAGGCCTTTACCACAAAAAGACTGGGAATAAATATTAATTTTGTATACCTGATACTGTTTGTGCTAACCGGAGAACTAAAATTTTATTCAGGTATTCTGGGAATAATCCTTTGTGCTTGTTTGCATTTAAGTTTCACACCTAATAATCAGAGCTGTTACTGTTGACTTTTTTCTCTGTTTAATAAATGAAATCGGATAGGAATTCAGCTGTGATTGCCAAAAGGTTAATTGGATGTTGACCTTATTAGCATTTTTTTTCTTTTGTTTCCAGAAAAAAAAAATGAAAAATCTTTTCTCTAGCCGTGTTGTGAAAGTTTCTAGTGCAGTTACATTGCGTATAGGCTGAATCCACGTTCCTACGCCATGTAAAACTTCATAGAAAGTCTTAAGCTCCGGCCGTAATAGCGATAAGACCGTATTAACGGGATAGTCGAAAGGCGGAATCCTGAAAGCGAAGTAGATCCTTTGTTCCTGGACAAAAAGGGACTGTGAGGGCAAGCTAGCTATTCCACTTCCCCGCACCAACTTTCTGAAAAAAAACAGCTTCAGCTACAGTGGTGCGGCAACCTTTTGTACATATTATTGTTATTAATTAAATAGGAACGGGTAATTCCGAGTAGTTTTTTTTTTTGCATTTAGAATTTATACTCAATTTAACAAAGACGATCAATGCTATATATTAGAGTTTCGCTGTTTTTAATTTTCTTTTGCAAATTTAAGGCATAATGTTTTTAACGGTGTTTAAATAAAATGAAATGTAATGAAATGAAACGCTCCTTCCAGCATGCTGCACCAAAACTTTGGAATTCCTGCTTGATGCAATTCGTCGCTGTTAGACTATAGCTAGTTTTAAAACTAACATCAAAACTTAGCTATTTAACCAAGCTTATGATTAGTTTTATATTAATATTTAATATTTACTGTGGCCTATCCAATTTAATTTGTTATATATTTGAACAGTTTTATTTTAATGTCCATTATACTAAACAAATGACAGACGCGTGTTTGGACCTGAACTGAGCAATTTAATATTGTATATTGGGACACAATACAACAGCTGTGGGTGGGAGGGTAGGGTAGTTAACGAAGCGACTAGTGCGAACATGACTATCGAGAAGAGAGCGATACAATGTGACTGACACCGGATGCTATCGTACCACTCCCATTAAACTATATTAACTATATTAACATCACTTGATGTCCATTATACTAAATAAATGACAGACTCGTGTTTGGCCCTGAACTGAGCAACTTAATTTTGTATATTGGGACACAATACAACTGCCCAGAGATGTGGCCCAAGGATAATGAGTAGTAATTAAGAATTGGGTAGAAAGGGGTGAGCGTACTGGTAGGCAGTTGAACTGGTAGAAGAAATCTGTTGCGCGATTTTGAGAAAAAGGCTTACGGGCGAACGGATATAGCGCTTGTAGCAGTCAGAAGACCATCTTTCGATCAGCTTAATTTCATAGGCGTTTAGTCCGGCCACAGATGCAGATATAACACCTCCAATACGAAAGCTGTGGCCGCTGTAAAACTGGGCGTCCACGCCCAAAAGTCTTAAGAGTGATGACACAAAATCCGCAAGGTTTCGTCGGGTCATGGCTGAGCCAGAGGTGAGACGGAACAATGGATCGCTAGCGGCCCAATCTGACCGTTGTCTTTGCAGATGTAGATTCGATTTGACAGCGCAAACAGCGCAAACGGCATGTGAAGAGTGGCCGGTGTATGAGAGAACACCTTGTCCTTTCTGATCAGTTTTCGATTGTTTGATATGTAAAGCTAAGTTTTCCTCTCCGGTTGAGGTCATATGGATGTTGGCATTACGAACACAAAGCGGTGAGCAGGAGGAGTCGGTGATAACAAACTCGCTGGCACGAAGAAACAGGAAATGAGCAGTTGTCATCGCCGCCCAGTAAACAATGTCGTTGGGTGATTGATATCGAAAAAGGAATGCATGCGGCATAATAAATCAAATGTGATAGGTAACTTTTGCTTTACAGGAGTGAAATGGTCTCGATCGATGCCCCGTGAAGTTTGTTGCAGTTTAACTGTGTTGGTGAGGGGGTTGTGGTAACCGTTGCTAACGTGTAGCACACGAACCCCGGCTAAATAAACTTTAATACTTTGCAGCGAAATCCGTTAAGCTAGATGAGTAATGAATGAGAGAATCGTGTTTTCATCGCCAGGGATTGCGGTGAGCTTATGAGTTTTACAAAACGCCAAGTATTGGCGCTGGGCTGAGCTGTACGTTCGGTGAGTGTTAGTTGCCAATTCACGGTGAAAATAGTGTGCCGCTTTCATTTGAAGCTCTATTCAATGGGGTTACTGGAGTCGGAGAAGCAACCGCCTGAGGGACCAGTTCCCGAAATCGGGCTACCTGCAAACGAGTTAAAGCGCCCGAGGGTGAGTTTTCGAGCCCAGGGATGTGTACTGCTGTAATAACTTTATTAAATTTGCAACAAATATAGAAAAGATAGCGCATGAGCGACATGATGTGGCGGCATTGGCTAGTGCCAGAATTAAGGATATGAACGACAGCTTGATTATCGCAGTGAAAAATGATCTTACAGGATTGCAGAGAGGTAGACCATATCGTAACGGCTACGGTAATAGCGAAGAGTTCTTTAAAGGTGATAGAACGTCGTCTGGGAATGCCAACAGCGTCGAAAGTCGCGCAGAACCACATATCCAAAAAAAGACCTCCAAAGGACGTATCACAAGCGTCGGTGTACAAATGTAAACAATCGTTAGTGAGCCACTGCTTATCGTAGAACAAACTGCGACCATTCCAATCTTGTAAGAAGGTTAACCACCAATGAATGTCTTGAAGGGAACGTTTGCTTAGGCGAATGTGATGGCTGGGGTGACGCGCGGAATTTCAGCAAGTCAACCAACCTCCATAAGAAAGTCCTCCCCGGGCGGCATACGTAGCAAATAAAATTCAGTTTTCCTATGAGGGACTGAAGCTGGTGTTTCGTACGTGATTCGCGAAGGCGCCAAGACTTAAGTAAATCGATGATATCCTGAAGTCGAGAGTCAGAAATCCGTGCTTCTTGTGCTATGCTATCGAGCTCAATTCCTTATAACTCCAGTCGAGTGCAAGGACGGATAGTTTTCGTTGCGTTAGTGGTGAAACCGAGATCATGCCCTGTAGATTAGTCAAACACAGCGTATCCGGTTTTACGGGGCCACATGTCCAAAAATCGTCTAAATAGTGCCACACACGAAAGACGCCGCGATAATGCATGACATCGGCCATCGTGTCGGCGAATTTTAAGAATAAGGCGGGCGATGAGCGTAAGCCGAACGGAAGAGAAGCGTCTACAAACTACGCGATGGTTGTCGTGCCATTTATTTCGACAGGCCAAGTAGAGCCCCAGAGTTCCCAGTCAGTAGGATGAACCAAAATGTGACGAAAGGCGTCCGATAAGTCCAACTTACTCATTAAGGCGCCCTGTCCGAAGCTCTTCAAGTGAGCAATTGCAGTGTCAAGAGTGTCGTATGTACACATCGCCCAGAATGCCGCGACACATCCGGGACTTTTACGCCCTTTCTCGCGCGAACATTTGAAAGCTCGTTAGCGAAAGTACACAAAATAACAAAGAAAGTTGGGCAAAACCGGTCAGCACCACTCGGAAGTTTTAATTTTACGGGAAAACGGTTAAGTTTACTGGTTAGCGTTCATATGGCTTTTGTAGAAGGGATGTTAATGAAGCGAATGCGACTGTTTTTAGGTGTGTAGCTGTTTGGGAAGCAGTATCGTTTTCGACCTCAAATGTAGCTATTTTTACGCTCCGTCTGTATGGGACCGACACTCTTAGATTGAAAATCTCGAGAAATAAGATGTAAGCAAGTTAGCGTTCATATGGCTATTTATGCTTGACATTTAAAGACTCACTTGCCGAGTTTTCGCGCAAATCTGACAGTTGGAAGTATTATCGATTTCAGCTTTTCTGAAACCAACTCCCGCAAAACTGAACTTACATGCAAATACGTCCCACAGAGCCCCCCACGGGAGTTGATTTGACCGCTTTTAAACTTCCCGCGAGTGTTCCAATGAATTCATAACTCCGCCTCCATAAACAATAGAGCGCAAGCCATTGTAATTAAGCATTGTATTTCGGTGTGAGTCAGTAAAGTGTGAGAAACTGATAATAACACCAGAATTCCGCAAAAAAAAAATCCAAAAAAGACACACACACGTGTTTTCGCGATCGCTGTATGTCACGCAGATGTTACGTCTCCACGATAACTGCGATCATAAACAGCTTAACGAACACCTCGCACATATTGACCACGCATAGAAGCATATTCCCCTTTCTAGTATGATCCAGATGATTATTGGCGTAAATAAAAACCTTATAAATGCTTTGTTCACGGAAAAGCATTATTTTAATAGACACCTGTTGACACAGGGTACTATAAGGCATTACCGCTTTGCTTGAGTTACTTTCGACAACAGCAAACGCATAGAGTTTATCTACTGTCTCGACCTACGTTTGACATGTTGTCTCTAAGAAGTTGTTTAGCAACTGAATGAGTTGAAATCAAAGCCAACCTTTTATATCGTTTGATCAATCTAAACGGATCCAAAATTGAATAATTATTTTCGCGAACAATAGAATGTTAATTCCCACAAGGGTAATTCATGGCGTGGGCTTGAGGCGGGCGCTTGTTTATTTATGATCACACGATAAAGAAAGTAAGGCTTGTTTATTTCACTTTTCTCTTCGTCTTCCTGCATTGATAAGATTATTTTGGTAAACTGAAGTCCTCAGGACTTCAGTTAAGCGGTGCTAAGGGAGCGAGCGTAATTTCCAATAACCGCGATCCGTTTGTTAAGTCATAAAATGACGCACGTCAAAATTTGTCGCGCACCGGTCTAGTCGTGCGTGGTTTAATTCTTCGCGCTGAAGTGATTCATGAAGCGCGATGAAGTTCGCTAGACACAAACAGGCCTGTAGACAAACAGGGCAAATGATTTTTTGCAAAACGTGAGTCAAATTTTTGGCCCTTTTAAGTCGCGCGTGGCTAACCTTTCGCGCTTCAAGCTCGCTAGTCAACACACATACCGACAGCCCGGGGTTTTTTTGCGAATGCAATTCCTGCAAAGCGCGAGAAATAATTTTTGGCGCTTCTCTCGTGGCGGGCAGGTAATACTTCGCGCTGGCCTCAACCGCTTTAAAACCGCTTGGTTTGCATAAACTATTTCAGATAACGTTTAGACAGTCCATGATAAAATTTGCTCGCGAACTCTTTGACGAATCTCTCCTTTCAAAAGGTTTGAATAGAGAGCGCGGCCTAATTAGGGCCCAATTGTTCACTTTCTCGCACCTTGAAATTTGCTTCACACTTCCAACCGTTTGATTGACAGCAGTGGAATCGCGAAGAGACTCGAGGTATTCCCAAAGGCAAGGTCTTCTGACCAATCACAGCCGACTTGTTCTGAACATGCAAATTATTATGCCGCGCGTCCTAAAATCAGGCGCTGTAAGTACATGTCGCAAAAGACAATAGCATGAGGACGATGAGGAAGAAGAAATCCTTGGGAATTCCATTGTTGATCGAATGACCGGCGGGCAATGACAGATCGTGAATGATACGC
The DNA here is from genome assembly GCA_964017195.1 of Siderastrea radians. Classification (NCBI taxonomy): domain Eukaryota; kingdom Metazoa; phylum Cnidaria; class Anthozoa; order Scleractinia; family Rhizangiidae; genus Siderastrea; species Siderastrea radians. The sequence continues at coordinate 57,771,918 of OZ024888.1, forward strand.
CATGATACGCTTTTTTGGAATTGCGCCCATCGGCGATCGACAAATATTCGAAGGGGGGTGTGAAAAAATGGACCGATCTTCCGACGAAGACCTAGTTCACGCTCAAGCGCGAGTGCGGTATTTCCACTGTTACCTAGTGCTGAGAAATGATTCGGGGAAACGTGAGGGATTCGGGGGCCAGTATAGCCAATACGTACGCCATGTTCAATGTCAGTAATCAAATCATCAATAAATGCAGGATCATAGAAATCACGTAACGAGTTTCTCCAAGTAGTGGGATTAAATGGGGAGTCAAGTACTGGTAGTGAGTTTACAATCGGCCATTGGGTGGTCTCCCCTACAAGCTTTGCAGACATGGGCGCGCTTACGCTCTTTGCCTTGCTGACATACTCGTCGTTGGAACAAATTACAGCCTTCAATATTGTTGTGAAACCATTTCGCGTATTTCCATTGATCTGCTGCTGATCCTGCTTTCTTCGGCGCTTTAGTCTCCTCCACCGTTTGTTTCGCGCGAAAGGAGCGATCGCGGACCAAATGATGTTCCGACTTGCAGCGTTGGCAAGAGATTCCTTCCTTGCAAACGGCAGAAGAGTCGAGAATAGTGGTATATAGAGTAGAATCGATGTGGTCGAGCCGTCTGGTTGTACCTGACAAACTCATCCGAAATTGCACGTCGAAGTCGTACACTGTTTTCCATCGAAACTTGCGGTTGGCTTTCTGGATGATGCCGCGGTATTGTGCGAGCTCCGTATACTTTGCTGGATCGGCCATGACCAAAGCTCGCTCGTGTACTGACCATGCTTCGAGCCAATGGTCAAATGACTCAATAGTGAGTTTTTTATCTTTGTTTTCCTCGCCACGAGTATCGGTTTTCGGTAGGAGGGTAGTTAAATCCACGTACTTATACACGCTGCACGAACAGTTACCTGATTGCTGGGCAGCTCCTTGGGCGGGGGCCTTTGAGTTAGTTTGGTCGGTGCCATGTGCTGGTGTGTCGGCGGTGCCCTCTCCAATGCGCTTTAGTTGATCCTTGAGAGTCGTTTGCTCTAACTGTATTGCCCCCGTCTGGTCTGATAGCGAACGAACTGCGTGCAGAAGCTCCGCAGTTCCCTGTGTGGGTTGAGCTTGGGAAGGCGCTCCACAAGATCCGGCTGCGTCAACAGCGCCGGCCATGTTGTCTTCTGTATCGGGTCCGGTACAGTATTTATTGAGGGGACCAAAGGAGTGGTCGACAGCGGCTGTTTTGCATCCTGGACACGATTGTTCTTTTTGGACGACATAGTTTTAAGAACGAAGGTAGTTAACAAAGTGACTAGCGCGAACGTGACTATCGAGAAACGAGCGATACAATGTAACTGACACCGGATCCTATCGTACCACTCCCATTAAACTATATTAACTATATTGACATCACCAGAAACTCATAAGGAGTTGAAACGTGTAACTCGCGTTCGATGCTCGTAAATATTCATTTTTCTAAGTACCATATTTGGAAACCCCTCGCTCCAGTCCACGCACGAGTTTAACGCGCCAAAACTTTGCGAAGTGTTACAGCGTTTCTTTGCAAACCTGAATGGATCAATGAAACTGCTGCGAAGTGAACGTCCGGGAATAATTTTTTTGCAAAAGTCGTACAATTATTGGCTCTAAAATGTGGTACAGGTTTGATGTTTCCTGAAAAAAATTTTTATTCATCGCCCAAAGCGGATTGAAGCTGTATGATTTTAACATTGTAGATAAAGAGTTGAAACGAACATAAAACGTAGTGGTTCCAGGTTCAGAGGCCGCGGACGGGATGTGGCAAAAAAACTTGTTAACAATGAATCAAACAACTGGGAAAGCGATCATTCAACTTATTTTGCATTACGTTCTCTTTATTTGAATGTTTGGAGCTGCTTGAACTCAGAGCTACATCGACTGCAGGTAAAACGATGTTATTTTTGTAGTAAGCTTATATAGCCGAAGGAAAAGTCGTCCATTCTTATTCAGCTTATTTAGCTTGATTTTGGTAGCGAATCACTAAAAACGTATGACACTTCAATATTATTAAACGGTTCTCTTCAATTTTACTGTGTTTTATTTTTGTATCATGTCTTAATATTTCGGTGTCAACAGTTTTCCGTGTAAAACCTACCTTTTGTGAACATTTGTTGATAGTGCGACGGTGAAAGAAGCCGGACTGATATCATAAAAACAACGCTAGACTATTTTGGTTTGGTTTCACAGTCTGATTTAGTTCTTACGCTTTGCTCCATGTTGTTTCAATTACTAATTTTGTTGCCTCAAAAATTTCCTGCTCGGTCTTCGAAACCGGTATTTCTTTTCGCTTTGTCGTTCCCACGTTTGAAAGTTTTTTCGGCTTCATTTTCCCCGGTTTGTCGGCCATTAATCTATGAACAAGTGCGCGAACTTGGTGTAAAATTACGTCACGTCGTTCACGAAGATTGATTGGCCAGTTCTCTCTCTCTTCATGTTCCAAATATGGTACTTGCAAAAACGAATAATTACGAGCATCATTCAAAACCTAAATATGCGAGTTACACGTTTCAAGTCCTTATGAGTTTCTGACATCACTTAATTTTAGTCATTTAGGATACCTGACTGTAAAGCGCCATTGGGCTAAAAGGAAATCATCATCATCATCATCATCGTCATCATCATCATCAATATTATTATCACTGCATAGTACCTGTCAAAGTTTTGTGTCACGACTTTTGCATTGGCATTAAAATGACAATGACAATATAAAGATCAGTTCTCAAAAGTTGGTATTAAGGCGTTTGTCTATGATTTACCCAACCCAGTCTACCCATGACTGATCTGAACAGATCATTTCAAATACTGTAATATTACTGTGGAGACCGTGACGAAACTTAAATACCAACTATTTTCTATTGAATCCCACTGTGTGAAATGAACTCACCTTTGATTTAAAGATAGAATAAATTAAATAAAACGTTTCTTTGCCGATACGTATGGCTCTTTTTTCAGTTATCATGATCACTTTAAAACTCTGTTATTTTGTCAGTTGTCCCCAAAAATACAAATTGACCATTAAAAGAATTTGTGCTACTTGTCAGTTATTCAGTGTCTAGCCACAGGCAGCCCAAGCTCACGAAATGAGTGTTAAAGCGTGTAGAATCAGGTTTTCAGTTATAAAGTTTAGTACGAAGACGCAACGATTTCGTTTTAAAAGATACAATTCTACTTAGCCTGATGCCATGTTGTGTTTTTTGTTGTTTGCTTTCTCTTCAGGCCGATTTGAAGCGATTCTGGCGAGATGTCGTTTTTGATGATTCTCCTATCTTGAGCTTGCGTTCTCTGTGTCCGGATTATTTATCGGCAGTAAGTTAATATGCCGGATGATTTGTCAGTTGTTAGGTAGAGTAACTGTACCCAGCCTCACACTGAAACCACGGCAGTATAAAGTACTTCATTTAATGCTGACTTTCGCAGGAATCAAACAAACGAATTGTGTCCGTGGAGTAGCCATGCTGTTTTTTTTCCTGATGATCTGAATTCATTCGGAGCTTCTGTGACTTTTAACAGGCGGAAATAATTTGTCAAAGCATTCCGGTCAATTTGGCCGATTTTGCTCTTTGCATGTTTGTGTTATTTACTTATACATGTAATAAGCGCCACCAAACCATACTTCAAATTTCTCAAGCGCTAAGGGTTTTCGATTCACCCGTGCGAACGCTGGTGACGACGCATATTCAAGTCTAAAAATTTTACACAACTTATCTTAAAAAAAAAATATCTTTTTTTAGTACAATGAGACATGATATGACATGACATAACATGACATTGCATTACACCTATGGGAGTCAAAGGGTCAAACGTTCTTAATGTTCTGCGTTTGAGCCAGACGGAGGTTTAACTTATATATGCAGAGTGCACTGTGTCAGTGGGTGGGCGCTGGTGAGGCGTAACGGAGGTAGTATTATGCCGTGTTTGTGCTGATCAACTGGCTTGGATCTCTGGATGAACTTGTACCTTTTTGCAACAAAGCATACGCTTCATTCTGTTCCACAGTTTCTTGTACATGAACATATAAATGAATGGATTGTAGCATGCAGATGACTTGGCAATGTATGCTGGAATCGAAGCAGCGATCTCGCTTACCAGGTCTGGGTCAGAAATCGCTACCAGTGAGGAGATAGTGTACGGCGTCCATGCGAACAAAAACCCCGTTGTCATGGCAACTGCTATCCACGTCATTTTCCTTTCTGCTGCAAGGGTGTCTTGGGTAATGATGGCGTCTTCTCCCCAGAATCCCTTTGCTTGCTCACTTAGCTGACTCATTACTTTGTAAGCTTTAAAGTGACAAAACACGATCAGAGCAACGGGTAGTAGAAAGCATGCCACCATTAAACAGATGGCGTATGAGGCATCACTTGATTCCCTTGACCTCCAGTTTACAGAACAACTTGTTCTAACTCCCTCTTGCACATAGCTCGACCAACCAAGGACGGGCATCAGACTCCAGAAGAATGCATAGCACCACAGCAACGAAGAGAGCAACAACGCTTTCTTCCGACTGAATTTATCTTCGCCATCGTCAAAGAGTTTGCAGAGTGTGACGTACCGTTCGTAGGCAGCACCAGCCAGGTTCATTATGGAACCAAGCGCAAAGAAGGTGGTGAGAAAACCATAAGCAGTGCATCCCGCTTCTCCAAACAGCCACTCACCATGTGCATTGGAGAGAACTAGCAGAGGAACCGCCACTATTGAGTATAGAAAGTCACCGACCGAAATGTTGAGGATGAAGATGTTGGCAACATTCAAGAGCTGAGGATTTCTGACGTACACGAGACAAACAAGAAAGTTAAATATCACACCACAGCTTCCGATGATGGAAGAAAGAGCTGCGAAAACTTTGAAGACAGTCCCCATCTTCAGCTTTACCTGCATGGAAAATAAAGAGGAGTGGAAGTTATTCAACTGCAAAGCTGTATCGTCTGCGCTTTGCATGTGTCATCAAACAAAGTTTCTTAAATAATAACAGTTTTTTGTCCATGAAAGTAATGAAGGTACAACTATGTCGTAATTTCTCTTCTATAAACGCTGGGCGGACCTTTCCAGTGTTTATTCGACGCTGCCACAGGATCCGGCGTTTTCTGTTTTGGACACGGCTTTTTGTAGCATATTCCAGGGGCTCAGATTTAATTTTGTGGAAAAGAGAAAACGAATGTCCTTGCAAAGTAAAAACAGTACGAGCTCTTTAAGAATTGCGCTAAAACTCATGCTCAATTTTCCTGTCTAGTCCTCTACCTTTTTTGTTTTACCTAACATACTTTTTCCTAGCACGTAATCGTTTCCCAGAAAGATGAAGGAATATCAGGTTAACCGGCATGAAGAGTAAACGGAATGGAGTAAATTGTAACTGGTGCACTGTGTGGTTTAATTTGGATTTGTATTCATAATATGGTCCGCTTAGACCTACAGACGTCGTCATCGGGAATTCTTATCCACTCTAAAAGGTAAGAGACTGAATAAAGCCTACTTGTGCCGTTGGAAATATTTTTAATCACGTCAAGCATAATGGACAAATCAATTTCGAAATGACAAAGTAGCTCCGTTAGAATTTTTTAATTTGGACAAAATTATTTTAGGAATAAATAAAGACTAATGTTCAAATGTTAGCCAATATGGGCAAACGGTGTTCAATATAAAAAAGATGTTCTCTGTTGAGAAGAGATGTCCCAGCCATGTCGTCCACCGTCGGCACGACTTGGTGGGACGTCGAAATTCTCAAAAATTCTAAATTCCATGGCCCCTTATACACCCAATCACAAGCGCAGTCACGTCGCTATTGAAATTTAGGCTTAAAACTAAATAGTTTAACATATTCCACGGATATGCTGCAAATGGATTTTGGTTTAGATCTTCCTGTATTTACTATTGTCCGAACTCGAAAGTGGGAAACACAATACTTAACAGGCTTTTCAATAACCCCTTACTAAAACTCACTCAGTCCACCTTATTGTCAGTTGCTTTCAACATTGTCGGTTCAGTGAAACGGTTTTTTTTTCTCAGCTGCATTTGACCTGTCATTTTCTAAGGCAGCAATCGTGGCTTCGTGGTCAGATTTTGTAATCTGGAGGTCCCGAATCGAAACCTCTATTCTGTCACTGGCTGAATCATTGTTTTTGGTAATCTACAATTCAACTCCCCCACGCTTTGTGAACTGCCAACTTGCTAGTAGTCCATACACGTTATGCTGCGAGATACAATTAGAGTAAAAATAAAATTGCTGTACCTTTTATCTTCTCTACGTTTAACTACGCCGACGTCGTGAATCAGTCCGGTAATGACAGTAAAACAGTTTGTTAGTTAATTCAGGTGAAAGATATTGACACAGCCGATCAATTGCAGTCTTAGATGAGCGGTCGATAGGCTGGAAAAAAAGTGGGCGTTTTAAAACCGACAGAAGAGAAAAAAAAGGTGATAGGTATACTTAGGGTGTAATTGATTTTGCTTTTGAACATCTTTATTTTTAATGGTTTTCTATTGTCAGTTCTGTATCTTTTGTTCGACATAAACAAATCCAGTCGATTTTTTCCCTAAGAAGCTTTTCCCTTAATCTCCCACTAATATGGAAAGCAAATCAGCGTGTGATCTCCTCGCTCCATCCCAAAGGAAAAGAAACGTGGTGTCAAAAAACAAAACAAAACCAAAAACAAAAACAAAACAAACAAAAAAAGCAAAAGAAAAGAATTTAAAAGAATTGACGTAATTCACTATTAAGCCATTTTCCCGGCTACAGAGAGATTCCGGCTGTCACAGCTAATAAATGTATTCTTTTTTCCACTGGTTAGTCCATTTATTTAATGTACACGGCCCCACAAGATGAACTGCTTGAAAAATCCGCGTGAATATAAAGATGCTTCACCCATAACTCTTTTTTTCTTACGTTTAACTGCGATGTCCTGCCGCAGCAGGATAATACCAGAGAACGTTTTTATATTTCATCGTTTCTACAACAAAATGCTCGATTGTGTCTGGTTCTCCGCGCGCCTTTTTAACACGTAATTGGAGGGTGATCAGGTAGGTGTCCAATTACAGCTGCCCAATTTGACCTTTTTGTAATTGGATAGTTGTAATCGGACAATTACGCCGTGCGCGTGTCAATCGGGTGCACTGAAACGATTTCTTTTTATAGCTGTTTCTCCACTGCTTGCAAAACCGGTAATTAAAAAAATATATATATATCCCCGAAAGGCACGTAGATTTTCTAATCTCGCATTTTGATATTGATACGATTAATTGGTAACTGGACTTTGTGTCGTACGATTCAGGGGTAATCGTGCTGGTAATTTCAAATCGTCCTCGCGCCGTACGCGCTCGGCCGATTTAAAATTACTCGCTCAATTACTCCCTGAATTGTACTTCACTTAGTCCAGTAACCATTACTAATCATGCTTAACCCTGGTTACGCGATCATTTCCACACGCCAGTAGAACCGTTTGTTGTAAAGAAACTTTCTAATCTGATGTATGCTAAGATACCAAAAATAAAAGTGCGTAAAAATTGCGACAGGTATACTTGGGGAATAAATAATTTGGATTAAAATTCTTTATTTTAATGGATTTCTATTGTCGGTACTTGACTTGTTACCAAAAAGAAATCCCTGACTGAAATGTCCTCAGTCTCCTAGGTAAAGGAACACAAATAATTGCCAAATGATTACAATTTTTACGATAAGTGAGTACCTAGATATTGAGTGAAAAAAAAAAAAAACACGGAAGCAAATCAGGGTGATATACTCGGACCTAAAAGAAAGGAGAATTTATGGATAGGTTATTTTCTAGAAATGCATCAAAATTCTCGTCACTCGTTAATGAGCATTGCCAAGTGCTAAAGCTCAAGACTATACAAATGTCGATGGAAACGTTTGGAATTTTTTTTTCTGCACTGATTGTGTCCCTGCTAGCAGTAAACAGATTTGTATTACATCTGGATTTAATTCCCATCAAAAACCAGTTACCGTTAGCAAAATCCCTTCGAAAGCGTTCATAGGGAGGGAAAATATAAGCCTTTTGTTTTGAGAGGATTAAAAGTTGCCTAAGTGTTGGGTGCGGATGAAAAAGGCCTGCTGAGAATTTGTCGGAAAGATAACAACATTTCGTAACTCGGCTAGAGCTCAGCGAATGTAAAATTCCGTTTGCATTTCACTAAAATAATATTTAGCTGAGAATTCAGAAATCATGATAGTGTGTTAGTTTGCAACAACAAATTCATAAAATAACGTAGGCGAAACCATACCATATTAACCATTTCAGTCCTCATTACATTTGGGGGATGTCTTAGGTAAAGGACGTTATGGGTTAAGTAAAAACTGGAATAAACTGGTTGAGTATTTTGCCTGGATAGTCAGTTTTAATTATTCGTTCTCACCCTAAGGCTCATATAAGACAACAAAAAAGAAGATATAATAAAATAATAATAATAATAATAATAATAATAATAATAATAATAATAATAATAATAATAATAATAATAATAACAATAACACGAATTTAGGTACTTACCGGTACGGAAGTTTTAATTTTGGCCGGTGGGATTATGCCGATAGCAAGAATCAATACTATTTTTGTAACGATGGTGTAGGTCAACTCCCATCTGCCGAAAAATCCTTTTAACTGCACACTATCAAGGCTTCCTTAACAAAAGTTTTGACATTAATTTGCATACGAAGGGGCCACCTGTCATTATTAATGTTTTTGTTTTTTGAGAGTGGGACTGCGCGCTCCTCAGAAGGATACACTGCGTACTGATGGTCTGACAGGGCTTAACCTTGTTTATCTGAAAGTATGAAAATTGGTGGATAAGTGGTCTATGTTAGAAGAATGAGTGGCAGAGAACAAGAAAAATGAACCGAAGCTAAAATAAAGGTGAATTGAAGAAACTTTGAGATCACGTCCGCTTAAAGCAAAGTGTCACTGTTAGGATAAAACAGATAGAAATGGATGCAAATCTCTCTTCCATAAAAGGTTATCATTAGGTTTAATGCATTTTTTGTGTGTGTGTCGCCCAAAGGAAAAAAGAAACAGTTGGTTAGTACACATCAACAAAAAAGCTAGGGACCAAGGCAGCACAATGAAGTGCACTCAAAGGTGTTGCATTTGAACAGTCTTTCCGGTGTCACCGGGGCCAACAGCAAGATGGCGACAAAGAGCATATCAGGCGCCCCTTATTTCCCTCGCCGCAATACCGCTGATATCTGTTGTAACTGAAGACAATGGCCTTTAAGTACAACTTTTGGTTATTCAGCTGCCAAGCTTTTTAAGTCTTAGTTCAACCCGCATAAAAGCTCTCGTAACATCAGATCCTTTGCCGCCAATAACTGGCTGGACTCGTCTAGATATTAGCAATATATTTATTTATTTTGTTTTTATTTTGTTAGTTGTAGTAGAACTATTATGAAGTATTTTAGATCTAGATTTGTTATGAATTGTTTTGGTTTCTATGTTACTTGAGACCTATGTTACTTGAAATCGGCTTCATTGTAAGTGTAAGCTTTACAAATTTTTTGCCTAACTGCGTTCAACGTTACGTAAAAATAATTTGACATCTCTAACAGGTTTTACCCCAATCTCCAAAGCAGGCCGTTACCACAAATGCAAAATGGGAATAAAAATTAATTTTGTATACCTGATACTGTTTGTGCTAACCAGAGAACTAAAATTTTATTCAGGTATTCTGGGAATAATCCTTTGTGCTTGTTTGCATTTAAGTTTCACACCTAATAATCAGAGCTGTTACTGTTGACTTTTTTCTCTGTTTACTAAATGAAATCGGATAGGAATTCAGCTGTGATTGCCAAACGATTAACCAAACAATCTAAAATCGTTTATCATGACAAGTCTTACACTTTTGACACAGATTTTGGTTGATTAATAAGGTTTAATGGAAAAACAGAAACATTTGAAACAAAATATCCTTTTCTATTAATTGGATGTTGACCTTATTAGCGTGGTGGTCTGCTTACATAACTCATTTCTTACCGTTTTTTTTTTGTTTCCTGAAAATAGATTTAAATTTCAAGGAAAAAAAAAATGTTAAAATCTTTTCTCTAGCCCTCACAGTTGTGATAGTTTCTAGTGCAGTTACATGGCGTATAGGCTGAATCCACGTTCCTACGCCATGGAAAACTTCATAGAAAGTCTTAAGCTCCGACCGTAATAGCGGTAAGACCGTATTAACGGGACAGTCGAAAAACGGAATCCTTAAAGCGAAGTAGATCTTTTGTTCCTGGACAAAAAGGGACTGTGAGGGCAACCTAGTTATTCCACTTCCCTGCACCAACTTTCTAAAAAAAACAGCTTCAGCTACAGTGGTGCGGTGCTGTGTTTAAATAGCCTACCTGTCAGGCTGCGGCAAGCACAGACTCTGTCAAAAGCTTCAAAAACGGCTGCAGCGGTTTCTTCGATAATTATGGTTATTTACAGTCAAAATACGGCATTCATGGAAAGCAGGCATCCTTTTGTACATATTATTGTTATTATTTAATTAGGAACGGGTAATTCCGAGTAGTTATTTTTTTTTTTGCATTTAGAATTTATACCCAATTTAACAAAGACGATCAATGCTATACATTAGAGTTTCGCTGTTTTTAATTTTCATTTGCAAATTTAAGGCATAATGTTTTTAACGGTGTTTAAATAAAATGAAATGAAATGAAATGAAATGAAACGCTCCTTCCAGCATGCTGCACCAAAACTTTGGAATTCCTGCTTGATGCAATTCGTCGCTGTTAGACTGTAGCTAGTTTTAAAACTAACATCAAAACTTAATAGCTATTTAACCAAGCTTATGATTAGTTTTATATTAATATTTAATATTTACTGTGGCCTATCCAATTTAATTTGTTATATATTTGAACAGTTTTATTTTAATTTTAGTCATTTAGGATACCTGACTGTAAAGCGCCATTGGACCAAACGGAAATCATCATCATCAATATTATTATCATTGCATAGTACCTGTCACAGTTTTGTGTCACGACTTTTGCATTGGCATTGAAATGACAATGACAATAATATATAGATTTAGCCATGCCTAAAAGCGGAGCCTTCAAGGAATAAACTGGTGCTCGTTTCTCAAAAATAGTCCTGAAACTTTTCGCTCTGAAATATATTTCGGGGCTTTCTTTGGCTCGTTCCCTTTCGAAAAGTGTTTCTCAAAAAGCCCGAAAGTGTTCCGAATTGTCCTCCAAGATTTTGAGGATCTGTTCTGTAAAACCAAGCTCGAAAGGTCATTCTAGAGGCTGAGCACAGCTTAATGTTTTTTTTCGGGCATCAAACTGAACACATATTTTACTCAGGAGCAGTCTTGCTCGGTTTTTTAAATGTTTCCATATCCTGTCATTAACTGTCAAGGCTTGTCAAATCTCCTTGGATTATTGGCTGTTGGCTTGAATGAACTTGAAACGGCGCTCATGTACAACAACAAAATAAAACTTATTCTGAAGTTAATGGGTTATCTTCATCGCGTTCGGATGTTCAGTTAACAAATAACATGAACTGCCCCTATTAGTCTGGTCAAAATTTATACCATCAAGATTGAAAACGAGCAAACACCAAACACGCTTTAAATTATGGCATAAGTTTTGCGGATGCGAAGTAAGCCCATTTAAAGTTAGGCGCTTGTTTTTCGGAAGCTTTTCGGATAAAATAGTCTTAAACCGACAACTGCTTCGCTTACTATTGAAAAGTTCTAGGACAAGAAAATCGACAATTGCACAAACCGATCCGACAGTTAAAATTGAAAGCAATTATTCGCCGTAAGTGATGCTTGTGCAGTTGTCTTGCGACTGTGCTTTGACCTACTGTTATGAAAAAACAAACACAAAATAATAAACAGAGAAATCATTTTTGAAAAAGTCTATTCGAAAACCCGTAAGTTTATACTTAAACGCAATTCGCATTACACTTCCAGCATGGCAAAATATTCTAAGACTACATCTGTCACAAATCTGAGCTCGTTTTCTAATAATTTTTTGAAGTCAAAAGTAAATGACACATTTCTAATGACATAAATTCAATTTCAAAATGTAATTTCTTTGACCGTAATAAATACTCAAAATCATGCACCTTAAACCCTTTAAAAACTTCACTTACTCGGTTGTGTTTCAGAACAAGGCAAGCTCTCCGCCGTGAAGAAAACAAAGCGATGAGGTCCTTTGAAGGCAGCTTTCGTAACTTGAAGTTTTCGCCTACTACCAGTATTCTTTTGAACTTTTTCTTTCCATTTATAGGTATTAAATGTTTTTTCTCAAGTTTAAAACTACAGTACCGTCGAACAATCGTTTTGCTAAATAAACTTAAGCTTTTTAAAGAAACCTCTTTTTCAAAAGCGACGATGGTCATGCGATTTCCCGCCAAGAAAAACGCCGGTTCCCAAAAGCACCTCGCGATTTCCCGCCAAGAAAAGATGGCATTCTCCACTCCCGGTCGGGTTGCCTTGGGACTTCCCTCCCCCTCCCCCAGAGTCTGTACGGACGGACGGATGGACGGACGTACGCTGACGTCACAACCAAAATTTTTCGCATCGATACATTACCGAATTTCCTTAGCAATGGAGCTCCGCTGGCGGGCTTTGCCCGCAGGCTCCGCTATACAGATCGGTTCTCAAAAGTTGGTATTAAGGCGTTTGACTGTAATATTACCGTGGAGACCGTGATGAAACTTAAATACCAACTATTTTCTATTGAATCCCACTGTGTGGAATGAACTCACCTTTGATTTAAAGATAGAATAAATTAAAGAAAACGTTTCCTTGGCGATACGTTTGGCTCTTTCTTCATGGAGTTATCGTAATCACTTTAAAAGTCTGTTATTTTGTCAGTTGTCCCCAAAAATACAAAATGACCATTAAAAGAATTTGTACTACTTGTCAGTTATTCAGTGTCTAGCCACAGGCAGCCTAAGCTCAGGAAACGAGTGTTAAAGCGTGTAGAATCAGGTTTTGAATTGTAAAGTTTTGTAAGATGACGCAACGTTTTAGTTTTAAAAGGTACAATTGTACTTAGCCTGATGCCATGTTGTGTTTTTTGTTGTTTGCTTTCTCTTCAGGCCGATTTGAAGCGATTCTGGCGAGATGTCGTTTTTCATGATTCTCCTATCTTGAGCTTGCGTTCTCTGTGGTCGGATTATTTATCGGCTGTAAGTTAATATGCCGGATGATATGTCAGTTGTTACGAGAGTAACTTGTACCCAGCCTCACACTAAAACCACGGCAGTATAAAGTACATCATTTAATACTGACTTTCGCAGGAATCAAAGAAATGAATTGTAGAAGCATCAAACAAAACAAAACAAAAAACCTCTCTCTGCAATTGTGTCCGTGGAGTATTCCATGCTGTTTTTTTTCCTGATGATCTGAATTCATTCGAAGTTTTTGTGACTTTTAACAGGCGGAAATAATTTGTCAAGGCATTCCGGTCAATTTGGCCGATTTTGCTCTTTGCATGTTTGTGTTATTTACTTATACATGTAATTAGCGCCACCAAACCATACTTCAAATTTTTCAAGTACTAAGGGTTTTCAATGCACCCGTGCGAACGCTGGTGACGACGCATATTCAAGGCTAAAAATTTTACACAACTTTAAAGATCATGTAGTTCAGCTGAACTAAAAAAAGATATTTTCCAAAAATTCCTTTTTTTCCCCATTTAGTAGTGAACAACTGCTATTTTACTTTCTGACACTTGATTGAATAAACACAAAAACTAAAGTTATATGAAGCATTTGTCTTGTAAACATTATTCAGGTCACGATAGGAGTGTAAGCCCGTGAAGGTTTTACATTAGAATTAGCTTTTGAGTTATAAAGTTTGTAGGAAGACGCAACATGTTCGTTTTAAAAGGTAACAATTTACTGAGCCTGATGTTATGTTGTATTCATTGTTTGTTGTTAGGCCGATTTGAAGCGACTCCGGTGAGTTTTCGTTTTTCATTGTTCTCCAATGGTGAGCTTAGGTTGCCTGTGGTTGGACCATTTGTCGGCTGTCAGTTAAAATGTTAGATGATTTATCAGTTGTTAGGTACAACCACTAGTGACCCAAGCTCAAACTTTAAGTATGGCAATACGTAATCAAATTAGTGACTTCTTCAATAATCAAGTAAATAAATTCTAGAAGTATGAAAAATAAAATAAATAAAATAAAATGCCTTTTTTGTGTTCACAGAGTATTCCTTGCCAAGGCCGGCTTACACGCTACGATTTGACGCCCCGATTTGTCTGCTCTACAGTATCGGAGAGCGAATCGTACGTGCATTTTGACACCCGATTCACGGCCGATTCGTGAAACTGAAAATCGGCCCGATTGAGAAAATCTGTTGCACTGCAACAGGTTAAATAAATATAAAATAAAGGTTACGTGAGCTGACATGACATGACATAACATGACATTGCGTTACACCTATGGGAGTCAAAGGGTCAAACGTTCTTAATGTTCTGCGTTTGGGGCAAGGCAATAAAAGAAATAAGTTGCCTTTGTTTAAGGTGGTTAGCACGAGAATTTTCTGAGCCAGACGGAGGTTTAACTTATGCAGAGTGCACTGAGCCAGCGGGTGGGTGCTGGCGGGGCATAACAGAGGTAGTATTATGCCGTGTTTGTGCTGATGGACTGGCTTGGATCTCTGGATGAACTTGTACCTTTTTGCAACAAAGCATACGCTTCATTCTGTTCCACAGTTTCTTGTACATGAACATATAAATGAATGGATTGTAGCATGCAGATGACTTGGCAATGTATGCTGGAATCGAAGCAGCGATCTTGCTTACCAGGCCTGGGTCAGAAATCGCTACCAGTGAGGAGATAGTGTACGGCGTCCATGCGAACAAAAACCCCGTTGTCATGGCAACTGCTATCCACGTCATTTTCCTTTCTGCTGCAAGGGTGTCTTGGGTAATGATCACGTCTTCTCCCCAGAATCCCTTTGCTTGCTCACTTAGCTGACTTATTACTTTGTAAGCCTTAAAGTGACAAAACACGATCAGAGCAACGGGTAGTAGAAAGCATGCCACCATTAAACAGATGGCGTATGAGGCATCACTTGATTCCCTTGACCTCCAGTTTACAGAACAACTCGTTCCAACTCCCTCTTGCACATAGCTAGACCAACCAAGGACGGGCATCAGACTCCAGAAGAATGCATAGCACCACAGCAACGAAGAGAGCAAAAACGCTTTCTTCCGACTGAATTGAACTTCGCCATCGTCATAGAGTTTGCAGAGTGTGACGTACCGTTCGTAGGCAGCACCAGCCAGGTTCATCATGGAACCAAGCGCAAAGAAGGTGGTGAGAAAACCATAAGCAGTGCATCCCGCTTCTCCAAACAGCCACTCGCCATGTGCATTGGAGAGAACTACCAGAGGAACCGCCAGTATTGAGTATAAAAAGTCGCCGACCGAAATGTTGAGGATGAAGATGTTGGCAGCATTCAAGAGCTGACTATTTATGACGTACACGAGACAAACAAGAAGGTTAAATATCACACCACAGCTTCCAATGATGGAAGCAAGAGCTGCGAAAACTTTGAAGACAGTCGTCATCTTCAGTATTACCTGCATGGAAAATAAAGAGGAGTGGAAGTTATTCAACTGCGAAGCTGTATCGTCTGCGTTTTGCATGTGTCATGAAACAAAGTTTCTTAAATAATAGCAGTTCTTGTCCATGAAAGTAATGAAGGTAATGTCGTAATTTCTCTTTTTATAAGCGCTGGGCGGACCTTCCCAATGTTTATTCGACGCTGCCACGGGATCCGGCGTTAGTTATTTTGGACACGGCTTTCTTTGTATAGCATGTTCCAGGAGCTCAGATTTTGTGGAAAGGAGAAAACGAATGGCCTTGCAAAGTAAAAACAGCACGAGCTCTGTAAGAATTGCGCTAAAACTCATGCTCAATTTTCCTGTCTAGTCCTCTACCTTTTTTGTTTTACCTTACATACTTTTTCGTAATCGTTTCCCAGAAAGATGAAGGAATATCAGGTTAACCGGAATGAAGAGTAAACGGAATGGAGTAAATTTTAACTGGTACACTGTGTGGTTTAATTTGGATTTGTAGTCATAATATGGTCCGCTTAGCCCTACAGACGTCGTCATCGGGAATTCTTATCCACTCTAAAAGGTAAGAGACTGAATAAAGCCTACTTGTGCCATTGGAAATATTTTTAATCACGTCAAGCATAATGGACAAATCAATTTCGAAATGACAAAGTAGCTCCGTTAGGATTTATTAATTTGGACAAAATTATTTAGGAATAAATAAAGACTTGTTCAAATGTTAGCCAATATGGGCAAACGGTGTTTAATATGAAAAATATGTTCTCCGTTGAGAAGTGATGTCCCAGCCATGTCGTCCACCGTCGGCACGACTTGGTGGGACGTCGAGAGTCTCAAGAATTCTAAATACCATGGCCCCTTATACACCCAAACACAAGCGCATTCGCGTCGCTATTGAAATTTAGTCTTAAAACTAAATAGTTGAGTACAAAGTGCGAACGTAACATATTCCACGCATATGCTGCAAATGGATTTTGATTTAGATCTTCCTCTATTTACTACTGTCCGTACTGGAAAGTGGGAAACACAATACTTAAAAGGCTTTTCAATAACTCCTTTCTGAAACTCACTCAGTCCACCTTATTGTCAGTTGCTTTCAACATTGCCGGTTGGGGAAACGGTTTTTTTCTCAGCTGCATTTGAACTATCATTTCCTAAGGCGGCAATCGTGGCTTCGTGGTCAGATTTTGTAATCTGGAGGTCCCGAATCGAAACCTCTATTCTGTCACTGGCTGAATCATTGTTTTTGGTAATCTACAATTCAACTCCCCCACGCTTTGCAAACTGCCAACTGGCTAGTAGCCAGATCAGTATTTGTTTTAGACACGAGTCCATACACGTTATGCTGCCAGATACAATTAGAGTAAAAATAAAATTGCTGTACCTTTTATCTTCTCTACGTTTAACTACGCCGACGTCATGAATCAGCCCGGTAATGACAGTAAAAGTGTTTGTTAGTTAATTCAGGTGAAAAATATTGAGACAGCAAATCTATTGCAGTCTTAGATGAACGGTCGATAGTCTGAAAGAAAAAAATCGGCGTGTACATGTTTTAAAACCGACAGAAGAGAAAAAATGTGATAGGTATACTTAGGGTGTAATTAACCGGCCGTCGCCATGGCGACCGCCGGTTTATAAAATGAACACGGTTTTTCGTGAAAGCAAGTTGGCTTAACATACGAAGGAAGTGTTGTAAAGCTTGTGGTACGGGTACTCAAGAGCGGTACTGTCTTATATAAGATGCATGCGCATATTAGTCTTCTGAATGTTACCTTCCTCTGTTTTTGTCTTTTACAGTATTTAAGATATGAACGGCGAAGGTTTTTGGGGTTTTTGTATTTGTCTTGTATAAGGCATGCGCAATTGAGTAAAGCAGCTAATAGGATTGAACGCGAAATTGGCTGTGTTGTCTGATCTAGTCAGTAGTTATGGTGAAATTTTTTTTCGCGCAGGAGTTTTTTAATTGGGATTGACATTTTGAGGGATGTAAAAATGTGGGAGTCAGAAGGATTTGTGAATGTCAGAAGCATATCACGTTTCTGTGAATGTGATTTGCTTTGAAAGTTGCGTTTTGTATAGGAGCGGTGTAATATTGTGCTGCGTGAGAGGCGGTTTCCCTTGGCGTTTTATAGGGGGGGGGGGGTTGCGAAGTGGATTGTAAGGTTTCTGATTGGCTAACTTGTATTTCGCAGCGGACAAAAAGGACAGTTGCGTTTTGCCGGCGTGGGCTAGGAAGAGAAGGAATTGGTACTAGTATGATGATGCAATATTAGTTGATTGCACCATCAGTACATTATAGTTCTTGTGAACGGAGGGAGATGAGTGTTTTTGGGGGGGGGGGTGGGGGGGGTTTGCGAAGTGGATTGTAAGTTTTCTGATTGGCTAACTTGTATTTCGCAGCGGACAAAAAGGGCAGTTGCGTTTTGCCGGCGTGGGCTAGGAGGAGAAGGAATTGGTACTAGTCTCGCATTTTGATATTGATACGTGCTCGGCCGATTTAAAATTACTCGCTCAATTACTCCCTGAATTGTACTTCACTTAGTCCAGTAACCATTACTAATCATGCTTAATCCTGGTTAGCGTAGCCAGTAGAACCGTTTGTTGGAAAGAGACTTTCTAATCTGATGCATGCTAAGATACCAAAAAGAAAAAAAATGTTGAAAAAAAATGAAGAGTGCGTAAAAATTGCGACAGGTATACTTGGGGAATAAATAATTTGGATTAAAATTCTTTATTTTAATGGATTTCTATTGTCGGTACTTGACTTGTTACCAAAAAGAAATCCCTGACTGAAATGTCCTCAGTCTCCTAGGTAAAGGAACACAAATAATTGCCAAATGATTACAATTTTTACGATAAGTGAGTACCTAGATATTGAGTGAAAAAAAAAAAACATGGAAAGCAAATCAGGGTGATATACTCGGACCTAAAAGAAAGGAGAATTTATGGATAGATTATTTTCTAGAAATGCATCAAAATTCTCGTCACTCGTTAATGAGCATTGCCATAGTGCTAAAGCTCAAGACTATACAAATGTAGATGGGAATGTTTGGAATTTTTGTTTTTCTGCAAAATTGTGTCCCTGCTAGCAGTAAACAGATTTGTATCACATGCAATAAGCCTTGAGCGCTTAAAATGCAAAATTCTGGGAAAATAATGACTTCTTACTTTGGCACTCTGTTTGACGCCACATTCTTCGTTCCTTCTATCAGTGCATTTGAGTTCAGTGGTTTAGCAAATATTAGTTGTCAGGGCTAATTTATACTTTTTCGTGTTTCAGGTATCAGGGGCCCTTTTTTCATTTTTTTTCATTTTTAATATTTAGTTCCGTATATCAATAAAGTGCTTATCCCATCGCTTGCAGTGTGTCTTATTTAAGACAACAAATTCACGAAGCTCTATTGAGTCCTAGATCTTAGCTCCCGGACATATATCAGATTTAAGGAGGCTCCCTATAGTTTCATGGCGCGCGTAGACTGGGCTCGAATACCCCGCGCGGGATTTTTAAAAACACACGAAATCCACGAAGGGGAAAATAAACATGGCGTCCGTATTATGTTTTCGTCTTGTTGCTGTGCGCCGCTCGGCAGTCAATTGGAGAAAAATAGCTTTCTCGTCGACTTGTCGAAATTTAGCCAGTGGAAATGTATTTCAGCGAAAATGTTGTAGCCTGTTGCCGGCCAGCGCGGATAACAAACGTCAACAAAATCAGGATAAAGGAAAATTTTATACGGCAGTTTCACCGTACGCATTAGTATTATCTGGGAGTATTTGCACTGCGTTGTGGGGCTCAATTCACGCTGAGTGTGTTGGAGAAGACAGCTCTGGAAAAGAGAATGACATCCCTTGCTCAAGTAAAAAGGAAGTCCACGACAAAACACCCACGAAGTTGGTCCGTGACGCGTCGGGCCGGTTTTCGTCAGTTCAAAAAATCCAAAAAAATGGTAAAAAAAAAGTCCTTCCCATGAACTTGCCGAACAGCAGGACCACTGTGAAAAGAAAATTACGTTATGAAAGTGACAGTGAAGAGCAGGACCAAGTGTGCTTCAAGCGAAAAACGAGAAGTTTGTTGGTGAGAGTTTCTTTGTTTTGTTTACATTTATGCCGGTTTTCACTGACAACACCGCACCCGTCACGCAATATTTGCTCGTGAAATGAAACCATGAGAAAATTTTAATACTCACTGTTTCAGAACCAAGAAAAGGCACAGGAGCTCATTCCCTCAGGAACAAGAATTATTGACCTCGATGTATTCCGAGAAGGGCTAAAGAAGTGCTCTAGCTGTTTGAAAGGTATTGGTTTATTTGTGTACAAGTTTTAGGCAGTTTTACTCTAACACGTCGTCTTGGCCGCATGAAAAACTTGCCTTTTTTATAACTGTTAACGAGCTACATCAAAGGAAAGGTACAGAGAAAAAGAAAAATAGAACAAGGCAAACATAACTATTAATGCCAAGGATTTAACGTAACAACGATAATGAACGTTATTTTGACTAGGTGAACAGAATCAGTAAAAACTGCTGCAATCTCGTGGCCTTGAGTAAAACATTGAGCAAGTTTGTTACATGAAAAACAAAAAAGGAACAAATTATTATCTTGCATATCTCCTCATATTCTTTATTGTTTTCTAATTTTCTATAGTCGAGTGAACTTATTTTACCTTGGAGCCCCCGAGTCTCAATAAAAAATATTTTTTAAGCACCCCACCCAAAATAACTACTCAAAAAAAAAAAAAAAAAAACCAGACAAGCAGACAAAACAGAAAACAAAAACTGAGAAGTGATGAAAAAAGCCATTTCAAACGAGTCCATTTAGTATGCTAGCATTTTTAAATTCTACATACCAGTCAATCACTTTAGCAATAAATTTATTGCTCGTGCAGCTTTTAGGCATTTTTTCTCAAAGGGGTGTAATATTAGCCCTTTGAACAAAACAAAAGCAAGAGCAGTTGGGTAACCTCAAAATTAGGGGGAACTGGCTTACTTCTCCAAAAAGTTTTTCTATAGACAATGCTCCAGTCGGTAACACTATTTAAGGGTGCTTTCAGTATGTTGCAGTAACTTTTAAGAGTAACCTTTCAATGCTTGTGTAGTCGTCTGTTCTCAGCACTATTTAGGTGACCCACTTCTAAAGAATATATATTTTTCAGGGTCCTCCCCATAAATTGCTAATACAAGCCCGCTTTCTTACTAAAAGAACAAAGAACAGTCGAGATTCTAATAGCCCTGTCTCTGTACCTAAAGTATATTACAACTCCTTAAGAGTTATTTTCAAGAAATTGTAACAAGTCTTCTTTAAGTTGGTCAGGTCACTTTTTAACACACATCCCTTGCCAGTTTGGTCAAAATAATAGTATTATTATTCTAAGATGTTTTTGTGCTTGTTATCAATTAGGTCCACTGTCATTTTACAGTGTCAGGGATGAGATACGACATGGATTAGCCAGCACATTTTCGATAGTCTGCCCTTTTTGTGGCAAAGACAACAAAATTTATACTTCTGGGGAACACAGATCTGGTAAGCGTGGACCATCAGCTTTTGATGTCAACACACGGGTAGCTCTTGCTTGTCTTCATGCTGGAATTGGGCAGACTCATATCAACAACGTGCTGTCAACCATGAACATTCCTACTCTAAATTCCTCTACATTTAAACAAAGGGAAAGGGAAGTGGGGAAGGCAGTTGAAATTGTCGCCAAAACTAGCTGTCAAGAATCTCTGAACGAAGAGAGGTCACAGGCACTCTGCAGTGGGTCCCAACCTGATGAAAACAATCTGGTTTCAGTGCACTGCTCCTTTGACATGGGTTGGCAAAAGCGTGGTAAAGGGCATAATTCCCGTACTGGTCATGCTGCAGTCATGAGTTTAACTACCGGTAAAGTTCTAGACTATACTACAAAGACCAAAAGTTGTAGATTTTGTGACTACGCAAAAGGTAGCAACAAAACTGCTAAAGCTCATGACTGCCGCAAAAACCACACAGCATCTTCAAAGGCAATGGAACCTGCCTCAGCAGTGGAAATGTTTAGTAATGCCCCCAAACAAGGTGTAAAGTTTTCAATGTACACTGGAGATGATGACTCCACAACAGAGGCCCACATTCGGGAAAAAGTAACCTATAAAGTTGAAAAATTCAGTGACATTGTCCACATGAAAAGATCACTAACAACTCGCCTATATAATTTGAGCCAAAATGGAAAATTTCCAGGCTGTTCCATCTTGTCACAAAAGGTAATAAATTACCTGGTAAAATGCTTTTCCTATGGAATTGCACAAAACAAAGGCAATCCAAAAGGTATACAGGCAACTATTCAATGCATTGTTCCCCATGCATTTGGGGACCATACTAACTGTGAAATTGCATGGTGTGGATTCAAGGAAAATCCCATTTCATATAAACATAAGGACCTTCCATATGGAAAAGACTTGTTTGGTGACAAACTAAAATCTGCACTTGAACATATATTTAATGACTACAGCACAGAGGCAGTTGCTGAAAAGCTAGCACCACTGTTGAATTCACAACGAAATGAGGCCTTAAACAGTATTGTTGGGTCAAAAAATCCAAAGATAAGATTTTATGGAGGCAGCGAGAGCAATGACTTTCGTGTTGCATGTGGAGTAGCACAACACAACTTGAGGTATGAGTATGTAAACAGAACACTTGAAGAACTTAATATCCACCCTGGAAACTTTTGCTTGAGCTTCAATCAAAAAAGGACTGAAAAAGTTCTCAAGGATAAAATCAGAAAATCAACAAAGGAATTTAAGCGGCGAAGAGCTCTAATCCATTCTCAGAATTGCTCTCAGACTGCTAGAAGGGAATCTAAAGAGGGAAAAACTTACGAAACTGGAATAGGCCTTAACCTTGACCAAACCTGTTCCACTACAAGTACATCCCTGGCAGATGTTCAGGCCAGAGCTCTTGCAATGCCACTAAACCAGTTTAAAGTTATCGAGAATTCTGTCCCACAGTACACCCCTAGACCTTTGGCAAAACACGTCTCTTACGAAAAAGACAAATTCTACAACTTTCTGATATTTGACACAGAAACAAACACGACCGGTAAATCAGCTGAAGTCTGCCAGCTATCGGTAACCGACAAATCCGGATTACATACCTTCTCAAAGTTCATTTTGCCCGTACAAGACATCGATTTTCATGCCTCAAGAATTAACAAACTTAAAATAGTAAATATCAGTGGTGAACGCAAACTTCTCAAAGACAACATGGTTGTAACTGCTCTTCCTTTTAATGAAGTCATCGCACATTTCCTGAGATTTGTCTCACAATCTGTAAACAGAGCAAAGTTAATAACAAACAGCCAGGTCATTACAGTTCTCATCGGACACAACGCATCCTGCTTCGACACTCCAATCCTCCTCAGAAATGGTGGAAGGGAATTAACTAATGAATTACAATCGCTGGATGTTTACTTTGCCGACTCTCTTTCACTGTTCAAAGCACTCATTAAAAGCGCACATCCTTCGTTGAAGAACTGTGATGGCACATTTCCAAAACCCAACCAGTCTGCCTTGTATAACACTCTGTTCAACGATTCCTTCAACGCACACGACGCACTAGAAGATGTTTTGGCCCTTAGAAAAATTCTGTTTTGTTCGAGACTTGAACTCTCCACGGAAACTATAATCGATCATTCCTCACCGGTGAGCACCCACGACGCTGGTGAGGATCTCGTGTACCTTGATCGACGCCACGCCGTGCTGCAATCTTTCCGAGGCAAGTTGTTCAACGCAGAAAGAGACGATGGTGTTTTAAGAAAAAATATCGCTGAAAAAATTGCTGGGAGCGGTTTGGCTTACGAAGATTTACAAAGGGTATTTACTCAGTACGGAAAAGAGGGACTGATTGCAATTCTTCGTAGACCACCAACTTCGATTTCTTCGTCATCCACATCTCCTCGCGTAACTCGCACGGGTCGAATTTTAGCTGTAATCCTTAAACATTTCCAAGATAATATTCAATTGTAGGTAAGGACTACTGCTTCCATACTCAACTCTGAAATATGTCACAATAACCTACTTGTTTTTCACCATACCATTACACCAGTTGAACCAACGTTCGAACGAAATAAAAACACCTCATGCTTTTCTCAGCAGTACGCATGCGCGCGTGGTAAACTCGAGATTTTATGACGTCATCAACACGCAAAGGCCACGCAAAAGCCAAAAATAAACTGTACTTTTTCTCGGGTTTCCGTCGGTGAAATTTTCTACAAATTGGCACACGTTGAGAGCCAAAACCCTTCTTAGACATATTAGTTTTTCAAAAATTTCCTACGTGTCAATTCAGTTTTATTCTTTAATACATAAAATACGGAGATATCTTCTCACCTGTCCGAACAACCCCATGTTTTTTTCCTTTTAGAATATTCATTTTCACGATTCTCACTGAGCTACCATGTATTAAGAAAATTCACCGACGATAACTCGAGAAATAACTTCAGAAAGGTAAAAAATTGCTTTTGTTCAGTCATATTTGAGAACCTTTGTTGCCATGGCAACAGCGTTTTTCATAATGTTAACAACGGCAAAGAAACTGTCATCGTGTTACTTTCCTTCCTTTAAAAGCTCTTGAACGTGAAGCAAAAGAGTAAATATCTAGGGTCATAAAGGTAACTCATTGTCCGTAAAGAGGCACACTTATTAAAACTATAGGGAGCCACCTTAATTGTCATGAAAAACCAGTTGACGTTGAAAAAATCTCTTTGATAGCCTTCATAGCGAAGGGAAATACAAGCCTTTTGTTTTCGGAGGATTAAAAATTGCTTCAGTTTTTGGTACGAAAGAATTAAAAAGCCTACTGAGAATTTCGTCGGAGAGGTAACAGCAGGTCGTAACCCGCCTAGCGCCCGGCACTGTGAGCAAGTTTCTACGAAATCGGCTGGGTAGAAATTTCTGCACAGCAATAGCCGCGAACCACCTTAAATACAGCACCTTGAATTATCGAAATTGCTGCCCAGTACGTGACATCAAGATAGCACCGTTACAAAGCTGTCTCGTTTAAGTTGGCGTCGCTGTTGAAAACAGGGTTTAAATTAAACTGAATGGTTGGGTACAAAGTGCGAAAAGTTTACATGTTTTACGCAAATGCTGCAAATGGATTTTGCTTTAGATCGTTCTTCATTAACTATTGTCTGTACTGGAAAGCGGCAAAGACAGATAACTGATTAGTCAAACGGCTTTTACCACAATCCCTTAGTGAAACTCAGCACTCAGTCCCATATAAATTATTATACCACTTATTTTGAAGATTGTCGGTTTAGTGAAACGAGTTAAGGCTCGGCTCCAGATGACCTATGATGTTTAACGGAGGTAAGCGTGGCTTAGTGGTTTGAGTCGTTGGATTTGTAAGCCGAAGCTCTCAGTTTCAAATGCTCCTTCTTATCACTTGATGGATCATTATCTTTTGTAATCTCCTCCACGATTTGTGATAGCTAGCCAACTGGCCAGTCCCTGGCCAGTTGGAATTCTTAGATATACTATGCTTGCTGAAATATATTTGTTTTAGATATAAGGCTCCACAAAGCAAAACAGAATCCGATTACAAATAAAATTTCATTACCTTTAAGCTTCTGCACGTTGAATGAGGACGCCGTGAATCGAAAGATATCGAGACTTTCTAATCTAGTGCAGGCAGTAAGATGAATGGTCAATAGTCACAAAAAAACCGGCCTGCATATGTTTTAAAACTGAGAGTTAAGAAAAATTGTGACAGAAATAGATAAGGTGTAATTGATTTTGCTTTGAATGTCTTTATTATTCATGGATTTCTATTGTAAGCACTAGAAAATCATTTCGACAGAAGCAAAAAACAGCCAACTTGTTAATTCTAAAATGCTTTTTACTTAATCCCCCACTAATATGAAAAGGAAATCGGCGTGTGATCTACAAGCTCCTTTTTAAGAGAAAAGAAAAGTGATGTCCAAAATAATAGTCTTTCATAGTTTTTGTCATGAACAGTAAAGTCTCAAAATTCACTATTAAGTTTTTGGTCAGGGGGTACTAAAAAGAATTCGGGTAGTCTCAGCTGTAGTAATTCACCAAAAAATGAACAGACTTTGTTTATCACCGGTTAGTCCATCTATTTCCCACAAGTTAAACTGCCTAAAAATTGAGTTGGTTTTCCTTAAACCTTTTAATACTTCGAACTACGACGTAGTCTCGCAGCACGGTAATACCAGAAAACGTTTTTACATTTTAATCATGCTTAATCCTGGTTACGCGTCTATTTTCAAACGCCAGGAGCCCATAAAAATTGCGACGGGCATACTTGAGGTATAACTGGTTTTGGAAATTCAAAGGAAATTTACGGATATGTTATTTTCCTGGAAATGCATCAGACGAGTCCCTCGTTAATGAGTATTGCCCACTGCTAAAGCTAAAGACTATACAAATGCAGATGGAAACGTTTGGATATAAAGTTGTGTTTTTTTTTTGTCCCCGCTAGAATAGCAGTACAGAGATTTGGATTGCATGTAGTAAGCTTTGAGCGCTTAAAAGGCAAAATTCTGGGAAAACGATAACTTCTTTCTTTAGCACTCTATTTGACCCATTCTTCGTTCCCGTTCTATAAGTAATTTCGAGTCCAGTGGTTTAGCAAAAAAAAAGTTGTCAGGGCTATTTTAAGCTGCCACGTGATCCAGGTATCATGAGCCTTTTTTCATGCTTTTTTTATTTATCTTTTTTTAAATTTTTAATGAAGTGCTTATCCCATCGCTTGCAATGCGCCTTGGTTAAGGTGTTTCGATACAGTTTTTTTGGGACCATACCAAACTTTTTTAATCTGCTCTTAGGCAGTCTTCTCCTTGTCAGATCAACGTGAAATTTGTAATACTTGTTGGTTTTGGATTGAACTTAAGTGTGTGACCAGTTTTAGTATTGAGTCTTATTAACATTGATTCACTGGAACACTTTTAGATTTAACGTTAAAGAGGACGTATGAACCGACGGAAAAGCTTGCGTTACATATTCACAGTTGGCAAGTAAATGCTAATATATTCAAAGTAATGTGCAATGCATTCCTCCGTGATTTTTACTTTTCGTTGTAATCTACAGGGACAAAGAGGATAAAAATCACAAAGCAATGAATTACGCATTACTTTGAATATATTAGCATTTACTTGCCAACGGTGAACTTGTAACGCAAGCTTTTCCGTCGGTTCATACGTTCTCTTTAACGTTAAATCTAAAAGTGTTCCAGTGAATCAATGTTAATAAGACTCTATGCTAAAATGGGACACATCATGAAGCACGCGTGTTTAATGTTTTAAAAAGATCTATCGAGCCGTTCTTAAGATTTGCGCAAAAGCGCTCAAATTAAAAAATTACCACAAAATTATTACGCGAATGATCTTAGAAAAACAATTCGTTCTCGAGATCGCGATCACCACTTTCGACGAAATTTTCTAGGCGTAAAATAGTAAGTAAAAGACACATTTTAACAGAATTTTCTAGCCATTTCATCAAAGCATTGATTATTTTTCGGTGCATTTACTATTACTATGCAAAAACTAAGGTTGAAAATGTATTTGCGATTTACTTCAAAACAAACATACAGAATTTTTTGTTCTTTTATATTTTGTTTGCCATACACCACAGTTTAAGATGTTGGTATTTGCTTTTGAAAGTGAAATCTGGATCGCACAAAATTTGAATTTTACTGTTTTCGAGGATTTTTGTTTATCGTTGTCATGGAAATATCGATTTTCACAGAATGTAAACCACACTAATGTTCAATCCAAAACCAACAAGTATTGCAAATTTCACGATGATCGGACAAGGAGAAGACTGTCTAAGAGCCAATTCAAAAAGTTAGGTATTGTTCCCAAAAAACTGTATCGAAACACCTTAAGGCATCAAATTCACGAAGCTCTAATGAGTCTTAAATCTTAGCTCCCTGATAAAGCTGGATTTATCCCATGAAAAACCAGTTAGCGTTAGCAAAATCCCTTCGAAAGCGTTCATAGGGAGGGAAAATATAAGCCTTTTGTTTTCGGAGGATTAAAAGTTGCTTAAGTGTTGGGTGCGGAAGAAAAAGGCCTGCTGAGAATTTGTCGGAAAGATAACAACATTTCGTAACTCGGCTAGAGCTCAGCGAATGTAAAATTTCTGTTTGCATTTCACTAAAATGATATTTAGCTGAGAATTCAGAAATGATGATAGTGTGTTAGTTTGCAACAACAAATTCATAAAATAACGTAGGCGATCTACGAAACCATGCCATATTTAACCATACAAGTCCTCATTACATTTGAGGGATGTCTTAGGTAAAGGACGTCATGGGTTAAGTAAAGACTGGAATAAACTGGTTGAGTATTTTGCCTGGATAGTCAGTTTTAATTATTCGTTCTCACTCTAAGGCTCATATAAGACAACAAAAAGAAGATATAATAAAAAAAATAATAATAATAACACGAATTTAGGTACTTACCGGTACGGAAGTTTTAATTTTGGCTGGTGGGATTATGCCGATAGCAAGAATCAATACTATTTTTGTAACGATGGTGTAGGTCAACTCCCATCTGCCGAAAAATCCTTTTAACTGCACACCAACAAGGCTTCCTTAACAAAAGGTTTGACATTAATTTGCGTGTGTGTCGCCCAAAGGAAAAAAGAAACAGTTGGTTAGTACACATCAACAAAAAAGCTAGGGTCCAAGGCAGCACAATGAAGTGCACTCAAAGGTGTTGCATTGAACAGTCTTTCCGGTGTCACAGAGGCCATAAGCAAGATGGCGACAAAGAGCACATCAAGCGCCCCTTCTTTCCCTCGCCGCAATACCGCTGATATCTGTTGTAAGGCAACGGCCTTTAAGTACAACTTTTGGTTATTCAGCTGCCAAGCTTTTTAAGTCTTAGTACAACCCGCATAAAAGCTCTACACCAGATCCTTTGCCGCCAATAACTGGCTGGACTCGTCTAGATAATAGCAATATATTTATTTATTTTGTTTTTATTTTGTTAGTTGTAGTAGAACTATTATGAAGTATTATAGATCTAGATGTGTTATGAATTGTTTTGGTTTCTATGTTACTTGAGACCTATATGTTACTTGAGATCGGCTTCATTGTAAGTGTAAGCTTTACGAATTTTTTGCCTAACTGCGTTTAACGTTACGAAAAAATAATTTTGGCTTTCAATCGCAAACAATATAGTGTTTTTGTTCACAGCAACCTAGCTATTGATATTTATTTAGACAGAAATCCCCAAAAAAATCCTTCAAGTCCTCATATTTTCTTGACATCTCTAAGAGGTTTTACCCCAATCTCCAAAGCAGGCCGTTACCACAAATGCAAAATGGGAATAAAAATTAATTTTGTATACCTGATACTGTTTGTGCTAACCGGAGAACTAAAATTTTATTCAGGTATTCTGGGAATAATCCTTTGTGCTTGTTTGCATTTAAGTTTCACACCTAATAATCAGAGCTGTTACTGTTGACTTTTTTCTCTGTTTGCTAAATGAAATCGGATAGGAATTCAGCTGTGATTGCCAAACGGTTAATTTGATGTTGACCTTATTAGAGTGGTGGTCTGCTTACATAACTCATTTCTTACCGTTTTTTTTTTGTTTTGTTTCCAGAAAATAGATTTAAATTTCACGGAAAAAAAAACTTTAAAAATCTTTTCTCTAGCCCTGTTGTGATAGTTTCTAGTGCAGATACATTGCGTATAGGCTGAATCCACCTTCCTACGCCATGTAAAACTTTATAGAAAGTCTTAAGCTCCGGCCGTAATAGCGATAAGACCGTATTAACAGGATAGTCGAAAGGCTGAACCCTTAAAGCGAAGTAGATCTTTAGTTCCTGGACAAAAAGGGACTGTGAGGGCAAGCTAGCTATTCCACTTCCCCGCACCAACTTTCTAAAATACAGCTTCAGCTACAGTGGTGCGGAGCTGTGTAATAGCCTACCTGTCAGGCTGCGGCAAGCACAGACTCTGTCTAGCTTCAAATCCGGCTGCAGTGGTTTCTTCGATAATTATGGTTATTAACCGGCCGTCGCTACAGCGTCTGCCGGTTTATAAAATGGGCACGGTTTTGTGGTGATGGTCAGTTGGCTTAACATACGAACAAAGTGCTGTAAACCTTGTGGTAGGGGTACTCAAGAGCGGTACTGTTTTATATAAGACGCATGCGCATATTAGTCTGCTGAATGTTACCATCGTGTGTTCTTGTCTTTTAATTTGCGGTATTTAAGATATGAACGGCGAAAGGTTGTTAAGTTTGGGTTTTTTTGTTTTTGTCTTGTATAACGCATGCGCAATTGAGTAAAGCAGCTAATAGGATTGAATGCGAAATTGCCTGTGTTGTCTGATCTAGTTAGTGGTTATGGTGAAAATTTTTTTAGCGCAGGAGTTTTTTTATTGGGATTGACATTTTGAGGGATGTACAAATGTGGGAGTCAGAAGGATTTGTGAATGTCCGGAGCATATCACGCTTCTGTGAATGTGATTTGCTTTGAAAGTTGCGTTTTGTATAGGAGCGGTGTAATATTGTGCTACGTGAGAGGCGGTTTCCCTTGGCGTTTTATAGGGGGGGGGGGGGGGTTGCGAAGTGGATTGTAAGGTTTCTGATTGGCTAACTTGTATTTCGCAGCGGACAAAAAGGACAGTTGCGTTTTGCCGGCGTGGGCTAGGAAGAGAAGGAATTGGTACTAGTATGATGATGCAATATTAGTTGATTGCACCATCAGTACATTATAGTTCTTGTGAACGGAGAGAGATGAGTGTTTATTTGAGGCGAGAAGTTGATACGAAGGAATCGTCATTAATAAGGAGATCAATTAATAAGGTCGGTGTTACGAGTCTTCTTGCATTGAAAGAATGAAAATATCTGAATATTATCGACGGATTTGTGTGGTTTGCGTGTGGTGTTCGCTAAAGGCTACGAGCAGTCTCTCTTTCCGTTCAGACTAGTGAAGGAAAAGAAAAACAAGCGAGTGAGCACGAAATCGATTGCGGCTCGACAGGCGCGTTAGCTTTCAAAGACGTGGGCGACTTTCGTCCCCGCTCGCTTGTTTACTTTTGCAAGGGGATTCCCGGGTTAGCAAACCGGATTTAAACATCACGTCATGAGATATGCCTTGACGTGCCCCATACTCTGACGATCTGCTCGAGCTCGTGTTTATCAAGCGTTATATTTTGATTCTACTGCTATGTTCACTGTTTGTATTTAAGGTCTAGGCACAACAGTAAATACTTCGTCGTCCCTGTGTGAGCATTCTCAGTTGTGGACGAATTTATATCGACATTCAACGTTTGAGTGAATTTGCGTTTTTCAGCACAAATAAAAGCGATAAGAAAGATAAGCTGAGTCATCAGAGTTTAAACATTACGTCATCCAGTACCGCTATAGTCAAAATATTGTGTCACACAATCACACTTTTCGTCACGCCGGTTCGTATAAATAGAGGATCGCGCTAACATTTGTGAAACCTAGGGGTGGGGAGGGACAGAATGGCCGGTTAAAATGCCCAATGGGCTTTCTTGTTTACAGTCAAAATGCGGCATTCATGGAAAGCAGGCATCCTTTTTGTACATATTATTGTTATTAATTAATTAGGAACGGGTAATTCCAAGTAGTTATATTTTTTGCATTTAGAATTTATACTCAATTTAACAAAGACGATCAATGCTATATATTAGAGTTTCGTTGTTTTTAATTTTCATTTGTAAATTTAAGCATAATGTTTTAAACGGTGTTTAAATAGAATGAAATGAAATGAAACGCTCCTTCCAGCATGCTGCACCAAAACTTTGGAATTCCTGCTTGACGTAATTTGGCGCTGTTAGATTATAGCTAGTTTTAAAACTAACATCAAAACTTAGCTATTTAACCAAGTTTATGATTAGTTTTATAGTAATATTTAATATTTACTGTGGCCTATCCAATTTAATTTGTTATATATTTGAACAGTTTTATTTTAATTTTAGTCATTTAGGTTACCTGACTGTAAAGCGCTATTGGGCCAAACGGAAATGATCATCATCAATATTATTATCATTGCATAGTACCTGTCAAAGTTTTGTGTCACGACTTTTGCATTGGCATTAAAATGACAATGACCATATAAAGATCAGTTCTCAAAAGTTGGTCTTAAGGCGTTTGTCTATGCTTTACCCATCCCAGTCAACCCATGACGGATTTGAACAGATCATTTCAAATATTGTAATATTACTGTGGAGACCGTGATATAACTTCAATGCCAACTATTTTCTATTGAATCGCATAGCTCAAGGTAAACTCGCGGTCTGATTGGCTATCGAAGAGAGGGTATTTAGCGTGGAATTGCACTTGTGCATGAAGGGATATTGCTGACGTGAGACGCGAGCAAAAATTGTTGCTATCGTGAAAACAAAAATGCAACTCGTGCTAGGAGAAAAACACCTTGGAAATGAACAAATTTACAGAAAATGAATGTCTGCCAAATTTTGAATTGAAATTTAAATTTTGAGAAAATTTGAGGAAACCACTCACACTCAAAAGTACGAGGAAACGCATTGAAGAAAAAAAAACAAAATGGCAGAGACGAGGGAAGAAAGCCAAACGAAAGTTCTTACCGAGGAAAACCAAACAGGCGCCGCGAAAGAAAACCAAACAGGTGTCAATGCCGAAAAAAGTCAAGCATCTATTCCGGAAAAGCAAACCATTGTGACCTATACAGATGACGAACTGGTCTCTTTTAAGGACAATATGGTTTCAGAAAACACTAAAAAAAGTACAAGTACATGCGTACGCCGTTTGCA
Organism: Siderastrea radians; assembly: GCA_964017195.1. Lineage (NCBI taxonomy): Eukaryota > Metazoa > Cnidaria > Anthozoa > Scleractinia > Rhizangiidae > Siderastrea > Siderastrea radians. The sequence continues at coordinate 57,804,256 of OZ024888.1, forward strand.
GTCTTGGTTCAAGGAAAAACATGGCAAACAAATTAATCTCGATGCAATTTCAAAGCAAGAAGCACCGCAGCTTCTCAAGCACTTCTTTCTAGAAATAAGGCAGACGGCAAAAGAAAACAAAGGCAAAGAATATGAACCAGGAACATTACAAACTTACCGCAATGGCTTACGAAGGTACTTTCCGGAGCGTCTATGTCCACCGGCAGTAGACAACTTCGATCTCGAAAAATCTTCAGCCATTGAGTTCGAAGAAGTTTCAACGATGCTATCCATGAAGAAAAAGGATTTGAAGCAAAAAGGTCTTGGCAACAAACCAAATGCCGCTCAACCAGTTGAAACAGAAGATATTGAAAAGATGTGGTCGTCAGGTGCAATCGACCTTCAAAATCCTCGCTCTCTTCTCCATCTGGTATGGTGGAACAATGTCACGCACTTAGGAATGAGAGGATTTAAAGAACAACATGACTGTCAACTAAGTGATTTCACCGTGACAGAGCAGTACATCGAATACAAAGAGCGACAAACCAAGAACCGCCAGGGAGACGAACCGACTGCGACAAAACGGGCGAGAAAGTATAACAACAAGATTTGGAGGACGGATGGTGGAGAGCGAGATCCGCACAGAGCATTTATCGAGTACGTTAGCCATCGTCCGAAGGGTGATAACGTTCCTGGAAATTTCTACCTGAGTCCAGTTGACAGTCCAAAATCCAATGTCTGGTACAAGATGGTTCCAATTGGTAGAAATACATTGGCAAAGCAAAGGCAGAGTATTGCGTCCATTGCCTCCCTGGACGGCAAATTCACAAATTCGAGTGGTCGCAAAACAGTCATCCAAGCGCTCCGTGATGATTTCGACCCACTGGAGATCTCAGAGCTGACTGGCCACGCCAATCCGGAATCCATATCTAGCTACAGCCATAATCCTCTGGAAACACAGCGGCGAATGTCGAATAAGTTGGCCGGTTTCAACCCAAGCACGACAACTACCAACAGCGATTCAAGTCATGCTTTACGGGAGATTGTTCTCAACAGCTCAGCCCCGCCAAGCAACACAGCAGCTACTAGTAACCGTGACAGCAGTGCCAGTAGTTCTAGTTACCTGATGGCAGGGGCAGTTGGCGGGATGTTTACTGGAGTAACTTTTAATAATTCTCCAGTAAATATTTCCAGAAACTTTCAGTCCAACATGACACCAACAAGCGACTCTCTGCAATGAAAGAAAAGCAGTTAAAATGGTGACTTTTAAGCTTTTTTTGAGCTATTTTTCGTAATAGTTTACTCAGATATTCCAGTCTTAATCATAATACTTTAAATACAATTTTTTTATAACTGTAAAGCGCTTACCGGTTTTTTTTGTAGATCTTATTTTCACACCGGAACGCTTGAAATTTCCCTTTCGCTTGAGCATTTCAGTTGTTGATTGTCGGCGCCACATATTGCCAAGTTGTATGGTAGCAGGAAAATCCAAGATAGTCATTGAATGAAAGAATTTTTCCATAAAATCTTTTGTCTTAAATAACTCCGTATTTTGTACTTCCAGTTTTTTGCTGAAGATTGCAAAATGTGAGGCACTGCTTTCTCCACGAGTTTGAAATAAAAGTGGTTTTCATTCTAAAAGTATCTTGTTTCCTATTCGCTAGATCTTGACACCTGACTTTGAAAGGGTTTCCATTGTTTGCGCACTGGCGCGGCTCACAAAAATACAAAACGTTTAGTTTCGCCCAGTGATTTGGTGGCTTTAGCTATGCGATTCATGCTTCGCGATTCGTGCGATATCGGTTTTTCGCGTGAAATTTAACGTGGAATTCACTCGTCAGGCAGTGAATTTTTCTATAGAATCCCACTGTGTGAAATGAATTCACCTTTGATTTAAAGATAGAATAAATTAAAGAAAACGTTTCCTTGCCGATGCGTTTGGCTCATCCTTCGACTATCATGATCACTTTAAAACTCTGTTATTTTGTCAGTAGTCCCCCAAAATACAAATTGACCATTTAAAGAATTTGTACCACTTGTCAGTTATTCAGTGTCTAGCCACAGGCAGCCTAAGGTCACGAAAGGAGTGTTAAAGCGTGTTAGTGTTTTATAAGAATCAGGTTTTGAATTGTAAAGTTTTGTAAGAAGACGCAACGTTTTCATTTTAAAAGGTACAATTGTACTTAACCTGATGCTATGTTGAATTTTTTTTCCTTCTCCTCAGGCCTATTTGAAATAATAATTTGTAAAAAGCATTCCGGTCAATTTGGCCGATTTTGCTCTTTGCATGTTTGTGTTATATACTTATACATGTAATAGGCGCCATCAAACCATCCATCTGGACCAGATCCTTAAATTTTCGAGTGCTAAAGGTTTTCGATTCACCCGTGCGAACGCTGGTGACGACGCATATTCAAGGCTAAAAATTTTACACAACTTTAAAGATCATGTAGTTCAGCTGAACTAAAAATGATCTTTTGAAAAAAATTCTTTCTTTTTTCCCCATTTAGTAGTGAACAACTGCTATTTTACTTTCTGACACTTGATTGATTGCATTGATTGATTAAACACAAAACACGAAAGTTCTATGAAGCTTTTCTTTTGTAAAGTAAACATTTCAGGTTTTGTTAACATTATTCAGGTGACGATAGGAGTGTATGCACGTGAAGGTTTATTATAAGAATTAGATTTTGAATTATAAAGTTTTGTAGGAAGACGTAACATATTGTTTTAAAAGGTAACAATTTACTGAGCCTGATGTTATGTTGTATTCTTTGTTTGTTGTTAGGCCGATTTTAAGCGACTCCGTTTTTCATGGTTCTCCTATGGTGAGCTTAGGTTGCCTGTGGCAGGACCATTTGTCGGCTGTCAGTTAAAATGTTAGATGATTTGTCAGGGTTTAGGTAGAATCACTGGTGACCCAAGCTCAAACTGTAAGTATGGCAATACGTAATCAAATTAGTGACTTCTACAATAATCAAGTAAATAAATTCTGAAATTATAAATATATGAAATTCATATATTTGAACTGCGGAATGAAGAATTAAATGTAAAGAAGATCCTCGCAGTTATTAACGCAACTTATGCAGTTGCGGCAAGCCTGATTTTTTCAGGCTTTCTTTTCGCAACTGCATAAGTTGCGTTAATAACTGCGAGGATCTTCTTTACATTTAATAAATAAATTCTAGAAGTATAAAATATAATAAAATATAAATAAAACGCCTTTTTTGTGTTCACAGAGTATTCCTTGCCAAGGCCGGCTTACACGCTACGATTTGACGCCCCGATTTGTCTGCTCTACAGTATCGGAGAGCGAATCGTACATGCATTTTGACACCCGATTCACGGCCGATTCGTGAAACTGAAAATCGGCCCGATTGAGAATATCTGATGCACTGAAAATAAATATAAAATAAAGGTTACATGCCATGACATGACATTGCATAACACCTATGGGAGTCAAAGGGTCAAACGTTCTTAATGTTCTGCGTTTGGGGCAAGGCAATAAAATAAGTAAGTTGCCTTTGTTTAAGGTGGTCAAGAAGCACGAGAATTTTCTGAGCCAGTCATGGCGGCTTAACTCATGCAGAGTGCACTGTGCCAGTGGGTGGGTGCTGGGGAGGCATAACAGAGGTAGTATTATGCGGTGTTTGTGCTGATCGTCGACTGGCTTGGATCTCTGGATGAACTTGTACCTTTTTGCAACAAAGCATACGCTTTATTCTGTTACACAGTTTCTTGTACATGAACATGTAAATGAATGGATTGTAGCATGCAGATGACTTGGCAATGTATGCTGGAATCGAAGCAGCGATCGCGCTTACCAGGCCTGGGTCAGAAATCGCTACCAGTGAGGAGATAGTGTACCCCGTTGTCATGGCAACTGCTATCCACGTCATTTTCCTTTCCGCTGCAAGGGTGTCTTGCGTAATGATCGCGTCTTCTCCCCAGATTCAATTTGCTTGCTTACTTAGCTGACTCATTACTTTGTAAGCCTTAAAGTGATAAAACACGACCAGAGCAACGGTGGGAATTCTTATCCACTCTAAAAGGTAAGAGACTGAATAAAGCCTACTTCTGGCATTGAAAATAGTTTTAATCAAATCAAGCTTTAAATGGACAAATTACTTTCGAAATGACAAACTTGTTTCGTTAGAATTTTTTAATTTGGACAAAATTATTTTAGGAATAAATAATTTAGTTGACTTGTTCAAATGTTAGCCAATATGGACAAACGATGTTCAATATGAAAAAGATGGTCGCAGTTGAGAAGTGATGTCCCAGCCATGTCGTCCACCGTCGGGATGACTGGATGGGACGTCGAGATTCTCGCGAATTCTAAATTCCATGGCCCCTTATAAATCCAGTCACAAGCCCATTTAGGTCGCTATTGAAATTTAGGCTTAAAAATAGATAGTTGGGCACAAACTGTGAAAGTAACATATTCCATGCATATGCTGTAAATGGATTTTGGTTTAGATCTTCCTCCATTTACTACTGTCCGTACTGGAAAATGGGAAACACAATTACTTAAAAGGATTTTACAATGATCCCTTACTAAAACTCACTAAGTCCCGTAAACATTATTGTCAGTTGCTTTCAACATTGCCGGTTCAGTGAAACGGGTATTTTTTTTTCTCAGCTGCATTTGACTTATCATTTTCTAAGGCGGCAATCGTGGCTTCGTGGTCGGATTTTGCAATCTGGAGGTCCCGAATCTAAACCTCCTTTCTGCCGCTAGCTGAATCATTGTTTTTGGTAATCTACAATTCAACTCACTTACGCTTTGTAAACAGCCAACTGGCTAGTAGCCAAATCAGTATTTGTTTTAGACACGAGTCCATACACGTTATGCTGCGAGATACAGTCAGAGTAAAAAGAAAATTGCTGTGCCTTTTATCTTCTCTACGTTTAACTACGACGTCGTGAATCAGCCCGGTAATGACAGTAAAAGTGTTTGTTAGTTAATTCAGGTGAAAGATATTGAGACAGCCAATCTATTGCAGTTTTAGATGAACGGTCGAAAGTCTGAAAAAAGAAATCGGTGTGGACATGTTTTAAAACCAACAGAAGCGAAAAAAATGTGATAGGTATACTTAGGGTGTAATTGATTTTGCTTTTGAATCTCTTTATTTTTAATGGATTTGTGTTGTCAGTTGTATATTTTTTGTTCGACATAAACAAAAACAGTCATTTTTTTTCCTAAAAAGCTTTTCCCTTAATCCCCCACTAATATGGAAAGCAAATCAGCGTGTGATCTCCTCGCTCCGTCCTAAAGGAAAAGAAAAGTGGTGTCAAAAAAGCAAAAGACAAAAAACAAAAACAAAAACAAAAACAAAACAAACAAGCAAAAGAAAAGAATTTAAAAGAATTGACGTAATTCACTATTAAGTCATTTTCCCGGCTACAGAGAGATTCCGGCTGTCACACCTAATAAATGTATTATTTTTTTCCACTGGTTAGTCCATCTATTTCATGTACACGGTCCCACAAGATGAACTGCTTGATAAAATCCGCCTGAATATAAAGGTGCTTTACCCTTAACTCTTTTTTTCTTACGTTTAACTGCGACGTTGTGCCGCAACAGGATAACACCAGAGAACGCTGTATATTTCATCGTTTCTACAAGAAAATGCTCGGTTGTGTTTGGTTCTCCCCGCGCCTTTTTAACACGTAATTGGAGGGTGATCAGGTGGGTGTCCAATTACAGCTGTCCAATTTGAACTTTTTGTAATTGGATAGTTGTAATCGGACAATTACGCCGCGCGCGCGTCAATCAGGTGCAGTGAAATGAGTTCTTTTTATAGCTGTTTCTCCACTGCTTGCAAAACTGGTAATTAAAAATATATATATATATCCCCGAAAGACACGTAGATTTTCTAATCTCGAATTTTGATATTGATACGATTAATTGGTAACTGGACTTCGTGTCGTACGATTCAGGGGTAATCGTGCTGGTAATTTCAAATCGTCCTCGCGCCGTACACGCTCGGCCGATTTAAAATTACTCGCTCAATTACTCCCTGAATTGTACTTCACTTATTCCAGTGACCATTACTAATCATGCTTAAAAGGACTACTTCAGCTATTTTTAGTAACTCTTTGAAAAGCCAAAAGTCACATATGCATCAACAGAAGCTACAACATAATAGTCCAGTTTTGTTGAAGGTAACTATATTAGTGTATCAAAAATATCAGTAAGTGTCTTAAGCTGCGGATGGCCCGAATGGAAATGGATTGCAACTTGAAAAAGTTGGGCCAACTTTTTCAAATTGTAACGTTGTGTCTTAGACAAAATCACTTAAAACTAGTTATAATTTGCTCTCTCTTCGAGAATTCACTTCATATCTTCCTATTGTGGTGATAGGGGCATTTTGTGAATAAAAAAGATTAACCAGTTATATTATTAGCACCGTTATGACAAAAAATGAGCAAAATCCCAGTGACATATTCCTTTTAACCCTGGTTACGCGACCATTTCCACACGCCAGTAGAACCGTTTGTTGGAAAGATACTTTCTAATCTGATGCATGCTAAGATACCAAAAAGAAAAAAATGTTGTAAAAATAAAGAGGGCGTAAAAATTGCGACAGGTATACTTGGGGAATAAATAATTTGCTTTAAAATTCTTTATTTTAATGGCTTTCTATGTCGGTACTTGTCTTGTTACCATAAAGAAGTCCCTGACTGAAATGTCCTCAGACTCCTAGGTAAAGGAACACACATAATTGCCAAATGACTGCAATTTTTACGATAAGTGAGTACCTAAATATTGACTGAAAAAAAACAACAAACATGGAAAGCAAATCACGGTGACATACTCGGACCTAAAAGAAAGGAGAATTTATGGATAGGTTATTTTCTAGAAATACATCAAAACTCTCGTCACTCATTAACCGTATTCTGCCTGGGTGGGGAGGGGGGGAGGTGTGCACATTGTGCCCGCGCTGACTTTAACGAATTATAACTTTTAAACGGCTGGACGAATAATCACCAAATCTTGTGACTTTTCCTAAAATTTATCAGAGAAAATTTCCTGTGTCAATGACGTGTCTATGATGATTGACGTTTCCATAGCAACCGTCTACTCAGAAGTGTACTTTGACTATTTTCAGTCTTTTTTCAGTATTTGTTTCAGGTTTTCCCCCTTCGTTTGTAAGAAGAAGATGATTTTTTACTTTTGTGTGCTCGTTTTGACCAAGTATGTTTGTTAGAACAAAATCCTATATTTTTTGGTGACGTCATTGTCAGCTGTATGCTATAGGTTTTGGATTCAAGAAGGCGGCCTCAAATTCAAAATGGCGTTTTTTGTAATTTTTTTATTTTTTTGCAGCGTTCTGCTAGTAATCTATAGCACTTTACACGTTTACATTACATTAAACTACTTACAATATAAATTACACGTTGAAGTTTTTGCGATATACATTACACATTAAACTACTTACAATATACATTACGCAAAACTACTTACAATATACATTACACTACCAGGAGCCCATTATGGAGCGTCCATCTCTCATATAGGGTATATGTCACAGCGCATTAGATTATCAGGATAAATTTAGATTCAATTTTTCGCGCGAAAACTATTAACCAAACAGAGAAGAATGCGATTGACCAATCAGAAACAGAAAAAATAAGTTGGGCGAGAAGGTAAACATGGCGGAGCTTATCGGCTTCAGCAGAAATTAGCTCAATTGAAAGTCGAGACATGGTGGATGATCTGACTGAAGAAAGCTTATCGGATTTAGCAGAAAGAAGCTGAACGTCGGAACATGGCGGATGATCTAAGTGAAGAAAGCTTATAGCTAAGCAGAAAGTATCTGAAAGTCGAAACATCAGTTGCGGATGGTCTGAATGAAGAAAGCTTAAACTTATCGGAATCAGCACAAAATAGCTGAAAGTCCAAAAATGGCAGTGACGAGAGCTTATCGGACTCAGCAGAAAGTTCAGAATCTAGGGAAGAGAACTATAATAGCAACGGTGAAGAATCGAGCAGTTCACAGGATTCGGGAAAGCGAGTATTTGCCTCTCACTTCCGATCGCCCGGCGGTGCGACATAAGAAAACCTTCAGTGGCCCTGCTGCAGGTAAGCAGAGAAAGAGACATTAGAAGGAGACAAAGATAGACAATAACGTAGAAATCGAGAGACTCTCGGGACTTATATTTCCTCTGAACAAACCGAAAAGGTTGAGCAAGAACTGAGAAAAACACTCTTAGACTGCAAGCGAATCAAGAGCAAAGATGAGCGACAAACGTTCGCAACGCATTTATTAAATGCTTCCCAATCACTAAATTTGAAGTTGCTTGTGACTGGGTTTTGTCGAAAGTTTTCTCTTTTGGTAAAAGACTGCTATGAGAACAGCTTAAAAGGATATACAAAAGCTCCCCTATCAAAACGTGGATGAAATCCTTGTCAAGTTTTTAGAGCGGGAAAGCTACTCAAGAACGAATGATAATCTTAGTTGTCCCCACTGGGCTTAAAGTCACAAGTCTGCATGGCTTCCTGTGAAGTGGAACTAATAACATTAACAAGCCAAAAATTTGTGGGTGATTGAACAAAATCGTTAAGTAAATACAAAAAAATATTATTTCTATACATGTGAAACCTGCTCTTATATCCGATAGAGCAAGATATTTCAAGGTTCAGTATTAAACTCCCGGGGAAAACTAGCCCATATAAAAGTAAGGTAGATGCTCTTCGTATCTCTTCTGGGTTAAAAATAGTTTCTGTACCTCTTAGAGAGTTCAGTTTCTAAAAGTCCACAGCTGTGCCCAGGTTTCATGTTGTCTTTCGGGGTATAAGAAAAGAGATAACAGTTTGCTTTTAAAACCTTGGAAAATACGAAAGTGCGCAATAGAAGAACTGACCTTATCACATATACAAACAATTAAAATACCAGGTTATGTAACACTCTGGTACCTCTCAAGGATAAAAAATGGTAGCCACACCCACAAAACAAAATCTTGGTTCCTTGTATGGGTTTTGTACAAATGCATTTTATTTGATGTCCATGGCAATGACAGTTTGCCCTTTCATAACAAAGTCCAGCATGGTGTACTTTATCTATTGTATGTACATGTGTTATGTGCAGTGTATATTTTTACGTAATAAACATACAGCTCAATGAGACATATTTTTGTTTGAAATGTCACTTGCTGCCAATAACTACACTGAAAACTGTAAAATATAATGATACATTCACCATCAGTGGATATGTAATACAAACTCACAATTGACTATCTATCCATGTGGCTTGGTAGCTACTCCTGTATTAGATGCTGAGAGCTATTAGAAGTTAAATTAACTGCGCCTGCATTCATTGACTATCCACAAGGGCACAGAGGCCATTGCCCTTTACTAAATTGCCAACTAATTTATCACATGCAATGAGTACTCCGTGATGGTCTAAAATAGAATTCAGCTTGACATTGTCAATGTGTGCTGCAAGGTCAGCAAAATTATTGGCATTATTGAAACCAAAGATGTGGTCACAGGACTGCACCTGGCATTCTGTACCAGCTGACTGTGCTACGTCTTCCACATCTAGAAATACTGCAGTGTCACTAAAGAGGTCATCAAAGCTATGGCATTGCCATCACACACTGCACTGATAAGTGCTCCAGTCCATAACTGAGGCAACTCATTCCACAAAAGAGATACATCTAATTTGTAGTTGAAATAATAAGTACCAAATTTGACTGAAATAATTGTACAGGCATTACTTCCCTGACGACCACCTAATTCAGATTTTGCAATTGAGGGTGGAAATGCAAACAACATACATCCACTATTAACTTTTTTAGCCTGAGAAAACAGCCGACATTTCGCGAGGTCGCCACTTGAGCCCGTCTGACATCTGAGTAACAAGCACAGAAATTCCATACTGATGATGTGCACTAATTGGTTGTGCAGTGAGGGAATTTTCTTTCAACCAATCAGAAGCACCACCGAGATCTGGGTTGAGCACGTCATCAGTATGGCGACCTCGCGAAACGTCGGCTGCTTTCTCAGCCTATAACTTTCTTGCCAGGCACAGTTACAGTTTCATGAGTTGCATTTTCCTCTCCACTAAAGAATATTTTTAATGGCACATCTCTGTAGGCTTTCTCTGAGTATTTATTAGCTTGTCCACTATTCTTGGGCCATAGCCTGTAGCTGATAAATTGCCGCCAAAGGTGTGCTTTACCATGCTGAAAATGGATTCTAATGCATTGCGGTTTACTCTCAGGGGACGGATGAAGTAACTTCCATTTGGTGAAATGTTTGCAAAAAAAAACATTTGCAAAATGACAGAAAGTCATGTACCAATAATCTCAGAAGGTCCCATGTCTGTGAAATAAATAAGAAATAATGTAAGTTATGATATCTTATCCCAGGGGGGGGGGACTCCCATGTAAAAGTGATGGGGGTGCCTGTCAGAGGTTTGAAAGAAACACCTAAAAGGTACTAAGATAGTGTGTTAACTGTGGATTTATCAGAACCATGCACTGTGTAAAGCAAGTCAAAAAGTACCAGAAGAGAGTGCTGCCCAATAACTTTCATTTCAATTCTCTGAAGTTTGGGTTTCATCCATTATGACCCCAATGTGTTCAACCGAGTACGTATGACAAATATTTAAAGCGTAGCTACTTAGATGCGCGAATTATAAGTCAGTATTTTTTAGAAGTTTGTCCCATTTCGCAGTATGGTCGGATAACTTATTCTTTGACTTTGCAATCACTAGTTCAAAATTTTGAATCTTTTTTAGTCTAGCGATGAAGACGTTAATAAGAGGATAGGTGTGTTTACAACGACATGAATACAAAAATTGTTTGGCTATTAGTAGTACATGATTAACAAATAACTCGTCTTCACAATCCGGCATTCCAAGCATGATTTCTCTGTTATTAAGACTGTTAACATTGACTTTTAAATTGCAGAGCCACTAAATAACCTCTGCCCAAACATCTTTGGCATAGTGACAAGAGATTAAGATATGTTCGAGGGATTCGCTTTCTTTCCACAAAAAGAACATGCTGGGGAAGGCAAAACACTAATTTTATTTAAAAAAGTCGTTTGTCACCAGGTACCTGTTTAATAGTTTGAATTGAAATTCACGCAACCTTGTATCGGAGATGACACGATGTGGTAAGCTATAGATTTCGCTCCAATCAAGGGTATCATTTACAAAACAGCTATTGTATTTCTTTTGAGCAGAAAGGGTACTGATAACTCTGTTCCGGAGTTCTTTATAAATTGTTTTTGACACAGCTTTATTGATCCGAGTCTTTTGCCCATTTAAACTCAAAACAATTTGGTGCTGTAGATTAAACGTCCTTTTGTCAGAGTGAGAGGACCTTTTTAGTAAGTCTCGCCACTCACTTGGCAGGGCGTTTACCACGGATACAAGTCTAAAGAGATCCAAAGGAGTAAGGTTCAGTTCTCTCACCTTACGTTTGGTTATTAACTCGTTGTTTTCAGAAATTAGGTCTCCTATTCTTAGAATTCCCTTTTCTGCCAACGTTTCGAAGAATACAGATTTACCGTCGATACAGATGAATTTATTGTTCCAAATTATGGTTTGGAGGGTTGCATTTATGTGATTAGTAAGTTCTTCGCATTGATTAGTTGCCACTGAACATTTTGCGGAGCTTTTTAAGCAATCCTCGTAAAATGGTGGAAGTTTTATCAGCAGCATTTAGACATCGAAACTACAACCTAAGATAAGTTTACCTCCAACCGGTTTTAAAAAATGCAGTAGTATAGTCTTCCAGCTACTACTCAATTCGTCACTGGCTGATTTTTTACAACACATAATCCTCTGATTAAAAATGGCGGGTTTGTGACGTTATTGTGACGTCATGTCACGTCCCAATTGAGACGTCATAAGCTCAATCTGTTAAGCTAGTGACGTGCTACAAACTTGCCAAGTTTCATCGCAAGAGTTTTAATACTTTTTGAGATCTAAAGTGCCGCCGCCCCCCCCCCCTCCCTCCCAGGCTGAGAAACTCAAAAAAAAGCCCAGGCAGAATAGGGTTAATGAGCATTGCCCAGTGCTAAAGCTCAAGACTATACAAATGCAGATAGAAACGTTTGGAATTTTTATGTTTCTGCAAAATTGTGTCCCTGCTAGCAGTAAACAGATTTGTATTACATGCAATAAGCCTTGAGCGCTTAAAACGTAAAATTCTGGGAAAATAATGACTTCTTACTTTGGCACTCTGTTTGTCACCGCATTCTTCGTTCCTTCTATCAGTGCATTTGAGTTCAGTGGTTTAGCAAATATTAGTTGTCAGGGCTATTTTATACTTTTTCGTGTTTCAGGTATCAGGGGCACTTTTTTCATTTTTTTTTTCATTTTTAAAATTCAGTTCCCGTATGTCGATAAAGTGCTCATCCCATCGCTTGCAGTGTGTCTTGTTTAAGACAACAAATTCACGAAGCTCTAATGAATCCTAAATATTAGCTCCCGGACATATATCAGATTTAATTGTCATGAAAAACCAGTCGACGTTGAAAAAATATCTATGATAACCTTCATAGCGAAGGGAAAAACAAACCTTTTGTTTTCGGAGGATTAAAAATTGCTCCAGTTTTGGGTACGAAAGAATTAAATAGCCTGCAGAGAAATGCGTCGGAGAGATAACAGCAGGTCGTAACCTACCTAGCGCCCAGCGCCCAGCGCTCGGCGCTACTTAATCAGTAAAATATTTAGCTGAGAATTCTGAACTGATCATGGTGTGTTAGTTTGCTAAAGTATTTTCAAGAAAGAACCTAAACGAGCTGCGAAAGCTTACAACAACAGGACTGTTTGCTTCTGTCGCTGGATGTCTTTGCATTGCCGTGAAAGTGGAAGTGACAAGCTAGTTCCACTCCAAAATATGAAAATTAAAATTTATAAAAAAATTGTCATAGTTGTCCGATGACATAAAAAGGGAGTTAAGTCGTTACAGATGGACAATTTACATGCACTTTGTTGATGAGCGCCAACATCGATAGTACTTAGTAAGTCCTTACCTCAGCACATCTGGGGGGATGTCATAGGATAAACAACTTATTAACTGAAAATCACAGGTAGCCAAAGCTTGAGTTATGACTGAAAATTAATTAACTTTATGAAATAAACAGTGTTTCTTTGTTTGTCTTACGTACTTGCTATCTGGGGCAAAAATTCGCTCTCCAAGCGAGAATAAGCGTCTTTCTAATTTTTGCTCCCAATTAGTATTATAATATTATGCAAGGTTGCACACTAATCTGCCATTTCATCCGCACAAAAGCATACCTCTTTTCACTAAATGAGCTCTATTCCTTGAAATGCGCCATTTCCACTCACAATTTCCTCAAACCTGAATGAATCTATGGTCGAAAAACAACTGTACGCCGGAAAAGTTCCATCTTTCCCAACACTTGTCACCATAAACGGCAATGTTTTGAGCTTTTGTATAAGAAATCGAATGTCGGTATTCGACCACCGACCTCTGCGCACAAATATATGCAAATATGCTAATCTCATCTCGCTGTTCTATCCTCACTGGACAATTCGCACAATGGCGTGGACATGGCAAAAGCTACTGTGTTGGGGTGCGACGTTTTATGTTTGAAGCGTGACTATTTGTTCGTGTGCGCCTTCTCCGACACAGTAGATTTTGTCTTGTACGAACGCTGCCAAGCACTGAGAGCCTCGTCCCAGTTCCCACCAACCAAGTATTGGAACCCACTCCTCCTCCAACGTCACACTGGTGTTCACTCTTCAATCGACCTCGGCGATCCAGAAGACGTGGCCTCCATCCACTTTAGCTACAGGCTGCCATCGCTGGCTAGTCACCTTTCAAATCATCAGATAGCAGCCATCACGAACGGTGAGTACGTGGACCTTGCTAGTCTACTCCCATTGTCCTCCCTGCTACGCGATCGTGTAAACTCGAACCTCAAGCTTCAGGTGGGAAACGAGGGCCTCACCATACCCCTGCCTTCCCCTGCCCAACGCCCCAGAATTAACAGCATCGATCGTTGGCTCGATGCCTTCGCTATATACTATTCGGTGATCCTTTCTTCTTACCCTTCCCGTGGGGTGGACTTGTTTTCGTACCAGCAGCTGATCCGTGAGTCAGCGAGGAAATTCCCGGGGATGGCTTGGTATGTGTTTGATGCAGTGTTCAGGCGCCGGGCTTCCCACAACCTCTCAAAGAAATGGGGGAAACGCGATGTCCAGTTGTATTTAGATACATTCACTGGTTTCCCAAAGGCTATTATCTGTAAATCTTGCAGCAGTTCAGACCATTTCATCGATTCTTGCCCCCTTTCCCCCAGTTCCAAGGAGTCCTAGGGGCCAAACCGAACGGAATTATGATACAATTTCAACAAAGGGGTCCCTTGTGCTCGCACTCCCTGCCTCTACAGGCACAATGCAATAAACCTGGATGCACTGCAGCCCACTCAGGAAAGGACCACGATAACCTGTCTGCCTCGGGATCTCAGCCAAAGCCAACTAGCCGCTCTAGCCATTCTTCCCGAAGCCGCACCAGATTACTTGTCAAAGGTATCCCTCTCTGCTCCCATCAACATCCCTAAACTTTCTTCCTACTTGTGTGATCACCCTGACCCGATGGCTGTTCACACCCTCCTCACGGGTCTTTCTCAAGGTTTCAAGATTGGTTACCAGGGTTCCCGCATCCCCAAAGAATACTCTAACCTCCGTTCTGCTAAGGACAACCCCTCTATCATCAGTAAAAATATTCTAAAAGAGGATCAACTGGGCCACACTGCTGGCCCTTTCACATCCCCTCCCTTCTCCAACCTGCAGGTTTATCCTATTGGGTTCATTCAAAAGAAACACTCCTCTGACTGGCGTACTATTTTTCACCTTTCATATCCCAAACACCACCCCACAAGTGTCAATGATCATATTAGCCCTGATGAGTGTTCACTGCACTATATAACTGTTGGCAATGCCATCTCAATCATCCAGAAACTTGGTCAAGGGTGTTTTATGTCTAAGCTAGACATAAAGTCTGCCTTTCGCAATATCCCAGTTCATCCGTCTGACTGGGAACTCGTAGGCATGAAATGGAATGGCCTGTACTACTTCGACACTGTCCTCCACTTCGGCTTGCGGAGCGTGCCTTTCCTTTTTGACCAATTTTCCTGCATGATTGAGTGGATCATCAAGGCTAAATTAGGTATCCCTGATGTGATCCACATTCTGGATGATTTCTTTTTTGTTACCAAGCCCCCACAGTCCAACTGCCTCACTGCCCTCTGCAACATTCTGTGTTTGTTCACAGAGCTTGATGTCCCTATTGCTCCAGGCAAAACCTTTGCCCCCACCACCTGCCTGGAGTTTATGGGCATTCTCCTGGATTCCAACAAAATGGAAGCCCGCCTTCCCCTGGACAAGCTAACTAGGGCTAAAGAGGCCCTAAAGCAGTGGTCTAATAGGAAATCTGCTACCCTCAAGGAACTTCAGTCCTTGATTGGTACACACCAATTTGCTTGCAGGGCTGTCGTTCCTGGACGAGCTTTCCTGCAGCGGATTATTAGTTTAACAAACGGGCATTTCTAACTCTAGGTGGCATGTCAGGCTTAACGCAGAATTCCGCAAGGACATTTCTATGTGGCTGACCTTTCTTGACCACTGGAATGGAGCTAGTTTTTTCTTGGGGGATACAGTTCTCTCCTCCTCAGACCTCCAGCTATCTACCGATGCCTCTGGGTCTCTAGGTTATGATTGGTACCTCAATGGCCAATGGTTTCAAAGCCGTTGGCTTCCCCAACACTGCATCAACCCTGCCATGGGGATCAGCATTGACTGGCAGGAACGTTTTGCTATATATATTGCCTGCTTTATTTGGGGTTCCCAGTGGTCTGGTAAACGTATTTGCATTTGGTGCGACAACCTACCCGTTGTTGCAATCATTAACTCCAAACATTCCAAATCCCCCAGGGTCATGGATTTGGTCCGGGCTATTACCATGCTGACCTTAGTACATAATTTTACCTTCACTGCCAAACATATCCCAGGGCTGGACAACTCTATTGCTGACTCTCTCTTCCGTTTTCAGATGGACCGCTTCCACCTTCTGGCTCCCAACGCCTCACCCACTCCCTGCACCATCCCTCCATCAGCAATGGCCATTTAACAGCATCAGTCTACCACTGATTTTGGTGCCTCTCTGGCCCCTAATACCCAGCGGTCATACGGTTTGGGCAAGAATCATTTTATTCGTTTTTGTCTTATGCACGGTTTAATCGGTCCCTCTACCCCCCTTCTCCCTGCGTCTGAAATCACTTTAATTTATTTTGCTGCTCACCTAGCAAAAACAATTTCCTACACTTCCATTAAACTTTACCTGGTTGGGGTTCAAGATCTCCATGGGCAACTTAACTTTCCCTTAAAATTGCACAAAATGTATCGCTTCAAAAGGTCCTCACTGGTATTAAGCGGTCCCAAAACCCTAAAAAATTAAGTCGCTATCCAATAACTATCCAAATTTTGTCATCCATTTTCAATTACTTCCAGCCTTCCCTATCTTGCAATGTAGACCACATAATGTTATGGGCTGCCTCCACTTTAGCCTTATTCGGTTTTCTCCGTTCAAGTGAATTCACTTGCAATGGTACCCCTTTTAACTCCACTGTTCATCTTTGTACCAGGGACATCACCTTTATCCCCAACATAGAATCCCCCGATCACATGCTAGTCACCATTAAGCAATCTAAAACTGACCCTTTTCGTAAAGGCTGTACCTTGACTATAGCTAGGTCCACCACCTATATATGTTCGGTGATGGCTATGAGAGACTACCTACTTCAACGTAAACCAGCAGCTACAGGCCCTTTGTTTACCTTCGCCAATGGCAAGTGGCTATCACGTGCCTCTCTTACCAAGGAACTTCGTTCTACACTGCAACATTGTGGTTTGCCTGCTGAACACTACTTTACACACAGCTTCCGTATTGGTGCAGCCACCACTGCAGCAGCAGCAGGTGTTCCTTCCTGGCTTATCAAGCCATTTATTCATTTTGTTTTATTTAGTTAGTTCTAGTAGTATAATTAAACGTATTACGTATTATTTTTACTTCAATCTCACTTGAGATGTACAGCTTCATTGTAAGTGTGAGTTTTACGAATTCTGTGCCTAATAAAATATCTATGTATCCATCCGATTCAACTATAATTAATGGCGTAACCCAACTAACCCAACTGGTAATTTTCACTGCTCCCGTAAAACTGAGACATTCCAAATCATTAAAAAATTATTACATTTCCAGATGTTTGTTTGGCTCATCGGACTAGGGTGTATGGATAAATAACCTTTGGATGGATTTTTGTCCATGAATATTAACTGTTCCAAGCAGCTTACATTAGATTTTAACAGTTAAAAAATTTCAAATTGCTAGTCCAGGATTATTTTTTGTCAGGCGCTCAACATCACGAAAAATAATTTTTCATGATATGGCTCTCAAACAATGTTGTGATTTTATTCCCAACAACCAGGGAGGGGGGGGGGGGGGGTTGAATGACATGTGCGAAAGTAATTCGCTCTTTGGTAATTTATCATTTCCAGCGCGCCATCGCACGACATTTGCCAGTTAGGACATAGGATCATAGGACATAGGACATAGGACATGGCACACTGCATTTAAAGTGGTAATATAATTAGCCATACGGCTAGTTTACAGATATCCCACGAATAATGTTAAGTTAAAAATTAAGATCAACACCATCGCACCGAGACATATTGATGTTTGGATAATATGTTGACTACAATCTCGGACAAAACTGTTGAGACACTTCGGAATGAATGAGAACTTAGGCCGTGAAAATCACTTACCACAACAAATCTCCCCCCCCCCCCCTCTCCCCCTTATCAATGTTGCTTTGCTACCAAAAACCCCCTGAGGATTCCTCAGTCCCTCCAAACAACATTGATGGAGGGGAGGGGGGAGGAAAAGCATTTCTGCGATCTCGTCGGTGTTTCCATAAGAAATGGAGAAATACGCTCGCTAATTGCGTTTGTCTCAACTAGTTTTGTCCACGATTGTAGTTCCCAAGATATGAAGCCTGAAAGTGACGGATTTGATGTAAATTTGATAATTTTCTTTGCGGTTACAAAAAAAGAAAAAAAAGTAACTATTTGAGTACTAACTTAAAGCACCCTCCAATATTCTACATATTATGCTTTTACACTCCTCACGAAAGTCAGTGTTAGAAAAGCAAATCTGTCTAGTGAACTTAGATGCAGCATGAATCATAATCGAAGATTCACTCAATAACATTTCCTTTTTATCTGGTTTTGCATGTAATATTCTTTGAAAAATTAAAAATAAACAAATATTTATTGTGCAAATAGAGAAAAAACATGAATTACGCTGGAAGAAAGCCAGTAAATAGCTCTGACATTTTCCTTTGTTTGACCAGATGGTCTCAGGTAAAATAATTCTCATTGTAATGCACATCGTATCCGATGTAATGAAAGGAAAAAAAAATTCTGGAATTTTTAAACCAAAATTCTGTTACGGGTACTTTGGTTTAAAAAAACATCAAAGCCAAGCCGTAGCTTGATTCACTTCACTGTTTCAATGGCTGTACGATTTTAATATTGCTATTTTTTCACGTAACAATCGACACTTAAAGAGCATCTAACGTCACCAACTCCTTCAGGACCCATTTGACATATGATAGATGTTTTCCGCCTGTTATTTTATTATTTGAGATGAACATCAGGAATTCACAGGATAATGTTAAGACTTAAGTTTCACACATAATAATTAGTCAAGATCTCTTTAGAAAAAGTCATTGCGTTAGGTACCAGGAGACCTTAATATAATTGAATAAAACTAATAAAATGTGACTTTTTTCTATCTTTACTAATGAAATCGGATAGGTATTCAACTGTTGTTGTCAAAGCTGTTAATTTACAACAGGCGTAACCTTAATTCTGTGGTTTTTGACCTTATTAACGTGATGGCCGAATTAACTCATTTCTTTCTTTTTCAAGAAAACAGATCGAAATTTCACGGAATACCCCGATATCATTGCTGTGATACTTTTTGGTGCATAACGACGTGACGTATAAACTAAGTCTACGCTTCTACAGGATGTAAAACTACTTAGAAAGTCGGTGAAACATGAGCATTTGTTGGGGACAAAATGACCGAAATAGAGATAAGACAGCATGAACGGGCGGCCGTAAGGTGGGTCCCACTGTAGTTGTTTCATTGTCGTCTTCGTTGTTGTTTTTTTTCTTCCAAAGAGATTTTTTATTTCTAAAGTAGGTGTTACTGTAAAAGCAAATTCTAATAAAACATTTTAAGTTAATTTGAACACGTTATATTCAAAGTGGGAATTAAAATTAAGTACAAAATGTACATGATATTAACGTGTTGGACTTAAAAAGTTTGCAACATTTCACGGTGCTTGTCACAGTTCATAAAGGGGCATTGGATTCCTCTTGCACGAAGCTTCCACGCAACGCGCGAGGTAACATTAACCGCGGGAAGTCGATACCTTCTAAAAGTAACTTGAGAGGGATTACGATGGGGATATGGCCTATATGGGGGATTAACTCTCTTAGCCGCTTTATGCTCTCTTGTATTTAACTGATAATGACAAGAGGATGAGTTGTCAATAGTGTATTAAGGCGGCACTCGTTTCAGTTTGTTTATGATCTACCCCACATATACAGCCAACCCATGGATGAAATACACAAGACAGACCAGAAGTGTTTTCAAAAAACCCTTTGAGAGGAGAGCATACTGAATTGTTAATAAATCCTCAATCTCGGTTATTGAATTTCTAGCTTTCTGATTGGTTCACCGCAGATAATAACCCTGCCTTAAGTCAGCTGCCGCAGCGTTCATATGTTTCCATCGCAAAGCAAAAGTTTTATTAAAAAAAAAAAGAAGAAAGAAAACCATTACCGACATGACCGATATGAGGTGATCATAACGAACTCGGCCCTTCATTTATTACCTATATGTCACATATATTGAAGCCAGTGCTTACAGATACTGTTCAATAAACTGCAAGATGACTGCCAATATTTGGAAGCTTAAAAATAAAATTCCTGAGAAACAATTGAAAATAGATAGGTAACAGATGGATCACAGAAAATCAATAAAATTTTTTTGCTCGGTCCAAATGCAAATCTTAAAACATTATTGGAGAAGAAAAGTATGTGTGCTTAAGTGCGAAGTCAAATTGTAAGGAGAAGATACATGTTGATCATTATTTATGATCTAATCAAATGTTCATCATTGACTTCAGGGCATTTCTTAATCTTTTGTTTCGCCAAAAGTAAAACAACGGATTGATAGACGACACCATAAAGGCCACTGTCAGAGCCCAAGGAAACAAAATGGAATGCACTCGAGGGTAGGGTGACCTAATGACGTCTGCAATAAAAGTTGGCGTCAGAGAAACCAAAAGCAAGATGGTGATTATCCACATATCAAGTGCCACTTTTTTCTCCCGCCGCAATACCGGTGATATCTGTTGTGAGGGAACGACGTCACCCAATTGAGAGTTGTGACGACGAATGACGAACAGGATTCTAGTGTAGTTGACAGCTGGGACTCCAAAGAACAGCACAGCACAAATAATGATAACAATGAAGGCCGAATGAGGAGGCAAGACAAATCGAATTAGAATTGTACACAGCAGCCAAATTGTGCTGGCGAGTATGGCAATTTTCACCGCTCCTGTAAAGACATTTAAAATGTTAGAAGCATAAGAAAAGTAGGAAAATGCTGCTAAAAGGTTGCAATTTACTTTTTTGGGATGTGTATGAAAGAAAACAAAGTACGTGGCCTGTTGTTAAGGTATCTGTTGCAAGCTATTCGATAATGTAAACGTGGGCAAGTTTTGGATATTAGCAGTTGGGCGTTCTAATTAGTTTTTACTATTAAGGTAATTTTCCATTTACGCACTACTAATGAACAGTCACCGAGAACGTCATTGACTGGAATCAGTAATTCCTTTTGATGAAGCAAAAACTAAACTAAAAAAAAACAATAGTTGAGGAACTAGAGACAATCATAAGTTAATAAAAAGGTTACCGTGAACGTACTTTTCAAAAAAGGGATAAATTTTTTTATAAGTGTGCATATTTTATGTTAACCAAAACTTACCTTTCTTGGTGGCATTAGCAAGATATACTAATGGTCTGGACAAAGCGTAATAGCGGTCAAAACTAATAAGTAGAACGTTGACAAATGACAAGCCCACTGTCAACACATTCAAAATGTAGTACACATCAAAAATCAATACTTGGTGCAAACAGGTCTGGTGAGCTCTATGAAGGAAAAATCGCCACACAACAAATATTGGCTGAGTAGTGACTCCTGTGAGACAATCTGCGAAGGCCAAGCTGCACAGCAGGATATTGCAAGGTTTCTGCAAGGCAGGGTTCTTGATGACAGCAACAATGATGGCCAGGTTACTAAGAAATGCAAAAATGGCACTGGATCCATTGACAGTAGCAAGGAGTACATCGTTGATGGAGGCAGCTGTGTCTTTTCTTGCTTTGCCAATCCAGATTGGCAACCCACAAACTGTGCTTTTTTCAGTCACACTCACATTCATGATCAGTGGAAAATCTGCTGACTTAAGTTTCCGAAAATCGAAGTGTGAAATTACACCATTTTGTCAAGGTGTGCGTTGAGGACGAAAGTCTTGTTAGAGAAACGAATTTGTCAAGTTGAAGGCTTAGAAAATTGGATGTAATATGACCCATAAAGCTTTAACTACAAGTAAGGTTCAAGATTCATTCAAAGGTATTATTCAAATTATTGCAAGTAATATTCTCCCCAGATTTTAAACAAAAAAAAAATTGCGAAAAAAAAAACAGGGCAAAAAACTATGACTTAACACTGGAAGAAAGCAAGCAAATAAAACTTAAAACATATTTCTGTTTCAAACGAGTCGACTCATTTTATCGTATGCCTTATAAAATGCAATCAAACCCTGCTAGCAGTTACGTCCCTACCTTTCCACAGATGCCCTGAAGAAAGAAAACTTATAAATTCTAACACCAAGAGGCAGATCTCTAGCTCGAAAGACCTTGATGTTTCAATGGCTGTTTGATTTCAATATTTTTTTTTTGAGTAACAATCAACAATAGCGGAGAGCATCTTCCGTCATAAGCTCCTTAAAGATCCATTAATCATCAAATTGGTTTTTCCGTCTGATAACTTAAATAATTGTGATGGACGAAGAAATAAAGGAAACTGCCAGAGTGTCATTGTTAATCAACTACAATTAGTTCAGGTGTTTGGGAAATTGTTGCTAATGCTTGTTAAGATTTAAGTTTAGTGCAATACAGGCAGCGTTGTCAAAAGTTTTAATAGCCTAGCTATTGGTGAAAAAAAATTATTTCAAACTTCTGACTTTGAACTTGTTCTCAGCTTTTCATAATTTTGATTAAATGCGGACAATCGGGAAAAAAGCGCACTTTTATGAGAGTTGAATCCATGTAATGTTAGTTAACACAATGGTCAACGGCGCTATATTTGCCTACATTTCATCTTCAGCGCGCGCACTCGATGCATGCCTTGACGTGATATCGACATGAATTGCCTGCTCAGTAAAAATGTGCATGGAAAATAAGCGCGAACGTCCTAAGGACTCTGGAGTACTGAAAAGGACGTGGATAGTAAACTTTTCATCGTTCAAGAAGAATTCTTACATCAAGTGAACTTTCACACTGATTTTTTTTTTCGAGGACAGCTTTCCTTTGCAGTACATGTAGATCATGAAATCAAAAAATTGACAAAATTGCTAAAATTTCGAATGCTTGATAGTTATACTTGCAAATGAAGAAGTGTTGGAGAAATCGAGTTCTTTAAAAGGCTTGTTCTTGACGTTATTCGAGTCAGAAAACTGGAGGTGGAACAGCAAGTAGCTGCTTTTATTTGGATTAAAATAAATTTTAAGGGAATAATGGTACTGCACCTTTTTAACTTTAAAGGGTTCTGTGTATACAAACATCTTGTGAATGTTCGGTAGCGGTTTTTGTTAAACTTCTCTCGAATAATTGAGCACAGATAGCATGATGTTACGTGGTTGCTTGTCCTGGCATAATTGTACTTTTAGCACCAAATTACCTTGAGAGAGATGGAATATGAAGGTTTAGCCAAGGCTAAAAGCGGAGTTCAACAGTTTGTTTTCGCTGGTACTTATTATTTTCTCAAAATATTGTCATTAAAATCGGTTAAAAAAAAATTCCCGTCTGAGAGTCGAACCCCGAGCTAACACGACAACGAAAGCAGTGTTAGTTTTAATAACAATACGACTGTTTAATACTTTATTGCCCAATATTGTATGTAGGTTTAAAATTTTACTTTGAGGGTACTTTAAACGTTAACAACATTGAGCAGGAAGTCTCAGAAGCCTTTCTGGGCTTATCGAGGAGACCCCCTGTCAATTCACACCAATGGTTATATCATTTGATGGCATGGACGATTTTGCCTCTAAGAAATCAGCTTTTACATCATCAATACCATATAGGTGTTTACATCGAATATATCGATAAAATATTACAGTGTGCAATCTCTGTTTCATTCTACCTCTTCTCTCAAAACGAATATTCTCAATTTACGTTTAAAAGAATAGCTTGACCGGCTATCTCTTATCTCATCCGTCAAACTATTCTAAATATCTACCCCTTTGTTTGCAACAGTAAATTTTCGTACTTTTGTTTTACTCAAGGGGGTTTGTCGAAGTTTACTTAAAGGCGTATTGTGATCATGGATTTGATCATTTTTCTTGAAAATATCTGTTAACGCTCCAGGAAGTTGATTTTGTAAGAACAGATATGTTAAACATCCAATAACAAATATATTTATTTGATAAATATTTAAAATATTCAATTGTTGAAATAATGGCTTGGATTCGTGATTATACTCTTTAAACAACATGATCCGTACAATTTTTTTCTGCAGCTTAAAAATCTTGTCTAGATAAGTCTTGTATGTATTACCCCAGACTACATAACCATAGAACAGATATGGGTATATCAAAGCATAATAAATCGATCTGAGAAGAGATTGAGTGATGAAGTGTCTAACTTTGCATATAATCCCGGTTAATTTAGATAATTTGTTTACAACTATATTAATGTGTTAAATACGAAGAAATTTAGTAAATTTGACCTGCGTTACAGTTTGTTCATCAATTTTCAAACTTATTCTTTCACTGTTTTGTTTCTTTTTGATCTAAAAAGGATGAAATGTGTTTTAGAAAGATTTAATTTCGCAGCCCGATCGAGATAAGCAACCGGGTGCTTATCCTAGGAAAATGTGTTCGGACCGCCACAAAAACCAAGGTTGTGGACAGAAAAAAAATTAACTAGAAGGCTCAGCTATATTTGGCGTTCCCAACCGCTGCCAAATGCTGCAACCTCAACGATGTGCTGACCGAGTTCGCATCAGAACAAAGTGACAAAGATGAAGTTGAAGACAAAATTTCGTAAATGGAACTTTTCGCCTTCCACCAAGAAGGCAATTGAGTATTCTTTTGAACTTTTTCTTTCGATTTACAGATATTAGATATTTTGTTTCTCAAGTATGAAACTTCAGTACTCTCGAACAATCGTTTTGCTAAATAAGCTTGAGCTTTTAACCTCTTCTTTAAAAGGCGACGATGGTCATGCGATTTCCCGCCAAGAAAAGATGGCATTCTCTTCCCCCTCTCGTCGGGTTGCCTTGGGACTACCCTCCCCCCCCCCCCCAGAGTCTGCACAGGCGTACGGACGTATGCTGACGTCAGACCCAATTCTTCTTTGATTGATAGGTTACCAAATTTCCTAACTCATGGTGCTCCGCTCTACAGCCTTCGGCTGCAAAGGAGATCCGCTAATATTTTATTCTTTGCGAGCAACAGGTATTGCCCACTATGGAACAAAAAAAAAACTAGCCATTCTTAGTGTGGCGTGCGTTATGACGTTGGTGGAAGAGCAATGGTTCACACGTGTAAAAAAGAAACTTTCAACAATTTATGCTGACATGGAATCTTTATTGGAGTTCTACGTTGTTGGCTTCAGTAAACAAAAGGACAGTTATGACGTCATAATATACATCCACTTCTCAAGAGATTATCCCAAAGGGTAACCTGAAATTTTTTAACATAACTTTTTAATTTATATTTCTTGTTTGTAACCAAGAGCGAAGCTTTTTTCAATGGAGAGGTTCCTAAAATCTGTTTTACCCTCTTAAACTCAGACTTTGCGTCGTATAATATGTTTAAAACGCACCGTTTCATATATATGCCTGGGTGGAGGGAGACAATGTGAGGTTAAGTTTCTTGTCTAAGGAAACAACACGACGGCGGGGACCAGGCCTCGAACCACCGGCCGTCAGACCTGAAATCCAACGCGCTTACCACTGCAACCCCTTTATCACCACGCCCCACAGGGAAATATACTGTCAGCTTATTCCCTGTAATGACAACTGAGTAAAAAAACAAAAAAATAAATAAAATAAAACTTATTAAATAAAAAAGTTATGGTGACGGAAAAGTTGATTTTTTTTACAGTTGACAGGTTTCTCCATATATGTTTCATTTTTAATCAGATAAACGCTGTCCACGTTTTATAATTTCCTTGTTTAACCCTTTTACTCCTAAGAGCAGCATAAATAAAAAAATAAGTACCACTTGGGCACTCCGTCTGAATACCATTAATGTTAACTAAAAGGACAGTGATGCATGAAGAAATATTTGTATACAGCTATTTCAATTTTGAAAGATTGTCGGGTAAGGGGGAGGGGGACATAAGGTTTTGCGGTAATGCTGTTTCGGTATTCCATCGATTTTCGCTGGGGTATTGCGATGTTTGCCAATTTTTTGCGCGGTATTGCGGTTTTGAGTACCCCCAGATGCTCCCCTCTGAAAGCGTATCATGCAAGGTAATGTGGGATTGTTTTAAATACTAATTATCTCCTGAAAATCAGCACTAGCTTTCCTTCCACACGATAGGAAGCCATATAGATGACTGTTTACGTCAAAAAAAATGTATATATAATACATGAAAACTTTGATGCACTGATCTATTCATCTTCTTAATTAAAACAGCATACATTTGTAATAAACACGTGTGGATACTTAAGGTTAGAAAACCAACTATCTGAAAATAATATGGAACGCGATTTTTTTCGCCGTGAGCAAGCGCTAACAGCTGAAAATTGAAACCTAGATCGTGATTGTTGACAATAAGATTGTTCCCATTCATGGCTTGCGTTAGGAGAACCGACGAGTGGAAAATTCAAATTCCCTTACCAGCTTCTGACAACCGCTACACCAACACTAATTTTGCAACTTCCCATATTACCTTTCGGCGTTACGTTTTCGCAGAAACTGGCTGCGATCCGACAACGTTTATTGAAATAGCTGTATTGTTCTCTTACTTATACCTGCCACCTGTTTGCCTTATGTAGTTGCTTTGTATCCAGAAAATAGATGTTTATTCCTCATGGGCACTTAGGGTGCATTTTTTTGGAACTGTTCTGGCTATTCTTATTCCGGTTTAGGAATAACAGAATACACGGAATTTCAATTTCGAAAAGAACAATCCTTCTGAAAACGGAATACCCATGGCAGAGGTGACCTGAGAGCTACTATGTCTGCACACGCGCGGGCGGCCGTGTAGGATTTCCCCCCAAACAATTTCCAAAAGAACGCGTATTCTGTCTATTCCTAGTAAACCTTATTCCATTCGTTCTGTTCATTCTGCTATCGGGAGCAGAATGAACGGAATGATATTCCGTTCATTCCGAAAACGGAATCGCTCCCAAAAGAACACAAATACCGTCTATTCCGAGTATTCCTATTCCGGAATAGTCCCAAAGGAACGTGCCCTTAGATATTCACCATAGATTTCACTGCATTTCTCAGGTTTTCATTTCGCCCAAAGTAAATTACTGGATTAATGAAGGACGTCAAACACGCTATTGTAATAACCCAAGGAAGCAACAAAGAGTAAACTCTAGGGTGTTTAAATTCAAGAATCTTCAAACTCAGACCAGGTGTCAGCGAAGCCAAAAGCAAGATGGCAACAATCCACATATCAAGAGCCACTTTCTTCTCTCGCCGCAACACTGCTGACATTTGTTGAGAGGCAATGGCGTCACCCAGTTGACTGTTGTGACGACGAATGGCCAAAAGCATTCCAATATAATTGGCAATTGGGATCACTATAAACAGCACACCACAAATCACCAAAGCGAGGTATGCGGGAGACGGAGCCAAAACGAATTGTAGCAGGATTGTATTCAACAGCCAAGATATGCTAGCGAGGATGGCAACTTTGAACGCGCCTGTAAAACAGCGAAAACTTGATTATGTTTATAGCAGTATGCATAAGAAATAAGATCACCTGTAAAAGGTAACGTTGTGTGCGTCTTTCAGGTGTGGGAGTAATCTGTTTAGAAACTGGGATGGCAAAACTATTCGCTGCTCCTCAAGCAAGTTAAGGATTGGGCCTAAATTATGTAAAGAGCTAATGTACACCAACACAAAACAATTGGTAAAATAGTGTAATAATTGTCAGATCTTCCTTCAGTGAAGTTAAATAGAAACTAATACCAACAGTAATGGAAGCAGTTTTTCAGCTTAAACTGTGTCTATTTACTGTCTCTTTAAAATTTTGCAGTATTTAGTGCTATTTTGTATTGGAGTAGGGAATGCAGTCTTGTCCGAAATGTTGACAGAATTTTTCCTTTCTGCGTGGAGCAAGAATGCGTAATGGTTCAAGGTAAACGATTTTTAAGACATTCCGTTTGACCTTTCAAAAAAAAAGCGTAAATAAATTTCATTAATACTTAGTAGCCTAAAACTAATTGGAGTGACGAATTGACGTAGTGATGCCAACCATTCTGCTGCATGTGACATAGTTCCTTTAATTGCTTGCTGAAATCAACCTATCATAGATAGGAAAGCAAACACTGACAAGAAAAGCCCCAGGGGGCATTAAACCCCGCCAGCTTTCCTCCTCCCCCAGGATGCAAAATACATCACGGTCACTCAAGATACGAGCCCAAGTGGTGGGAATTTTTGAAGATGGTGATTTATTTACCTTTGACGTGTTTGCTGCCACCCCTATCCCCTACGCCTTCTCTGCACCCTTCTTCTTGTGATAACATGAATCCTTAATCGCGAGTATGAACACCTTTCCCATCCCTCATTCCCTGGTCATCCACCTGGTCTAGCACTTGCGAAGAAGAACTTAACGAAATGAGTGGTTTGGCGAAAGCAGGGAACTTCCCCGAATCGGCTTCTGTGTTTCGATGACGTAATGTTTACGTGCCATGGGAAGTTAGGGGAATTCATGCCAGCTTCAAAGCTCGCTAGCTCCACGTCCTTGCTCTCGTCAAAGAGAAGTTAACTCCGTTGAATTTCTTGTACTTTTCTACACAACTTTCCCTTAAGATTTCGGCGAAGTAAAGCAAGACTGCCCAAATTGCTTGCATTTCACTGTTAAATATTTAACTTTGTTTGTTTAGCTCTGGTACGTGTAACCCGATCGAACCGGTACCTTTCAATGCTTGCTAGCATTTTTGCCCATGCTCTCGTCGAAAAAAATTTTATTGCATTGCATCCCGTCCCGTCTTCCATGAATATTTTGGAGAATTGTCGCGAACCGACTGAAGATAATGCTTATGCCGACCGTAAGTTTGCAACACGTATTTGTTTGGCCGAGCGAAAACTGGGGGTCTGGGTAAGTGATCACGAAAAAGGGAGCACGGAAAACAAACAAACAAAAAAAAAGAGGGGTATTACTGAAGGCGGGGTAAAAATGATAATTTTTAAAATGAAAACTGGTTTTGAACCGTTAAGAAGACGTAAAGTTAAGGACAGAATTAATGTTTAAAAACTCTTGCCTGTTCTGGTCGCAGTAGTAAGATATGCCAAAGGTCTCGACAAAGCATAATGGCGATCACAACTGATAATTACAACGTTGACGAAAGACAAGCCAACTGTAAACATATTGAATGTGTAATACACATCGAAAACAAAGACTTGGTGTAAACACGACTGCTGGGCTCTCTGAAGGAAAAATCGCCACGCGACAAGCATTGGCTGAGCGGTTACTGCTGTGAGACAATCGGCGAAGGCCAGGCTACACAGCAGAATGTTGCTGGGTTTCTGCAAGGTGGGTTTGTTGATGACAGTGACAATGATGACAAAGTTACTAAGGAATGCAAAAAAGGCACAGGGTCCATTAACAGCAGCAAGGATAATGTCGTTGCGGTAGGCAGTCGTGTCGTTGGCTACTGCACCAATCCAACTTGGTAGCCCACAAATTGTGCCCGCATTGTCATGGAAAACCATGCTGCCGCGTGTAGTAGTTACATGTATTGATTTACTGGTTTCCAAACAATCAAGACTGAAAGGTACAAAAAAAATCGTATTTTCAGCATTTCTGTTCTCATACAGCAATTCGTTAGGGGCACAGAAATATTGCAAAACAGATTGCATCCGGCGTCTTTTGTTATCTCTCCCCATATCGCCTGTAAGTTTTTCTCGCGTTAGGGTCACGCAAAAGTACTCGCAACATAACTATTGAAAACTAATTTTCTGGAGATTTTGTCCCGGCGTGAAGTCTAGTTTGTTGAACTTCGTGGAACATGTCGCAGGATCAGAGTTGCCCAAAGCTTTAAGTGCTGGTTACTCCAACATGCCCCTGCTGTACACCAAATGTAACTTAATGTAACTTTACGTGATTGATAAATTATAGCTAAATCATGAAAAAAGATATTAAAATTGGAAGTTAAAAGCTGATCGGTGGACACCAAAATGCTATTAGCGGGAAGTGGTCTCGGTTTGGTTTGGTCTGTCTTGCAGTATGTAAAAAAAAAAATCCTCTTATTTCTATCTATAATCACATGCTACTTGGTAAAAATTCACGCGTATAATCCATTAAATGTTTTTAACATGAAATCTGAAAGAGACCGAATCAACGAACTGGTTCCTAACAAAAAGATTTTCCTTTTTTTCCCTCCCTGGGTTATGGAAATTTCTATTTACTCTCATTAGCTCCTGGAAATTTATTTCGGAATAACAGTTTGCATGACAATATTTACTTTTGAAAAAAATACTATAAGCTAAATAGTCCAATGACTTTAACTTTCTTTTCAGGGATGTTTTGCTTCCATCTCTGCCGATTCTGCCTTACTTCAGATACTTGGAAAATTTGGATAACCGAATGTGATTTAAATTAAGGTATGCATGTTACCGAAAACAGAAATATGATTTGTTTGGATATCAATCAATTTAGTAATTCCTTGCTGGGCTATTTTAAGACTATTATTATGAAATGAATCATATCAGCGCAAATTTAAGTCTATGACATACCAAGCAGTCGGAGAAACCTGGAGATCTTAAACTAGAATCGTGCATGGTTTGCCCAGATTGAGCGCTGTTAGTAGACTTGTTCAAGAGGTAATAAACTAAAAATCTGGTATTGCTTGTTTAACTTTACGAACTAAGTTTCCATCATTGAGTAGGGATCGATTGGACTCAAGTGCACTTCATGACAAAGCGTATCAGTTGAAGAATACATTAATTTTTGCCGTCTAAAAATAATATAATAAACCGTGGTAGTTGAGCACGACACGTTTCTGAGTGGAAAAAGAGATGGTACGTCATTTCCCTGGTACTTTGTTGGACTTTCATACTTGGTAAATTGTCCTGAAAAGTTTAGACCGATAAGTGCCCGGAAATAAGTGTTAGAATATGAAAATGTTTTGATTAAATAATTTTGAAGTTTTCAGGATTCAGTTTTAAGATTGTCGAAAATTCAATTTCGCTGCCGACACGTCAAGTGTGCAGAAAGCTTAATTTCTTCCTGCATATCGCTCAATGAATAAAGGAAAAATGTGGGAAGCTAAGAAGTCTAAAAGCCTTGTTCTGACGACTCAACATATTACAGAAAAACATGGTAATTGATCTGTACGGCTGAGTGAAAGTACTTTTCGCTTTTCACTAGAACAAGATTGTTATATCCTCTATCTAGTTTCCACAATTGGTTGAGTTCGCGCTCGTGAAGTTCAGTATAACTGGTAAAACTTAGTATGCTGCGAGTTTCAAACCTTCGGGAATCTAAATGGTATGAGATAGTAAGTTGTGGAGACATGATAATGAGACCTTGCGCAACAGGACGGCTGAGGGAAAGAGGACGACAAAATCGTGTGGTGTGACTAGCGTGACAGCAGTTGACGCATGTATTTCATAGCTGTCCGTTGTAAGAGAAAAAGTGAGCATATTTATCTACTTTGTCTCTTCATAGTTTATTACATTTGCAAATTAACGGACTATGTGCAAGATAGGTTGTATTTTTCGAACTTTCCGACTATAGAAAGAAGTTTCTTTAGCGTAATGTCTCTCCCATCCTCGGAGACTTAGGGGAAGATAGTGGGGCGAGGGAAAGTCGAAACGGGCGAAAAAAAAAATTGGACGAAGAAAAGTCAACGGCAAACGGATGTCTCTCCTAACAAACTAAGTTTATGTCAAGTGACGGGATATGATTCAGCTGCACTTGAGACTTACCCCTAATGGCTAAATGTATTTAAATGAGATCATTAAGTTTTGCAGTCTGAAAATAATACAGGAAACTTCAGTAAAGGAGCCAGACGAAAAAGTGAAATAGTTTTTTTTCTTTCCACTCAAAACTCATCGGTAGTCATTTCCTTGGTACTTTGGTCAATTTTAACACTTGGTGAAGACTCTTGAAAAGCATTTAAAGGTTTGTGACGGATATTTTTTACATCTGATCTACCAGCCTTTCGTTTAGCCTTTATAAGTCGTATTTTTCAGTATTTAGATTTTTCAAGATTGTTAAAAACTGAATTTCAGCACGCGAATGCTGGCGAGTATGGCATCTTAAAGTATGTTCCCCACACTTAGATCAGACCATTTAAGACAGGAGAAATCAGAGGAATTATTCGTTACGATGAAGTCGCCTAGACCTTCCACCGGGCGATCAAAATTTAATATGTGCTTGTTGAGTTTTGATTATGTTGAACTTGAAGGGCTTTACTCAAATGCATAGCAAAATATGCTGTCAGTGCATTTGCTGTGAAAATGGCTGGGTAAAAGCAAAATGAAACCTAATAATAAAGTTATGGTGAGGTTAAAGTTTTGCTGTTTTAATTCACCGACTACTCCATATATGACTCATTTTAAAAGAAATAAATTTTGCCCAAGCTTCATAATATACTTGCTTGACCCTTTTATTCGGAACTGGAAAATGATCCTTAATTCCACATTAAATAAATAAATAAATAAACAAATAAATAAATAAATAAATAAATAAATAAATAAATAAGAGTGCCACATGATAACTTAGTTTAAACAACGTCAATATTATGAGGCATATAGCATTTTACATTACACCCGGGGGGATGGGGGTGGGGGGAGCACTAAACAAAGGCTCAGCCCCGAGGCCCAACCCCTTGCCCTTTTATATACCATTTTTGACAGTAAAGGTACCCCTTTCGTATACTTTCCATTGAAAAATGGTACTCCTTTCACATACCTACTTAAGAACACTGCATCCCTTTTCTAAACTCTTGCAATGCAGCTAATGAACGTTTTTTGGGGAGAACAGTATTACCAGAAGAGATGTTAAGGATCTAAATAGCAGCAGTAAGTCAAAAACATATTATATTCTTTTCCAGGCACTGATATTTTAATATAACGACCTGAAAAGGAAACTCTGTTACAGGCGACTATACTCCAGTACAAATAATTAAACAGTCCTAGCTGGTACCAGTTAAACAGAGTTAAAAGTAATACCAACAATAGTTTAAAACTCTTTTCATTTTCACCTAATTTTTTTTTTAGGATTTGGTTGAGCATTGGTTTGAGCAGTGACTCCTGTAAGACAATCTGCAAAGGGCAGCCTGCACAACAAAATGTTGCAGGGTTTCTGCAAGGAGGGTTGTTAATGACAGTGACAATGATGGCCAGGTTGCTACGGAATGCAAATGAGGCAGGGTCCATTGACAGTAGCAAGGAGAATGAAAATAATATTACGAGTTGAATTACTCATACTCATGGATATTTTTAATTTGTCTTAGTTTCTCTTCTATTTCGAATTCTTTACGTCCTTTGCCGAAATCTGTTAAATCTGTTAATAAATATCGGATAAATAATAATTTTTTGATTTTTTCGTTGGGGTATTTCAAGACTTTTACTGCAAAATAACCATATGATTGCAAATTTCTAAAATCTATGACACACCAAACGTCAGGAAAACCTTGAAATTAGGGACACGACTTGACCAGATGGAGGACTGCCAGTGTACTTAAATGTTTTTCTTTCGCTCAGGAAATAAATACAGGCCTGGTAGGAAAGCACCTCTTTACCATAAGAGTTCTTCAAAAGATAACAATCTGAAATTCTCGTCTTGTTGGTTTCTCTTTAAGAACTAAATTTATCTCAACTGACGGGCTCGACTCAAATATTGCCCTTGTAAAGTGCAGTTCACTCCTGATGACCATGTGTATCAATTGAAGCACACTTTAAGTTTTGCCGTTGGGAAATAATACACGAAACCGCTGTAGCTGCCCGCATGAGTGATATTAATAGCTTTTCTCCTTTCCTTTCTCCTTTTAGTCATTTCCGTGGTACTTTGTTCGACTTGGTAAAGACTCTTGAAAAGCATTTACCTAAGAGTGCCCGAAAATAAGTGTTATGATGGACAAATTTTGAAATATGATGCGCAAGTCTTTCCTTATTCTTCGTAAAATTTGGGCTCCCTTAAGAAATTCATCGATCTTGTATCTGGCAACTCAAAATGTTACAAATAGACACATTAATTGAACCTAACGTCTGAGTGAAAGCATTTTTTGTTTTTACGACTCGAAAAGGATGGTTAGGCGTTCACCTCTACTTGGATTGTATCGCTGGTTGTGAAGTGAATTTTAGGAATTTCAGGGAAAATAATAATCCTGGCAGAGGCATTTTTTTATAGCTTCTTTGCATGACAATGAAACTGTATGACGCCATAAAAACAGACATGTTCATTCTCAGAGGTTGCACTTTTTTTCTCTGTCAATGTTAATTGGGAAAATTTGGTGCCTCCATTATATGTTTGTCACCACAGTTTGTTTTTTATTCCTTCTGAAGTAGATGGCCGACGAATAACAGTATTTACAAATTAATCCAGGCTTAGAAATGCTTTTAAGTGCATAAGATGTACATTCCTTTCCTTTATTAATTTTGATAAGAACTTTCTTTCGTTCTCCGCAAAGATTTAAATTGAATTAGTTACCACAGTGAAATGCCTTCCTACGACAAAACGAAAAGGCACGAAACTATTTTCTTTATAAATTTGCTCCGTTTAACGACAACTCCAAAGGCCTGGTGTTTCAGATGACAAAAACTATGGCATTGAAGCTATATTCGGTAAACGACGCAAAATTGTTTTTAGATATTATTTATAATAATTATGCTCCACTTTGGTTTTTTTTCCTTTAAGCCTTGTTTTGTTTTAACACTGACATTATTCAGTGACGGTCGTATATTAACAGGTTTCCGCAGCATCCAATTCAGTTTTTCTTAAATTCATTTCCTCATATAGTCTTCCGGTGTTACGTACTGAGCCGTTGTTGTCACTTACAAATTAAAAAACGTTTTTCATCAGTACTAGTTTTGAAATCTTTTTGACAGCTTTTTGACAGCTTTTGCTTGCGCGCTTTCTTTTCAAGTAACCAATCAAATACAAGAACTATGAGAGGAGGGCTGTTAGGTGGGAACGTAAAAACTTGTCATCTTGATCCACTTTTCCCAGTTTTTTTTGTTTGCTTGTTTATTTGTTAGTTGTTGTTGTTGTTTTTTTGTCGGTTAGTGGACCGAGAAGCCATGGCAAAATTGTCAAAAATATGTCAAAAACTTTGCTGTGCAGATGGTAAAGGGTACGGCGCGTGCAACTAACCAACCAATACCACCTATGACAACAAGAGTACCACACATAAAGTGCTGATGTTGTTGTTTTTGTTGTGTTGTTAGGTTGTATATTTTGCTGTTATATTACCCTTGAAAAGCAAGAATCTAATCAAAGATTTCACTGCTTTTTTCAGACTTTTGTTTTTACCTAAGTAAAACAGTGGATTATAATGGATGAAGTCATAAACATCAATGTTAACTCCCACAGCAGCACAATGAAGTGCACTCGAGGATGTCGTGATTCAATGATCTTTACCAAATAATGTGGCACCACTGACGTCAAGAGCGAAATGGTGACAATACACATACATGTCAAGAGCTACTGTCTTCTCTCGTCACAATATCGCTGTCATCTGCTGTGAGGCTACCGCGTCTCCTAGCCGACAGTTCAGTCGACGAATGGAAAAAAGCATTCTAATATTATTGACATTTGGGACTACGAGAAAAACCACAAAACAGATCACGTGAGCAATAAAGCGGCCACGCGCAGGAAGAATAAAATGAACTCGAACCAGGATTGTGCAAAGCAATCAAATCACGATAGCGAGGATGACCGTTTTTATTGCGCCTGCAAAAGAAGCAAAATCTGTATCATTTTTTGTGTATTGATCACAAAATCGATCGGGGACTCAGATTTTTTCTTTGTCCCGCGCTCGCGTCATGTTGAATATTTCATCATTTCTTAAGGAAATGTTCTTTCACATATTTAAACTGGGAAACTTGTACTATAACACGCATCACCACCTCTTAGGAATAAGAATGACAATTGTGAGCTTTTAGTTGCCCCAACAAGGTACCCTGTACCCTGAATAGATGCGTAATTTTAATTGACCGTGCTAAAAAAAGCGCTAACCTTGTTTGGTTTCATTAGTAGCGTATGCGAAATGTTTCGACAAAGCATAATGGCGATCAAAGTTAATAACAGCACCGTTGACAAAAGACAATCCCACTGTAAAGAAATTTAGACTTGGTGTAAACACGACTGCTGTGCTTTCAGAAGGAAAAATCGCCACACGACAAACATTGGTAGACTCGTGACTCCTGTGAGACAATCTGTAAAGGCCTGGCTACACCGCATCATGTTGCTGGGATTCTGCAAGGCGGGTCTCTTGATGACAGCGACAATGATAGCCAGGTTACAAAGAACAGCAAAAATGGCACGGAAACTATTAACTCTATTTAGTCTGGTTGGGGAGGGGGGGGGGGCACATTGTGCCCGCGCTGAATTTAACGAATTATAACTTTTAAACGGCTGGACGAATAATCCCCAAATCTCGTGACTTTTCCTGAAATTTATCAGAAAAAATTTTCGTGTGTCAATGACAAGTCTATGTTGATTGACGTTTCCATAACAACCGTCTACTCAGGAGGTGTTTTGACTATTTTTCAGTTTTTTCCCATTCGTTTTAAAAAAGAAGCTAATCCTTTACTTTGTTGTGCTTGTTTTGATTAAGTATGATTCTTAGAACAAATTCATATATTTTTCGATGACGTCATTGTCAACTGTATGACTGCATGATCGGGATTCAAGATGGCGGCTCAAAATTCAAAATGGCTGCTTTGTGACGTCATTGTGACGCCATAAAACGTCATAATCGACACGTCATAAACCCAATCTATTAAGCTAATGACGTACTATAAACGTGTGAAGTTTCACCCATTGTCGGATTTCTTCCCGCGCTGCTGGTATCCAGTACTTAGTAGAGAGGTTTGAAAGAGTGTGGTTAGTTCCTTGTCCAGCTTCATGGTAATGTTTTACGATCAGCCTTGTTGTCCAGCTTCCTCTGGGCAGGATAATAGGGAATCGCATATCTTAAGGAAGAAACTCCGCAAACTGCAGGCGTCCGTCGCAGCGGATCAGGCCATCTTCACCAACCTTTGGCGTTAACTTTATCAAACAGCTCTTCTTTGGAATAGGCTTGTTTTCTTGAAGTGCACAGTGCTCTTCGGAGAATTCTTCTTGCTGAGCATCACAGATAATTCGAATGTCAGCATTTTGCAGCTCCTCGGGAGAAAGAGATCCTTTCCGGCGTTCTTGACTATAAGATCTGCAGTTGGCAACGAACCTTAGTACCCACGCTACAACTCTTGCAAGTTTCAACTATCTTGAACAATTCGAAGGGTGGAGTCTCCACTTGCAATCTTCAGACCCGGGACACACAACAAAGTTTACCGAAGGCGCTGAGACGAATTTCGTCTTAGACTCGGTTTTCACTTCCAAACCTTCTGCAATTTTGACCTTCGGCCACTCGGACTTGTGCTTTGAAAGGAAATCAGGGCCTCTCCACCAAAGTGTGCTTTCATTTAGACGGTTAGCTCTGCATGAGACCACGAGAACATAAATCAGCGAGATTCTTTTTCGACATGATGCCATTGCACTGGGTTAGATTGCCTTTGAATCTCTCCGTTTCTATTTGCAACGAATGGGCGGTACTGCTTGCCTTTGCCACGGATCCAATACAGGAAATTTATACTGTCGGACCAGAATCGAGCTTGAGCAGTTGGAATATTGAAGGCAGCAAGGATCGGATAGCGTTAAATGGAGACCTAAAATGGCCGCCACAAGTTCTAATCTAGGAGTACTCATCGGGGTTAGAGGACCAACTCTTGTTTTGGAAGCGATGATACGACCGCCATAGCAACCTTGAGCGTACTCACTTCTAAGATAACTCACTGCTCCATATGCTTCATTTGAGGCGTCAACAAATGTTTGAACAGAAATCGTCTTTTCTAGCTTAGACTCTTGAAGGCATCCCGGGACGTTCAGTACCAGTAAGTTTTCTAACTCAGAAAGCCAATCTCTCGCTCGAATTGAAAGTTCACGATCAATGGGCTCGTCCCAATTTAACCCTTTGTCCTTGCAAGAGGATCTTTGCGAGTATAGTTAAAGAACTTGCGAGACCCATTGGATCGAACACTCTAGCCACTTTGCTCAAAATAATTCGCTTGGTTAGTCATCTTCTTCTGTTGGTTTCTTGACTTGAAGGGTTAGAACGTCCTGCTGCGCTCACCATAAGACACGAAGGGTCCTTTTTGCTGGTAAGCTGTCGTTAAGATCGATCTCGTAGGCTTGAAGCTCCTTTGGAATCGTTGCAAGTACTTCGGACGAATTTTTCAGCCATTTTCTAGCTTTCATTCCAGCTTTCGCCCACAGTTCTTGGAGCTCTTGGACCAGCTGTATTGCTGAATCATTATCTCTTACAGAATCCAACGAATCATCCATGCAAGTAGACTTGCTCACTGTGTCAGCTGCTAATGGGAATTCTTCTTGGTGAATTCTGGCGTTCTCCTGCGTTACGTATTGTACGCAAAACGGCGCTGACGCGTCTCCGAACACCACACGTACAAATTCGTAGGAATCAGGCTTTCAATCAACTTCGAAATTCCTCCAAAGAAATCTGAACTTTGGACGATCTTCTGGTGGGATGCGGATCTGTTAGTACATCTCACTTACGTCACAAGCAACAGCAACAGGAAAACAGTGGAATCGAAGGAGCACGTCAAACAAACTGTTTTAAAGTTTAAGTCCTGAATAAATTTCATCATTCAGGGACGTTCCGTGAAACTTGGCACTGGCATCGAATACGATTCTTGTCTTTGTTGTCAGTCTTTCAGAACGGCAGACCGGAAAATGGGGGAGGTACCAGACATCATGTGGCTGACCCTCAGACTCGCTAACCTTCCGAATGTAACTCTTTTCAACGTAGGAAGTGATGATTTGCTTGTATTCATCTCCCACCGAAGACTGTCGTAACAGGCACTTCTCCGTGTTTCCAAGGCGACTGCAGGCTATTTTGTAATGTATCGGCAGGACTGGACTAGCCGACTTCCAAGGAACGGCGACTTGATAACGCTCCCCATCATGGATGAGAGAGTGGCACACCTTCTCAAACGCAATCTTCTCTTCCCTAGTCATCATTTCCGGCTTAAACTGCTGGATGCCAAGACTTTCTATTTCCCAGAACCGCTTTAAGGAATCGTTGATTTCGTCAAACACCTGAGGCCTGCAGAAAAAGATACAAGCTAGACTCGTTCGCGGGTTTCTAGCAGTGGTCCTTTTTTCAGGGTGGCCAACACAAGACCATCCTAACGGTCCTAATCTTGCTATCGGTTCCCCTGGGTTTCCTCGTACGTCACATTTCGAGAAGTTCAAGTCAATTTGGTCTTGTCCGATCAGCACATCAACTATTGGGTCAGCAGCTGGGTCTGAAAACTTACAGACACTTACGTGAGGCCAACGATCTTGGTACTTTTGCCAATCGACGATCTTGTAACTTCCAGTCACTCGACGAGGACAATTCAGGGCTTTAAAGGGTATCTTGACTTTTCCATCACAGCTCTCTAGGATTAAACTGACAGGCATTGAGTCGAAAGTCTCCACATTTTCGTTGAGAACATTTACTGTAACTTTCTCGTACGTCGCAGACAGGCCGAGAGCTCCCGCTACCTCCTCGTTCACATAAGAAACGGTACTTACATTATCTAGCACAGTGTTGACTAATCTTCTTCCCTTTGGCTGACAACCACACTGGTACAGTACGAAGAGATACGAATTCCTGATACTGTGCAGAGGTCAAGGTAGTAATGTGCGAATGCTCATCGGTTGCTTGTTCAGTGTTCCCTTCAGTGACGTCACTTGTAACGGTTGAGGTCCTTGAAGATGGTGAGGAAGGATTTGATAGACTTTCAGCGTTAGAAGAAACTTCGCGGTTTCCAAATTTTTCAGATGGATGAAGTAATCTGTGATGACTTCCGTTTTCTCCACATTCTCCCGCTCTGACGCAGTCCTTCCCTTGGTGACTGTTACATAAACAACGAAAACATAGTCTCTTGTCTTTAGCGATTCTCCATCTCTTATCGACATTTGCATCTTTAAACTGCTGACATGGGCATATCCCATGATTACCTGAACAAAGATAGCATTTTCACTGAAATTCAGACGCTACTTTTCGTCTTCCTCTAAACGTGGTAAAGGTACGATTCTTTCTTCGGTCGTCTTCTTTGTGCTCTGCTTTAGCTCCGAGCCCCTCAATACTTTCCACAGCTTTAACTTGGTACTCCGATTCTTCTGTAATCCAACCTCGAAGTGTTTCCAGTGATTCTAGACGATGGTTCTCTGATGCCCAGCGAAAATATCTTGACAACATGGTCTTCGGAATTTTCTCCACAACAAGAGAGAAGAGGAGACTACCAGGTTCCAAGTCACTCGAACGATTATGTTCACGAAGGGTTGCGATAATGCTTACGAGAATGTCAGCGAATTTCTCGAGTTCCTGACTGACTTCCCTCCTGGAGCGGTTTAATTTTCTTTACATCTTCGAGATAATTCTGAAGTTGTCTTCTTTCTCCTCCAAATCGACGTTACAATGTATTTTTTGCCTTTTTGTAGGCTTCTTCAGAGAGCCCGAGCTTCGAAATTGCTTTTGCTTTTCCTTCGAGAGAACTCTTCAATCGTATCAACTTATATTTAGCTGGTCCATCTGTCTCATCTACGATGCTTTCAAAAGTCGCCCAAAAATATTCAAATTTAGCTTTATCTCCGTTAAATTTTGGGAGTCTGATCCTCTCTAAATTTCTGTCAACGCGACTAACCGGTAACTCTTGCGTTTTCTTTGGTTTTGAAGCTTTTTCATCTTCAATATCGATTTCGGACGAAGCAGAGCCGATCGACGGAGCTTTCTTGTTCGCTATGCCAGAAAATCTTTGACTCTCGAAATTTCTTTGTCTGTGTCCATAGCGACTTTATCTATCTCCTCCTCGGTGCGCGCCAAATTTTGCTTGTCGCCATTTTTCTTGTATAAAACAACTAAGTCTTCCAAAGGTTGTATTACATCCAACATCTTGTCTTCTGTGTCTTCTAGAGTAGTTAATATGGGGTCTATATTTACTGATTCTTCTGCAATTAGTCTCACCAGACGGGAGTACAGTTTTGTAAGTTGCATCTTGTTGATTCGCTTTTGCTTTTTCAAATCCTCCAGCGTGACCCCGCATGCTTTGGTGTTAACCTGTTCTCCGCTATCCGTTTCTTGTTCTCCCTCTAGCATTTTCTTAAAATCTTCGATGAACGACACGAACCCCGCTCTGCTACCAATTTGGCCGGACGAAATCCCCCCCAAAAAATTGCTCAAAAACGACCAGTTGAACACTTTTAATTTACTGACTCATCTTCGAACCTTTACACTTTCACGATCGAGGAAGAATACTGCCAAAAAATCTTACAACTCAAAAAAAATTATATCACCTTACGCAGATGTGTTAGTTAAATCGAATTGCTACTGTTCTTGAGAGCTATTGCTAAAAAAACTTGTGAAAAAATCTTAATTGCAAAGTCTTTTGTCCAAAATTGTTTATATCGAGTTTCCAACTTTTCTGTTCAACGGTGAAGAACGTTGTTTTTCGTTCTCTAATATTTTAAAATTAATGATGTAAAGTTGATTCACTTGCTAAGAACGAATTTTTTCATAAGTCGATTGCTAGATAGTAGCCTTACAGTAAATGAAGTTGCATTTTCCCGTATGAATACTTCCTTTATTTCAATGGAAAGAAGGAAATCCAAACTATAATTCACTCTTGCCTTTTGAGGTTCTCTTCGGTTTATTTCATTGATAAAGCAAACAGATTTATTCCTCCTAGGTTAGAAGAATTTTCAAACATTTGTCCTCTGAGAAATGGGAACTCTAGTCGCTCATGATCTGAGAACTATACTAACTTCATTCTAGCTCATTTTCTTACCTTTTCAATGATTCCCTCAAACATTTATGTGAAAAAGATGTAGGCATGTCCTTTTCTTCGATTTTACCATGTTTTTCAAATAAGCTTTGGCAGATTAAAAAAGTGTTTAACGAGAATTGGTCTTTCAGGTCCATTTATCCTCTTGATTATTCTTTTGTATCCTCAATTTATTTTCTTGAGTTCTAGAAAACGAAAACCCGAGAAACTCTTCAGGTAATCCTTGGAAGAGTTTTCAAAAGAATATAATATTTTTTTTCAGTTTTGTTTTTCTTGCCATGGTTACTAAAGATGTATTTAAAGATAGTTCTAATAGATATGTTTTCGTCTCTTAGTTAGTTTTGTAACATTTCGCAGGGTAATGACAACACTACTCTATAATTGTTTTTGTTGGTTTTTTTTTCGTATTTTGATTGTCAGCGCACATACCCTAGTTAAATGAAACATAACACGTTCAATTTGATTCAACATCTCAGATAAATCCAACAGTTATCCAAAGGAAAGGTTTAAGTTATGAACAATGAATTCGATGTTAGGTCAATTTAAAAGGAATTTCAGTGGCTTTTTCAAGACAGTCCTTCGTTAAGAACATGTTTCGAATGCCTTTCTCTAAAGATTTCTGCTGTTTCCCTAAATAATCTTAATACTGTGATGTGCCTTCTTAAAAGAAACCAAAAATATTTTACCACGAAGTAAATGACTGAATTCAGTTTACTGCATTTTAACGGTTAGATAAGGCTGGATAAGCATTTGAAACGTTAAAAAACTGTCTGATTTTGATTATGTCCTTCAAATTATCAGTATCATTACTATGACGCACATAATACACAAACCCAAAGATGTTCCAATTCATAATCCCTTTATTTGCCGACGTTAAGTACTGAATATTTTTATTCAGCATTTATTAACACAAAGCCACAGTGGTAATTGAACGGCATATAGCGGATGGTAAGTTTTGACAATAGGAAAAACGTGTCACATTTTATTATTTTGTTAAATTAAGGATTCTTAGTACCTACAAAAGGTGAATTTTAAACAATTCCGCTTGCTGTGTGTGGTATTCAAATAACCACCACAACAAAGCAGCAGGGTCATTCCCAGAACATCTGGATAAAATTGTAGCTGATTAGCGCAATCAATGTTGTAGATTCTATTTCCTTTCTTTGTGCATGCATCTTTTAAGGATGTTCATTAATTAATAGGGAAAAAAAATTCAATCAGCTGATAAATGGCTCCTGACGCAAGACACTTTTTTTGCATTGATAAGCGTGTCCATTACTCGTCTGAGGCTTAAAGTGCACCTAATCCCAAAATATTTTTTTCGCTAAAATAACTCTTTGCACCTGTTCAGTCTTGACTTTTTATAGGCTGTAAAAGTTACGAAATCTAGCCATCATCTGGTACACGACCGAGCTAGTGAGGGCATGGCTCTATTCTGGATTTGACATCACAAGCTGATTTGCATCTCCTTAAGTCTTTGTAAACATGCATGCAAAGCAGTTTGTGACGTCAAATCAAGAATAGACCCATGCCCCTTCTAACTCGGTCGTGCGACAAATGGTGCTTAGTTTGTCGTAAGTTTTGAAGCCCATAAAAAAGTCAAAAACTGCAAATAATGGCGAAATGTTTTTAAAATAGGTGCAAAGATTTACATTAGCGTAAAAAATATTTTGGGGTTAGGTGCACTTTAAAACGAGGAATACAGGTACATTTATATGTCATTTGGTTCCCTTTTTCCTCTGTTTGCGTTGTGAGTAAGATTTTGTTCACTAACTGACTTCCAGCGAGTCGGGTCGAGTTTTGCTGTGACGGGTCGTGACGGTTCGTCAACATTTTACACCCTCGTCCACCACGTTTCCAAGGTCTCTCTTCTTCCCTTCCCTTGGAGAGAGAACCTGGAGACGAGATTGACTTCCGGTTTCGCGACCTGACTTCCGCTGACTCGGGTCGTCTGTGCCTATAGTCCTCCCGATTCAGTTTGCGTGTATTGGACATGAGTATAAAAAAAAAAAAAATTAAAATCGAAAGCCTCATTCTTTCAGGGCATTTAATTAAGGAAGTAACTACTAACTGTT
This sequence comes from Siderastrea radians, assembly GCA_964017195.1. NCBI lineage: Eukaryota > Metazoa > Cnidaria > Anthozoa > Scleractinia > Rhizangiidae > Siderastrea > Siderastrea radians. The sequence goes on from OZ024888.1 coordinate 57,847,966, forward strand.
TTTCCATTACATCTATTAGGACGTGGCAGACAGTGAGTCACATTTTGCCTGAGACCATCTAGTTTAAACAGAGAAATACTCTAAATTTCTTTTGCTGTCTTTCTTCTTAAGCTAGTTTTTCATGTAAACTTTTGAAAACATTATCGAATAAATCTTGAGCTTTAAACGCTTTAACCCTATTCAGACCGGGGGGGGGGGCGATTGTGCCCGTACTGACTTTAGACGTCTATAACTTTTTTCATAGGGAAGCTAATTTCACCAAACCTGGTGACTTTTCCTAAAACTTATCTGGGAGCAATTTGGCATAGCAATTGCTTGTCCATCAAGTTTGACGTTTCCATGGCAACCACTTTCTGACAGGCTGTTTTTTCAGAATTTTAAATTTTCACCTTTTCATTGAAAAATTATAACTTTCCTGAAATAAGTTTTACTTTTCTTATATCATTTTCGTGTTCTTTTTATTGATTTCGGTTACTTTTTGGTAAATTCTGGTGAATTTCAAAGGTTCTGGAAAAATCGAGAAACCCAAGATGGCGGATCCAAGATGGCGGCCTTTTTAGAACTTGACGCAATTGCTACGTCATATGACGTCACCAGCTTATGTTGCGGACCTAAAAGGAAACATTTTAGGACGTATTATCTGCCCTTCAAGTTTCGTTGTCATTGCTTTAATATTCTTGGAGTTAAGAGGTGGGGGCCGAATCAGCCCCCCCTCCCGGTCCCAGAAGAGCCAAAAAAGCCCGATCTGAATAGGGTTAAATTCAAAGCTTTATGAGTCATATTACCCTCAAATAACTAGAAAGGGTGAACAATTTTTTTGGCTTTACCAGACGTTAAAACAACCAATAAATAAATAAATAAATAAAGTATCACAATTACAAACCCCTTAGATTTAGTGGTGCATCGAGAACTAATTGTTATAACTGCCACCTGTTTGCTTCATAGCCTAGTTACATGTTAAGAGGAAAATAGATGCTATTCCCTATTCAAGGACTAATCAAATGTTCATCATAGATTTCACCGCATTTCGCAGGTTTATATTTCGTCCAAAGTAAATTAGTGGATTGATAGAAGACGTCAAAAACGCCATCGTGAAAAACCAAGGCAACAGAAAGGAATAAACTTGGGGGTACCGTATTTGAATACTCCTCACACTGAGAACTGGCGTCAGCGAAGCCAAAAGCACGATGGCGACCATCCACATATCAAGAGCCACTTTCTTTTCTCGCTGCAACACCGCTGACAGCTGTTGTGAGGCAATGGCGTCACCCAGTTGACGGTTGTGATGCCGTATGGCTAACAGCATTCTGATGTAATTGGCAATTGGTACCGCAATAAACAGCACACCACAAATTAGCAATGCAAGGTATGTTACAAACAGAGAGAAAACGAATTGTAGCAGGATTGCTAGGATGGCAATTTTAAGTGCGCCTGTAAAGCAGAGAAAACGTGATTAAGTTTATAGCAGTAGGTATGAGAAATAAGATAATTTTAAGAGGCTACTTTTGCGCATCCTTCAGATGTGCGTGTACTCTTTAAAGAAACCATAACTAAGTATTCGCAAGTCTTCAAGCAAGTACCCTGGGTGCCAGAGGCTTTTCTTGCGCAGTTTCCGGTTGTGGGTTATGTTCTCGTGGCAAGCCATTCGTTCCGTCGGCGTATCAAGCAAGCAAACTCATGAATTGTCTTAATGAGGGGGTGGACCAACATTTTGAATTATATGCAATATATTTGGTATGATAATTTACAGCAAGGAGCTAAAAATGTGACCACTTTTAATTAATTCGCATACTTTCGTGCAGGTTATTCCATCAGAAGCCGAGGATAGCTTGAAGAAAATTAACTCAAACCGCAAAGCGATTTTCGACGTGGTTTATCATAGGAGAATTTTTATGTAAAGTTGCAGGCATACTGCAGAAAGATCCTAACATGCAGCGATCGCGCGATAGGGTAACCTCAGGAAAGTCACTAGGCCGTTGTACAAGCATAACATTTGTAAAGGATATAAATATGTTCTAGTCAATTTTGGCGTTTTTGGCTTTAAAATTAGACGCTAAAATAACTTTCCCGAAGTGCGAAATTTTACGGTATCTAATCAAAGTAAATGCACTTGCTGGTCAAGAGGCAGTTCCTAGCCGGAGTGACTTTTCCTGTTTCTTTGTTTACATCGTGAAACTCGACAAGTGAACTGTATCAGAAGCCTCGTCAATAAATAATCACCCTAGGTTTTCACGAGAGAGAAGGCTATAGTTTGTCCAGGGACAACTATTTTCTCAGAAATCGTGTTAGTAACGATTCGTGTTTAAATAAGTTATACCTTATATACCTTATTAACCGTTCACGAATTAACACTTTTGGTTGGGAAATAAAACACATTCCCTTTTTTGTTTTAAAGGACATCAAGTTAAGATAAATCTCTCACTTATTGCTGAAAAAGCTTACCTGTTTTGGTCGCACTAGTGATATATACCAAAGGTCTCGACAAAGCATAATGGCGATCAAAACTGATTATTAAAACGTTGACAAAAGACAAGCCGACTGTAAACACATTGAAAATGTGATATATTTTGAAAATCAACAATTGGTGTGAACACGACTGCTGGGCTCTTTGAAGGAAAAATCGCCACACTAGAAAACCTGGTTGAGCAGTGACTCCTGTGAGACAATCTGCAAAGGCCAGGCTGCACAGCATGATGTTGCTGCGTTTCTGCAAGGAGGGTCTTTTGATGACAATGACAATGATGGCTAAGTTACTAAGGAATGCAAAAATGGCGCAGGGGCCATTGACAGCAGTAAGAAGAATATCGTTGATATAGGCAGCGGTGTCGTTTCGTATCATGCCAATCCAACTTGGCATTCTACAAATGGTGCTATTCTCATGGAAAGCCATGTCGCCGCGTGGAGTAGTTACATCTATTGATTGACTGTTTTCCAAATATCAAAGTCTGAAAATTACAACAACAACAAAACTATGTTTAGCAGCATCGAGTTGGTAGAGGCACACAAGTGAATGTTGCATCTGGTGGTCTTTTTTTTGTCTCTTCTCGTGTTTTTCATCGCGCCAGCATCATACCGAGATGTGTTTCAGCAACATTATTGAAAGCCGAGAATTTCATTGTTCTATGCTTTCCGAGTTGCGTTTTAGGCCTTGGCAATAGCAATTCGTGCATCTCGAATCCTGGCGATTTTATTGAGTCATGTAAGAGGCCTTCGCATTTCGGGCTGGTCAAAATACAGCATAACTCGTAAAAATATACGTCGATACTTCACACCGAAACATCTAACATGATATATATACTACAGACAAATCCCTTTGAGTGACTAAAGCCATGATTCGGACCGCAAAAAGTGGGCCTTAGATTAGATTTTTAGTTTTTGTTTCCTTAAACAAAAATTCTTGAACAACTGCAACGTGCATTTGTTCAGCGCCGCTAAAATGCGGGCTATAACGGCTGTCGTTTCAGACTACAGAGGCAATTTGCAAATGAGTTTCTGTTTACAATTTACTTTACCCATTCAGTGATCTATTACGGGTACGTTTTGTTACATTTATTTGCGCGGGTGAAAAATATTTTCAACAAAGAAAAATTTTTGCTTTCATAAGAATCGCTTTGTACTGGTCTATTTCGTTGCGCAACAAGAATTTTGATTCTACCAACAGAACTTCGCCCAGCTTTCAGGTGAAGAAAAGAGAAGAAAAGAAAAGAAAAAGAAAAATCGGTTATCTTGAGAGTACCTGTGTAACTTCAACATGACCTTACTCCTCAGCAACAAGATGTGTGCAATAATGTAGTTAAATTGTAACATACCTATTTCATTGACACATGATGTTATCGCTGTGTTTAATCGTTCTACTATACTTCCTGTTATGAAAGACTGCTGGTAAAATGTATCATTATTTGCAGATGTGACATATGGCTGGGCAGTTAAAAGAATAAGCAATTTACATTCGAGTTGAAGAGAGAAGTGATCGGTCTTAAGTCGGCTTTACAGCGGTTTTCTCTAACACGCGCCCTTCAAGGATTTTTCCCAACGGCCAAATGGTGGATGTCAATCATCTGTTTCTATTGACAATTCAAGAACGCGCGCTGAATAAAAAACTATTTGGCAGTAAATTAAGCGCTGGGTGAAACAATGAAAAAATCTTGCGGGAAGTATTAGCCCTCGCTTTGACGATTTTGTGTATTTCTAACCGACAGCAAAATATGTCAGACTTTGAATTGTTACTTGTACCAAAAAGTACCAAAACAAATCGCTAGGCAAAGGTTTATTTATTGAATCAATAATGGCTTCACAAATGCATTCAAAACACCTGAAAATACGCAATGCAAACTTTTTTTTAGCGAAAGTAGTCTTCAGAAGCAAATTTGTATAAAATTGACCTTTATTCTATTCGAAGAAGTGCTTAAATCCTTTGAAGTTAATTCTTCTCTGAGTTCGCGGTTGATCAGCAAACGTCTGATTTTGGCCGTTCAAAAATTTGCGCTGTCGGACCAACACAAATAATCTCTTCTTTTTGCTTCACAGTTGGTTTCTGAGAAGTTCAGTCAATTAAAAGTCAAAATTTACAGAATAAAGATTGTGTCCTCAACGAATATTTCCAGAATTGCTTTTGTCCTGTCACAGAAATTTTAAGAACCGGAGGGCACAACAGATTCGCAAAATCAGTTTATCCACGGCCCCAGACAGGATTGCGTTACATGTGACAATCAACAAGAGCCGATCAGCGCGCTAGAATTCGAAAAAATGTCATAGAAAGAGATGATAGACATCCGCTAAAAACACATTTGGCGTTGGGAAAAATTCATTAAAGGGCGCGTGTTAGGAAAAACCGCTGTAATGAAAGACGTAAACATCCCAAAGCATAGATTTTATGAGTATTCAAGTAAAATTTTATTTCAGAAATAAAACAGCAAATAAAAGCAGGTGCAAAAAATACGAAAAAAATATCTCAAAAGTGTTGATAGCTAACAAACGTTTTTTTTTTTTAATTTAATGTAATGTAATTTAATTTAACATCCATGAACAATTTTATTCGTGTTTTTTTGGTTTTGGTTTTGGTTTTTGTTTTTGTTTTTTTTTTTGTTTGCGAAGGTATACTGCTTTGACATCCAAAGCAATTAATTTAAAAGCCGCAATCGATTCTGTATTCTTCTCTTTCTAAATACAAATTGAGAAGTTTTAGGCAAAGAACATGTTTCACATCTCCAAATGATCGCCTTCATATTGGGATCTCAATCATTAACTTTTATTTCTTATGCACACATCAATTTGATAAAAAATTTCTGATATTTCTGGGCCATTCACGGTTACGTTTGTTTGTAGGTTAAAACTGAATACCGACTCTTCTCTCGGCTGATATTTGACTGACATGACAGTAATTAAGTTTTTGTTCGTTAATTTTTCCTGGTAACTAGACACCTGTCTCTATCCCAGCATGTGTAGTTTCAAGTACTAGCCTAGTATCGCTATATCTACACCGTTCTTCATACATCTCTTATTGTACAGATTAGGAGAATTCGATCACACCTCGACAATAGTTACTAAGGATCACGATCACACCTTCCCCTTTTTTGTTTGGAAACTTTGATCAGAAAATCTATTCTGGTCAATATTGGGGCTCGTGGGATATTACTGAGTTATGATGTAAATAACAGCTTGTGAAAGCAGTTCTGCGATGAGACTAGCCAGCTGTTCTCAATATTTTAATTAATAGTTTATCTTCTACTTCTCTTTAAATCCATTCCCCTCCCCCCGAAAAAAAAACAATATAAAACCAAAAAATAATGCAAAAAGACCAAAAGTACAAAAAGCCTTAATTATTTACTTGAGACATTGGCAGTAGGTCAATGAAAAAAAATGACAGCCCTTGAGATTAACTAAAAATATTGAATCAGTTGGAAACCAGGGTATGCATTAATAATTACGTTACGAATAGTCTCTTTATATCAATGACAGCCTTTTTAACAGCGCTGAAGGAGTGAATTTCCAAAGGTGAGATTATCTTTTCCTTCCTATTGAAACGCCCATATAACCAGCTGGTGCAACAAAGCAGAGCTTTGACAACAGCCCATTCGTTGTCCCGCAGATCTGTTAGCTGCGACAAAAAGTTAATGTAAGTTTTCTCACCTCAATATTTAAGGGTAGGTCAAGATAGGCAGAGACGAGCCAGTAAGCCCACACGGCCGAAGCTTTTTCCGGTTTCTGTAACATGAAGCAACTGAGTGTATTACTTCACCCCACCCCTCTTTGGACGGGATGCTGGTCCCAGTAGTATGTCGCTGGAACCCATTTATACAACTGGGTCATCCCAATGTGGATAAAGTTTCTTGTCTAGGGAAACAACCACGATAGCAGCAACTGTGCGTCCAACTACCGACCTTCAGATCTGAAATCCAACCCACTAACCACTACACTACCGCGCCCCAACCATTAAAAAAAAAATTAAACTATTTAAAATTTAATTTCGTAACAGTAAAACGTTGTTAACACAAACAATGACGGACCATGTAGAAATGTTTGGCCACTTTCGTGGAAACAGTCGTTTGAAATAAGATCAAAAAAGATCATTTGACGTGTGTTTTTTTTTAATGAGATGTTTAAGCAATCGTTTTAACAGAGGAAATTTCTTCACCCCTTGGTCCCACAGTGACAAGCATCTAACTTCTACTTACAATATCATTCACTACTTGGAGCGCTTACCATTTGTATGGAAAACCCGGTAATTCCGGGGAGAATTCAAATGGAACGATTCATCCCGGTGGAATGTTTTCGGAAAAAAAGGTAATACCTTCCGAGGTATTCCTTTTTGTCGCTTTTACCAGAATCCTCGGCAATTTCTGTACCATTTGTCCACGGTTACCAGTGCCAGGCTATTTCCGAGAAGACAGTGATGCCCAAGACGGCGGATCCTAGTGCTGAATCTTCACTGTTCCAAACCGTTCGTGACGTGACAGTTGTTTTATTCTCGCGGCTACTGCTAACAGATTTCTTGCAACACAATTGTAACACTCAAGGTTAGAAAGATTTAAGGTATCAGGGTACCCTAAATGACAACATTGCGTTTTCACCGTTTGAGCGTCAGGCGTTTCACAAGGACCCTAGCAAACTATATATTTTCTGAAAGCTTAATAATTGAAGATTACGAAAACGTATTTAGATAAAGAAAAAAGACATCTGTGTCGAAGATAGAGACTACGTTTTTAAAAAGTACATCGTTCACAAAATCGGTTCCGCTCCAGTCGAGAATGATCTGGAGAGAAAGACGAACATCGCGCCGAATTCTTCACACCTTTGTCTCAAAAACCGTGTCTCCCAATTTTCGTATCTGGCCTGGTTCATTTTCTGCACTCACTTTAACTTTGAAGTTCTAAGAAACACCTCTCCTCTTTCTTTTACGGCTCATAACTTTTGAATGAAAGCGAAAAATAAAATTCGGAGACACGGTTTTGGTGTCAAATTATGTGGCAACATTGTCGAGAAGTTTGAGCTAAAATGGTTGAAAACTCGCTGAACGCGAACTTAAAATGTGCGCCCAATTTCTTGAAAAATTAGTTTCGAGAAAAAGGCCAAAATATGATTTGGAAACTTTTTCCGGTCTGAGGAGATTAAAACACCTAGGTGTCAGGATAATTACCTGCGGTGGACAGAGGGGAGGCTCAACTTACCGCCTTACAACAATAGCACAAACATGCCGACAAGAATAGTGTCAAATTCTGCGTGTTTTTATGTTGGAAAGCGACTTTCGTTGAGTACGAGTGCCGTTCAAAGGGTCTTCAAACGCAATAAACGGAAATTTTAAAGTCATAATATCACGTCGGCTGTAAAATGCCGAAGGCATCATCATTTGAGCTGGGTAAGACTACCCGAGCTGCCGGGACCTGAAAGACGAAAGGAAAGGCGAAAGGAAAGCACATTGAAATCTGCGAAGAAGCCGCCACGTGTTCGGCTCAAGATCTAAGAGAGAACATCCTCTCAGAAATGTGAGCAATTGGGAAAAAAATAAACTTCTTTATTACTGGAGACAAATTCCGTACTTTCCTGGACATGCCGTCTTTTGCGCCAAGTTGATTCTTTGATACATCTGGCTTAATAGAAATGTTATGGAATTTGAATGGATGGATTGTTTTTCGCCGTTCGTGTTACGAAAAGCGAGCTGGCAGTCGAAGCTTATCACACTGACAAGTGAGGAGTCAGGAAGCGCAAGTAATTCCTCAACGCTCGATCTTTTCTCTCTCTCACTCTCTTTCACAGATATGATCGAAGCCACTGAAAACACACTCGAAATAAGCGGGAACTGCTACGCAATCGATCGCGTGTCAAAACATCGGGGCCCTGTTATGTCACATGCTATTTTCAGCGTTGTTGACAGATGACTGTCAACACATGATTAGAGAAAATTAATGCCACAAATCGTTTTTCGTCCATAACTTTGCGTAGAAACAATCTTTTTTTCTGAAACTTTTTGTAAAAGATAGGTTTGAATAATATCTATCTGAAAATGACAGAAATGTATTTTTCGAAAACATGGTCAATTTTGGGGTACCATGATACCTTAAGCCTTGGCCGTCGGTACTTGTGTTTTACTTTTCCTTTCATGATTCGTGCTTTTGAGCTTGATGGCCAACCTCGTTCCCAGGGTCTCTCTCTCCCCGCCCCCCAGAGCGAGAGAAGAGAGACCCTGGTTGGGTCTGGTCACGTGCCTCCTGGACAAATTAGAACATAAGGGAGGGGTCCTCTAATGTCAAGTATTTTGTCGCGTTGTCGTTTGTCGATTTCAAAACGAGGCTATCACTCGCGCACTCCGACAGCCATTAAACGTGTCATGTTTTAGGGCAGTCTTCAGGCCGCCGTTTCGAATAGCATCTGTTCGAACATAAATTTCAAAGTCAAGCAAGTGGTTTGTCTCGAGGCAATTTATCGTGGACGAGATGTTGTTGCCGTTTTACCGACGGGATATGGAAAGTCCATGATATTCCATCTTCTCCCTTCGCTATTCCTCGACAAAATTAAGTGTGAAAGTCGAGTAGCGCCATCTCCTGTGATCATTGTTGTTTCGCCGTTAAATGCACTGATCAAAGTAGTATTGACAAAAACACTCTAAGCCGCCCCTCCCATCAACGATTTTTTTGTCACCCCCCAAATTCTGGGGGGCACGTGACCAGACCCAACCAGGGTCTCTCTTCTCTCGCTCTGGGGGACGAGGAGAGAGAGACCCTGGGAACGAGGTTGCTTGATGGCGCGGGAAAACACTTGCATCCAAAACTTTGAATCAAATGATATGGCTGAATCCGTTCTGTTTTCTTGGTGAGAAAAAGTGCAATTCCATTTGTCCAAAACAAAAAAAATCCACCGAAAATTCCACTCAAATGGTAAGCGCTCTCGATCAAACCTGATACAGGAATGAAAGTTAAAACTGTTATATGGACGATAGTCCATTTGGCTATCAACGCAAAGTGTTCTCGTATTGGCTTGGTCTGTTCGGTTTTGTGTCAAAAAAGGAAATTCTTCGTTTATTTCTATCTGAAATCATAGCCTGTTTCATATAAAAATTCAAGAATACTACTCTCTTGAATGTTCTACATAAACTCATAGTTAATAAAATAATCTGGTAAAGAAGCTCAGCGAAGTCCTGTCTTTTTTTTGTTACCGTTTTTAGCCTTGACTGTGCACAAACAAAAATAGGTTTTGAATTTTACATGAGCAACTAAACAATAAAAATGTTACTGTTTAGTTATTCAGCCACTGTGTGCAAACTCAAAACAAACGACTGCTCGCGATCATACTGCTTTCAACATAAATTGCAGCGCCTTTGATATGGCCTTAAAAACTAGCAAGGTTTCATAACCAGCCCCTCTACTAAGAACTATGATAAACTGTAGTCTACTGAAACCCAAAACCTCGTTTATAATAACGCCCTGGTCAAAAATTCAGCAAAGCAGACCCGTAGGTTGGTTGACTTTAATGTTTCAATTGCTGTTTGAATATATTTTTTTCTATTAAGTAGTGAGAGTAGCAAAAAGTACCTTGTCAATTTACATCCTTGTGGGTGAGCAAAGAAACAAAAGAATCTGCACATTAATTATGTCAACAGGCTGCCGTTGTCGTCATGTTTTGGGAATAAACCTGCTGCTTTATTGCGACAGTTATTTAATTTTCGCACAAAGCAGGCAGATTTATTGTGGGTAGGTATTAGGATACACGCGTGCGACAAACTGCTGTCCTTAGCCAGCTTAGCCTCCTTACGCGAAACTTTTGGTCTGTAAGAAAAGCTTTTCTAAGTGTCGAAGCGGCGAATTTGACCCATAAAGAAACCAGGTTTAAAAGCCAGGGAATGACTTTGTCGTTAGCCGGCCGTCGCCAACATAGCACAAAGACAGAGATTTTCTTTAAAGGCCCATGTACACGTCACATTTCACGGTTTTTCTTTCAGAAATGATTACCCTACACGCCAGGTTGTCGTAACGACCTTCGCTAATTTTCTCATTTACACCGTAAGAAGCAACGACGTGTAAACTTCAGCGATAACTAAACAATAAAATGTCAGCAACAACTTTTGCCTCACTAATATTTGACAAATTTTCTTATCTACACGAGCGAATAAAATTTATCAAAGAAAATTTGTCATCGATAATTTACTCGTGAACATGGGGCTTAAAAGTCTTGAAATATAAATCAAACATGATATAGAAGAAAACTTACACTTGTGTTTTTCAATGAGGCTGTTGAGGTGCATTTTCCTTTTGACACCACTCTTCGACTTTCTTTGGGGCAGAATGAATTAAACATTTTTATCACTTCTTAAGTACCTCTGATGTACCATTTTTATAGCAATTTTTCTTGACATCCTTTTTCAGTGTGTGGAAAGGATTAATTTAACTGAAGCTGACCTAGCAAATGAATGCAAATGTGCGCGTTAGTAAGAAATTTTGCCGCATTGTGAAGTGAACATTTCTTAATACGGTAATTGTTTTCGACGGTTCAATGACTCCTGACTCGAAAAGGATGGTTAATCGTTTGCACAATCGAAAACATCTTTTGAAACTCATTACCGATAAATATTTTTCGTAACATTAGTGTTTGAAGTGCCTTTACTAATTGTTCAAACTAACCGAAAGTACCGGAGAAATATTTAGAAATAATGGGCATTGACTAGTGAATCACGTCCAACTACAGCTGTGACTTTGTGTTAAAAATAGTCGAGAAATAATATTCAGTATTAAACGACGGCAAATAAAATAATTATGTGTTAATTTTTGCGTTGCGTAGAATGGAAAAATCGTTGGGTTTGTAAAACTATTATATACGTATTACATGTATAAACATAATTTTAATCATAATCAACATCCTAATTAAAAGCAAAAAAATAAATACTTATATATTTGCATATTTTGGGTTATCAGTTAAAGAGAAATATCGGAGAAAAAGAGCGAAAACTCATCATCTTTTTTGCGCTTATTCCATGTTAAGTTCTAAGCAGTTGCCAAGTACAGAATATTGTTGTCTATACCCAGCAAAACTAAAACAGAATATTTTGCCCAAGCAAGCGCAAGTTACCCTGGCAACAAAAAACTGAACAATATATAAATATATATATTACCCTTTTAAAAACTCTTCCAAGGACTATCTGAATAATTTTTCCTGTTTTGTTTTGTTTGATATTTAGGTTAAATTGTGTTTTCACACTAGAACTCGAGGACATAAATTAACGAGAGGAAATAAAAACGATGATTAATGGACAGTGCAGGGCTTTTTGTTCGTAGACATGCAAAAAACCTTTCTCGTATAGATTTTGAGCCGGTGAGAAGGATTTCTCCAGGGAATCAGTGGAACGGTAAGGCACACAAGCGAGAAAACGCAAACAGGGCTGCTAGGCTAGAAGTAGAGCTCTCGGATCACGAGCGACTAGAATTTTCATAGGACGAGCGTTTGAATATTCTCCAGGTCTAGCAGGAATAAATCTGTTTGCTTTATCAAGGAAACAAACCGCTCAAAACGCGATAGTAAATTATAGCCTGGATTTCCTTCTTTCCATTCAAGCAAAGGAAGTATTCATTCAGGAATTTTTCATTTGCCTTACAGACCACGAACTTAAACAATGCTTAAACTAATCCCTTTCTGAAAAATTTTCGTATATAGCAGTAAGTGAATCATTTGAAATATTGGTGAATAAAAAAGAACACTCTTCAGCGTTCAACAGAAAAGTTGGAAACTCGTAGCAAAAATCACGACAGAAACAAGTCGGCGCTTTCAAATATGTACTATTTTTTTTATTTTTTATTTTTTATTTTGCAACAGTAACCAAGGTCACTTGGTGTTAGGTTAAGAACATTTTGGATACAATTAAAGAAATTAACCTTAAAAATGACTGACAAGAAACAAGAATGTAAGGAATAAAATGCATAAAAGCGTCCTGCTAGATTGTTTGGTAAAAAGCTGTAAATAGTAAAACTAACAGCCTTAATAGCCGCTTAATTTGCTAGCATCACTTGTCGCAAAAAGGCTTCCAAGGGCCTCCACAGACTAGACATTTAGTTGTCGACAACTAAATGTTATCGACAACTAAATGTTGCTTGCGTCTAGTTGTCGAAAACTAATCTAACATATAGCGTTTTTTAATTGTCGATGACATTTAATTGCCGGCAACAAATAGTCGTCGACAACTTAATGTCTAGTTTGTGGAGGCCCTAAATGTTATTAACTTACAATTTACATGAAATTTATCTAAATGTTAGTTTTGAATTTAATCAAAATCCTGCATTAAAAATCCTGTATAATGTACTTGATATTTGATTTTGGCAAACTCTATCTCAAGTACATTGAAGCAACGGTGTATTAAGATAAAAAAAATGATGCGTGTTTTTGTGTGGGAGAGGGTAGTCATGTTTTATTTGGCCATCTAAAGACAGCTTTCCAAGAAATGTTTCTATAATATTTTTCGCTTTGACCGAAGTGACTGTGAGAAGTAACTAGTGAGCACAGCTGTGGTCGATTGTGTTGCCCTATTGATGTTCAAAGGGAAAGTCTTATGCTTTGCTAATGCTGTGAAATTTAGTTTTTAATTTAACTTAATTAATTAATTTATTATTATTTTTGGGGGGCGTGGTTGTGTCGCAAGATTTTTATAGCCGCCCAAAGAATAACGCATTTTAATAGGAAACTGAATTTCTTATTCATGATGTTTCTTGCTGGCGATTTACCTGCTTAACGCAATGTCGCTCGCATAACACGTTAGAAAGATAAAAATTTGCGTAATCAAACAATGTGAAATTCTTAGCGACGATCTTTTAAATTTTATTTATTGATGTAAACGCAAAGTCCCTTGAGTGGGTGCGCGGTGGTGTAGTGGTCAGCGCGTTGTACTTTGGATCTGAAGGTCGCTGGTTCGAGGCCCAGTCCCTGCCAGCCGTTTGTTTCCTTAGACAAGAAACTTTACTCCACATAGTCTCTCACCACACATGCAGTACCGTCCACATAATGCTGGGTGTAACCCTGCGATGGACTAGCATCCCATCCAGGGGGGAGTAGTGCACTCGCCATTTATGACCAGGACGATACTAGGACTTGGAGAACAATCTGCCCTAAATGCAACGTAGCGCGTAACCTAACACGCCTACCGTCATGTTGTTTCTAGTTTTTATACTTTTCTGTCTGTAATCTGTTTTTTTTTTTTTTTTTTTTTTTTTATGTTTTACAAGGGGAGCGCTGTAATTGGCATAGCTGTAGCGTCTCCCCGGCCAGTGTTTTTGTACTTGTTTATATTATGTCCTCTTCTTGCCTTGTGTAATATGTTTTTGGCCGAAGATAAATAAATAAATACTCTCCGCCGTGTAGGCCTCCTTGGCTCGTTTGCCGCTTTACTTCAACTTAATATTCTCGTGGTAATTTGCATTAAACATGTTATGGAAACACGACATTGCTTATCAGATTGTTAAATAGTGTTTAATAGTTTATTATCGTGAAATAAGCTAGATAAAAAAAATCGTAGCGACGCAGGCCGTAGTTTTGATTGCGCTCCAAGAGCAAAAAGTCTGGCGAAAAAGTGACCACGGATAAAGAGACAATTCACGCTTTCGGACCTTTAAGTCCCGCGAGTATTCACGTTTTGGGCAATTTGATTTTTTTAGGCGAAACCCACTGTTTCGGAGTCTAATTTAATGAATGGTTACTATACAAAATTAAGGCTTGATGTATTTGCTTACATATAATTCCTAAGCTTAAAGCGTCAGAAAAATGTTTCCTAACTCTGGATGGAGGGCTTGTTTTATTAGCTAATCTATCTATTGTACCTTTTTTTGTACCTTTCCTTTTAACTATCTATATATGTAAATATTCATTTTTTTCCTTTTGTCTTATTTTCTAGTACTTTATTCGTGTCCCCAATTATTTTGTTAAAAGCTAAACACCTTGATACTTAAATAAACTCTGCTACTACTACTACTACTACTACTACTACTACTGCTACTACTACTATCATTACTACTATCATTAGAAAAAGAAAAAGAACAGCTTAAGAGATCAAGAGGTAACTGAGCAAGAAATACGTCAAGCGATGAAGAAATTGAAGAATAAGAAATCGGCATTTGTTGACAAAATAAGAAATGAAATGATCAAAGCGAGCCTTGAATCGCTTATGCCTATTTACATCAAACTTTTTAATCTCATTTTACAATCTGGAAAAAATGCCAGATATTTGGTGTCAAGGCCTTATAACCCCAATCTACAAATCGGGCGACAAGAGTGATCCAACAAACTATAGAGGCATATGTGTATCGAGTTGCCTTGGAAAACTGTTTTGTTCCATTTTAAATCAAAGACTATACTTGTATTTTAGAGAAAACAAGATATTACACAATTCCCAAACTGGCTTTGTACCTGAAAATCGTACTGCAGACCATGTTTTCACTCTAAGGACCCTAATAGATAAATATGTCCACTACCATAAGGAAAAAGTCTATGCTTGTTTCGTAGATTTTCGTAAAGCTTTCGACTCTGTTTGGCACGAGGGATTGTTTTACAAGCTGCTCAAAATCAACATAGGAGGACAGTTCTACAATCTGATCAAAAGACTTTATTGCAATTCAACATGTTCCATTAGAATCGGAGAAAACAAAACTCGATCTTTCTCATACTCAAGAGCTGTACGTCAAGGCTGTATTTTAAGTCCTCTTTTATTTAACCTCCACATAAACAATTTGCCGTATTTATTCGAAAACACACTGTCTGATCCATTTGTTCTTCCAAATGGAACAAAAATAAATTCACTATTGTATGCAGATGATTTGATCATCCTATCAAGATCCAAAACAGGATTACAAAACTGTTTAAACACCCTCTCTTAATATTGCAAAACATGGATGCTAAAAGTCAATCCCAAGAAAACAAAAATAATGATATTCCAAAAACGCCCAAGGAAATCCGTTGACATCAACTTCAACATAGGTACCGAGCCAATTGAAATTGTTCAAGAATGCACCTATTTAGGTACACGTTTAATTCCGACGGGAAAATTTACACTTGCAGTCGAACACTTGAAAGAAAAAGCCGTGCACGCCTTTGCTAGTCAGACGAAAACAAACACTTCTCAATAGACTTAATCCCAATACCGCATCTCAGATTTTTGACACAATGATATTTCCGATCTTAAGCTACAACAGTGAGATATGAGGGATGTACACTAAGCAGAATTTTAAAGCATGGGATCAGTTCCCCAATAGAAAAAATTCATCTCAAATTTTGTAAACACTACTTAGAAGTAAACAATAAGGCCTCTAACATAGCTTGCAGAGCCGAACTTGGAAGATTACCACTAATAATCCCAATTAATCAGAAAATTATGAAATTTTTTTTTTATCTAAACAACAAAGATAATGACTCTATAGTCAAACAATCTTTCCTCATGTCGAAGAATCTACATTTTATTAATAACTCCAGATTTTATTCCAATTTTATGAACTTGATAGAACAATATCATCTATCCAATTTAGATCCTGAATCTTTAGATAATGATAGAATTAGGCGATATACAACTAATATGAAAGAGAAATATATATCCTCCTGGCGACACAGCCTTGAACATTCAAATAAATTAGAATTTTATTAAGTCTTTAAAGATGAACACGTTACATCTGATTATTTAAACCAGTTAAGAAACTTTAATGAAAGACGAAATTTAGTGAAGTTTAGAGTAAGTAATCACAAACTTATGATTGAACTAGGTCGATATCAAACTGATCATATGCCCAGAGAAACTAGATTATGCCCATTGTGTAAATCAAATCTAGTAGAAAATGAAACTTATTTCTTGTTGCAATGTAGCAAATACTCTCTGCAGAGGCAGACATTCTTCAATCGAATCAATGAAATAATACCTGATATTGAAAGGAAATCAACCTCAGAAAGCATAAAACTTCTCATGAACTCTAACGACTATCATGTGAATAAGCTAGTAATGAAGTTTATTTCCTTGTGTATGGATATACGTGATACATTGTTATTATCAAGTGAAAGTGGTGTAACTTAATTAGGTTCATTAGCATAATATTAGAGTAATATTAGTCTTCTTTTGTTATTAATTTCTAGAAATATGCTTTTGCAATACTGTAAAATCTTGCGGTCATGCAAATAAAGCAATTTACTACTACTACTACTACTACTACTACTACTACTACTACTACTACTATTTAACAAGCAGAAAAGAATAAAAAGAGTCGTCTTTGTGTCTGATTTTCAGCATTCAGCTTCTTCTAAACCAGGAGACAAACTATCCAGAAGACAAAATGGTACAAAATGGCACAGTTTGTGGGCTGCCAGGTTGGGTTGGCATTCCAAGGAACGACACGGCTGCCTATATCAACGACATTCTACTCGCTGGTGTCAATGGATCCTGTGCCATTTTTGCTTTCATTAATAACCTGGCCATTATTTTTGCTGTCATCAAGAAACCGTCCTTGCAAAGACCCAGCAACATCATGCTGTGTAGCCTGGCCTTCGTAGATTGTCTCACAGGAGTCTCTGCTCAACCAATGTTTGTCGTGTGGCGATTTTTCCTTCAAAAAGCACAGCAGTCGTGTTTAAACCAAGTCGATATTTTTGATGTGTATTACACGTTACATTTCTTTACAGTCGGCTTGTCTTTTGTCATGGTTGTGATCATTAGTTTTGATCGCCATTATGCTCTGTCGAGACCTTTGGTATACGCTACTAACGCCACCAAAAAAGGTTAGCTCTTTTGTTAATCTGATATATCTAATTGTTCTAATTTGAGCATCCATTTAGGGTATAGAGTAATCTTGTAAGGGTAACGTAAAGTTGACAATTGTGATTCTTAACCCTAACTGTTCTTATGTTTGCTTGTTAGGGTACACTTTTTACAGTTTAAATTATGTGAAATAACCTTTCACTACATATTTTTCAAATAGCATACAAATATACTTTACAATTAGCTATTTTTTCTTCTCTTGTGCCATCATACACTTTTTACTTTCAATATAAGAGTTGTATTCCGACATTTTTCGCGCAACCTGTCCCACAACAACTAAAATAGTGAATTCTGTCATTGCGAGACAGGTTCGAGGAAACATATTACACCACACAACGTCTGATAAGTTGGTCGCCGCAGTCGTTGCTATACTTTGAACCGTGTTTTTTCACAACGATTGCACGCAGCTGTCAAACGTTTTTTCCAGCGTCTCAAGAGCTGCATTTTTTGAAGCGATCAGGTGCTCTACACATACATGTGTTCCATCATTTACATACTTTTACTGTGATCATTGCCCATAAATAACCTAAATTTCGCTTTTCTGCAGGCGCTATAAAGGCTGCCATCATCGCCATCGTGATTTGGTCGCTGTATACAGTGCTGGTTCGCGTTCATGTTATCCTTCCTGCTCGTGCCCGCTTCATTGCTCATGTGGTCTGTTTTGTGGTTTTTCTCGTGGTCCCAACTGTCAATCATATAAGAATGCTGTTTGCGATTCGTCGTCTAAACTCTCAGCTGGGTGATGCTGTTGCCTCACAACAGATGTCAGTGATATTGCAGCGAGAGAAGACAGTAGCTCTTGACATGTGGATTGTCGCAATTTTGCTCTTGACGTCTCTGGTGCCAGCATTTCTGGTGAAGATTATTCAATCACGATATCCTCGAGCGTATTCCATTATGTCGCCGTGGACTCTAACAGTGACGTTTATGACTTCATCCATTAATCCACTCTTTTACCTTGGGCGAAACAGAAAACTTAGAAAAGCAGTGAAATCGTTGATTTAACCCTTGGACATACAAGAGGCATGTGGATACCACCCCCCATAAGGTTTTTTTTTCTTGAATTTTTGTAGATGATTTATCATCTGCACCTACCTATTTCAGCAGCTGTAAGCGTATCCCTTAGACACATTTCGACATAGGCTTGGTGAGAATCAGTTGCTATGGTTACGAGATATGACGTCATGAATAGTAGGCAGTCAAGCCATTCTTGAATAAAAAATGCGTGTTTTTCGCCATTTTAGGTGAAGAAAGCACATAATGTTTGCAAAAGGCAGCAAAGTGTTTAAGACGGATTCCGCTCAACGTTCGAGCAATAAGTGCAAAAAATATTTACCAAAAAACTACTCATAGCACGGTAACATTTTAAAGAGCCAGTGTCACCCAAAGTGCTTTGCGCGCCGAGGTACATTTTTCATATATGAAAAATACGCCATTTTCTTGATTGTCGTGAAGTCTGATTTGTATCTTCTTCCATCGCTGCCGTTAGCGATCCGAAAGCACTAGTGTGAATTTTGACTTCACATTTAAGTGTCGCCGTATCGATTTCGTTGTATATTTCCGAATTCTGAAGTGTTTTCGCGGTGGAGAAGGAGATCTTTAAATTGAATGCCTCGTAGGGTTCAAGAAAGTTGAGGCGAAGGCCGAGTCTTCAGGGCTCTGCCAAAGTTGTATGGCCGAAGGAGTCCGTGTATCAGTAGTGGAGGGAAAGAAAAACATCTACGGGTTTCAGCAATAGTACTGACACTGTGTTTGTCGAAATAGTGCTACATTCGTTGCCGAATGAAAACAGAAGGAACGTTGATTTACCACAAAATAACAGTAGCTACGGGCTTGCTCCAAAATAATGCTTATGGTAATGAGCCTGTGCTGTTTATGTTTTATTTTTACAAAAAGTGTAAGTGGCTATTCTGGTTTTGCGTCCATCGACATCGGTCGTTGCAATCGATCGCGCAATCAATCGATCGGACTGTAATAGATCCATGTATATGCATTGAATGCAAAGTCATATCTTGAGTAGTTTTCTCCAGTGACATCTAGCGATGAAGACGTCAATATTCTTGCTACTTGTTTTTGTCGTGTTATTTTTATATCGAGTGGAAGTGGCTACTCTGGTTTTACGTCTAACGAGATCGATCGATCGATCGATCGGTTGTTATAAAAGCTCCATACGCGTTGACTACAAAGTCAGATCTAGAGTTGTTTTCTCCGGTAACATCTAGCGATGAAGATATTACTATTTTAAGAGGCTACTACTGTAAATGTCAGCTTGCTGAAAGGCCAGTGCAGCAGGGTATAATTTGCGAAACGTCCGGCAAACGCGCCAGCCAAACTTCAAAACAAAAACACAACCGCGCAAAGCACTTTGGGTGACACTGGCTCTTTAAGAGGCAATGTCCACTAAGACCGAGCGAAATCGAAAATATGTGGCACATGATGAAAAATTAAAATTCTCCATTTTTCGCCCAGAGATACCTTATGGTAGCTCTAGAAACGTGGTGGCATTTTTTGTTGAGAAACTATTTTTAAACCTCCAAAAAATTAAAAAACCGTTACCGCACTACGTGTCTCTACAAACATCCCGAAAAACGCGAATCATACCTTCTCGTAAACTTCGCTCTGTTTAATTCGCGTCATGGAACAATCCTGTTTTGAGCTTAGAAATTTGCTGTTGAAGAGTTTACAAGTAATTTGAGTCAAATTATTCTTTTGTGGATTGATTGCCAAGGTCGTGGCAGGCTGCTGAAAACCACTAAAATTCGCTTGCTTTGAATTCTCAATTTGGCACAGTTTTTCAAGAGAAAGTTTCCCTCCCCGGTAAAACACCGAATCACTTGAAATTCAGAATTCTTGAAAGAGGAAATGCCGTTCTTAAACCAGGTTTAAATATTAGTTTCGGGCTTTTTATCAGCGCCGAGTACAAACGCTCTCAAAATCCCGATAATTACAACATTAACACGTCAACAATTGGCACATACCTCCGACCAAATAACCGAAAATGTGGACATTTCTTCTATTTTGGTTGGTATTCGGTTGTAATCCACAGTAGAAAGGTAATGCCTAGCTCATCTGAATATACTATTGTCTAAATATCAGGTTCTGTGCGTACTCCTTCATAATAACCATCTTGGCGTCTGGGGTCAACAACATCACTGAAGCATCGCGTATTGGCAATCAACCCAAATGACTTATTCCCATCCCGCCTCCTTCAGGAATAAAATGGTTTTGCCTTATTTGAACTTCAAAAGAGTTTTCTCCTATAAGACGTCTTTTCTTGATCTGTATTCGTTGTAAAATTTCGAAACGATAATTTCTTGCCGAAAGCTTACAAGCCTGTTTAGTTTGAGTCACACAACAAAATGTCACGCACTTGATTTTACCTGACGTCGGGTTTGACTTGGAGGGGGAAATGCACAGGAAACAAACAACAACAACAACAACAACAACAGCAACAAGCAAGCAAAAAGCAAACAAACAAAAACAAAGCAATGAGAACTTGAGAACAATGAGAAATCTGTGGACCCAAGGATCGATTACCGTCAACTGCCGCTTATAAGCCCTGGGCTTATACAACTTTGTAAGGGGTTTTGGGTGGGCTTGTAAACGGAAGGGCTTATATCCGGGGGGGCTTATAAGTTTCGAAATGAGCCACAGCAGTGTTGATCGAAATCCGTTTTTAATTTACTAGTTTTTAATTAACCTTTGAAACGTCACAATAAATCGAATTCATTTCAATTTTAATTTAACAACAAAATCAAAAACAACGCGAACGTAACCGGAACGTAACAAAACAGAAGCTCAGAGTTCATCTTCGCAGTGTTCTGTGAGAGTGCTTAATATTAAGGAAACAGGGAAAACTAGAGGGCGACTTATATCCGGTGGAGCTTATATCGGATGTATTTTTTTTGTTTACAGGTAGATGGGCCTATAACCGAGGGGGGCGGGGGGGGGGGGCTTGTAAGCGGTTGGGTTTATAAGTGGCAGTTAACGGTATTTATGTATTTATCAGTATCATTAGAGGCAGTGAAGCCTTGTTAGAACCTTGCCTGTTACTAGGGCTTTGAAAAAGAAATTATTATTAAGTCTCTATGTATTGGTCTTCAAAAGATGGTCAAAACAGGAGTGAGAATGTAAAAATGTATGTTGAGTTTACTCAAGCCCAAACCAGGGGTGTGGCCTGGGGTGCCGGAACCGTCCTTTTCGTTCTTTATAAGCTTGTGAAACCATTTTATGGCAAACCTAGCGGATTACAATTTTATACATGAAACTCGAAATTAAGTTGAGTTTGAAACTCAACTCATGTTGAAACTCATCATGACAAGGAGTCCTAATGTTTAGGGCTCTTTGTCGCTTTCCGCCTGATCTTCTGAGCACTACAGGTGATGAAGGTGGAGAACCATCCTTGTGACGAATGGCTAACGCTCGAAACGTCAGCTTTCAATCTCTTCGCGGTGGCTCAATTTACCTTATTAACTCAGTTGATAAATACAAAGTTTTGTGTTTCGCTTCCCCACCGATGCAGCACCACAGCTTCTCTAGAAACTAACCCCCTTGTTTGTCAAGAGAAAGTTGGTTGTGCGATTTTTCTCCGTCTTCTCACGTTTGAGGAGAACGAGCTCGGTTTCGCTTAGAGCACTGCTATGTACGGTAGACCATCAGATGACAGGGCCTTAGTTTTCAGCGCAGATATTGGTCTTATAGGTGCCACGCCATATGCTCTTCATAAACGGACGTATTCCTTCTTTAGAAAACTGTATATTCACACCATCAATCTTCCAATTCAAGTGGCAACCAAACGGCTTGCAATGGACGCGCACCGGATGACACTTAAGGATGGTTCTCCACCGGGAACTTGATATCGTGTCCGGAGTTTAGGAGGACAAATGTATCCGACTTAGTCTCCGCCGGCCTTGCGGTCGCAGGCTCCCAAGGGAAGGGAGCCAAGAGTTTGAACACCACGCCCAGCTCTGCTCCTAGTACTAATGCGCTAACTATGGTGGCCCTACAAGCCCTGCAGTGGTAGCAGCCAGCACTGTCTTGCCGGAAGCTGACTGTTTTCAGGGCTGGTATGGTAGTGAATCTGCTTAATGACGTCTGCCATCACAGCGAGGAATGCACGAAAGTGGGTATGAGAAAAAAGTGTACTTACCAGAGCCCACTGGAGGGAAGACACCGATGTGTTGCAAAATAGCTTTGGACTCCGACTTGTCATTTCCACGGTGTGCTTTTCTCACTTTCCCGTTCGAGGCATACTTAGAAAGCCCTGGTAGAACTCAACATGACCAACGTCGATTAGTTCCCTCTGCGCTATTCCCAGACAAGAGCGATGGGCTGGGCAAATGGTCCATGTTAAGAATACTAATTAAAAACACTTTTGCGTGTGCTAAAAGAAAATCAACGAGGCTCAACTTCTGAGTGGGTATCGCTGATTCCAATACTGCAAGTGTGACCCGAAAAGTCTTTTTTTTTTTGCAACTGGAATGGCAACTGCTTGTTCATATCGCTTGTAAGAGGCGCAAACGCCTGCAACTAGTTTCTGAAAAGAATAAGTGACCTCTATTCGCAGCCAAGGGAGATAATGGTTTGATTGGCTATTGTACTCGGTGACAGGGGTCCTGACTGCGAGAACTCCAAAGAACCTATCCTTTTACAATGGCGCGATATAGAGGAAGCGCTCTACAACTGCTGCGTTTTAAATCTGGCGTTTTCCTTTTTTTTTCTTCTTTTTTTACGAAAATTATCAGTTTTTGAACATTTACTCAAAGCCGATCCGTACTTAAGACATTTTGTCTAGTTTCCAATAATGCCGCACCTGAAATTCTCACACGCCTGATTTCCAACAAGAAAATCATTTCCGCAAATGGCAGCTTCTCGAGGCGCCTTCCTCGACGCAACGCTGGTGGCTTGCAAATAATATTGAAATCCTTCACCGTGAAATTAATTAGACTTGAAAAGTCGAACTCTGCATAAGATATAAAAAAATATATCGATGTTTGCTATTTTAGACTATCGGAAGCTAATGCTTTCTGCTTCTAGTGAACACGTGACAATTTTTTCCTCTCGCCAGAGCGTCACAAAATGTACATCTATGTAATCTGAAAATTGTTTTGCACAGGTCAGAATTGTATCACTCTATTTTACTAGTTTTTACTATTTTCTATCTTGTATAATTTTTTTCATAGCTTAAGTTATTTCAGACGTCCTAATCTTTCCATTTTTTCCCATTTTTGCAATCCCATCACCAAAACCTATCCTGTGACTTGACCACAACCCGTTGCGTGACAGACAAAATTTAGTCAGATCAGACCATAATAACAGTGCGGTTTCTGAGATGAATGTGGAGATCACGCTGCAAAGTTATTTAGTTTCTTCAGGGAATTAACACTGGGAGATTTTAAAAATTCATTTGGCATTCGTTAAGGGATGTGAATGTGTTGGCGGAGTCGTTACTCATTACTTGAAAGTCAATCTGGAGATACCAGGAGATAACGGTCGATTCTACGCGTCAAGATGGCCCTTGAACAGTACACCTAAAACTTGACAAAACCTGGCATTTAGACAAAATCGTATTCATGGTAAGCTAGATATGACCTTTATCCTGTACTTTTCAGCCAAACACCAAAGGAAACAAGGAAAAATTCCAAGTTTTCGGCTATTCGGTCGGAGGCACGAGCCTATTGTTTGTACTGGTTGACAGGTTAATGCTATAATTATCGGGGTTTTGAGAGCGTTTGTACTCGGTGCTGATAAAAAGCCCGAAACTAATTTTTAAACCTGATGTTAGAATGGTATTTCGTCTTTCAAGAATTCTGAATTTCAAGTGATTTGGTGTTTTACCGGGGAGCAAATCTTTCTCTTGAAAAACTGTGCCAAATTGAGAATTCAAAGCAAGCGAATTTTAGTGATTTTCAGCAGCTCGCCATGACCTTGAAAATTAATTCACAGATCTAAAACAGGACTCAATTACTTCCTACACACTTTAAAAGCAAACTTCCACGCTTAAAATCTGGGTTTTCTGTGGTGCAAATCAAACAGAACGAAGTTTACGAGAAGGTATGATACACGTTTATTTCGCGTGTTTACAGGACACGTGTGGCGTAAACATGTTAAATTTTTTTTTCGGGCGTAAAAAAATTTTTCAAGAAAAAAATGCCACCACGTTTCTTAGATTGCCATAGGGTATCCGTGGAAAATTTATGAGGGAATTTTATTTTTCATCATGTGCCGCCACTCGCTCGATGTTAGTGGACATCCCCTCTTAAATGCTATTTGAAACATCTCACTCTAGTTCACTTGCCCAAGTGACCCCGCGATGAAATTCTCAAGCATTCTCAAGAAAATTAATTTCAAATCTCGTAAAAGTATGCTAAAAACGGGCGCCATTTTGTTTTGAACTGACATGAAGCGTCTTTTTAATTGAAATATGGATAACTTCAAATCCAATTTTCTCTCGCGGGGTCAGCTTGGGAGCAAAAGTAACGATAAGTTCTTCTTATCTGTTCTCAAAATGTGACAGTGCTGCAAGTATTTTTTTGGTAACTTAATTTTTGCACTTACTGCTCGAACGTTGAGCGGAAATCGTCTTAATTATGTCATATTCTAGCGGCGCTTTTCATTCGACCAAAATATTCCGATTTAATATTTCGAAATTTTCACATGGCAAATGCAAGAGTAAATCGGGAAATTTTCCCTTCGATTATACAAGCGCAGTTAGATCGAACTGTTCCATTCAGTTTCGGACGGAAATTTCTAGGAATTACGACAGAGAGGTTCTGGAAACCGAACTTTCTTTCGAATAATACCGTAATTTCCGTTGTTCCGATTTTCCGGAACGCTAGGACAACCTCGCGAGATATACGGAAAATTCTGGAAGTTTGTTCCGGAATAGTTCGTTCTATACGCCTCTCCACCCGGAATTTCCCGAATTTTTGGTTGAGTGGAAAGCGGCCTAGACGTCTAGCATCAATCATTTTAATTTCCGGCTGTTTTTTTTTTTTGTTTTTGAAAATTTCTAATGTTGCGGAAAATCCGAGATGGCGGCCATCTTGAATGACATCACATGCCCCCAGCTCCCCCGCAACCTATAATATGATCTTCATCTAAAACCTTTTCCAAATATTGCAACACAGCAAAAGCTCTAGGGGGTGGGGACGGTCTATCAACCCCTTCCTTCTTGTGCCACGGTAAGGGGGTGAATTTGCTTGTATGGCCGAGGCTTAATTAACTCTTCGCTTTCCCAGGATTATCTAACTGTAAAACCTCTTACGACTAACAACACAGCATCGCTGAGTGCTGCAGGATTTACTTTTGCGGCAAAGCGGCAAAGGTGGCTTCTGTAGTGTTTTAGTTAACGATTGATGCATGCTATCAATATCAAATGATGTAATCCGCTATGTAACCAAGTGATCTGACTTTATGTATAAATTGTGATCAACTGTATATTTAGAAGCATTGCAATAAACCGTTCAATGAGATAACAGCTCTCACTATTCTCTGTAGAAGAATAAGAACCCATAAGTCAAACTCGACAGCTTCCTTTTCAACAACAATCGTCACTATATACACTGGGCGGCGTATGGGAGGGCGGGTGCAGTCCACTGTAGTAACTAATTCCCTTTAATTTCTTTTTGAAGACAACGAAAACTCTTATTAACCCTTTGCAGGCTAAATTAAGTTTGGAGATTTAGAAACTTTTAGTATATGAAAATCTGGAAAATCTGCAAAATATTCAATTTAAAACATTTGAGTACCACATTTTCGGAGCGTTTACAACAATAAACGTACTTTAAGGGATGACATTCAAAAAATTATTGGCGTCTCTTAGCAGGTGTCAGATGAAATCCAAGATGACAGCTGATTTTGTTTTGGCGTGGGAAGTCTGGGAACTAAGATTTGAGAATCCTCTGATTAGAATTGGTTGATTGTTTTCATGGCCGATATATCGGCCATCCGATCACAAATGGTTAAGGTACATGATTTGGAGCATTACGGCCAAAGAAATTACGTTTTGAAATGGGAATTTAATTTATGTCATTAGAAATGTGTCATCTACTTTTTTTATTTTATGTTTGAAATTACTAAAAAACGAGCTCAGTTTTGAGACAGATGTATTCTTGACTATTTTGCCATGTCCTTATCCGATTTCACTTGCGCGAACGGTCCCACGATGCAGGAGGTGCAACGTGAATTTCATTTAAGTATGAACTTATGGGTTTTTGAATAGAATTATTCAAAAATGATTCTCTGTCCACTATTTTGTGTTTGCTCATTCATAAAAGTAGGTCAAAGCACAGTCCTAAGATAACAGCATCTAATTTGCACAAGCATCAGTTCAGGGAGATGTCGGCAATTAATTGTTTCCAATATTGACTGTCGGGTTCATCTCTTTGGGCAATTGTCGATGTTTCTTGTCCTAGAAGTTTTCAATAGTAGTAATCTTTTAAGCAAAGTAGTTGTCGTTTTAAAGCTATTTTATCCGAAAAGCTTCTAAAAACAGTTTTGTGAGTTCCTCAAATTAAAGCGCCCAAATTTAAACATTTTGCAGCGGCAAAACTTATGCCATTGTTCAAAGCATTTCCGGTGTTTGTTTTGTTTTCAATCTCGATGGTCTCCAGCTAGGTAGGGAACGAAATTTAAATTTTTTTTTAGCAAAATATAAGCAAGGCAGTTGTCGGCTTAAAGCTATTTTATCCGAATTAAAAGCTTCATGTCTGAAAACTTTCTGTGCATTTATCAAAGCGCCCGAAATTATACATTTCGCGGCCGCAAAATTTATGTCTCAGTTTTCAGCATGTTTTGGTTTGTGTTTTTTTTCCAATGTCGATGGTCTCTAGTTAGAGATCGAAATAAAAGTTATTGAAGTAACTATAAGAGGGGCAGTTTTCAATTTAAGCTATTTTAACCCATAAGCTTCCTAAGACAGTTTTTGTGTGTTCCTCAAAGCGCCCGAATTTATATACTTCGCGGCCGCGGAACCTACGTGATAATCTCGATAGTTTACAGATGCTTGGCAGTTCCCAAAAAACCTTTCTTTTCTGTAATTTTTCTCAGCAAAATGCGAGTGAAATGCCAGTATAAATTTTTGACTAGACTTTAAGTGGTAGTTCGTGTTATTTTTTAACATCCCAGCACGATGAAAATCCAAAAAGATATCTCATTTACTTCAGAGTAAGTTATATTTTGTTGTTGTAAATGAGCGACGCTTCAAGTTCATTCTAGCGAACAGGCAATAGTCCAGGAGATTTGACAAGCCTTGATAGTTAAATGACAGGATATAGAAACATTTCAAGAACCAAGCAAGACGGCTTGTGAGTAAAATATGTGTTCAGTTTGATGCCATAAAAAAGCAATAAAGCTGTGCTCTAGAATATAACGTCTTTTCGAGCTCGGAGCTAAAATGTTGGAGGACAATTTGGAACACTTTCGGGCTTTTGAAAAACACCTTGTGAATGAGAACGAGCTAAAAAGCCAGGAAATATATTTGGGACTGTAAAGTTTAGGGACTATTTTAGAGAAACGAACACCAGCTTATTCCCTTAGAGTTCCGCTTTTAGACTTGGTTAAACCTATATATTATTCTTGATCTTTTTTATTTGAATATTGAAGTGGGAAAAAGCTTAAGAAAAGCAATGCAACGTTGTTCTCCAAAGTTTTGAGCTGGATTTTTACTTTTTGTGAAAATTTAAGTTGGCCTTGGTTTCCCCAAAACCATAGCTGAGCTTCTTTCGGGCATTTCTTTTTTCTTGGCGCAAAACCTCTAGATGGCCGTCTCAGAAAAAGGAAGTTCTAGTTTTCGTCTAAGGTAATCCATAACATATGGCACGATTAGATCGATGGTTACTCTAGAGTTAACAAGACCCAAACAAAACAATCGTTTATGTAGTCCTAACTTACATTTTGTCGTAGCTAACTGATCGCTGAGATAAAGAATAGGTTTCAATGGTGCTGTGCTTTAGAGCACAGCATTGTCATATGGGCGGTTTCATTTGTGGAAATTCGCTCCTCTAGTGCTAGTAAAACGGCTGTGGTTGCCTGATATAAAAAGACTATTTAGCACATAGTTATTATGCATACATAGGTTTCAAACTGATTTGATGTTTTTAGTCAAATTCACCTTAAATTGACCGCGGACTGCTAATCTCTCGAACAAGCAATTATAGTCAGTTTTACTTATTTTGCTAGCAAAGATTTTCAAGTAAATTTGCTCTTGGTCATTTTGCATTTTTTGGTTTTATATATTGATTTTTATGAAGAATGAATTGAGAAAATAGTAGAAAATAAACTATAAAATATAAACCATTTTCAATTAAAAATCTTGAGACCGGAGCTCATCTTATCACAGTGCTCCGATTTGCGGTGCTGACCGTATTCCATAGCAAAAATTGTCGATATATGATGCAATTCTCCTTACCTGCACAAATAAGCGATGTATAAAAAGCGGTCGGGAGATTTTATATGACGATACTAGGCTACCTGTACAGCACATGCTCGGAATGAGACAGGTGTCCAGATATTAGGAAAAATTAATCAACAAAAGCTTGATCACTGTCATTTCAGTCAAATATCAGTCGAGTGAAAAATCGATAAGCAGTTTTAATCTACGGATAATCGGTAACGCAAATGGTCCACGGAGATCAGAAATTTTTATCAAAATTGATTTTTCGATAAATTAACAATAAAAAATTATTATCAGATTGAGATTCAAATATAAAGGTGGTCTTGTGAAATTGTCAGACTTCATCTTTGCCGGAAACGTCTCAACTTATTTAGGAGGATCCTTGCCGGCGTCATTGTTTACATCTTGAAAATTGAAATTCATCCGATAAACAAACAAAGATTATAACTAGAAAAAGCATATAACATTTAGTTAACATGCGAAGTTTGAAGGATGGAAACCGGTTTCAAATGATGTTCTTAATACAAACGTCTGCACATTTGACATTTTTCAAAAGGAATATTTCCTTTAATTTTCAACATTCTCCTCTCATATTTGCTATTTTTACTAATTGTGCCAGTCTCTATCGATTTTTTGTGTTTTCATTTGCCAAGCTAACTATGAAATTTTCGATAATTTATGATAATGCTTAGATCAAAGACTGTCAACATAAACACAGATCTGCCTATATGAGAGAAAATAATAAAAAAGGAATACAAAGTTGGCGTTTCAATTAATCTTTGAATATTAAGCAGTATGCCTCAAAGAAAAATTGGTTAAATTGGTTTAAAAAAAATGTTGTTAGTGATCAACATTTAAGGGCTTGTTGTTTAAACATATTTTTTCGCTCCTGCCTTGGATTGTCATTTTATTTCTGGAACAAAATATTATTAGAATTCACATTAATTTCAAATCCATACATTTCATTTTTTTAATCTTTTATTAAAGCCATCTAAGCATTAAAATTCAACACCAATCACTTATGTTTTGAACTTGTTATAAAATGCATACTCTTCAAACTGCTCACACCATATGTCACATCTGATGAAAATGATTCACTTTACCAGCAGTTTCTCATAACAGAGACCCAGAAACTTGAACAGTTTAACACAGCAAAAGCATCATGTGTCATTGAAATAGGTGTCTTCCTGAAGAGGTAAGGTCAGTTTGAAGACACACAGGCATGCTCTAGAGGGCCAATTTTTTTTCCGTCACCTGTAAGCTGGGCCAATTTCTGTGGATATGATGAAAATTAACTATTACGTTGGGCAATGAAATAGACCAGTGCAAAACGATTGCTATGTTACGCAAGCAAAACATGTGCATGTGTTCCTTGGAATATTACCAGCGCAGGTACATGCTACGAATTTTAACACAATTTTAATTGTGTCCGATTGTTTTGGTCCGATTATTTATGTTCCAAATAATTAACATTATTTGGGACAATCAAGGGTTACTTTTGACATTACTTTTTTTGTATTTTACAACGCCTGTGAAATTAATTATAACCGTTTCACCTATATAAAAATTTGCAAAAATACGACTTACACGGAAATGTCAGCTGCAAATCGCTCAGGACTATATCATGAAAAGTCAGGCGCTTACTTCAGCAATTTAGTGGTGCTGAACAAGTTAAACTCGCAATCGTTCAAGAATTATGTTTCTCAATTAACAGGAATATATAACGCAGCCTCATCTAAGGCCCATTCCTAACGTCTGGACTATGATTTACTCCTTCTGGCTAGGAGTTGTAGGGGGCCGTACAGACCTAAACCGTTTTTTTTTTCTTTTCTCTTTTTTTAATCGAATTAAAAAAAAAAACCTACCATATTCTTCGTGTGTGATAAAATGCAGCAATACTGCGAAAAGCAGTTGTTCTTTCTCAAAAAATTATAGTTTTTCCTCTCTTGTAGTAATTTCAATTGTAATCTTTGCCTGAAAGCCCTTGTAGATGAGGACACCAAAAAACGCTTGAATGCCTTTCGGTTTATGCATGATCTATAGGAAACATAGATTTTGAATTCTCACAGAACGTTGTTTCAAGTAAACATCGATGAAATATGTCGACGATTCAATAAACCTATCACCTCACCATTAGTTCTGTTGTCCTGTGTCTTTGATTTCTACATCATCTTCTGCAGATATGCCTGTTTCTCTCCGATTCTTCGGTGAGTTCGATGGTAGATGCTTAACCGTCCGCCATTTTGAAATTCCCTCAGTCCCAGTTCTACGCAGCTTCACAGGAGAGGTTTATTTCCAGTTAGCTGGGTAGAACTAGGACTGAGTGAATTTCAAAATGGCGGGCGGTTAATAAGCATCTACCATCGAACTCAGCAGAGAATCGGGGAGAAATAGGGATATTTGCAGAAGATGATGTAGAAATCAAAGACACACGACAACAGAACTAACGGTAAGGTGATAATTTCATTGAAGTTTCGATATCTTTAATAATAATAATAATAATAATAATAATAATAACATTTAACACTTATAGTGCGCATATTCTATGAATATATTCATATCTTTCAGCGCTGTTTCCTTGAAACAAATTTCTATTCGAACTCCATGTTTCCTATAGCTCAGGGTTTTTACGTGATTTGGACACAGATTATGCTGGAAACAAGACAGCTGTTGACTTGTTACCAGAACTAAATATGCGATTACCACCATGCTAATGAAACATCAATCAATATCAGGAAAAGATCTGTTTATATATTGTCCAACAAATAAACGGGGAAAACTCCCTCCATCAATACGATTTTCCTATTTGGTATCAAAATAAATTTGAGAGATAAACGAACAGAAAATAATTGACTACCAAAAGTTAGGTGAATTTAATGTCATGATGCAATTAACTAAACGTAAGGGATTTCACAGAATCAGCGTTTCAAATATAGTTAACACGCCTCCATGTGAATTAAATGTTGATTCCTGCGTTTAAGTGTTATTTTTTCAAATGTGTTAATGGTTGTCCTCTTTGAGGCGATAAACTACTGTTTATATCATATTATATTTAAAGAATGTATCTATTAACCCTCGGACGTAGAAGCAAAGCCACTCCCCAACCGTGGTACAAGGGGGAGGGGGGTTGATGAACCCCCTTGGGTTCTCGTTATGTTACAATATTTTGAAAATATTTCACCTTTAGTAGAAAGCCTGTGATGTGCTCTACACGATGAGGTACACATTATGGGTTGCCGCGCTGCTGGGGGCCTATGACGTCATTCAAGATGGCCGCCATATTAGGCGCCATCTTGGATTTTAACGAAAATTAGAAATTGTCAAAAATCGTTAAAAATTGGACATTTTTGATGTTGTACATGCAGAATATGGCATAATTAAAAATTTTGCTACTTTTTGTTGACATTTTTTGGATTTTTCATCTAAAAAGGGTAAAAAACACGAATTTTTCTTCAAAAATGCCTTGACCACCTGCTACTAATGACTTCATATCTCGTAACCATAGCAACTGATTCTCACCAAACTTGTGTCAAAATGTGTCTTAGGGATATACGCACAGCTGCTGAAAACGACAGGTCTAGGTAATTATTCGTCTTGGGAAATTCAAGGAAAAACTTATGGGGGTGGGGAGGGGCATCCACGCCCCCCTTTGTACGCCCGAGGGTTAATATGGCGGTGAAATATAATATCGTTTGCTAACATTAAAAAATCAATTTATTTATTTTATTTTTTTGGGGGGATTGTTGACGATTTGTGTTACGGTATTAAGCGGCATTATTAATATTGGCAGAAAAGAAAACGGCTGCTTATTGTGCTTATTGTGATAACCACTCCAAAACACGCGTGGCGCATTCTAATTTGGCCCAGATGAAGCCTCGGGATTTATGTACTGTGTCTGTGAACAAAAAATAAATAAATAAATAAATAAATAATAGGAATGGCTCAGATGAAGCCTCGGGATTTATGAACTGTTTCTATGAACAAAAAAATAGAATAGAAAAATAGGAACAACAGAGAACAAAGCAAAAATTGAAATGCTCGCTCGGGCAAGATATTGGTTTGCAGTCGGTGGGCACGAGGGATATAAACGATCCTTAATGTCTCGAACCATCTTACTTGCATATAGTCATCTGTCCCCGAATTTGATGTTCCATACTCCCAATTCCGGTTTTTGGTATACAGTAAGCCTTCAATTTGTCCACCAAATATATCCCGCATTCCTAACGCTATTACCAAAATAGCCTGTATACCTATAGCTATTTTGCCCAAATTTACCTTATCCCAATCAATCTTAGGCATTATTGGTGTATAAGCCAAGATCACTGCAATGCAGGCTCTGACTGCATTAGCGCCTTTCACTCTCTCAGGGAGCCTTTAGCTTGTGCATATAACATTCCGTAGCTACGGTGCGAAATGGATGAAACTTTGGATAAGACGTTGCACCAGAAAGGAAATGGAATGAGCATGATGGCTACAATAAGGGACTGGGGAAAGAAGAAACTGTTGTATGCAGTCTACAGAGGGCCCACGTTCAAAACGATCAGTTAGACAACTGTTAGTGAAAAAAAAGGACATTCAAATTCCGTAACAAAATAAGCCAGAACACGCATAAGTTAGGACCACCTTACACGACTCAAGGTATGCATGGCAAGCAAAACCTGGCACTGAAAGATTCTTTTGCTGGCTTGAATTACACCTGGTCAGGGTGTTATAACATTTTATTTAGAATAGAACAAACTGGAATTAAAGCTAAAATTAAAAGAAACTTGGTATAAATAAGGCAATTATACATTCGCTGAATAAGATACTGGCGGCCACACCAATACAAAAAAAAAGACCCAAAAAACAATGCAGAATAAATTAAATGCAAAAAAATAACTTAATTATGTCACCTTCTTACAGTGACCTACAACTGCCATAGCATAACTAAAACTAACTAATTAATTTCTTAGGAACGTATTTAGAATGGCAGTAGGTCAAAAGTACGCGTGAAAAAGACCGCTGACGTTAAAGTTGGAAAATGGATTTCAATTTACATTTGGAAAATTTTTTTTTAATTAACTCCATCGCAATTACTGTGTGCATTCGTCTCGGTCATTTGACATTTAACAAACTTGTCATCCCACTACAATGAAATGAAAACTAATTTTCTATTTGTTTAGAGTTCACTATGTTTTTAAACTGACTTCCTACTTTAACCCTATTTTGCCTGGGGGTGGGCACATTGTGCCCGCGCTGACTTTAACGAATTATAACTTTTAAACGACTGGACGAATAATCACCAAATCTTGTGACTTTTCCTAAAATTTATCAAAGTACGTGTCTATTGTTATTGACCTTTCGATAGCAACTGTCTACTCAGAAGTGTATTTTGACTATTTTCTGTGTTTCTCCGTCTTTTTATTTCAGTTTTTTCCCCTTTGTTTGTAAAAAGAAGAGAATCTTTTACTTTTGTGTGCTTGTTTTGATTAAGTATGTTTCTTAGAACAAATTCATATAACAGAATGTCGTCATTGTCAGCTGTATGACTGCAGGTTGGGATTCATGATGGTGGCCTCAAAAGAGAAACTGGCTGGTTTGTGATGTCATTGTGGCGTAATGTCACGTCATAATTGACACGTCATAAGCCCAATCTGTTATTAGCCAATGACGTGCTATAAAAGTGCCAAGTTTCATCACAGCAGCGTTAATACTTTTCGAGATCTATAAGGGGAGGGGGGTGGCACTTTGTGCCCCCCACCCCTCCAGGCTCAGAAACTCAAAAAAAGCCTAGGCAGAATAGGGTTAAACACTACGTAATATTTTTAGCAAATGGCTATGATATTGATGCTGTCGAATGCAAAGATACCTATTTCTTCTTACGGAAGTTAGGCCTCGTTCTTCTATTCGTACTCCGAAGACTTGTGGCAAGCGCGAATCCAGTTCCATTTACCAGAATATGGCGGATGTACATCTACACCTGTGACACAAACTTACCATGTAACGAACCCTAAGATGGGAATTTCCTTTTTCCCTTTCTCTAACCAACCAATAGACTTTTCTTCGTTCTATGCCGTATATATTTGTGTTTATTTGCTATTATAATATTAGCAGAATTGGCAAGGTGCCACTAAACTTAAATTTAGCTCAAAATGAACTTTCATGCATCCTTACTCATTGTGATCTTTCAGATAACGAGTAACGTAAAAAAATTATTGTCCTCACAGAACAAAATGACCGAGAAAGAAACAAGCAGTCTTTGTGGTTTTGCTAATTCATTTGGAATTCCGGCAAGGGACAACTCAGCTGCTCACATCAATGAAGCCCTCGTGGCAGCAGTGAACATTCCGTTCTGTGCTTTTGCATTCCTTAGTAACCTGGCTATCATCGTCACAATCATTAAAACACCTTCACTGCAAAGACCTGGTAACATCCTGCGGTGTAGCCTGGCCGCCACTGACTGCCTGACGGGTATCACTGCTCAGCCAATCTTTGTCGCGCTACGATTGATGATTCTTCATCGCGCTAACTCGACATGCAGTTATCAAGATAGTCTATTTACCTCTTTTTATGTTACCATCATGCTAACCTCTGGTTGGTCTTTTGCCTTTCTGACTGCCATCAGCTTTGATCGTCAATATGCTCTGTCCAGACCTCTTGAATATCGAGCAACCGTAACCAGCAAAGGTATTTTTGTTTGTTTGTTTGTTTGGTATCGGAGCTTTTGGTTGGTTTAATAGAGCCCTTTTATTTTAACCAAAGACTGCAAGTTGTAGGATATAAGTCATGGCAAAAACTGGTGTGTGGGGCGTATTCCAGAAGGCCTCTTAATAGATAGGAAAGGGGTTCTGTTAATTCATCCATTTATTGATATTTCTCCTTGATTTTTTACAGGTGCACTTACATCAATTTTTCTGATCGGAGTAGGCTGGTTTCTGCTAAGTTGTTTGGTTCAGTTTGTGTTTTCCTCCCTTCCTGGACTAATTTTTGGTATTTTCAGCTCGATTGCCTTCTTAATTATTCCAGCTGTCAATCATGTACGAATGCTCTTGGCCATTCGTCGTCATAACAACCTCGTAGCAGGCCAAGCCGTGATGCAACCTCTGTCACAGGTGTTTCGACGAGAGAAGAAAGTAGCTATGGACATGGCTATTGTTATCTTGGCTCTTCTGCTTTCTCTGGCACCAATGCTACTAAACAAAATAAACGAGAAATTGTTTCCAAAACTCTATGCGGCTTTGCAACCGTGGGCGTTAACAATGGTCTTTCTGATCTCTTCCTTTAATCCTCTATTGTACATGCTGAGAAACAAAGCTCTTAGGGATAGGATGAAGTCTATCCTGTCTGTGTATTAACGACGTTATTTTGGCAGTGAAAACAAAAGGTGGCTGAATTGGATTGTTAACCCTTTCTCGTACAGAGCAAAACGTCGCTATCAGTAGTGTAGTTCTAAACATATGTTTTGAGTCCGTATCGGAGATCCAGAGGAAAACTGTACTATGTGGCTATTTCATTTGGATTTTTTTTTTTTGCTATTTCGAACTAAGGAGCTTTTGCCATGCCACTTGGAAGTGGAAGTGTTGATATCGCAAATAATTATAATACTGTAAGTTTGGTAGTTTAGCACATACTTAAACACAAGTTGAATTGTCCTCTACTGAAATCTGCCAGAAGTTGCGTTTTTTAGTAAAGCTCTCCCTGTAGTGTATATTAGTGGATGTCGTAAGGTGTATATAGATAACTTAAAAACTAGTTAACATGGTCGGTTTCTTGACACATGAAATAAGCCATTTCCATTTGCAAGGCATGGTGCAACAAAAATAATTTAAACTATGCGTAAAATAAAATAAAATAAAATAAAATAAAATAAGGAAGGTAAGGTAAAAAAAAAAGTAATGCAGGGTAACCTATTATAAATTGTCGTTCTTTACCCTGTCCAAAACAGTGTTCACATACAAAATTAATGATTTATTTCGTTAATTTTTAGAAATAACAAATGTTTCGTTTAATGATGACTCACGGGATAAAATTAAAATGTGAAAACACGCGGCAATCTTTAAAGTTTGAACTGTTTGACGGCAAAAGAAGGCTTCTACCTTTCATAAAACCCGCGACAAATTTAAACAAAACGTAGCATTTTCCGGCATTACAAATTCTTACAGGTCGACGGCAAGATCGGGTGTTGTTATTTGTGCGATATAAAGGATAGAAATGAACTCTTTTCGTAGCATGCAATTTCTTCATTTGTGTGCAACCGCTCGCCAAAGCTGACACGTAATTAGTCAGTCTCAAGCAAATCTCAGGTTGCCCTTACAAAGTCTAAAGAGTGTTCATGTAAAAACGGTTATTAAATTTCGTTTGACTGGACAGCTAAGTAATACCCATAAAAGTAGTGCTCGATATAAGGTCTCAATTCAATGGCGACCCTTAAAAGTTTCAGTCACAAACTCAAAAGAATTATCGTTAAGAAAGCAACTTGGGAGGAAATGGTTTATGCGCTGTATTAATCGCAAAGAAAAAGGAAGTCATCAACTTATAGTTACGGTAAAAATGACTATAAAGGGAGAGCAATCAGTGGCCATGCTTATCTACAGAACAAGAACGTAGTTTTACCGCAAAACCATTACAAATCGATGAATGAGAAACACAACACTAATAAGTCATTTCTAAAATACCTATATTGGCGAACAATAGACCATGGATTACTTCGAGCAGGGATGATGGTGACATTCAAAGATCGGGTTTCAGATATACAAAACTGTAATTTCTGCATGGATACGACCCTTTCACAAATTACAAATCTTACAATATAATAAAAAATAGTCTTTCAAATTTCGACTTCATGACGTTTCTATTTGACTTCCTGCTTTTCACATAATGTTCAGTTAATAGCCTCTAACATTATCCTTTTGTAATGTTAATGAACTTAAAAACTTTAAATTTGAAGATGGGACTGAAAAATTCATGTTGAGCTGAAAATTTGATATTTTTTCTTTTCAATTTCTATTTGATCTAAAATATCTCTCATTGATGATTACCTCGCAACAAAGTTTCCATTTGCTTTGCCGTTTTATTTGCCGCGTGCCGGGAAATGATGGAATGAATTTATGAGGGTAAGCATTCTACAACTGATTGTTAATGATGAGACAAGGATTTTCCCTCTTCTCTCTGCACTTTAAGGGATGCAACTCAATACCAATAGTCCTTCTTTCTATGACGAACTAAAGATTTGAGACAGCAATTGGCCACTCAAAACTGAGAATCAGTGTGATATAGTCTAGGCAAAGTTTTGTTAGTTGACAAGACGCCCCAAACGTTTAGGAGAAATTGTTTTGTCTAAACCGCTAAACAAGGAAAACTGATGTCATTTCTTAATCTGTAAATAGTTATTTACAGGAATTTACACATGAGGTAAGCAGAAAACAAACAATAATAAATTGTCATTTTTCCATGTGAGCATAATGTGGCCACTATATTTTCATGTAGAGTCTGATTTCCGTACGGCTGTACGAAAGCTGAACCTATTATTTATCTTGCGTTTTCTCCTTGTTTCTTCCTGCTTGTAGTTTCTCTGTCTTCTTTATACTTCTCCCACCTCTTCCTTTAACTCCAATGAAGGTCTTCTGAGTTAAGATGCTGTTACTTCGTTCTGACCTAAGTGTAGATTTTAGTTTATAATGCTATATGTAATCATATGGTGTTTTATTCATTTGACAAATTTAATCCTCCTCTCCTGATCATGAAGTCAACTAAATTCCATGTTTCTTGTGAATTAATTAACCTCCCCCCCTCCCTTCATTGAAAAAAAGGTACTGACCTCATAGCATTTCAGTTATAGTTTTCCCTCTCGAAGTAAGGAATTAATGCACCACGCTACTGTCATCTTTCCAAATGGTGCTAAAGTGCTAACTCTTTACTTCACAGGACAAAATGACAGAGAACAAAAGCAGCAATTTATGTGGTGTTCCTGAGTGGTTTGCAGTTCCCTCGCCAAATGATTCAGCTGCTTACATCAATGAAGTTTTCTTAGCCGCAGTAAATATTCCGTTTTGTATTTTTGCGTTTCTTAATAACCTGGCCATCATCGTCATGATCGTCAAAACACCTTCACTGCAGAGACCGTGTAACACACTGCTGTGTAGCCTGGCCGCCACTGACTAACTGACTGGTATCACTGCTCAGCCAATCTTTGTCGCTCTACGATTGGCCCTCTACCATGTTTCCTCGACATGCAGTTATCAAGAAAAGCTATTTCTTGCCTTTTACTGTTCGACAATGCTGACTTCCGGATGGTCTTTTGTCTTTCTAATTGTGATCAGCTTTGATCGCCATTATGCTCTGTCCAGACCACTCATATATCGCGCAAGTGCAACCAACAAAGGTAATATTGTCCTTCACCTGCCCATCCATCCATCTATACATC
Source organism: Siderastrea radians (assembly GCA_964017195.1). NCBI lineage: Eukaryota > Metazoa > Cnidaria > Anthozoa > Scleractinia > Rhizangiidae > Siderastrea > Siderastrea radians. Next base: position 57,887,023 of record OZ024888.1, read on the forward strand.
CCTCCCTCCATCCATCCATCCATCCATCCATCCATCCATTTATCCCTCCCTCCATCCATCCACCCATCCATCCATCCATCCACCCATCCACTTATCCATTCGTTAATCCGTCCTTCCGTCCGTCCGTCTGTCTGTCTGTCCTTCCGACCTTCAGCTCGAACGTCCGTTCAGCTATTATGAACTTGTCTTTGCAGGCGTTACAGTGCGGCTACTCCAACCGGGCCAGTTGGAAGAAAA